>BTPG01000004.1:84927020-85072020 GCA_036245525.1 Semisulcospira habei
GGAAGGGCGCAGCGGTATTCGCATTCAGTAAAAGCTCGACATTACTACAGCGTTCAGAGGAGATAAAATAATAGAATCTTTTAGGACCACTTTTAGATAGCAGCTAACCCCTCACCATATCAGTATCATAGTCTTACAGCGCGGTGCTTTCTGGGATCCATTGTATACCTCTAAACGGAAAAACAATCACGGCTTACTCTACACTAGAATCCGCAATGACATCGCGCTCCTCGCGAAAGCGATACATCTGCCGGAAAGTGAAACAGACAAACCTTTATGATTCATCGTCACTGCTGTCCAATATTTACATTGTTTGCTCTACAGAGCAGCGAAACGCAACAGAAGTCACTTCAAGTCAGACTGTGCATAGTGATTTTAAACCTGTGATTAGTGCGTACATAGCCCGTGAGTGGCAGTCCGTGTGGGACAAAGAGGAAGCTAACAAGCTGCATGAAGCTCTTCCTAAGGTGTCCGACACTCTACCTTGCTGCTGCGGCAGCCGCCGTGAGGAGACTGTCCTTGCTCGGCTCCACATCGGGCACACGTATGTTGCGCACTCTTATTTACTAAAACTGGAGAAGCGTCCATGGTGTTATGCCTGCGACGAGCAGTATTCTGTTATACACATTTTGCTGTCTTGTGTCGATTTAATTGATACTTCACAGCAGACTCCTTGAAGGTTTTGTTCCGGGATGTACCCCCGGACAAGATCTTCAGTTTTCTGAGAAAGTGCAATATTTTTAATAAGATTTGAACATTCATAGACTATGATAATTCTATTATTTTGATCTTTTTGAGTGTCTGTAGACGTTTCCTTTAAAGACATGTGCGACATTTTAGCATGAAATACTACTTAAGATATATTTACATCTTGTCTGAACTTCGGACCTTTCTTTTAGTCTGGCTGGCCAGATTTTACCCGTCCCGCCGTGACTGAGATGGTCTTTGTTGCCTGCTCGGGTTAAACCCAAATAACTAAAAGTGATTAGCGGCTCAGACCCGCGCAGCCGACAAACAGGATTTTGGCTGCGTTGTTTGATTTTTGGTGACTGGATTCATGTTGTGAAAGGTTCTATAAAACACTGAAGTGGAGTGTTCGTATACTATCATTTCTAGACAGACCTCGCGACTCCCATTCTCAAACTGTTTGATTCATAGTCACTCGAGCTTCGCTCTATTATGAATCAAACAGTCTGAGAATGGGAGTCACTCGGTCTGTCTAGAAATGATACGGTAGTATATAAACACTCCACTTCTATGCTATACAGTGCATTGATATACACATCACTATACAGTGAACTGACGAGATAAATACTAGACAATAACACACATCGTAAATAAATAAACAAATAAATAAATACAATCGTTTCTCGACCCACTGCCTGTGGTTAAGGGAATTCAATTTGTACTGCTTGTTCGCACAGTGCAGTTGTGGTGCAAAGAAAGCGCAAGTGCCTCTTCCACCACGCCCACGCCCCATTCAAGATGTAACCTAAAACAGGCTGATAGCGGGCACTCGAGTCTGTGCTAGCCAGCATGCGCCCAATTCATGCAGCAAACACTGAAGGACAATGCTGCCAGAGCCATAAACATCTACATAAACCTGTGCATATATGCAGCGTCCTCAGGACTGTCACACGCCAGGAGGTTTTCGCTTTCTTTAAAGTCCATCTGTGTGTGTGTAAAAAGCAAGATTTTCATTGTATTACAATGAAAATCTCGCTTTTCACAAACACTGTCGTCTGCCTTCTACAGTCAGTCGGGCAGCCTTCTGCCGTTATGTGGCAAAAGACATTTTTTGAAAAAGCGATATTTTCATTGCACGACAATGAAAATCTCGCTTTTCTCAAAAATGTACATACTGCCTTTTTGCCGTATCACGACAGTCTTCGTCTCTGCGGCTGTTTCTTTGACTTGCGTCAGACTCCCTTAACTCAGTCATTCAGCCCCGCAACAATATTGCAGAACGAAGCATGATAGTTCCAGGGTGGTGCTATTTTGGCGCCACCCTTGAACTATCATGCTCGATCTGTCTCTAGAATTGTAATACAGTCCTTCAGAAGGCAACTTCAAAATGTGGGGATTTCGGTCCCTGCGTTAGAATGTGTGTTAATGTCTTTACCGTTGAAAAGCAAAGATCTGTTGATTTATTCATTGATACTTCGAGTTGACCCCTTCTGTGCCGGATAAAAATGCGCACGCCACCCAACTGCAAGAATCAAAGAACCTCAGGAGCCCCCGCATCCGCGGGGGCTCATGAGGTTCTTTGACTCTTGCTGTCCTTGTTCATATCCTTGTTCTGGACCGGTGAGATTATTCTGTGTGTCGGATCTTTCAAAGGCATCATTGTGCGTCCACTGGCAAGGAAGGGGTTAAGACTGTTGCCCCGAGGGCTGTAATTAACCCCCTTCACTGCCCGCAAATTTATGAACACCATCCAGCTGCAAGAGGCAAAGAGCCTCACGCACCACCGCTGGCGCGGAGGCCGCTCAAAGCGTTCTCTATCTTGCTAGGCCAAACGTTTTATATCATTGATCTTTGGACGGATGGTATTGAAGTCGCCATGGGAAATTGCTGGCAATTAAGAAGTTAAGGGATGGAGATGAACATGCATCTGCGGTCTCTCACCGTGAGCACTTCAGTACCAAAGCAAACCGTACTCACAAACCAGATAGGCGAGGCTAGCGCTGGTAGAATAGTACACATGCCAACTGAGGGGAATTACTCAGCGCTGGACATACAAACAGTTAGATCCCCTGCCCCCGCCTATCAGGCACCCAATCGCCACTAGCCCACAGAAAAATACGCAGGTAAGGAACAAGATGATCATATACATCCCTATGTGCACAAAGCAAACTGGTCACAAAAAGTCACGGACCGCCTACCATTTTATATGCAGTTTTCTAATTCGTCTAATTTCCAAATGCGTGAACTTAAATCAATCAAACGCTATAGTAGTCTTCTCAATCAGTCTGAACTGGAAAGCAGGAATATTTCAAAGGAACGACACAGGACAGAACAAAAGATACGCTCGAGCACAAACACCATGTCGGTACGTGTAAAACGGAGTCTTTAGCCATGGGGAATGCCCATTTTAATCCATTATATGCGATCATACCCCTTCGCAGAACATCACTGCATGTGCTTAGTCTCTGTCTGCATGAGCTAAATCTTAGTAATGCACAGTTTCCCAAGCGTCCCTTGGCTTTTTGTGATAAGCATATTACCCACACTGCAATAGACTGAATAAATGTAAGCCTAGTGTGCGTGTCGTTTAGCCCAAAACGTTTCCGCGGCTACACATACACCCGCTAAAGACTACCTGCGAGCTGCAAACGCTTGCTAGATGGACTACGGCAACTGAAGTGTAATTTCTGCTTAATTAGCTGGGAGTCTTATCTACGCTGTAGGCGTTAACCCATACAAGCCCTGACATGCTACGATGGGATGTGAATCGACCATGACAGTCCAAGGGTGTTGTCAGAATAGCTTGGCGCCTATAGGCGCCAAGCTATTCTGACATCACCCTTGAACTATCATGGTCGATCAGTCTCCAGGGCAATGATGTAGACCTCAAAAGATATCTAAAGAAAATGACAATCTCAGGCTGTAAAGATTAACCACTTTACTGCCAGTGGATGCAGATGGTGTTTCTGAAACCAATGCCGAAAAGTCCAAGCCATCCAAAGGAACATGGATACAAAGCGGTGTCAGCAAGAGGCATAGATCCTCATGAGCCCCCGCCACTGCGGGGGCTCATGATGATCTATGTCTCTGGCAGTTGAATTGCGTTCATTTTTTTTCTTCTTCTCGGCAATGAAGGGTGACTGCTGCAGTGTCCGTCCATCATCTCCCCAAAGCTGAATCCCAGAGGTGATATAACATGCCGGTTACTTCCGTTTGGGAAATTCAGTTTTATTGCACTCTCCTTGTGGCATGGTGGTCCGGAGACATTACAAACGCCAGCATATCAAAGGGAAGAGACACGTGTAAATCTATTGCGTCCCAAAGGTCCCAGGATCTACCTCCCCCCCCCCCCTCCACCCCCAAATTCCCCCCCCATCCACCCTCCTTCTCTCCCCATCCTCCCGCCCGCCCACCCGGCCGTGGCGCGTTATTTTTCCCCAGCTTTTGTTTTCCCCTTTTTAATACACTATTTCGACAAGCATTGAAATTGTTCATTAATATTTATTTATTTATATGTAGACTCAGCTGGGCTTATAGAATTCTATTCAGCTTCACCATTGTGTGAAGAAAATTGGAGAGATTCAGTGAAGAAAGCTAACCTGTCTCGATAGTCCTTAACGGAAAGGCGTTGCCCCTTCTGAGTAAGAACCGAGGCCAGTCAGTGCACATCTATAAACAAACCTACACCCCCACCCATCCATCCACTCAACCTTCAACCCATTCAACCCCCAATCTCCCTTCCCCACCCGCTTGCTCCGTCAAGAATCAATTTGCAAAACAGAACTTGTTTTAAGGTTTGGCGGAGGTTTTCTGCGAGTGCGCAACTGCTGGAAACATCGACGGACATATAAACACCACCGGTTCTTCAGACATTCACCATCCGACTGCAAGAGGCATAGGTTCTCGTGAGCCCCTGCGGACCTGCGTCCGCAGGGGCTCATAAGAATCCATGGCTCTTGCCGGCAAGGTCGGGCATATCTACATCGCTACTCCTCAGAAAAAGGAAGCCAAAGGGGCTAAAGGGTGCGAATTCGCCGGGACTGAGGAGCCGTCGTGTGTCTGGGTACACGAACTACCTGTTATATACAAGCTCAGGTGTGAAGCAGGTATATCGAGTTAGCACCCCCGCTCCGCCTGCCGGTTCCGGTTAACTCATTCACTCCTGACAACTTGAAACCACAGCAAGGCCGGAAGATGTATTAATCGACCACGGTACTCTGAGGATAGATTCAGATTCAGACAATACTTCATTGTCCCATGCCACTGAAGTTGAGTAGGGAATTTTGGATTGCCAAATTAGTGCCAGAAAGCATTTTACGACATTCACACTTCAAGTCAGGAGTTAACTCATTCTACCCCAACACCGAAATCCCCAAATTTTGCCGTTGTCCTCTGAAGACTGCACTCTAGTGCAGGACACAGATCGACCATGATAGTTCAAGGGTGATGCCAGAATAGCTTGGCGCCCATAGGCGCCAAGCTATTCTGGCATCACCCTTGAACTATCATGGTCGATCCTTATCTTGCTGTGGTGTGTTTGGGGTAGAATGAGTTAAGGTAGCCGTCTTGTCCAGGCTGGCATTGTTGCAAGATATACTGTACATTTACAAAGAGATATTGCGAACTATTAGAGATTTATTCCCTGGAGCAGGTCGCCGCTTTTAAAAAATCTTGATTGATTATCTCCAACAACAGCCTACATATTCTGCCTACGCAAAAGTATCCAAATCCTACCAGTTTTCACCATATATACCTCGAGGTCTGCACTTCAACTGCTAAAGCCAGGCATATCCGTCGATTTTTGTGAAATGCGAGATTTTACCTGTAATACATTGAAAATCTCGCTCTTCACAAAAATGGACTTAATGTCTTGCGCAGACTAGTAGGCCTACGCTAGAGGGATAGTTCGTCTGCTGAGGCGTATCGCGGACAGCAGCTTCAATCCTGAGGCTCAGCTTAGATGTTGCTTCAGACGCATATGTAGGCAGATAACAATCCAGTGCGCGAAGGCCATCGGGCCGACGTCAGCCGCCGTTGGCCAGCGCACGGCCGTGCCGGTGCGGACCGGCGACGTTGTCCCGATGGCCATGGCCCTTTTGCGCATTGGGAAGGGGGCAAGTGAGAAGAGAAGTGTCACGGAGCCTCTGCCCTACAATTTGTATTTTAAAGGCCTATGTCCGACTCAGTACTGGGGAAACTACGTCCTCGGGCCGACATCCATCGAAGCCGGTTGGTCCGCGCATGAAACGTGCCGTGCGCTGGCCAACTCCGGCTGACTTCGGCCCGAGGATCTTGTCTCACCGGTGACTGGTGAATAATCTGGATGGCACTGCGCAACAGGTGAAAGAATGCGATTCACGGAAATGAGAGAGGGAGGTGTAAATACCGCCCGACCAGGCCCAAACGTTACGAGCCTCCTTACGCTGCGAGAGGGCAACCGACGCTCATTGGTCCCTGCATTTGCAAGGGGCTCACGAGAATCTGTGCCTCTTGCTGACCCAGATACAGAGGCTCCAGTTGATCGTGCGGCAGCCTGTAATCTTGAACGTCATCTGGGATTCGGCGTGCGCATTTGCACAGTGCATGTCCTTAGCCCTTGCCAAGTGGTGTTAAACAACGGAAAAGAATGGAGACGGGAGGGAAGCTGAGCCGGTGGGGAGGTGTGCGGGACAAACAATAAATGAAGGCAAAGCCTGAAGAAAGGATAGCGGGGAGGGAGGCATCGGAGGATGGAAAGATTAACCCATTACATCCTGAGGCTGATTCTTTTAAAATTTCTTATTATCCTACGAAGGTCACATTACAGATTAGGAGATAGATATGAACCATTTTAGTTCAGGGATGGTGCAAGAATAACGGATGCCAAGCTATTTTGGCACCACCCTTGAGCTATCATAGTCAAATTAATTTCATGCAGTAGTGTATCAGAATGAAAAGGGTTAAGGTGATGGAGCAAAGGAAGTCAGGAAAGACAGAGACACTGCGTAGAATGCTGTACTAGATGCCAACGAATTCTTCCAAATGTTGGATGGATGCCCTGCGTGCTCTGTGAACATCCACTGTGACTGAGGTAGTCACCACCAAGCACAATGTGTCTGCCATGCGCTGGTATGTGATTTTGGATCATACGGCTACAAGCCGTACGGTCTATAATCACAGAGCAAGCAGCACATCAGCGTGTGGCTGACCTTACACATGAAAGTAAACATTTCAAGTCAACAGGAAAGTGACTGCCAAGCGTGTAAAACTGATGCAATGAAAATCCCAACGAAGAAAGAAACACGCTTGGAAAAGACATATGTGTTATAATTGTCTTTTTGAAGCGCTTTTCTTTTGTCGTTGGGATTTCTCAACAGCTCTATTGGCCACCCTAATCAGTCGGTTTTCAATGACTTTGATATCACGGTCGATCCCACTCAGCTTGTCTCCCTCTCTACGCAGAGAAGTGTGAAGTGTGGTCTGATCCATCTCTATAATCTGCTTGAACGGACTCAGCAGCAGACGTTTTTTTTTTATCCTATTCATTCTTAACACTCTACCAAACAAAACAAAAACCAAACACACAAACAAAAAACGACTGACCATGATAGTTCAAGGGTGATGCCAGAATAGCTTGGCGCCAAGAGGCGCCAAACTATCCTGACACCGCCCTTGAACTACCACGGTCGAACTGATGTAGTCTTTCTCTCTCTTGGTTTGACTTCGCGAACGAAGATTTTATAGGAGTTGCCCACGACGTCTGCAGGCTTGTTCGTGGCTGCGGAGGCCAATCCGAGACAGGCAGGTTCGACCGCAGTGGCTGCAGGGGAAGGTATGGCCAGGGTTCTGAGCTGCGGCATCTCTGTTTTTTCTCCTGAGCCGCTTGTCCTTAAGGCTAGCTCTGTGAGAGTCCTCAAAGGAGACAGCTGCCTTGTAAATGGTGGAGCGCCAGGTGTCACGGTCCGCAGCAAGCGAAGACCACTGGTGGTGGTCGATTTGGCAGGCACTAAGTGACTTCTTGAGACAGTCTTTGTATCTCTTCTTTGGTGCCCCTCTGTCACGGTGTCCAGTAGCAAGCTCGCCGAACAGGGTGATCTTTGGTAGGCGATGATCCTCCATCCTGGAGACATGCCCCGCCCAGCGGAGCTGTGTCCGCAGCAGCAAAGCCTCGATGCTCACAGCTTCAGCCTGTTCAAGGACCTCGACGTTGGTGACATAGTCACTCCAGTGAATGCCCAGGATGGTACGCAGGCAGCGCTGGTGGAAGCGTTCGAGGAGTCGTAGTTGGCTGCGGTAGAGGGCCCAGGACTCGGAACCATACAGCAGGGTGGTGAGGACCACAGCTCTGTACACGCTGATCTTGGTGCCTGTTTTCAGCTGTTGATTGTGCCACACCCGCTTGAAAAGTCGCCCGAAAGCGCTGTTCGCTTTTGCCAGCCTGCTGTCAAGCTCCTTGTCCAGCTTGGCGTCCGACGTGATAATGCAGCCAAGGTAAGTAAACTGGTGCACTGACTTTAGTTCAGACTCGCCAATGGTGATGTGAGGAGGGCGATACACTGTCTTGGGTGCCGGCTGATGGAGGACCTCTGTCTTTTTCAGACTGACCTCGAGTCCAAAGAGCTGGGCAGCATCTGCGAAGCAAGACGTGATGCGCTGCAGGGCTCTCTCTGTGTGTGCAACGAGGGCAGCATCATCAGCAAAAAGCAGCTCACGAATCAGTTGGTCTAGGGTTTTCGTGTGGGCCTGCAGTCGTCTGAGGTTGAACAGGCTGCCATCGAGACGATTACCTGATGTACACTGCATCGTCATCATCGAGGTCCACTGTGGCCTGCTTCAACATCATGCTAAAAAAGATGGTGAAGAGGGTTGGTGCCAGCACGCAGCCCTGCTTTACGCCGTTGAGAATAGGGAATGGTTCTGAGAGGTCATTGTTGAGTCTGACCTGGCCTTGCTGGTCCTCGTGTAGCTGGACAATCATGTTGAGGAACTTTGGGGGACAGCCAAGTCGCTCCAGGATCTGCCACATGCCTTGCCTGCTCACAGTGTCGAACGCTTTTGTTAAGTCGACAAATGTTACGTACAGCCCTTTGTTCTGCTCGCGGCACTTCTCCTGTAGCTGTCTCAGCACAAAGACCATATCGGTGGTGCTCCTGTTTGCTCTGAAGCCACACTGGCCCTCTGGGAGTTGGTCTTCAGCGATGGCAGGTACCAGCCGATTCAGGAGCAGCCTTGCAAGGATTTTCCCAGCAATGGACAGCAGGGTAATTCCCCGATAGTTGGAAAAAATGTTAAATGTTAAATGTTTAGGGCTTAACGTCTTTTGTCCACCACGAGGGTGATTTCAAAGACGGGGACAACGAAAAAGGGTCTGAGCAAATTTTGACCCAAGCTGGAGTCGAACCCGGGACCTTTTGGTCTGGAGGCAAACGCTTTTACCACCGAGCCACCCAGCTCCCCCCGATAGTTGGAACAGTCAGACTTCTCGCCTTTGTTCTTGTACAGGGTGATAACGACTGCATCACCCTGTATATATATTTAATATATATATTTTAAAGGAATATTTTTTTTTAACAAAGGTAATCGCTCGTTGATGACTTGCACTTGCAGAACTTATCTAGTCTTTACAGCCGGGATAACTTTCAGTTTTGGGGGGATGACGACCCTGGGATGCAATGTGTTAAATGTCCGATCATTATGGCTCTGGAAGTAAATGACCGGATAAGTTCTGCAAGTGCAAGTCATCAACGAGCGATTACCTTTGTTAAAAAAAAATATTCCTTTCATTTTCACATCACATTCTTGGACCGTTGCCTTTTTTTTTTTTTTTTTTTTTTTTTTTTTGTCCATTCATCGAACTGATATATTATCTGAGTGCAAGAAAGCTCTTCATCGGTGAGTCGTTCATTACAAGTTTAGATAATTTGAAATTGCCGATCAGGAAGTTAAGAATAGGGTGCAACGTCAGATGCTGAACACATCACAGACATGATCCTTTAACCCTTATCATTCTGAATACACCAGTGTGTGAAATAAGTTTGAAATAAATTGTTCAAGGGTAGTGCCAGAATAGCTTGGCGCCTCTAGGCGCCAAGCTATTCTGGCACCACCCTTGATCTAAAGCCAATGGTCTATGTCCTTATCTGTAAGTACTATAATGTAGCTTGCATATGGCAGTGTACAAATTTGAAGCTTTTAGCCTCAGTATAATAATAAAATAATAATAATTACGGTATTTATAATGCGCTTATCCTTATAATAATTATAACTCTAAGCGCGCACTCACAACTCGCGCACGCATGCGCACGCTTTAGACAATGACTCACGTACCATAAACAGTGAAATACATTACAACGGTCAGCTTGGGGTGGGGAGTGTGGTGATATAGTGCTAAAACTGTTGAAAGAGGTGGGTTTTGAGGGCGGACTGGAAGGAGGAGAGAGAGTGTTTCTGACGGAGAGAGAGAGAGAGTGGGAGAGTGTTCCAGGTGGATGGACCGTAGACGGAGAAGGAGCGGGGGCCGAAAGTGTTAAGTTTGGTGCGAGGGATGTGGAGGCGAAGAGGGTCGGAGGCAGAGCGGAGGGAGCGGGAAGGTGTGTAGGGGTGAAGTAAGTTGGAGAGATAGGCAGGAGCGCAGTTGTTCAGGGATTTGTAGCAGAGAGACAGAACTTTGTATTGGATGCGTTGGGGGATGGGGAGCCAGTGAAGGAGTTTGAGCAGGGGTTTGATGTGGTCGGATTTTTTCTTTCTGATGACGAGGCGGGCAGCATTGTTCTGGACGCGTTGGAGAGTGAAAATGGTGGAGTGAGGGAGACCGGAAAGGAGAGAGTTGCAATAGTCGATGCGAGATAAGATGAGAGAGACAGCAAGTTTGGTGGCAGCTTCGTTAGTGAGGTATTTTCTGATCTGACTGATGCGTCGGAAGTGGAAATAGCATGCCTGGGTCGTGGCGGAGACGAAGCTGGTCATGGACAGAGAGGAATCGAGGATGACGCCGAGGTTCTTGGCCGAGTCAGAGAGGGAGATGGGGGTGCTATCGAGTTGAAGGTGGAGAGAGGGAGGGAGCTGGGAGAGTTTCTGGCGAGTGCCTACCAGCATGGCTTCCGTTTTGTCGTCGTTCAGTTTGAGCTTGTTTGCTGTCATCCAGTTTTTCACGTCTTCGTAGCAGTCAGCCGTGCGAGTCAGTAGTGACTGAGTGTTGTCGAGTTTGTCTTTGTCTTGCAGTTGTGAGTCGTCAGCGTAGAGGTGGTGGTGTATGCGGTGAGACTGGATGATGTTGGACAGAGGAGAGGTGTAGAGTGTGAAAAGGACTGGGCCCAGGACGGATCCCTGTGGAACTCCGCAGGATAGCGTTACCGGGTTGGAAGAGATGCCGTTGATGGTGACGGACTGCTGTCTGTCGGAGAGGTAGGAGAGAAACCAGGAGTGAGCAGAGTCAGTGATGCCGAAGGAGTGGTGGAGTCGGTGGAGGAGGATAGAGTGGTCTATAGTGTCAAAGGCGGCAGAGAGATCGAGTAGTGTAAGAAGGGAGATGTTGCCCGAGTCGGTGGAGAGAAGCAGCTCGTTTAAGATATGTAGGAGGGCTGTTTCAGTGCTGTGATGTTTGCGATAGGCAGACTGGAATGGACTGAGGAGGTTGTTGTCAGTGAGGTGGAGGTTGAGCTGGTTGAGAACAACCTTCTCAAGAAGCTTGGACAGGAAAGAGAGATTGGAGACTGGGCGATAGTTCTTGAGTTCGTTTGGGTCGAGGTTGTGTTTTTTGAGGAGATGACGGACTTGAAGATATCGGGGACGGAGCCGTTTTCTAGAGATGCGTTGATGATGTCGGTAATGAAGGGTAGAAGTTTTGGAAGGCCGTCACGGTAGAGAGAAGCTGGGAGGGGGTCAAGTTCGCAGGTTTTGAAGGGCATGGACTTTATGGTCTTGAGGACTTCATCCTGAGAGACGGAACGGAAGGACGAGAGGGGAGTGCCGGAAAAGGTGGGGTCAGGAGGGCAAGGCGGAGGAGGCAGGGTGTCGAGTGTGTCGCGCAGATTTTGGATTTTGTCCGAAAAATAGGTAGAGAAAGCAGACGGGAGTTCTTCTTTGCTGTGTGTGTTGGGGAGAGGAGAGTCTTTAGCAGTGCCTAGGAGTGTGTTCATGGTGGCGTAGAGGGTTTTGGAAGAAGTGGATTCCAGGATTTGGTTTTGAAGGTGTTTGCGTTTAGATTCGAAGATCATTTTGCAGACTTTGGATCTAGTTGTTTGGAAGATCTCTCTGTGAACGGTGAGGTCAGATGAGCGCCAGAGGCGTTCCGCTTGTCGGCGCTTACGCTTGGCCTCAGCCATGTCATCAGTGACCCAGGGGAAGGGGAGTCGGTTGGGTATGGAGCAGGTGGTGACAGGGGCATGGTATGGGTATGATATGGGTTAACTGCCAGAGGGCGCAGAATGTGTTTCTGAAATATTGATTACTCAGTTTAACGCCAAAAATCCCCAGCCGTTCAAGTAAAATGGATACAACAAAGTCAAGCGGCGTCAGCAAGAGGCATAGAGCCTCATGGGCCCCCCGCAACTGCAGGGACTCATGAGGATCTATGTCTCTTGCATTTGGATCGTGTTCACTTTTTCTCGGCAGTGAAGGGGTAAAACGACAGAGTTTCACATGAGTAGCTTTTCTTTCAACTGAATCGCTCGTTTGATTTTTTTAAAGTGTGGGACGATTAAGTGCCTGTTGCGGGAGATAGACGGACCATCATTTCTTGGGTGATCGAGACGTCAACTGCGTTACGACGTCATCCTTTAGGGTATGATGTCATAACAGTCTTCACATGGCATCTCGATCACCACAGAATATATAAGAAGCACGCTGTGCACTAGTTTCAGCGAATGTCTATTTGTGTAGAAAAAAAAAAAAGGCCCCGGTTTCAACGCGAAATATTATCGAATGGTGTTGTAACGGTCTTGTCTAAGCGCGTGTCTTTCTTCTTCAGTTTGGGATTTCCCCCTGCATCCGACGTTCCACACTTCACAGCCTTTCTATCCCGCACTGTGAAGTCAACTTCGCAGGCATACTGATCGATGTCTGTGATAAATTTATCCATGACCAAACTCCGTCGGGCGGGCAGAAATGCAAATGGGGGCCGTTTCACACCCGCGGCGCAACCCAGTAATCAAAGGTCCTCGGGCACACTGCGGCCGTCGTGGGCCCGAAGACGTTTTGCTACTGGGGACGAGGCACAGATGCACTGAAGGGCCACACACGACAGTCTATGCCCCATGCAGACGGAAAGAGTTGTGTGGAAAATTGTGCTTTGATTATTTCCGTAGTCTAAGTGGTGCTGATGAATCTATTTACAGCCGGGCGGGTGTCTGCCCTTGAGTCTAGCATCTTCTTGCTCTGATGCACTTGGTCTCTTGTAACAATAAACTCAGCCCTGGGTAGGGTAGGGGAGGGAGAGAGGGGAAGGGGAGTGAGAAGAGGAGAAGGGGGGGGGGAAGGAGGAGGGAAGGAGAGACAGGGACAGAAAAAGAGAGAATGAAATGGGGGGAGGGGAGGAGAGAGAGAGAGAGAGAGAGAGAGAGAGAGAGAGAGAGAGAGAGAGAGAGAGAGAGAGAGAGAGAGAGAGAGAGAGACAGACAGACAGACAGACAGACAGACAGGCAGACAGAGAGAGAGAGAGAGAGAGAGAGAGAGAGAGAGAGAGAGAGAGAGAGAGAGGCATGGTGAAATCACTGGTTAAGAGAGATAACCTAGTTTAAAATACGGGCTGAATAGTTTGTGCACATCTGGAGTCAATTTCGAAAGTAAAAACATCTTGCGTAAGCTTGTCTTGTTCATTTATGGATCGATTTCACGTTCTAACGTTCTAACATGAGTCCTTCCCCCCCCCCCCTCGGCCCCCTCCCCACCCCCCACCCCCCCCACCCCCCGCTCCCCTCCCTCTTTGTGGCCTGAGACGAGTGAACTTAAAAGATGTGTGCCCGATAATCTGTTAACTCATCCAAGGTGCCCCGCATCAATATAGCTGTGTCGGCTATACGACACTTTCGCAGCTATCGATGCAGGGCGCCTTGATTCACTTGTGCAGGCAGCCACCGGGTACGGTACCGTTTACAGTACCAGTGACTACAGGAGGGTTAAACAAACACCATATATCCCCAATACAGCTACACAGGGGACGAGGCAGAGTGAAATTCCACCAATCTGCAAGAGGCATAGATTGCGTCAGCTCGCTCGTAAGCCCGCAACTGCGGGGCTCATGGGGATCTATGCTTATTGCTGAGACCAGTTCATATCAATACTCCTTGGACGATTGTGGTGACTTTTGGGCGTTGAATAAACAAAGAATTTAGAAAGAAAGAAAAAAAAAATGTGTCAAGTGGCAGGGAAGGTGCCGAATTTTCTTCACGTTGCTTACCGAAACCAGAACATTTTCAGGTGCAAGTTGACGTTAATTTCTGTATCAGAACACCTATCTCGTGTGCCGAGCTATTTTAAAACACCCCATCTGAATGAACGTCTTCCAGCTGCACGAGGCATAGACCCCCCCCCCCCCACTCCCCGCAAATGCGGGGGCCCATGAGAATCTACGCCTTCTGCATACAGGTGCCCGGATGCAATATAGATGCTTAGGGCTTGCAGACTCTCCTTAAATCCTTGTTCCTCAGGTGGAGCAGGTGCCGAGGGTGTGTCGACAGTATAGAACGCTATCGTTGCAATTTTCATCACCAGCACTAAACCGGGGCAAAAGCATCGGCGAAATTCCAACCGCGAGAGGCAGACAGCCGGCTGGAATATAGGTGAGACAAAATAGAATAAAAGAGAGTTGGTTTCAGGTTAAACGTGCAATTCTGTTTAGTCTACTTGTTCATAGCAAGGTCGGATATAACAAAAAGCCTTTTCAGAGGTGCTCACAGCACACTTTCTATAAACATTACTTCGGTTGTAATAAACTTCGGATATAACAACAAGACACTGGGTCCGCTGGCCATTTTGTTATATCCAAAGTTTGCTGTGTATTAAATGAATGTATTGGCAATATGTAATAAGACAGTGTGTGGGATTTTGCCTGATGACACAGACATGTAGAAACCGAGAACTACAATTCTGCCATGATATGAAAAAAGCCAGTATGTCCATTTTTTTTTTTCTCAGAAAAGTGGGATTTTCATTGTATAACAGTGAAAATCTCGCTTTTCTCAAAAGTGGACAAACTGGCAAGGGCATATAAGGGCAGACTACTTACCACTTACTTAAATCGAAAGGAATACCACAGAAGTCACAGCATACACAGGAGTCACCTTAAATTTTGAACATGTCTAGAGCTATGTCAGTACCTGTGGATCATTATTCCCAAACACCATAGGATCGAGCATGGCAGATCCCGATAAGTTTGGCGCTAAGATTAAACGCATGAGACACACACTTATGTCGATGTGTCGAGGTAAGACGCATATCTAGCACACACAGGTAAACACGTAATCATGCTTGATGATGATGACGACGACGATGATGATGATGATGATGATGATGATGATGATGATGATGATGATGATGATGATGATGAGATGATGATAACAATAATTTCCCTACAGTCAGGTTCAAAGCGCTATTTCAGAGCTAGACATATACAGAAAAATCACGTACACATTACTAAGCACAGAGAGAGAGAGCGAGAGAGAGAGCGAGAGAGAGAGAGAGAGAGAGAGAGAGAGAGAGAGAGAGAGAGAGAGAGAGAGAGAGAGAGAGAGAGAGAGAGAGAGAGAGAGAGAGAGAGAGAATGAAACAACCAAGAGAAAGTGCTGGAGAAAAGATGTGTTTCAGCACTGAAGAGGCCTCTTGCAGTTGGGCCACGTTTAATTTTTTCAAACTCCTGGGGCCAGCTGCATGAGCGAGCTAGGTTCTGGGCACAGCCACTAAGCACTAAGGACTAAGCTCGCTCATGCAACTGGCCCTTGAAGCGAGACAAAAGTGTTACATGGCACGTTTTAACCCTTATCATTCGAAATATACCAGTGTGTGTGTGACTAAAATAGTTCAAGGTTAGTGCCAGAATAGCTTGGTGCCTCTAGGGCGCCAAGCTATTCTGGCACTATCTTGAACTAAATAAAGCCATGGGTCTATATCCTTATCTGTAAGTACTATAATGCGGCTTGCATGTGGCAGTGTACAAATTTCAAGAAGCTTTTAGCCTCAGTATGATATGGGTTAACTTATCTAGCAATAAGACGCTTGGTATGCCTAATCCCGCATCACTGGTTTGGAAACTTAGTGTTGGTGTTCCCCAACACCCCCTTCCCCCCCCCCCCTCACCCCTCACCCCCGCCCCCACCCCGCCATACACTCTTCAGCCTACACGGTGGCAACTGATAATTTGACAGAAAAAAAGTGAGCTCATTCAAGACTGGCCGCACACAGAAGTTACAAATGGTCGCGTATCCGCCAGCGGCGAGTCTCGAAAGAGTTAACCCTTTCACTTTCAGCTCCACCTGCGAGAGGTAGATCGACTGAAATAAGTCCAAACTATCATGCCTGGTAATAGTCTCTGACGTTAACTCCTTCGCTGCCGTACTTGATACAAACATTTGCGTCAGAAAAGAATAGCACGCTGACCGGCATGCTCGTGAAGAAGACATATGTGAATGAGACAAAAATTAGGCATGAAGAACACAGGGCTAACAAGAGACATAAATCCTCATGAGCCCCCGCGACTGCGGGGGCTCATGAGGATTTATGTCTCTTGCAGCTGGTTAGCGTTCGCCTTGCCCCGACAGTTAAGGAGTGAAATGTGTAGTGCTTGATTAACCACGACCACGGGGCAGTAAAGTCATACAAATAATTTCGATTAACTTGACTTATTCGAGACGAACCGCATACGGAGACGCGATATAAATAATTAACTTTATTTGCCGCGTATCCGTATACAGCCCGTCTCGAACGAGGTCAGCGTGGGACCGTCTTCCTATCAGTGTCGCGCGGGGCGCACGAGCGCACAAGCGGCCGCCCTATACACCACTTCAGTTTCCCCAGTGATTTGTCTATCTTCCAAAGGCATAGAAAAGCAAGATAAATCCTGCCAGTCAAAAAATGTGCACCCGACTGATTAGCTTCAGGTGCAAAAGCCTGGTGTTTAAAACGCCAGTTATTTTGAGAGTTGCTGAGTCAGGGATCTGGGTCAGTGCTGACTGCGGTTAGAAAATAAATTGCATGCTCTGTTAACCCTTTGGGTGTCCTGCAGAAATCACCTCGACCAAAAGCGCTACCGACACCCAAAGGGTTAAAGCAATTTTGGCAGACGCATTAACTCATCCGAGACGCGCCGCATCCGTATATGCGGCGAAAAAACATCACGTCTCCAATGTGTTAGAAGCGCTTTATAAACTATTAAGAGCAGGAATTCAATCTCCACACCATTATCGCTTACAGGTAGTGCTTGCCTGCTTGGAGATATGCTTATTTCGCGGCACGCCAATCTAGTACTACCCCTGGACTGTCACGGTTGCTATTTAAATTTCCCTGAAGTGAAATCTGTGAAAGTGCTATCAACAGCCCGCAGACGGTAGGGATCACCGCGACCGAAAGCGCTGTCGACAGCCAAAGGGTTAACAACAACAAATTTTTTTTTTTTTAAATCTGGGTTGGTCGGCCGGGTGGCACTGCGCTGTGGCGACCAGGCTTCCGCGGGGAAAGCAACCCAAATTTCTGCTCAGTCGAGGGACAGTGAAGTAGTCCAAAAGTGTCCATCTGGCTGAATGAGCAAGATGCAACAAACTCCCAATGCGCAAAGTCCATCCGGCCGACGTCGGCCCGTGGTTTTGCGTATTGGGCTCTCCCCCTTACCCCCCCCCCCCCCACCCCCCGCCCCCCCCCTCTCCAGCCGTATCCCCACCGTCCCCTGAGTAACCATCTCGCGGCATCAAAAAAAAAAAAAAAAAAAAAAAAAAAAAGGAAAAAAGAAGAAAAAAGAACACATCAAAGGTTTCATGGTGGTTGCAATGTCTGCGCCACCTGACGTGGATACGTGAAATTAATTAAACAACTCCCGTGGCAAAACCCGGCGCAGGTTGTTGGCATGTAAAACGGTTCTCCGTCAGCCTGCCTGAGTTGAAGAGGGCCCCAAGCCATTTCGTGACTTCAATTGCAAAACATGTTAACTCATTCAAGCCGCCCCGCATCGACAGCTGCGGAAGTGTCCTTTGAAGTGTCAACTGAAGTCCACTGAAGTGTCCGGTGACCACTGTACTCCATTTTCAAAGGAACCATGATGAAATCTTCGACAGGCTTTAAGAGGGGTAGATCCTGCTGACCCCCTTCAATCTACGGGGGATCATGAATATCTATGCCTTTTGCACGTGGATGTTGTCTTTTTACACGTTCACTAAACGGCATCGACTGCCTTAACGCGAGACATGCCGCCTCCGGATACGCGTATCCGGAGGCGGCACGTCTCCAATGAGTTAATGATTCCGATACGCACCTTTTTGCCTTCTTGACTGCAGTAAATGCAGCACATTTGGAGACTGATGGTCTTGAAATCTCTGGCACACTAAAGCCAGTCACTGACGGAATGGCCCGGTTCAGAATCCGTCAAGACAGTTTTTGGACCTGGGTCTGAGCAATGTGGAAACACGTTCATTGCTGAGCAATGTGGAAACACGTTCATTGCTGAGCAATGTGGAAACACGTTCATTGCTGAGCAATGTGGAAACACGTTCATTGCTGAGCAATGTGGAAACACGTTCATTGTTGCCCTCAGGGGATTTCAGACGAGTGGGAATTCACACACTCAGCCTAAAAGGCTACAATAGGTAAATTTGCGAGTCACTCTCTAAACACTACGTACTATAACTATCATGGTTCAAGGGTGGTGCCAGAATAGCTTGGCGCCCTCTCGGCGCCAAGCTATTCTAGCACCACCCTTGAACTATCATATTAAAAACAAACCGTGTTGTAGTGTGTCCGAGTTGAACTGACCTGTTAAAAGTCCAGGTTGTTGGGATTTACGTTAACTTCAACGCGAAGGTTAAAATAACTGAAGTGCATGTGCGGAATGTCTTACTGGAGAACCTCGGCAAACCTGAAGTGTACATAAATACACTAGTTTACGGTCCGGCTGAAATGTGCGTACCTGGGCAGATGAAGGTGTAATCAGGTGCAGAGTTCATTTTTGTGAAACGCCCGCTGCGCGAGACGGATCGACCGCACCAGACAACGGGGAGTCATGTGTACAGTCTCAGGGTGGAGTAAAGCTTAGGCAACATGCTTTAACTATCATAGTCGGGCGCATGAGGATCTATGCCTCTTGGAGATGTTTGGAGTGTTGTCTATGCTTATGGTACAAGCTGGTTATCAACCTCGATTTCGCTCTCGGTAGTTGTCGGGAGCAGTTCGCTGCAAACGCGGAAACCTCACTAATTTGACGATGATTCCGCTCGCGGTTACTGTACTATCAGTACGAGCAGCAGCTAAAATTAGACTGACGCGCTACTGAACGGCTGCGCAGGATAAATAAGTGTTGTTACGCGTGTGCGTTTGCTGTGTGTCCAAACTGCCGCAGCCGCCGGTGTGTCGACAAAGATTAACAAACACGAACATGGTGCTGAAATTTGCCTTCAGTTTTAACGCGTGCATGCACTTTAACAGTTTTCTCTCTTAAGGACGTGAGTTTTGTTTGGGCCCGGGCTCACGTGTAGACATTCGGCTTCAAAACTGGAGTCTTCCTGAACCGTCTCAGTCTAGATCCTGGTTGATAACGTAGGTCTGATCGAATGAGGGTCGGCGGCTGCTCATTCCGACCTCGTGCGTACCACAATGAGCCGGCCATACCCAGTTCCCTGCTGGTGGCGCCAGATGCAGATCGTGTTTCCGAAAATTTTTATGCACTTGATTCAACGCCAAAGAGTCCCCGCCGTTCAAGCAACATCTGGACTCAAAGTAGTGTTAGCAAGAGGCATCGATCCTCATGAGCCCCCTCTTGCAGTTGAATCGTAATTCACTCAGTATCTCGGCAGCAAACTCGGGTTATGGTCGAATTTTCCAAATGAGAGAGATGTCTTCTGAAGACTACATCACTCACTACCCGCCCTCGTGGAAAACAGGTGTCAGTATCCCACTCCATAAAGGCGGAGACGCGACTGACCCAAATAACTACCGAAGCATAACTCTCACAAGCGCACTTAATAAGCTGTTTTGCCAGGTCATCAACGAGAGAATAGTCAACTATCTCGAACAAAATAAACTTTACGCCCCAGAACAGGCGGGATTTAGAAAAACGTAATGGACCACAGACCAAATATTCGTGCTCAAACACATAGTCGATAAATACATAAAGTCCCCCAAACGGCCGACTATATAGCTGCTTTGTGGATATGCAAAAAGCTTTCGACAGTGTGTGTGGCATGACGCTATGTTATTAAAACTCCTAGACTACCTAGGCATTGGCGAGCTCTGCTACAACGTAATCAGAAACATGTACAGTGAGTCAACCGTGCGTACGAAAGTACTCGGCGCGTACACACAAGACATACCTTTAAAAAAGGGGGTGCAACAAGGAAATAATCTAAGCCCTACTCTGTTCAATATTTTCATCAACGACCTCCTAAATTGCCTAAAGGATGAAGACTCCCCAACCGTTAACAACACGACAGGTACTGAAAATACCGTGCTTACTGTACGCAGACGACCTAGCGGTTCTGTCCACTACAAAAGCTGGCCTCCAGAACAAATTAAATAAACTACATAAATACTGTGAAGACTGGGGCCTAACTGTCAATAAAAACAAAACAAAGATAATCGTGTTCCCACGAGCAGCACCAAAAGTACCGACCGTATTTAGGTATGGAAACGATTTAATAGAAATAGTGGATACATACAAGTACCTAGGGGTAATGTTCAATAACACAGGTAGCTTTACATCAGCACAAGACCACCTAGGGAGACAAGCCAGCAAAGCCGCTCATACCCTTAAACGGTCACTATACAAGCAAAACCTATATACTAAAACGATAATGCAACTGTTTGACTCTCTAGTGGTCCCTGTCGCAACATATGCATCAGAAGTATGGTTCCCTTTCACACTAAAGGCAAATATTATTGACAGTGACCTGAGTCACCTCTTCGATTACTGCATGAAGGGACAAATGCCTCACGAGTGCATTCAACTGAAATTTGCTAAGTCTATCTTAGGCATCCACAAAAAAGCGATGAATATTCCGGCCCTAGCTGAGCTCGGACAATTCCCTGTGAGCATCAGAGTATCGGTCCAAGTGATAGGTTTTTGGCTTCACATGCTAAACTCTGACAGCACCTCCTACCTCAAACAGGCGTATCACAAACAGCTCGAGCCCACGCCCCGTGGGTTGCTTTTACACAGACAAATTCTTAGCTCACTGGGCTTTCGCCACGTGTGGGACAACCAGTGTACATTCAGGGGAACCTCACCTAAAACAGCCCTCCATAGAAAACTAGACGAGCAGTACATTGGATACTGGAACAGAATTAAGCGGAACAACACATCTAGACTGACATTTTATAACACTGAAGCAACTGATAAATATGAAATACAAAGTTACCTTATTTACACAAAAATACGAAAACACAAACAAGCCCTCACGAAGTTGCGAGTAAGTACCCACATGCTAGAACTGAGTAGAAAGAAGGCAGGTATTCATACACCCCCCGGGAACGTAGACTATGTCGCGCGTGTGGAGTAGTAGAGGACGAAATTCACACGCTAGACGATTGTAGTTTAATCAGCTCAGAACTCAACTAGCTACAAGTAGACTGCCATAAGCCAAGCCAACTACTAGTCAGGGAGGATGCACAATGCACTCTAGCAAAGTTTGTATTTGGACTGCTTCTTCATAAGGGAGAGAAACGTAACGACCAAACAGCAATGATACTGCGTATTCCCCTCTCTTCTTTTTCACGTCCCGGCCGACCGTCGGAGACGCTACGAGTGAGACCGGACGGAACCACGGACCACGCGACTAAATTCACCGGCGGTCACAGGAATAATACGGACGGGACTCCACGAAGTACACAGACGCCGCGCGATGAACTGACTTACTGCCGACAGAAAAGTGCAAAATTCCATGTGGACTGACGGCTTAAAAAATGATAAAAATTAATGTACATGATAGATAAGTCCGATCCCTCTGCCGCGATGTTTCAAGGGTGGTGGCAGAATGGCTTGGCACCGTGACCACCCTTGAACTATCATGGCCAGTCGGTATCAGTCTGGTGCCGCCTGTGTTGAGTGTGAACCGGTTTCATACAAAGACTCCTCACTCATCTCACTATCTGGGGTGGCATGTACAGAGGTAGCAATAAGGAGCGGTCTGTATGCCTAACACACAAGAAATTGTCATGCTGTTATTACTGCAACTGAGAAACTGTGGCACACGAGAGATGTTTTACACAGAGGAAGTAACGTACACTCGGAAATTACACAGGCTATGTCCACAACTGAAGCGGCGTGTTTACACACAACGCACACCGTCCCATGTCAGTTGAACATTCGCTCGTATCACGAGCTGAAAAAAAATGTAGACTTGACGTACTAACGGGTCAACCAAGAGGCACAGATCCTCATGAGCCCCCGCACTGGATCTGTGCCTTTTGGAGTCAGGGGTGTTTGAACGCGTGCTGCAGAAGCAGGTAAGTAATAAACTCATGAATTACATGACACCTCTTGAGGTTTTTTTTCTTGGTTTTTTTTTTTTTTTCTCTCTATGGATGAGTTTGAAGTGGAGAAGCTTTTCACACCTGCCGAGAGCAGAGCCAATAACCGCTGCTGAACAACGGACATGTCTTGAAGCCCGTGCAACAATAAATTATTATTGTGCGCTGGTGTGTAATTTGAACTTTACGGTTTAGAGCCTTAAACATTCTGCTCCAGGACCGAAATCCGCAAATTTTGAAATTGCCCCCTGAAGACTGTATTGCACTTCTGGAAACAGATCAAGCGTGATAGGTCAATGGTAGTGCCAGAATAGCTTGGCGCCTACGGGCGCCAAGCTATTCTGGCACAACCCTTGAACTATCACGCTCGATCTATGTCTTGCCGCGGCCAGCGTGTCGGAGTTGAATGAGTTAACCCTCTCCTTGACACTGACCGCAAATCGCGTTTGAGATCTTTGTTAATTCAACACTCAAAAGCCCCGTCGGTTCAAGGAAGGCCCGCAAGAGGCATAGATCCACATAAGCCCCCGCAACTACGGGGGTTCATGACGATCTATGCCCCTTGCGTTTGGGTTCTGCACGTTACGTTCCGGCAGCAAAGGGGTTAAACTTCAAAGACCAGCACCTTTTACACACACACACACACACGCACACACACACACACACACACACACACACCTATCACTCTCAAACTGAACGTCCACTGACACCCCCCACCCCCCCCCCCCCCACCCCAACCCCACCCCACCCCCATACTGACTTTCCACTGCAAAACAAGTGTTTGTAAGTTGAGTTTTTTTTTTTTTTTTTTTTTTTTTTGTTTTTTTAAGCGCAGTACCTCAAGTGTTCACAGAACGTCATGATATATGAGCCACCTCAGCCAGAAAGAACGCATTTATAAGGATCTGGTTCGCGCTGAGGATGATCACGTCTGTCGCAAGGTCATGGTAAATCAAAGTCGCACAGTTGCAGTGAGCCTGAATTTGATCAGTGTTCAGCTCGTATTCCGTAGGCAATAGCTGTCCCTGTTCCTCATAACCTGCCCTTTAGAGCCGTCCATTATCACACTGGTGCCGTGGATGTTAAACCCCGAACTAATCGCCAAGGATGACATTCACGTAGTGAGGACTCTGGAGCCGTCGTCAGATGGTCTCAGTCGTCTGGCTCGGCGTTAATCTAACTAACTAAATAACGAAATGCGGACTGCGAATTAAGGCCCGTGAAAATCTGTTCTCTTAACCTCTTCATTGCCAAGGAAAAGTGAACGAAATCCAATTGCAAGAGGCAGAGATCCTCACGAGCCCGCGGGACCTTACGACTGCCAGCGCACTATAAACTACGTCCCCATGCCCCCCAGAGGAGCAATAGCAGCAAGGGGCTTAGATCCTCATGAGCCCCCGCAACTGCGGGGGCTCATGAGGATCTATGCCCCTTGATGCGATAGATGACAGAAAGAGGCAACCATCATCATGAGGCTCGCGAGGATCTGTCTTTTGCTGGCGGAGTGCGCTCGTGAAAGCTGAAACTTTCTGTTTTGCTCTGTACTCACCGTTGACACATTTGAATTTGTCGCAGCAGGAGCCGGGTGTTCTGGTTGCCCTGGAAACCACCTGCGTCTGGAAGCCGTCCGGACACTCCACTGGGGGACATGTCTCTTCTGATTGGCACACGCACCTGCACCGAAAAAGAATGGTGACGTTATTCTTTTGTGACGTCATTTAGTGGTGACGGCAGTATTTAATAGGGTCATTGAATGTCGTTTGTACGTGGACGAGACGTCGAGGGGAAAAAAAATACGTGAACAAAAAAAGAAAAGTCGATATCAAGCCAGAGGCACAGATCTTCATAAACCCACGCAACCGCGGGGGCTCATGAGCAACTATGTCTCTTGCAGCTGGATCTCGTTCAGCGTTTCTCAGCCGTGCAGGGATTGAGACCGGCTGTGGGACTGAGACGGATAGGTCATGACAGTGCAAGGGCAGTGCCAGATGCGGGGGCTGATGAGGATTTGTGTCTCTTGCAGCTGGGTAGCGATCGACTTGCCTCCACAGTTAAAGAGTTAAAGACACACAAGATGTACGTAAGTGAGGACAATTTATGCTGCAAGGGCTCACGACAGTCTGCGCCTCTTGTAGATAGGTAACCGGATTAGTCCAAAAGCTAGCCCGGTCTACCGTGCCCCCCCCCCCCCACCCCCACCCCCTCAGTACTCTATAAGATGAGCTTCAAAGTGTGAAATGTTTAACTCATTCTACCCCAACACCAAAATCCTTAAATTTTGCCCTTGTCCTCTCAAGACTGCATTGCAGTGCAGGACACAGATCGACCGTGATAGTTCAAGGGTGATGCCAGAATAGCTTGGCGCCCGTAGGCGCCAAGCTATTCTGGCATCACCCTTGAACTATCATGGTGGATCCTTATCCTGCTGTGGTGTGTCTGGGGTAGAATGAGTTAAGCCATGTTCCCCGAAAATCTTTAGGACGGGAACACACCAGAGATATAGTCGGTGGCGCAAGGGTACCCCCATTCACGCTCTTCGCGGACCCTAAAATGAGCTTGAGAAACATTTTCCTCTAAACAAATCAGAATTCATTCCAGAAGCCCAAATCAGGCAATATTATGTTAAGGCACACATTCTGCGTCCTCTGCAAAAAAAAAAAAAAAAAAAAAAAAAAAAAACAGAATGAAAAACATATTGAATCTCTGGCTCTCAGTGAAGGTATTTGTGAACCCAGTAAACGGTCATTTCCGGGAAATCGCAAAAAAAGACAAAAATAATGTGTCAGATGCCTTCAGACATTTTATATAGCACTGGCAGTCCATTTTCAGGCTTATATCATTAAAACAGGATGTTACAATTATTATATACTTGACAAGGTGATGTTGTGATCACTGTGCCAGAGTGGTTGATTTTGTATCCCTAGCCCCAAGTTGTAAAATTAATTAGAAAGAAATCATTACTAAAGTTATTTCATTTCATTTCACCTCTGGCTTTACCTATTAAGTTTCAATAATGTGAGCATAAAGTGCAAGAAAATGAGGAAAGTCGGCATTCGTTGTGTGTGTGTGTGTGTGTGTGTGTGTGTGTGTGTGTGTGTGTGTGTGTGTGTGTGTGTGTGTGATGGTGTGTGTGTGTGTGCATGTGTGTGTGTGTGTGTGTGTGTGTGTGTGTGTGTGTGTGTGTGTGTGTGCAGAGACGCAGAAGGTGTGGCGTACTAGACATAATATAGCCTTATTTGGGCTCCTGAAAAATATTCTGATTTATTTAGAGGAAAATGCTTCTCAAGCTCATTAAATACTAAGGTACACTTTGAAACCCATCTTATAGATCTTATAGAGTACTAGGGGGGGGGGAGGGGGGGCGGGGGGGGGGGGGCTGTGCACGGTAGCCAGGACTGGCGTATGGAGTAGATCAGTTGCGGTTCGCTTGACTCACTGCAGGGTTATAACTAAATCCGCTATCAGTCTGTCCATCAGTACAGGTACTACTCCTTTGATCTACGGAGGGCGTCCATCATGTGATTATTGGTCCATTTAACAAGGTGTCATGCCCAGGACAGGCAGGCTGTCAGGCAGCAGAGGGTAAACTGACAGATACAACCCCCCCACCCACCCCCCTTCCCATCATTGTGTACCTGCTGAGACTGTTCGATCGCTTGACCAGAGGCTGACCAGACTCAAAGCAGGAGTGAGCAAAACCCGTCGTTTCACCTGTCAAGTGCACAGACTCGCGTGACCCCTCTAAACAGCAATCAACCCCATTATATATATATATTATATAAAAACTGCAGTTGGGATATATATATATATATATATATATATATATATATATATATATATATATATATATATATATATATATATATATATATATATATATATATATATATATATATTTCAACGTAAATTACCTCGCTTGTAACAAACATCGGATATATATAACAACAAGAAAAATTTGGTCCCTGGCGATTTGTCGCATCTGGAGTTTACTGTACACAGGTACAGGGTGCGATGGCAGGTTGGGTCCAAGGCTAAGTAGTGTAGCCGACTGGCCGGTACATAAATTGCCATCAATAAGCTTTTGCCCTCTACTGTCCTCCATCCTGAAATGATGAATGGCAGGGTGGAAGAGGCAATCCACTGTCGAGGGCAGACAGAGACAGGAGTCTGCTTCCAAGTTAACCCACTCAGCCCTGACACACTACAAGAAGATAGGGATCGACCATGATAGTTCAAAGATGGTGCCAGAAAAGCTTGACGCCTGCAGGCGCCAAGCTATTCTGGCACCACCCTAGAGCTATCATGGTCGACATGTCTCCTGAACTGAATTGCAGTGTCTCAGCTGACAACTCCCAATTTTGGGAAATTTAAATAGGACTGAATGTGTTAAAGCCGGGGAGTAAAACTTGCAGCGGGAGGCAGGCCAAATGAAACACAGGCCTCTCTTGTTGTTCCCGGCATCCAACGGGGTCAGATGGGGTCAGTCCCTCCACATACAATGAACTCTCTCTCTCTCTCTCTCTCTCTCTCTCTCTCTCTCTCTCTCTCTCTCTCTATATATATATATATATATATATATATATATATATATATATATATATATATATATATATATATATATATATATATATATATATATATATATATATATATATATATATATATATATATATATATCTTTCGCGTTGTTATTCAGGGGAAGCATATATAAAAGGTTTCATAGACCAAAGCTTTCATGATCCTGCATTGAATGATTTCCTTCGTTCGTTCACTTTCGTCGACGGATAAATCACGTCGCACAATTTGTGTGTACATGTTCAGCTTTTATTGCTTGCGTACTCTCTTTCTCTTCAACAGTTTGGTATGGCTCCTTTTACAGATTAGTTTCACGAGTTGTTATTCCCACACAGCACAGATGAAGACCGACAGCGACAGCAAAGACGAAACATTGGCGGTGATCTTTACAGACAAGCCGACGCAACCAATGCAGGAGTAAAAGTGCAAATAATTAGGGAAACCGTCGTTCGGAACGCAAAGCAAACGGTGATGAATCGGCAACCCTGTGTGTGTCGGCAGCGGTTTTTGTCGCGATGATTCCTGTCGGAATTATCGCGACAAAAACCGCTACCGACACACAAAGGGTTAGGAGGGGGAGAACGGACTAAACTGAGGAAAAAAAACCGCAGAGAGAGAGATGATGATGATGAAACTTTATTTTTCAACGGTAAAAAGTTTTGACAGAAAACAAATCGTCATTTTACAAACTTGCCGTTGAGCGAGCGAGCGAGCGAGCGAGCGAGCGAGCGAGCGAGCGAGAGAGAGAGAGAGAGAGAGAGAGAGAGAGAGAGAGAGAGAGAGAGAGAGAGAGAGAGAGAGAGAGAGAGAGAGAGAGAGAGAGAGAGATGAAATGAAATGAAACTTTATTTCTGAACTGAAGAAGCAGTTAGCACGTTTGCCATTTGTCACTTACTTACTTACTTACTTACGCCTGTCACCCCTACCCGGGTATAGGCCGTCGACGAGAGACCTCCAGCAACTCCTGTCCTGTGCTTCTCCTTCGATTCTACTCCAGGTGGTTCCCAGTCTCTTGATGTCTGCTTGGAGGTCTCGACGCCAGGAGTTTCTCGGCCTACCTCTTTTCCTCTTTCCCTGGGGGTTCCATGACAATGCCTGCCTAGTGATACTGGAAGCTGGCTTTCTCAGACTGTGACCGATCCATCCCCATCTTCTTCGCCCAATTTCATTCTCTGCTGTTATCTGCTCTGTTCTCTCCCAGAGTCTGACGTTGCTGATCTTCTCTGGCCAGTGGATTTTCAAAATTCTTCTAAGGCAACTGTTCATGAAGGTCTGTACTCTGTTGACTGTGGTTTTTGTCAATCTCCAAGTCTCTGCTCCATATAGGAGAACTGCTTTTACATTGGAGTTGAAAATCCGGACTTTGGTGTGTTGTGACAGCTCTCTGGAACTCCACACTTTTTTCAACTGGAGAAAGGCTGCTCTGGCTTTACCGATTCGTGCTCTGACATCTGCATCAGTGCCGCCTTTTTTGTCTATGATGCTCCCGAGATACCATTTGTCACGCTTGCCGTTTTTAGAGAGAGAGAGAGAGAGAGAGAGAGAGAGAGAGAGAGAGAGAGAGAGAGAGAGAGAGAGAGAGAGAGAGAGAGAGAGAGAGCTTGCTTTCAGCAAGTAGCGAAGAGTTTTTGTTAACGAAAGGAAACACGAAAAGGAAACGAAAGGAAACGTGCCCGGAAAGCACGAAAAAAGAAGTTCAGTCCGTCTCACTTTAAACACATTACAGGACTCAAGAAACAAACAAAATCACCTGCTTTAAAGAGTACAGGAATTTCAAAAATGTAGACATAGAAATAGAAACGTAGAGTGAAAAGAAAGAACGAAAGAAAGAAAAGAAAAAAATAAAAAAGAAAAGGAAGAGAGAAAAAAAAAAGCAAAAAAAAAAAAAAGCCGCCTCTGTCGCAAAAGTATGCCAATATTTAATGAACCACAAGCTGTCAAAATACACGTACCGAAAACCGACACTCGGCATAGGGCTTCATAAGCCGTCCGCTTGCCGCTCTGCTTCTTGCTGATCACATTTACCTATGTGTACCTCTGTTGGAGGAGGATGCCCTGGCTCAAGTGATAAGAGCTCTGTCAAAACAGTCGTCGCAACAAGCCCCTAACAGAAACCCACATTTTTTCTTCCTTTGTGTCAGGTGTGAGTTGGGTGTTAAAGACACTTTGCCTTCAACGCTAACCGCAGGAGATGGACTGTCGAAGAGAAGCTTAAGGGCAGTGCCAGATTAGTTTGGCGCCTGTCACTGCGGGCCGACTTTTAACCCCATCACTGGCAGCGGACGCAGACTGCGTTTCGGCCGCACTCTCCCATCCTCAGACTTTGACCCATCCCCATAGATACGACAATAGCCAGGAAAAATTGACGGAAATCATGGTCAATTCATCGTCAAACAACCCCAGACTCCAAGGAACATGGAACATAGAAGGGCTTTAGCAAGAGGTATAGATCCTCATGAGCCCCCGCAACTGCGGGAGCTCTTGAGGATCTATACCTCTTGCATTTGGATGGTGTATATTTTTTTCCAGGCAGTAAACGGGTTACAGTAAATTTTATCACATTAAAATTACTTAATGTAGACAAGATTGAGCGGTGGCGGAGTTGATGCAAACCCTATCAGACAGATGTTAAAAAGGTGGTAAACTTCATAACACCCAGGAAAATTACCTGCTGTATTTGAAGTATTGTAGTTTTCTATGCAATAAGCGTCCCCAAGGAAAAGCTCTTAAAATCTGACTCGCCGTATAAAAAAAAAAGTTTATAGTGGGTGTTATTTCATTACTTCAGCTCTTTCATGGGAAAAACAAGACCACTGTGTGTTAACCCATTTAGCCCCGACTCACTCCAGCAGGAGATGGGTCGACGATGATTCAAGGGTAGTGACAGATTAGCTCGGCGCCATCAGGCGCCAAGTTAATTTGGCACTACCCTTGAATTATCATGCAACTGGTCGTTAAGTGACACCTCCAAAATGTGCGAAATGCGGCCTTGGGGTTAAATGGGTTAACGTTCCCCATCTGTATGTAGCGGAATGACTACGCGAATGTTGTGGTTTTCCTTGCGAAAATACTCTTCAGACGTTTACAAAGAGTTGACTAGAAGGCTGCTATATATGCCTGGGCGTCTTGAAGATGCCATTATTGCCAATCACAGCGTCTAAAGACCAGCGTCAACCAATCATTGCCAAGAAAAAGAATGTACACAAACCAACTTCAAAATGGCCTTTACCACCATGTGCCCCCCTCAGTTGGGGGAAGGGGGGGGGGGGGGCTCATGATGGCCTACGCATCTGGCCGACCTCACTCCGCCAACTATATGTGGTCATTAAACAGAAAAAAAGAGGGGCTAGTTCAGCGAGCTCAAGTGATCTGTGTGTGTGTGTGTGTGTGTGTGTGTGTGTGTGTGTGTGTGTGAGTGTGTATGTGATGGTGTGTGTGTGTGTGTGTGTGTGTGTGTGTGTGTGTGTGTGTGTGTGTGTGTGTGTGTGTGTGTGTGTGTGTGTGTGTGTGTCGTTTTCGCCTGCCGGCATTGAGTTATACTATAAATATGAGAAATGCGCCATATAAATACCATGTATTATTATCATTATTATTATTATTATTATTATTATTATTATTATTATTATTATTATTATTATTATCTGGGCGATGCACCTTTAATGCGCATGTCTGTTACAAAGTTCGCCCGCACGTACTGAACCAACAAACTTCCCACTTCAGAACGTTAACGCGGCCGCGGGGTAGAGTGGGAAGGAAAATCCTGTGCATGTCTGTCATACAGGTGCGTCACTATGTTCACTCAAGAGCGAAGGCTTAAAAAAAATAAATAAATAAAAAATATATTAAAAAATATTTTTGTACAAAGTTACAACATTCGTGGCCACATGAGTATATAGGCCTAATAGATGTAACAGCCAACACTCAGAGGGGGCCGGGGGTGTAGACTGATCCCGCAGGCAAAATGTCGTCCGGCCAATGTCGGCCGCAGCTGGCCCGCGCACAGATGTGCGCGGGCCAAATGCGGTCGACATCGGCCCGACCACCTTTTGCGTGCTGGGCAGCGTGAGAAGAAAGTACGGCCGCTCGTGTGCATTCAGCAGGAATCAAGACTGCACCAAAGACGCTGTGACTGCACCGCAAGGGGAAGGCAAACACGCCTCTTCACCTCAGTTCACATAAACTCTGGCTACGTTGGAACAAAAAACAATAAGCTTATTCCCCAGCACACGCGTCATCGAGATAAAGATCTTTCACTTGAACGTGGTTGTAAGAGACATTCAAACATCAATTCTTCTGGCTGGATCAATACTACTGCATAATATACATGTTTTTGTAACGCGTTTAGAGCCCACTGCTCCTGGGGATTTAGCGCGATATAAATGTTCTTTATTATTATTACTGTTACAACAGTACTCCTCACTCGAAGACTGATTGTCTGATTGATTGACTAATTAATTATTTGATTAATTGATTGACTGACAGACTGGTTGATTGATTGATTGATTGATTGATTGATTGATTGATTGATTGATTGATTAACTGACTGGCTGAATGACGGATCGACTGATTTCTTTCTATGCTGGTGTTGGACGCCACGCAAGCTTCGAAGAAAATCTTAATCACGCCTCAAGGGGACATCAACAACTTTCTCTTACCCTTGCCGAAGCTGACAGCAACCGTCCTCTGTCCATATGGATGGCGGTCTCTGGCTGTCTGGCGGACAGTCTTCCTCTGATACCGCTGGACAAGTCACCAATTGGCACGCTGAAACAGAACAGAATTACTGATATTTGTGTCTCTCAGTGAATAGCCTCGCAACACAGTGATGTGCATGTACGTTCTACCATGACTCCAATAAACTCATTCAAGGCGCCGCGCATCAATAGCTGCGAAAGTGTCGTACAGCGTTGCCGCCGGTAACGCTGTACGACACTTTCGCAACTATTGATGCGCGGCGTCTTGAATGAGTTAACCCCTTGTCCACGCAGCCAACGGTACTGAACAGTGAGAAGAGAAGAACCCAACGGAGAAAGAAACACGCTTAGGAATGTCAGCTACAACACAATTTCTTTTTCAAAATAGAAAACAAACAAGTATGATACAATAAGTCGCTACTTATCTTGTGAGTCAGAAAAAATATTGACTGGTTAGTTAGTTATTTGGGTTTAACGCCGAGCAGGCGACTAAGGCCATCTCACCGCAGAAAATAGCGACTGAATTGTATATTTGTTTGTTTGACTATTTTGAAAAAGGGGATTCCCCCCCCCCCCCAAAAAAAAAAAAATAATAATAAAATAAATAAATAAATAAATTAATAAATGTGATAGCTTTAACCTATTGCATCCTGAGGTTGATTCAAAAAAAAATTGCTAATAGTGCTATGAAGGATATATTACAGATTAAGAGAAAGATCAACCATTTTAGTTAAAGGGTGGTGCCAGTATAGCTTGGCGCCTCAGGCGCCAAGCTATTCTGGCGCCACCCTTTAACTATCATAGTCAGAATAATAAAAAAAAAAATTAGTGTATCAGGATTAAAAAGCCTCGCGCTGGGACCATATGGCGTTGAGGCGCGTCCCCTGTGTGGTGGATAGGGGGTCCCTCGTGAGAGGGGTGCACCGAATGAAATAAGGTGCCGTGAACCAACATGGTCTAAGGGAAGGTGACCCCGACAGAAAACCCCTGGTCCTCCTAGTAAGGGGGTTGGGCGTGGGGGTAGCTTCCCCACCCTGCAAAAAAGGAAATAGCTACAAAAACGCCGACGAAAAGACTAACAGTAATTCCTTTCCTGGAGGAGGAAGGTTCTTCTACCAGAAGACTTATGACGTCCTGTGGTGAAAGCCGGAAGTCTTCGGAAGCCACAGGACCGAGCCGCCTCTCTCTATCCAGGGATACAACCATGGGCACATGGAACGTCAAGACCATGTACCAGAGCGGCAAGGCCGCCCAGATAGCAGCGGAAATGCAAAAGTACCACCTTTCCCTGCTAGGTATCACTAGGCAGGCATTGTCATGGAACCCCCAGGGAAAGAGGAAAAGAGGTAGGCCGAGAAACTCCTGGCGTCGAGACCTCCAAGCAGACATCAAGAGACTGGGAACCACCTGGAGTAGAATCGAAGGAGAAGCACAGGACAGGAGTTGCTGGAGGTCTCTCGTCGACGGCCTATACCCGGGTAGGGGTGACAGGCGTAAGTAACTAAGTAAGGATTAAAAAGGTTAAACCAGCTTCAACCATTCACCGATAACATAAAGAATGCACACAACCCAACTACACATGGCATATACCATCATGAGCCATCATCACTGGGTTCTTCCCTGAATGTTACACGTTTGGCAGTCACCTTTTTGGTCTTAATCTTGCATGGACAATGGAGTCGAGACAGGTGCCCTCACCCATCTGTTCCATTACCGTCCTTAAAGCATGCCATAAACTTATAACCCTTTCAGTAGTACTAAGGCAAACACCAAAATGCCCAAATCCCCTGCGTCCAAAACTCTTTCACTCAGACTGTCCGGCCCGTCAAAACAACCCTTATAACTGATGATGAGGCTTTGAGAGGAAAAAAAATCCCAGTAAGTGAAAGTGTCTAGGGCCCGACGTGTGCCTTGCATGGCCTGCACATTAAAGCTGACATCGGCTGAAGATCTTTTGCTCACCGGACGGACGGCGGTTATTGAGATACTGAGGTAAGGGTCAACTAGAGTATGATAAAGGAAGAATGGTCGTGAGGATCATTTGTCCAGCGGAAACGAAAACACGGCTGACAAATGTGGCACCTGCCTTGTGTCTCAGTCCCAGTGAGCAAAGAGTCACCGCACTTGGCCCGCGCATCGCCGTGAGGCCGACGTAGGCCTCATGGCCTTTTGCCCACTGGGAGGTCTCTGGTCGTACCCGCGCTGTTGAAAAGACTGATTTTCCGTCACCGATCAGATGTTCGCCTCAAGGTACCGACAAACTGTTCGTGAGTTAACCTATTTTAGCCCCGATGAACTACAGCAGGAGATGGATCGACCATGTACCGTTTACAAGAGATGGATCGACCATAATCATTCAAGGACAGTGCCAGATTACCCTGGCACCTTATGGCGCCAAGCTAATCCGGCACTATCCTTGAATGATCATGGTCGATCCATCTCCTGCAACCGCTACCTAGTCATTAGTTGATATAACAATTTGGGAAATGTGGCCTTGGAGTTAAATGGGTTAACTCAAATTCTACGGGCGTATTTCGTGAAAGAAAACACAAAACTGGAGCAGGCAAAAGCAAAAGGTTTGTTTTGGGTGTTTTTCCGCCTCAAGGTATTTTTGTGACGTAAGGGGAAGTGTTAGGTTCTATGGACATATTTTCTGACAGAAAATACGATACTAGAGCAGTCATGGGTCGTTCTAGACGCTTACTGGCCTAGAGACATTTTGTGACGGAAGGCGAAGTATAAGTTCTAAGGACATATTGTGTGGCAGAAACGAGACAGACATATTATATTGAGCAAACACAGACTTGTTCACAGCGCTGACCGGCCTAAAGATATTTTTATATCGGAAGGGAAAGTGTAACCGCCTTTCTTGAAAAAAAAACAAACACCAAACAAACAAACAAACAAACAAACAAAAACACCTCATCACTTGTCAGCGTCGACTCGTTTAGATAATTCGATGCTTGGTTTAAATACATGCAATCTAAAACATATTAATGTAAATTCGTGCGAGAAAACTCTTTCAGATTGTGGTTTTTAGACGTAAATGGTCATATGACCAATAAAAAAAGCCAGAACCACTTGTTTTTTGTATGTGTTCTTGTTCATTTCAGGTAAGGTGTGAACTGCTCAGAACGAACAGAGAATCTCTCTCTCTCTCTCTCTCTCTCTCTCTCTCTCCTCTCTGGCCGTGTGTTCGTGTCGACTTCTTTAATTGGTAGGGCGAGCCTTAAACACCAGGTTAATGCAACACATAAAAAAGGAAACTCCCTTCTCTACAAACCTCCTGACAAAGGATTTCGTGTACCCGCTCCTACTACGACACGTGTGAAGAACTCTTATGACCCTCAAACTGTGTCATGCAAACACTTCCGTTTTCAAGGGCATAGATCTTCATAAGGCTCTGCAGATTGCAGAGGTTCATGAGGATCTATGCCTCTTGCTGACAAGGATAAGTCTTCGAGTTGAGATCTGTGGCCGGCCTTAAAAAGTACTTAACGACATCTAAATCTGGGGCAAAGACAAATTTTGAGAGTTTCCGACGGCAGTCATAATGACTCTCACGTACGGATGAAAGGCTTTTGATGGCTACTCGTGTGGTGCAACTGACAGTGTGCCTTGAAAAGACAAAATAGAACAAGTCAACACTGATGGTCGATTGGAAGGTCTACAAAGTTGACAGACCCTGATGACCTTCCCTCCCCCCCTCTCACCCCCTAGAAAAGAGATATAAAAAATAAATGGGGCGCACCTCCGCCAGAACGTGGCATATCTATACTGACGAGCAGAAGAGATGCTACATTTTCAGAACCATTGGAAACACTTTAATGTTTCCGATGATTCTGAAAATGTCGAATTTCGTTTGCTAGTCATTATATCTACGCTGGTCTGTGACTTGAACACTGCCGCTCTACACCATAGGTCCAAAATCACAGACCAGCAAATACACGATTCTCCTGGTTGTTGCGGCTGCCTAACCCTGTGGCTGTCGGTATCGCATTTTGTCGCGATGATTCCTGCAAGAATCATCTCGACAAAAAGGGCAACCGACAGCCACTCATTGGACTCATGATAATAATTCCACATATACTGACGAGCAAAAGAAATGGGACATTTTCGGAACCATAGGAAACACTAAGAAATGCAACATTTCCGAAAATGTCGCATTTCTTTTGCTCTTCACTATCCCCTTGGGTTGTCGGTAGCGCTTTTGTAGCGATGATTTCCTGTAGGCGTCATTGCAACAAAAAGCGCTGCCGACAATCAAAGGGTTAAGAACTGCTCCTGCCCACTGTAGCTCACACCATCCATCCACCTCGCCCCTCCCCCCCCCCCCCCCAATAAAAAAATATATAAAAAAATTAAATATCCGCATGTTTACACGTGAAATTCCTACAGAACTGAACAGGCAGTTCGTGGAATTGCAAACAAAGAAAATAGTTATTGATTTACAGAGATATTCCGTTTGCGGAAGTACTCCCAATATAGACCCACTCGGGGAGTACGCCACACGTATACTTCTATTCAAGTGAGATGCTAAGCATTTCATTTGAATAGAAGTATATGTGACGCATTCCCCGAGTGGGCTTGTCTTGTAAGCATCTCATTTGAATAGACAGATAATTACAACATTAACCGACACACCTTGCTAATAATTGAATTACTTCGCTCTCACCTGAAGACCTTGTACAGATGTGTTCGTCGCAACAGTTCCCGGGCGTCCCAGCACCTTTCTGTACGAGAGATGCAGCGAATCCAGTAGCACACTCGGGCACCCCGCATCTGGACGCGTTACAGAGGCAGTAGGACGGCAGATCTGACGTGGCGTTGAAGACAAGCTCCGAGTCCGGGGGGCAGAGTTGGATGCCCGCGACTCTGCAGTCAGAGTCCGTGTTGTTGCAGGTGAAAAGAGACAGTTCTAGAACACAGAGAGGAAGGTGGGGGATGAGTTGAAACATTCTGTCCTTCGTCGATGAGTAAATGAGTAAAATACCACAGCTAACAGCTACCGAAATTAGAGGAGGAATGAAAACAAATACGTTATTGGTAGCAGGGGTTTGCTGCACGGGCCGGATCCTTGTAGGCCTTCGGGAGGTCAAAGTAACCATTGTACTCCGAAGACCTTCGTGGTACAATGGTTACTTTGACCTACCGAAGGCCTACAAGGATCCGTACAGCAAACCCCTGCTACCAATAACTTATATTGTCCCCCGCTACACAGGACTAACACGGGACATAAACCCTCATGAGCCGCCGCTACTGCGGCGGCTCATGAGGGTTTATGTCCCGTGTTAGTCCTGTGTTCTTTATGTCTATTGTTGGTCCATTTACGCCTGTGTTTTTCACGCAGATACAGGTCAGTGTGCAGTGGTTTCAGTCGCTCAATTCGAGATTACTGGCGGCGAAGGGGTTAACATGGTAAATTATAACACGTTGTTTCGTTTTATTTGGTTTGTTAGCACGTTTGCGTAATAGCTTGCTAGTTTGTTTATTGTTGCTTTGTTATTGTTGTTGTTGTTACGGCTGTTGTTTGATTATCTGACTCTTTGTTTAAAGATGTCTTCCTCATGGGGCGGTTCGTGGCGCAGCGGAAAAAGCGCCTGCCACCAATGCAAGAGGTGCGAGGTTCGATACCCGGTTCCGGCGTCGGACTTTTCTCCTCTAGTAAGTGTCACCATTAATTCGGGCGGATCGTCGGGAGTTCTTTCCCCGGGCTCTTTCCTCCCCCAAGAATTTGGTATTAATTTCTGTCCACTTAATCAAAATTTCAAAAATATAAAAAAATTATTTAAATTTCAAAAAAAAAAAAATTCAGTAGCTCGCTTGAGCTTGCCCTTAGCACCACGTGAATGTTCTGTGTACAGTGTGTGAGGGAATGCGCGTGATTCGCGTGAGCGTGCTTGTTGGGTTCAGTTTGCGGCTATGTCCTGCGCATTGAGTTATATTATAAATATGATGATTGCGCCATATAAATACTATGTATTATTATTGTTAAGAGATTTTTTGTTTGATTCTTTGTTTGAGTTTCTGTTTGTTGTGGCGTATCAACAGAGACGCTGTGTGTCTCCCGCTTCGCGCAGCAATACTTAAGCCTTTCGCTCTCAGCAGCGGATCTATCCGCGGTTCAAGGGTTGCCGCATATTAATTAGCGCACTGACCTACATCCCGGTCACGTGATCTCTAAAACTTCCGTGCAATGGCTGCCTCCACAGTGCATGTTTACAGTGCTTTCTCTGCGATTTTTTCGTCTTTTTTGATGCGTTTTTTTTGCATTTTCTTCATAAGCAATCACACACGGAGATTATCAATATGGCTGCCAGACGCTACACTGCCGAGGAAGTAGCACGAATTCTGTTTGAAACACCGTATAATGGTGATGTTAGTGACGATGAAAGCGTAGCAGACGATGGTGATGTTTATTCTAGTGACCTGTCGGACAAAGATTCAGATAACAGTGATTATCCTGAAGAGGAATACAATCTTCCAAGTACATCAACAGGCAGAGGGCGAGGCAGGGGGCGTCAACTGGATCGACTGACATCCCATAATGCACCTCTGACAACATTGTATGCTTAGCTATCAAACAATAGCAATTTGTGGTGATGTGTGACATATTTATACACATTTTAGAACCATTTTCCAGTGCATATTATGAGCATTTGAATTTTTTTATTTTTCAAAACTGCGTTTGTTTTTTTATAATCTTTAAAAAAGTGGGTTATCTTCCCCTGTGTGGGAGTTGTCTGAACATGTCAGTTCAGAAATTATGGTGACTGTATTCCCCATCCATTTTCCTTTCAGAATATATATACATTTGCATACATTTGACCATTTGTTGATTTTCTGTTAATTTATTTCTAACATTGGTGATTTTTAAAGAAAAAATCTTATTAGTTCTGGGAGTGACATGGATCGAGTGTGATAGTTCAGTTGTGGCACCACTCTTGAACTTTTACGCTCGATCTGTCTCCAGAAGAGTAATAAAGTCTTCAGAGGGCAACTTCGAAAATTGGGGATTTCGGTCCTAGGGCAAAAACATTGTTTAAAATCACGGGGCCTTAGAGTCCCTGGCAAATCGTTCGCACGCTTTACTAGCACGTGTACAATTTCTGTGGGCACCGTTTCCAAAATTATACCTAAAAACATTGCAATCCGAAGCAGAAAATGACTATGGTATAAAAAAATACAAAATATAATCTTTAACCCTTTGGCTGCCGGTTACGGTTTTTGTCGCGATGATTCCGACAAAAAGCGCTAACCGACAACCAGGGGGTTAAGAGGCCGCATTTCGTCTCAGTTGTGAATTATACCCGAAGTCTCTCTTCACGGTATATGTTACTGTGAAAACATTCCCCTCATTGGCAGCAGTGACAGACTCAGTGTCCAACAAAAAATGTAAACAAACAAAAGTGCAGAAGCCACAAGCCGTTTGTGGACATGACGGGCCAGTGACAGCAAAGATTTGTAACGGTAGTTCGGGTTTCATCCCTGGTGCCACGTCCGAGGGCGAACAAAGATTCTGAGACGCAAGAAAATTTAGTGCAGAGCGGCGTAGATTCTCATGAGGCCCTTGCGGCTGCAGTGGCCCATGATACTCTATGCCTATTGCCGGTGCTGCTTGGCAAGCGTCCAAGCGCCATCGCTCATGTCAGTTGGTCACACGCCGTGGACGTGAGCGAGAGACAAGACGGAGACGTTGGGAACAGATATTTAACTCATTAACTTCTTTAAATCATCTGAGACCTGCCGCATCCAGATATGTGGAATAAAGCGCCACATCAACAGCTGCGGAAGTGTCGTATTGCGTTGCCGGTGGCAACGCTATATGACACTTCCGCAGCTGTTGATGCTAGACGCCTGAATCCGGCAGTCAAAACGAACTCTAAAGTACAACTAAAGCCAACCAACCGCATGCCGATTCGTTTGTAACGTTGACGTACTACTGAAATCTGGAAAAACACTTGAAATCAGTGTGATTAGAAATGTAATGGAATGAGACGACGGACGATCCTGTGCATGTTCCTAAACAGTAATAATACAATGCAACCTGAGATTCACTTCCAAAATAACGTCTGGCAAAGCTAGCTAGCTAGCTAGCTATCTATACTATCTATCTATCTATCTATCTATCTATCTATCTATCTATATCTATCTATCTATCTATCTATCTATCTATCTATCTATCTATATCTATCTATCTATCTATCTATCTATCTATCTATCTATCTATCTATCTATCTATCTATATCCCGTAGTCTTGCCGACCGTTGGGGCACCACTGATGACTTGGCAACCAGCTCCCTCCATTCCTCTCTGTTCTCTGCTATTCTCAGCGTATCGCCCAGCTTCAGTGTTCAGTCCTGTCCACTCTGAGATATTGTCCTCCCATCTTTTCCTCTGTCTTCCTCTCCTTCGTCCTCCTTGCACAGTGCCTTGCAGGATTGTTTTGGCAAGCCCTGCTGAACGCGTTACATGCCCATACCACTTCAGTTTGCGTTTTCTCACAATGGCTAATAAGTCTTCATAGGGCCCGATGGCTTGCCTGATTCTGCTTCCCACTTCCTCGTTTGTGATGTGATCTCTGTATGAGATGCCAAGCAGCCTTCGAAAACATCTCATTTCAGTGGCTTGTATCCTCCTTTTAAGGTCCCGCCGTGAGATGGCCTTAGTCGCCTGCTCGGCGTTAAACCCAAATAACTAACCTTTTAAGGTCAGCTGTGAGGGTCCATGACTCGCAGGCATACAAGAACACTGAGATGACTAAGGAGCGCATCAGTCTGATCTTGGAGCAGAGTGTGATGTTTCTGTCCTTTCATATGGTCTTCAATCTTGTCAGTGCTGTTGTTGTCTGCGCAATCCTGGACAGTATTTCTGGTTTTGATCCCTCATCTGTCACATTGGCTCCTAGGTATTTGAATTTCTTAACTGTTTCCAGTTTTTGGCCTCCAACCATGATTTCAGTGCCAATGCCACTGGCGTTATTGGTCATCAGTTTGGTCTTCTCTGCACTGATTTCCATCCCATATGCAATGGCTGTACTATCCAGCTTTTCCACCAGCTGAGCTAGCTCCTTCTCTGTTCCTGCAAGACCATCAATGTCGTCCGCAAAGCGCAAGTTCGTGATTGTTCTGCCTCCAATACTGACAGTTCCTTCATGATCTTTCAGAGCGTCCGTCATGATTCTTTCCAGGAAGAGGTTGAAAAGAGTAGGTGAGAGCAAGCAGCCTTGTCTGACTCCAACTGTAGTCCTAAACCAGGTTCCTATTTTGCCTTTGAAGCAGACTGCGCTAGTGGCCTTGTTGTAAAGGTTTGCTATGACTTTGATCAGGTTGGCATTGATGTTGTATAGCTTCATGGTGGACCAAAGGGCTGCATGCCACACCCTGTCAAACGCTTTCTTAAAATCCACAAAGACATGATAGAGGTCCTGCTGGTGCTGGAGGTATCTCTCACATAGAACTCTCAGGTTGAAGATCTGCTCAGTTGTGCTGCGCCCTGGTCTGACGCCTGCCTGTTCCTCAGCTATGATTTCCTCTGCCTGTGGCTTCAGCCTGTTCAGTAGGATCTTTAACATGACTTTGCTTGGGTGGGATATAAGACTGATCGTGCGATAGTTCTGGCATTGATGTAAGTTGCCTTTTTTGGGGAGAGTTATTATAAGTGATTGGGTCCATGGTGTGGGCCAATCCCTTGGCTGCCAGATCTTATTGCAGATTGTTAGTAAGGCGCTTATCGTGTCTTCTCCCCCTTCTTGGACTAGCTCTGCAGGGATGCTGTCTGCTCCTACAGCCTTCCCTTTTTTCAGCGACTTCACTGCAGCCTCTACGTCTTCTCGGAGGATGGGATAGTTGCCATTGTTGGTCACGGGTGGGTTGACAAGTATGCCTGGGTCCCCTGCAGCTCGGTGGTTGTACAAATCTGAGCAGTACTCTGTCCATCTCTTCAGTATGTCTTGGTCTTCCGTAAGACAGTTCCCTTCACTATCTTGAATGATTGAGGAGCGTCCTTGTTTTACACTGGTCAGGTCTTTCACCAGCTGGTATGCTTTTTTTGCTATTATTTTTGTTCAGATTTTCTTCTACGTGTTTACACTGATCTTCAATCCACTTATTCTTTGCCTTTTTCATGCTTTTCTTGATATCCTGGTTAATTTCCCTGTATTGTTTAGCTCCTTCTACCTCTGATTTCTTTTTCTTTAATTCTCGACGCTTGTCACATAGAACAAAGATGTCAGCTGTAACCCAAGGTTTCTTTGCTTGTCGATCTCACTGGCTGTTTGGGTTACAACAGTGTTAAATGTGTCAATCAGTGTGTCCACGTCCGTGTCTTCTGCACCTAGAAGTAGCAGTGGTGCGAATTTTCCTCCTATCTTTGCCTGAAAGGCTTCCGCTACCTCTGGGTCTTTCAGTTTCTCGAGGTCAAACTTGATTCTGGTGGGACCCTGCTTGTTGACCTTCTTTAGGCGAAGTCGGAAGGTCATCATCACTAAGTCATGGTCGCTTCCAATGTCTGCTCCTGGAAAACTTCTTGTCTTGGCAATGTTCACACTGGACAGCTGGAACCATTTAATGTCAGATGCATTCTGACAGTAAACTATTTCAATCGCCAAGAAATGCATAGCCGGAACATCTACGTACTCGCAGTGTCAAAACTTAACTATAGCTAATGCATAGTAAATGTACACACACTGATTTCTTCGTCCTCATCGAACGCTCTCAAATGGACTAAGGGCTGTATGTTAAAAAGCAGATGCTTGCGCATGGTGCATCTTTGTTCAGTCGACTCGACAGTGACATGACCTTAACACGACGACGCCATCATCCGGATCTCGGCAACCCAAACCCTTACTTCCGTCATGTTGGCAAGCCAAGACCCTGGAGATGACAGAAGCTTTGCACAACCTTTGCAGAATGTCTTGGCAAATTACATCGCTGATCCCGTGCAAGCACTTTGCCGTTTTCTCCTCTGGCTGTTTCTTTGTTTAGACGGGGGTTCAAATATGCTCGTTTCGTGATCAAACATACACTCTCGCCACCGGCCTTCTCCTTGTTTGGCAAGAGCAGACAGTCGGCGTTCTACCCGGGAGTGAACGACGGCTACATGCAAGAGGCATAGATGATCATTAGCCCCCGCGACTGCCTCTTGCAAGAACCCGCTTTAGCTGTGATCCTCCAACAGAGGGGGTCCTGGGCTTTCAATCTACCAGTTAGCTGGTGGTCAGTTCAGCAAAGAAGGAAATACAGACACGTTTTAGCTCGTACAAGACCCAAAACAAAAGAACAGCTTCGCAGTATAACAATTTTTTAAAAAAGAGACTACAATTGAACCATTCAGAAAGACTATGTGTTCATGTTTGTGCCAGTGAGTGTTTAGGTCGCGTTGCCAAGTCAGTAGAATTTGCGTTCCAATTGTTCCACCGTGGGCAAAGCGCGGCCAAGGTTGCCCCCAAAAATCAAAATAATTTTTTTTTAATAACACAACGCATGAACTCTATTCTACTTCTGACAGTAATGGGCAGACAAATGACAACTAGGGACAAGAACTACTCCCTCCCCCAGCCCAAATCAGTGCCACTACTTCATGTGACAAATCTGTGCAATGAAAGGGGTGACTGATTTGTGTTCCTCATATCTACAAAGTCAGGAGATTGAACGACTATGATAATTCAAGGATAGTGCCAGATTAGTTTGGCGCCGACAGGCGCCAAGCTAATCTGGCACTACCCTTGAATTATCACGGTAGACGCATCCCCTGCTGCAGTGCGTCGGGGTTGAATGGGTTAAATTATGCGTATCCAATGTTGAAAGCCGGAAGAATTCATAAATGGTTAACTCATTTGCGGCCGACCGCATCCGGATGCGCGGCATAAACCGCGCATCCGGATGTGGATTGCTGCGCATGAGTTAAAGGCGTGAAACTGCTACAGACTAAGAGACAGACTCGTGTGTAATCTGGCGTAAAGACGCGTGGTTCGTGTTTTCGCCGGCGCAGGCGTTAAAACCCGATGTACAGACGTTACAGTCTCCCTTATCACTCTCAGTGCCGTGGGACGCTAAACCTGAACGAAAAAGAAGAGGAAATTGCAGTCTAGTTCGTTCATGAATCGTTGCATGCAGTCCAGGCAATCGGGCACTATCCTTGAGACATCAATGTCGATCCGTCTCAAGCGCTATACCTGTGAGAGGGATGGCATAGGACATAGGATGGCATAGGTCAATTTAGAAGACGGTAATGGACTAGTTTTCAGAACAAAGTCCAGACTTTCCTGCCTCCTCCAGTATTGCCGATGGTGTGCTGAAGAGGTCGCCAAGACCGAAACAGCTGTCCACACCAGCTAAATATCTGGACCCCCCTTGGGGGGACCTAGATTTAAATTTCCATGCACTGAGTGGCTGGAACAGTGGATATGTGATACGCCCCCCCTTCGGGGGGGGGGGGGGGGGCTTCCATATGCATTGCTTTCAGTCACTTTCTTAGCGCCCCCTCTCTTTCCTATCTCTTTTTTTTTTTTTTTTTTGGTGTGCTTTGGCCACAGTAGATCTATGATCACTGGTCGATCATGCACATTTCTCTCCCCTGACAGTGCTATAACCTACTTTACTTTGTAACCTTTCTAAAATATTAGCACTGGCAGTCTCCCCTTTTCTTTTCAAAGCAGTCCAGACTGTTTGGTCAGTAACGGTCACCTCCGGCGAACTCCCCGCTCCTGGTCAGCAACTGGTCAATTAACCCATATAATACTGGGGCTAAAAGCTTCACATTTGTACACTGCCATATGCAAGCTACATTATAGTACTTACAGATAAGGATCTAGACCAATGGCTTTAGTTCAAGGGTGGTGCCAGAATAGCTTGGCGCCTAGAGGCGCCAAGCTATTCTGGCAGCACCCTTTGAACTATTTTAGTCAAACTTGTTTCACACACTGGTGTATTCCGAATGATAAGGGTTAAAGCAATGTGCTCCACGGCGGGGTCCGATGTCAGAATTCGCCGATACAACGGAACATCAATGTTGTCTTGCCTCAACTAAGATTTTTCTACCCTTCTTTCACAATTCCGTCACGGTAGGCACGCGGACCAGGGGTTTTCCACTGCCTTTCGAGGTGCATAACGGAAAGAACTCTCCTGCGCACAAAGGAGTAGAAGAGAAGAACAGTCTTTCATTTTACGACATTCACACGGCCACATAATTAGACTCGGAAACAAAATCTTGTCTGTAGTTGCCCTGGTTCACCACTCAACAGTGAGATTTGCAACAACCAACGAAAGCGAAAGTCACGGCGGATAACCAACTTCTACCATACGCATAGACGACGCCTCAAACATCTCCAAGAGACATAGATCCACATGAGCCCACGGTCGGATGGTAAGACGCATCCAAAGGAATGGCGCGAACAGCATCATGTCAATGAAACCTTCGTAGATCATTCAACTAACCACTAACCACAACATCCGCTTTAGGAACACATCAGTCAAATGGAGGACAATAAGAGGCATAGATCCGCATGGTTCTATGCCTCTTCGTGCTAGGGGTTGGTCCGGTGGTCTTATGGCTGTGTCCTGGCAGCGAAAGGGTTTAATCTACGTCATTAGAAGTGCTGCACGCTCAGTCCCGGTGACCCGGCGTGACCTTACAAGAACAACTTAGCGGGCAACAGGTCATCAGTCGTCAGTTCTACGTGACCAGCGTCAGAGGAATGCGTTTATAATGTACCTGACACAGAACAAGCGTGTCACGGTCATACTGCCCAGGTCACAGTAAGAATGCAAACTTTCGACGATCTCAATTTGTGGTACACAAAGACACATTGCAGACCAACAATCCAAAATACATCTGGACTGTGACCTGCATGTAGTCGAAATACACGATCAAACTCCACATTGCGTGAACGGCCCACAACTGCTGAATGCAGCAAAGCAAAAGAGGCATAGATCTTCATGAGTCCATGCAAAGTGCAGAGACTCACGAAGATCTAGGATCCCTGCAGATGGTAGATTTCGAATTTTGGCACACTGCCGTGACACTGGTATTTAGAGATCACATACTTTTAACCCTTTGGCTGTCGGTAGCGCTTTTCGTCGCGATGATTCCGAGCGGAATCATCGCGACTAAAAGCGCTACCGACAGCCAAAAGGTTAAACTTTGTCATGGTCAGATAATCATATCAGCTTCATGTCCTAGACACAGTGATAGTCACTGCTGGAAGGCGTCCATAGTTTGGCAGTTTCCACGCTAATCGTGCATACATGAGCATCTGTGTCCATCAGTGCTGCCTCGCGAAGGCAAAAGACAGCAAGGCTTACTTTTGTGAAAAGCGAGATTTTCAGTGTAATGAAATGGAAACCTGGCTTTTCACAAAAATGGACTTGCTGTCTTTTGCATGCACAGGGCAGCTTTGCTTACCTTTCGCTGTGTCTCAGTCAAAATAAGTGTGGTATACGTGAAAATACCACACGTAGGGCGGGGTATACGAGGTGGGTCATGACCTAGAGCGTGTGTAGACAGACAGCCCCATGTCAACAAAACGCCATGACACCGACCACTAATCCCCGCATCAGTCACGGCCAGACGACCCCATATTTTACTTTCGTATTATATATAACACAGCATGAATGTCACACCGTTCTCGCTTTTTTAATGTTGTGTGGCCAGCTTGTCTTCCTACGGTTACTTTTCTTGCGTTATTTTCTGCGAAAGAACCAAAAGCAATAAACACAGTTGTCAGTTCTTCTTGTGCTGACTGTTTTGAAAAGGTAAACATACACATTTTTACATAGTGTTTTGCCCTTGTTTTATATTTTATTTGATTTTGTGTGTGTTATGTCCCACTATTTGGCACGGGCAGAACTCTCGGCATAAAAATGCTCAATTTACTCCTTCTGTATTAACCCATTACATCCTGAGGCTGATTTTTAAAAAAAAACAACTAAATCGCATATTGTTCGATGAAGGCTACATTACAAATAAGGAGATAGATCAACCATTTCAGTTCAAGGGTGCTGCCAAAAATAGCTTGGCACCTCATGAGCCAAGCTAGTTTGGCACCACCATTTAACTATCATAGTCAACTTTATTTCCAGCAATAGTGTATCAGGATGAAAAGGGTTAACACTGCAGTCATCATGACTACCCCCCTGCCCCCCCCCCCCCCCCAACACACACACCGCAGAGAATTCATGTACTTAAAGCACCACATCTACAGGAGAAATAGATCCTCATCAGCACATCGGCGAGTTTATTCTTTACCACTACAGCGAAAGGTTCGCATTACTGACTCGCCTAGTACAATCAGTAGTTCACAGCAGAAGATAGCATAACTTCAAAGTTTTTGCGTCTTTAATTTTTTTTTCTTTTTAATTTTCCCGATCGCTACATGTGCAAGGGGACATAAATAGGAATTACCCACTAACTATAATTTTGATTCAGTCTGTTGCCGCGAACTGATCAGCAGGGCGGTGGTAGCGGCCTGGTTTCAGCTACATGCATGACAACCGCCTGAACAAAAGGAACCTGAATGGCAGACGGCTGCAGATGCTGGGGCTCATGAGGTTCTTGCCTCTAGCTGACTCTGCTCCATATGGACCTGATAAGCGAGTTGGGTTTTTTTTTTTTTATATTATTATTTTTTTAAATTTTTTACAGCTGAACTGCGAATACCGCTGCGTCACCGCGTGCGCATCCGGCCACCGCACATCACAGTTTGTGGCACGGTCATGTTATAATATTTAAATCTGTGCAGTTGAAGCAGTGCAAGGACCGGTGTTTTTTAAAATAATTTTTGCCTTGTTTGAAAATGTGTAGTAGGGCTGAATGTTGGAATTTGCTAGAAATTTCTGGTTAGCTGAGAGGAGACGTGTTTGGTGCTTTGATTCAGACCATCCTGAACTTATCCAGTGGACAATTGTGGGCCTATGTTGAGTTGCCATTGACGTAGTGATATGAGGGGCACGCTGATTTCAGCTGTGCTTGGGTGTGGGGTTGGTAAGGAACCACTTTCATAGCCAAGAAATGTGACGGGTGATGTGCTTTTTTTTTTTTTTTTTTTTTTTTGGGGGGGGGGGGGGAGGGGGGGGGGTATTTTGTGCATGGTAAATGTGCAGCTGGTGGGCGGTAGTGTTTTTTAGGGAATTGAAAAATTAGGGGATGACTGGGACTGACTAAGGCTAAGAGACTGGACAGTACGGAAACGGCACTGTAGTCCGTGACCTTGTGCCGTGGCCGGTTGCGCACGCGGTGGTGCAGCGGTATTCCGCGCATTCCGGCGGTACAAGCTTGCGTGACCGTCAGGCCATTAATTTTTATGCTCTGCTCGTACTGAGTATCCGCGCTCCCCGGCTTGGATTGACGGGGTTAATCAGTCTTCGTATGACGGAGACACAATTTTGCGTCCTCTAGCAGTGAAGGGGTTAAACGGCCAAAGTATTTGGCGCCTTGCGAAGCCGCTTACCGCGTAACTTATCTCAGTCCTCGCGGCGGGCTTGTCTTTTTACCGCGACAGATGAGTTAACAGTCGGAACGTGTGAATAAGGCTCTCTCGGCGATCCCTCACCCAGGCAACGGCCACCTGCAAGAGGCACAGATTCTCATGAGACCCTTGCACAGCAGGGGCTCCTGAGAATCTATGTCTCTTGCCAGCCAAGATCGGCTCCAGCTGCTCCTCAAATTCAGGGTCATGTTCAGGGTAAGCTTGCGGCTGCAGGTCTGGTATGCCAGCTTTTCAACACTTTGACATCTCATGCTGTGAGAATAACGCCTCGAAAATGCCGTCGACTTTTAATCGGACGAACTCAAAATTGCGGGTGCGAGTGGAACATCTGCCAGCGAGCAAGAGGCATAGATTCTCATTAGCCCCTGCAGCTGCAGGGGCTCATGAGAATCTATGCCTCTTGCAGGTGGACGAAGCCTCTGGCCAAAGGTGTAATATTGTTGGCGTTAAATAGTCTGCTGACAGCAGGCGGAATTTTTAGCCCTATTACTATACTGTATGTTATAATCACAAGTCGAGTATGTATTACCATCAGAATGGTTCGACTGACGCGAAAATCGCAACAGTGAGCAGCAACACAGAGGCTTATGGGCCTTCGCGTCATCAAATTGTATGCGTAGCCTCTATATAATACCCTTTGGCATATACCTCTTTCACATCTGCTTTCTTCCAAAGCAGGAGCCGGTCTGTCAAGTAATACGTGATGGCGAAGTATCATTTAAAGTTGAATACATCTGGGCCGATACTGAGGCACTCCAAGTATTCCAAGCCGCCTTCTTTTGACTTCGTGTCTATAGTACTAGCAATCTCGTGGTAAATACTGAACTAAAATGCGATTGACGGCTAACGGTGGGGGACTTGAGACATGATTAGCTGCTAACCCCTTCGCTGCCAGTGATGTCGAACTGCGCGTCTGAAACCGCGACTGCACACTGACCGACATTAGCGTGAGGAAAACACAGATGTCAATGGAATAAAATCAGACATAAAGGGCACACGACCACTGAACAAGAGACATAAATCCTCATGAGGCCCTGCGACTGCGGGGGCTGGGCTCATGAGGGTTTATGTCTCTTGCAGCTGGGTAGGTGGGGTTCGCCGCCTTGCTCTGACAGTGATGCGGAGGTACTTCATGCCTCACGTAAAAGAATATACGCCGAGCAAACTAAACCAGTGACATAACGACAATCACACCGCCATACTGCGTACCTTATTGCGTTTTAATTAAAACGAACTGGAATTTTAAGTATGCGGCGATCCGTCGCAGAAGGTGACATTGTATGCAAGTTTACAGACTATATATCCGAGCCGAGTTTTCCAAAGACAATGACACTGACGATACTGTAATGTTATTTGCAAACCCTCCACGCCCATTTTAGCTGACATAAAGCACGTATACTGCATTAATGTTGTGTCTCAGATCATGCGCCGAAATCCGAACGGGCACATTGCAGTGTAAGACAACCCTAAAGTTTTGCAACCAATCGTCTTAAATTCGACTCCTGTTCTACCACCGTGACAGAAAGATAAGGCGGCGTTACCACAGTCCCTTAACCTTACTCTTTCATCTGCAAGAGGCGTAGATGCTCATGAGCCCCTGCAGTCGCAGAGGCTCATGAGAAGCTATGCCTCCTGCAGACAGCCAACGGACCCATTTACACTAAGGCCCAAATTTATTTTAAAATATTTATTGTGTGTGTGTGTGTGTGTGTGTGTGTGGAACCCCCTTGCGGAGTTGCCCGCTGCAAAGAAATTCCAGTTTGGTACAATACAGTGGTATCGTATGCAATAATCGAAACGCATGGTTAATCTCTGGACTAAATAAAGTTTGTCTGAGTATCTGCCCTCCTCGGACATCAGCATTAATTTTAAATCCGATTCGGACTGTGTGGCTGCTGGGCTTTTTTTTTTTTTACCCTTCGCTGTCAGTTTTCACGAATTTCGCATATGAAAGCACCCGGACGACATTTAAAATTTGCTTGATTACATGCAAAGGATAACAAAACATTGACATAACGAATATGCGGGGGCTCATGAGGATTTATGTCTCTTGCACTTTTCCCCAGCAGTTAAGGGGTTAACGGATTTGCAAAAAAGAATCACTATGGCCAAGAGAGACAAGGAAAGCCTGAAGGTAATTCTATGAAGTCAGATTACCACCGGCTAGACGTAACACTGCAGGGACTTAAAACTGAGGCGTGCACTGACAAATCCGGACTGACAGGCGTCAACGACGTCCTTGCTGTGAACAAAACAGATATAAAAATAATGCCGATCTCTCTCTCTCTAACCCAACGAGGCATGAATTTTCATATGCTCTTCGTGTGCAGTCTGCAGAGGGTCAATGAGAATCTACGCCGCAGCAAACCGCGGATCAGGTTTGGATCGCCAACGGCAAACGGATCGACTGCAGACTTTTACAGCCAGTTTAGTGCCGTCCTGTCATGAATACGTAACCTGAATCTTTCAACACACAAAATTAACCCTTTCGCTACCGAGCAACACCCCAAATGTGAAAGGCATAGACCCTCATAAGCCCCTGCAAGAGCGGGGGCTCATGAGGATCAATGTCTTTTGGTGGCACTGCAATGTCTCTGCATTTCCTTTCCACGTTCCTCGGCCGTAGGTGAATCTGCAGCCGAATTGTTTCAACTGAAACGATAATGTTTAGTTCCTGACAGTGAAGAGGTTAGGGTTCTGTTTTGGTTTCTGTCCTAGTGCAGTCACTAACATCTGTGAGTGGACTCGGAGCTGAAATTTATTGCAGCATAATGAGTGTCTAACTGCATTAGCGTAATGTCACTACTGTCTTCATTTGATACGGCTTTGTATGCCCCGCTTTTTATGTAATATATACACTGCACTATCAGCTATACTGTTACCGGAACAAAGGCACTCGGGCCGAGGTCGGCCGCAGAGGGTCGCCTTCGGCCCGATAGTCTTTTGCGTACTTTGCAATTACCCCTTTAACGCAAGTCGGCTGTCTGTGGAAACGTGAAACTCATACGAGACAGAACTTCCGAGAAGCAGAAGTGGAAGAGGGTGTGAGAAGCAGAACGGCTAGACTGAAGTGGAAGAAGTATAGTAGAAAATGGTTGGACGGGAAAGAGAACAATCACTATCATTACTGCCATAAATTACAATTTACTGTGAAAACTGAAAAACAGCAACAGCTGTGGGAGAACAATTAATACAGAGAAGCGCGTGCAGGATTGAATTCAGTTTTCACCCGAGCTCGACTTTAGTTTTCCCCCCCCCCCCCCCTCCCCCCCCCCCCCCCCCCCCCCCCCCCCACACACACACATTCATTCGCTATGTTTTCCGCATCACAAGAATGAAACATTTTGGGTTTGTTGGTACATAGAGCTAATAGTTTCTTAGGCTCGGGACCTTTGTACCCGTGACAAAGGATTTAGACCATGTCAGCCTACAATGCCCCGCGCATTATCTAGACCTCTTCCTGTGCGGGAGATGAGGGCTCTGAGTGACAAGACTCCCTAGAACGACATATGATTACACTGCCATCACCTGATAACCCACATTTTCGGCGAACGCAACACGTCCACAAGAGGCATAGAGCCTCATTACCACCGCAGCCTGCGGGGGTACATGAAAATATATGCCTCTTGCTCGCGCCATGCGCATCTATCTTCTTGAGGTGGAGGTTGCCGCTAAGTTCAACCTGTATTGAAGCAGCCGTGTGCCCACCACGATGCTTGCGGACCTGGTGTGGGAGCGGGGGGGGGGGGGGGGCGTGGGGGGGGGATGCCCAGTAAGCAAAGGTTTTCCGGCCCACGACGGCCGCAGTGGCCGTCATGGGCCCGAAGACGTTTTGGGGTGGGGTGGTAAAGAGGGGCTGGGAGAGCAGATAGGGACGGGGAGGAGGTGGAGGGGTGGGATGAAGCGGGGAGGGAGGGGGTAGAGACGTGATTAGATAACCACCAGCGGCATTCCTCTTTGTCTACCCATTCTCTAAGCCCTCACCCGGAATCACAGGCATTCGTGGAGAGTATGCCAAGCCTGCCCCTTATAATATACAAAGTCGAAATCCTTTCGCAAAGCGGACGTTTACAAATATTCGGTTTCAAATTCAATTCAAATTTAGAATGCTTTAATAATTTCATTAGGGAACCACGGAAATGCTGAACGGAAGTAAGATTAAAGTGTTTCCCTACAGCTGTCGGATAGCACTTTTTGTCGAGGTGATTCCTGCAGGCATCACCTCGACAAAAAGTGCTAAAGACCGCCAGGAATCACCTCTACGAAATAGCGCTACCGGCAGCCACAGGGTTAATTGTCTAATTCTTTTACTTCTTTTAACCAGCCGGTTGTGTTAACCCGTTCAAGGCCAGCTTACGCAGACTGCGTTTCTCAGTGCAGTCTTCAAGACCAAGAAACCCTAGATGTCCCAGGAACTTGGATTCAAAGTGATGTCAGCAAGAGGCATGGATCCTCATGAACTCCCGCAACCACCCAACTGCAAGAGGTATAGATCCTCATGAGTCCCTGCAACTGCAAGAGGTATAGATCCTCATGAGTCCCTGCAACTGCAGTTGCGGGGACTCATGAGGATCTATACCTCTTGCAGTTGGGTGGTGTTCACATTTTCTCTTGCACTAAAGGGGTAAAAGGTGAACCGTCATTTGGGACAGATGATTCTAATGCTGCTGTTATGACGCAATAAAACACTACCTGAGATGTGTGTACACGAGAAATAGGGTTAACCCCTATACTCCTGAGAAGAAAAAAAACACCACAATACTGCAAGAGGTAAAGATCTATACACCACAATACTGCACGAGGTAAAGATCTATACACCCCAATACTGCAAGAGGTAAAGATCAATACACCCCAATACTGCAAGAGGTAAAGATCTACACACCCCAATACTGCAAGAGGTAAAGATCTACACACCCCAATACTGCAAGAGGTAAAGATCTATACACCCCAATACTGCAAGAGGTAAAGATCTATACACCCCAATACTGCAAGAGGTAAAGATCTATACACCCCAATACTGCAAGAGGTAAAGATCTATACACCCCAATACTGCAAGAGGTAAAGATCTATACACCCCAATACTGCAAGAGGTAAAGATCTACACACCCCAATACTGCAAGAGGTAAAGATCTACACACCCCAATACTGCAAGAGGTAAAGATCTATACACCCCAATACTGCAAGAGGTAAAGATCTATACACCCCAATACTGCAAGAGGTAAAGATCTATACACCCCAATACTGCAAGAGGTAAAGATATACGCCTCTTGCTGAATCACTTTGTATCCGTTATTCATGGGACGGCTGGTCGAGCTCTTTCGCGCTGAATTTCACAGATTTCAGACTACAATGGCAGTGAAGGGGTTAATTACCTAAGTACTGAATCCGGTGACTAGCAGCATTCTAAACATTCGTCTTTCAAGCATCCTACTGCACCATCTTGATCCTCTGCCAATTTATTTATTTCTCATCAGTAATTAGTGAGCAAATCGGCCATTCATGCATCTGGTGAGCTCTGGAAACTTTTCCACCTATTGATTCGCCGGAACAGCTCGTTTCCATGCAATGATTGTATTTCCCACGTCTAGTGCCTGTGTCCCCAATCTTGCTCTGTACATATTGAGGTGAGACGACGACTGTAGTGTTCTTACCTGAGCAGGTGAGAGAAGGACCTGTGTGCCCTCACCTGCCAGGTGGATGAAGTGCCATGGTGAAGGAAAGATCAGGGGTGTCGTCGGGCCACAGGTGGACAAAACCGAAGTTATGGCAGCCATGTTAAGAGTTGTGCCCCTTTACTCTTCACATAACTGCCATATTTTCGGTTTTCTGCCCCTGTGGTCGGACCACTGAACATTGGTACAGAAATATTTGCCCATGGAAGTGTGGGTGGGGGATGGGTGGTCGGGGTGGGGGTGGTGGTGGGGGGGGGGGGTAATTTCCGTTGGTGGGGGAAGAAGGTGGGGGTGTGTGTGTAGGGGGGGTGGGTGAGAGAGGGAGAGAGGGTGGGCTGGTGAGAGAGGGAGAGAGGGTGGGCTGGTGATCCTCTTCCCCCACAACTCCGGTTCCTACGCCGGTGCTGAATGAAACTGGTAAACTCGACGCAATTGTCACCATGCACCCTCGTCACACTGAACACAAAGGTCGAAAATTTTCTATCTTTGGGAGTACTTTCCTGATGACTACATTACAGTGAAGGAGACCATGATAGTTTAAGGGTGGGCGCCATCCGCGTGCTATCATGACCTGTCAATATGTATCTTGTTGTCCTGAAGCTGAATTAAAAAAAAAAAAATGCTTATTGTCCTATGAAGGCTACATTACAGACTAGGGGAAAGATCCAACGATATTAGTTAAAGGGTGGTGCCAGAATAGCTTGGCGCCTCAGGCGCCAAGCTATTCTGGCACCACCCTTGAACTATCATAGTCGAATTATTTCAAGCAATAGTGTATCAGGATGAAAAGAGTTAACGGTCGAAGAGTACACACTTCACACGACGAGATGTTGACTGTATTTTTCAACACATAACAGACGTGCTGCATTGGGATACGCGGTTCTCTTCACTCATTTGAGACGTACCGCATCCGAATGCGCAGCTTACGCGTAAGCGTAAGCCGCGTATCCGGATGAGGCACGTCTCGAATGCGTTAACCAATTGCGCCCTAAGGTGGAAATCCCCAAATTCTGGAGCTGTCCTCTCAAAGATTGTATTACAATTCAGGAGACAAATCGACCATGTTAGTGCAAGGGTGGTGCCAGAATAGCTTGGCGCCTTTGGGCGTCAAGCTATTCTGGCATCACCCTTGAACTAACCATGGTCGATCCACATCTTGCGGTGGTGTGTCTGGGCTAAATGAGTTAAAGAAAAAGCCGGTGCTCATAACGGCGTCAACAGAACAGACATTTTCGGGCAGCTTGACGGTTGAATATTGGCCCGGCTGTATAAATGAGATAGCTGCCTTCATCATATCCAGTACGCAAAATGACACCGGGCCAACTGCAGCCAAACGTCGAACCGTTGACCTTTTGCATATTTGCTATCTACAGGTCAGTCAAGTTTTCGCGCTGGGTCAGATCACTGTCGACGCGTTTCGGGACTGCGGAGTGACCGCTTCCATTCGGCATTTCAGGGAGCGAAGTTAACGCTGATAAAAATTATAAAAAAATTTTTTAAAAGTACCCAAAACCTACAACTATATCTGTATGTGTGAGATAAACGGAAATTTAGAGTTATCCCGTGACAGCGCAAAATGTCAGTTTATCTTGCCCTCACAGATATCTAGACCTGACAGTCGTACTCTTAGCAAGTATCCTCAGTTTGAGGAACAGCCGGCTGAAGCAAATCTCGATTCTGCAAGAGGTAGTGCATTTGCAGTCAGCAGAAGACAATTCAGACGCTTTGCAGCCAGTTGTCTTGAATTCGACTTCGTTGGAACACCATTCCTTACAGCAACAAAAAAACTGAGAGACATGCAGTGGCGCTACCGCGGTGCCGTAACCATACCCTATAACCTGCAAGACGCATAGATGCGCATGCACCCCTGCAGCTGCATGGACTCATGAGCATCTGTGCCTCTTGAGATGGGTAGGGCATCAATGAACGGAACCCAGAACTAAAAGCGCAAAAATTCAGTTTATCCCACACTGTCCCGTCAGCTGACTGTATTAATCCGCTTCGTCACACTGCAATAGTAAGGCCGTGACCCTGGCGCTTCCATGGACTCGGTGACCCCCCGACAGTCACAGCCAAACTCTAAACGTTACTGGAACTTAGAACTTACAGCAACCAACAATGTAAGAAAGACGATTGACCCATTCAGCAACGAGTCTCTACAGCAGGAGATGGACTGACCATGATAATTCAAGCTAATGTGGCAATGCCCTTGAATTAACATGGTCAATCCATCTCCTGCAACTGGTACATAGTCATTAGGCAACATCTCCAAAAATTTGAGAAATGGGACCTTGGCCGGGTTAAAAGGGTTAACCTATTCAACCCCAAGAACGAAATTCCCAAATTTTGGAGCTGTCCTCTGAAGACTGTATTATTACGACTCGGGAGACTTGTCTATCATAGTTCAAGGGTGGTGCCAGATTAGCTTGGCGCCGTCAGGCGCCAAACTAATCTGGTACTACCCTTGAATTATCACGGTCGATCCAGTCACCTGCTGCAGTGCGTCGGTGCTAAATGGGTTTAAAAAAATAGGACAAAACATTCTCAACAGTCCTGTCCTCAAGTTTCTCGTTCCTTCTACTGCTTATTCCTTTGCATTTTGCACATCTGGCGGTCAACCTTTTGGCCTGGATTCTGTATTTTACAGCTAATTCTGCTACCAGTTTCGATTTCACCCCTGAATTTATTTTCCGCCATTCTGATCACGCCACATCCGCAGCTCCGCCGCAGAAAAATATCTACGCAGAATAATAAATTGGATGCATACAGACATGATACAAGATTGTCACACGTCCCAGGTCGTACCGAACAGACGAAAGCACAGGCCTCCGTCGAGTCATGGTTCCTTAAATAGGAAAACTAAAAAATCCATACTATGCCGGAAAAACAGGTTTCTCAACGTGAAGCCTGTAGATCCCATAGACCCCAGTGCAACCATTGCCCTTTTTTCTTTATTGAATCGCAGGAACGATCAATATTTTGAAGTGCACGCTTACATTACTGACTTCTTTCAATGCTGGCGGCACCTACTGTATAGAGAATTAAGAAGTGTGTGCTGGTCTGTGGTTTTCGACCTTACGGCCAAATGCCGTAAGGTCGTAAACCACAGACCAGCACACTTTTTTTTCTGTATTTAATCCAGACCATACACAAGCATTAACCTTTGGATGCAATAGTCGCAAAATAGTCACACGATTGTCGCCACTTCTGGCCTTCCTGTCACTTTCTGCATCTGACATTTTGACTTGTTGGTGCGACGCGGCCATTATTAGTTCGGAAGCATTATGACGCGAGGACCGCTCACAGCACACTGGGTGCCTCTCTCGATCCACTGTGGTGTGAGGACACTTCGTTACGCACAGTGCATCGAGGGAAGCAACCAGCCTGAGGCCCTGTGAACTAAACTGATACAAACGTATCGCGAACTATTACAGTGACCACTAAGAGACAGCCTATAATTTCGTGTGTCACCGTTGCGTGGGTATCTAACAGTATACACTGCACATGTGTATGCACTGAATAAAACTTTAATTTCTGTTTGACAAATCCTTTGCAAGTATGAACATTCGTGCCATCGACCTCCCAGTGGACGCGTTTACAGCTCATCAGACGAAGAACGGAAACATGAAGGACAAAAATGTTACTTTGCAAGAACGCGATGAAGCTACACCCTATCGTTTGAACACAATTACGCCATTCTTGCAGCGTCGATCGAGTGAGCTTGAGAGAGAGAGAGAGAGAGAGAGAGAGAGAGAGAGAGAGAGAGAGAGAGAGAGAGAGAGAGAGAGAGAGAGAGAGAGAGAGAGAGAGAGAGTCTCTCTCTCAAGCTCACGAGAGAGAGAGAGAGAGTCTTTCTCAAACTCACGAGAGAGAGAGAGAGAGAGAGAGAGAGAGAGAGAGAGAGAGAGAGAGAGAGAGAGAGAGAGAGAGAGAGAGAGAGAGAGAGACAGAGACCGACAGACAGACAGACAGGCAGACAGACAGACAGTTAAAGACAGAGAGACAGAGACTGAGACAGAAAGAGACAGTGAGAGACAGAGCGAGACAGAGACAGAGGACAGAGACAGAGAGACAGAGGACAGAGACAGTGACAGAGAGACAGAGACAGAGAGATTCAGTCTCTGTGAATGAATTAATCATCAACAAACCTGTATTTCACTTATTTCACAACGGTAACGGTATTAACATATTCTAACATAGACATTATCATTTGTCATACCTGCTGTTAAGGAGTTTGAGAAAGAGAGAGTGGGGGATGGGGGGTGGGTGGGTAGGGGGGTGGGGGTGGGGGGGTTGTCGTAAAACTGAAATAACGTACGACACTATTGTTATCACGTGCTCCTGTTGGTGATACGGCAATCTGATCAGACGAGTAACCTTCAGTATTGTATTCTGTCATCTTTTTTTTGCGCCATTTTACACCACTATAGTATTACTCCCACACCACAGCGTACGTAATTAGTGCCCTAAGTTTAACCCCAGGACTGAAATGCGAACACCACCCTACTGCATGAGGTAAAGAAAATCAGATGCTGGGGCTCATGATGTTCTTTGCCTCTTGCTCGCCCAGTTTATATCCATGTTGCTTTGATGGGTGAGGATGTCAGGTTTTGAATTCGCAATGGTTTCAGCAAACTTAGTTTACGTCAGTCCACCGGATGTGACGGGGTTAAAATATCCATTCGGAAACACACCCTCCTAAGCGCACGTGCCTAGCTACAAATAAACATTCTAGCTAGTCCCTAAAAACAACGGTCAGGATACTATACATGAACACACCAGGGCCTCACTCATATTCTCAAGCAGACGCGGTTATCCCACTGCGAATCTGCTGTGGTTTCCCCCCTCTAAAATCTACCACCTGAAAAATGCCACGCCGCTTTGCATTATAATCATGCTGATATTCTGCAGTAGGTAGACCTATTTCTGGATCGCAAAAGCACTCATTTTTCACCTGATATTTTTCCAACTTACCCACCGTAAAATGAACTCCTTATAGCTGTTTCTGACGGAGAAACATGAGCGTAAATGGCCGTCAGGAAGGGGTACAGGTTGCGGGGGTTCATGAGGATCTGCGCCTATTACTGGTGGGCAGAGGTATATACAGAGGTTTCAACGTCATTTCAAGTCTTGGCAGGCGAACCTGCACAGGTGCCATCAAAGCTTGGCAATGGACCCATGCGCAAATGCCATTTTCAACGCTGTTAGAAATTAATTAACTTTCAAGTCAACCTGCAATTAAGTCAGAGCTGACGCAATGTGCGGCTCCGTTAAAAAAAGTCTGTCGTTTGCGATGCATAGCTCTATATATTTGCATTAGCATACAATGCATAGCTCCATACATTTACGTTCCGTGCGCTGTTTTTTATGCTCTTGCACCTGGACACTCAGTGCGAAAATTATACTCTGCTCTGCCGGAAAACTAATCTGCGAAAAAATTATGTCTTCAGAGACCAGAGATGTGGGCTGACCTGTAATTCTGGTCCCTACGGCTTCGAGCCGTAAGGTCCAAAATCACAGACCAGCACACTGACAGACTTTGTACATAAAGGCTTGTGATTTGTGCCTACATAAAGGCTTGTGATTTGTGCCTGAGTTTGCTCAAAAGCATTGTGCACCGTCAAAAAAGTTACTTTTTCTATCCCATAAGTTTGTCAGATACTGAGATACGTAGGTCCTAAGGCAAATGTACCACGCCGAAATGAATCCCAGGGGTCAACTGCATGAGTGAGCTTAGTCCTGCGCCATCCACATAGCAAGCTGTTCCGCCCTCGCTTGAGTGAGCTTAGTACTTTGCTTAGTACTGCGCCAGCCACTAAGCAAGGTGCTAGGCTATAGCGGAGCCCATTGCTTAGTGGCTGGCTCAGGATTATTTAGTAGCGGAGCACCTTGCTTAGTGGCTGGCGCAGGACTCAGTTCACTAATGCAATTGGCCCCAGGTCGATTAGGTGAACGTCAAAGTGACCCCGGGTGAATATATCGTAGGCCTCATTCTGGCGTGTTACAGGCGCGGATCAATTACCTCGGAGGGGGGGGGGGAGTCCAAATATTTTTTGGGGACCTTCTACCCGACACAAAGTCGGCCTCCCAGACGCTAGAACCGCTAGAACTTGCTTTCAGTGGCCGAAAAATTCAAACAACGGAGTGGAGGGAAGCGTGTGTGTATCTAGACTCTCCTCGGTCGCCAAAATATCAAACAGGAAGGGGGGGGGGGGGGATCTGTGTGTGTCAAAACTCGCCAAAGTATCAAACGGGGAGAGGGGGGTATCTAAGTATCAAACGGGGAGAGTACTCCCCCAAAAAATATGTACTCTGTTTTAGCCATAAAACAGCAAGAGAGCGACACACATAAAGGTGTCAACAGAACCTCAACAGAGCTGTCATAGGGAGCGTAAATGCTGAGCAAGCCACTAAGCAAGTTACTACACAGTGGCTTGCGCTGGTACATGCGCAACTCATGCAGGTAAGTTGTGGTCTTTAAGCTGACATCCTTGGGGGGGGGGGGGGGGGCGCCCTGACGTCGCAGCGATCCGGCAATGCCGTCACAGTTACTGACACTGACGTCACAGCTGTGAAGCAAGGGCTGTCTGAAAATGACGAATGCGAAACTAAGCCTTTACTGATACCCAGCAAGCAAAGGTCTTCGGGCCCATGGGTCCACTGCGGCCGTCGAGGGTCCGAAGACGTTTTACTACTGGGGTATGAGCCCTGTTCGACAAAATGTTCATTCCCAGCACCCAGGATGTTGGAGGTGTTCTTTAACGACCAGGCACCATATGCGGGCGAAGAGTCGATCGTGATAGCTGCACGACAGTGCCTGGCATCGATTTCATGAAGAAACGTTAGCCTTTAGGTAAGAGCTAATGATAGTAAGGAGGTTTTCGCGGACAACTATGTGTATGTATCGAAGTGCGCTAGGTATAACAACGGATTGTTTAAGGGTAGTGAGTGATTAATTTGGCGCCTCAGGCGCCAAGCTAATCAGGCACTACCCTTGAACTACCCCGGTGAATCGACTTCCTGCTATCCAGGCGGGTTCAGCGCGGCTATGAATCCTGAGTTTTAAACGAAAAGCGCAAGTGACAACCATAAAGATGTCCGCGGCAATTGGAATTCACAGGACTCCTCGCTGGCAAGCATTGCCCATCAACGAAAGCCCATAAAAGTCAGGAATTCTGCCTTCATCAAACGCGCAAGAACTAATCGCCTCCGCGCGAGGAAGCAATGGCATAGATTGTCATAAGCCAAAGCCACAGAACCTAATGAGCACCCGCAGGCCTACGGGGGGGGGGGGGGGGGGGGCACATGAGCTTTATGCCTCAGCCATACATGGGAGCGGATTGCGATAGAAGTAGATATAGCATGAAATGACAGGTTTTGCCATAGCCATGACGTGAAGACAAGTTATAAAGGCGTGATGATGGGTGGGTGACAAAGGTGTCTTTGCGGGGACGAAGCACGACAAAGTCTCCCCGTGCTAGACCTGTTTATGCATCATAATCCATGCTCCAGGGCCACGCTGCTATAATAGACTGGAAACGCAAAAAGGGCAACTGGGGTACAATCTGACCGCGTCCAAACAACAAATTCGAACTTGGTGGTACTGGACAAGACTCCTCCTGTTCTACCGATATTCCCCTCCCCCCCCCCCCATCACCCTTCCCCTCCCCCCCCCCCCCTATTATTTTCACGTCACACGTTTAAAAGTAAGAGGACGTATATGATCTGAAGACGCAGGGCATATAATTAACCAGTTTAAATACGGCAAATGATGCAAGACCCGGAACGCGTGTAACCTACGCAAGACGTACGTAAAACCGAATTGGCGAGACAAATGAAGACACCTAATGTCAGTCTAATACCTGTGCGGGCACTCCATAATCACCTCCCCCTCCATCGACAGGCGGCAAAGATTCGCTTATGTGAATCTGTGCCTCCAGTTTGCTACAGTCGCCATCTCGTCTTCTCAGACAAAGATATCCCCAGTAGCAAAAGGCCTTCAGGCCGAAGACGGCCGCAGTGGGTCCGCGCACAGTCGTGCGCGGGCCCACTGCGGCCTTCTTCTGTCCGAGGACCTTTGCTTACTGGGATATACAACAAGCACAGATTCTCATGTTGTGCACAATCATTCTGTACGGGCTTTGAGAATTTTTGCTTCTCCGACATTAAAACTGCGACCGTTAACTCACTCGAAGCGCTCCGCATCAATAGCTGCGGGAGTGTGGTATAAGACACTTTAGTAGCTATTGATGCGGGCCCCATTTCAAACGAGTTAAAATTGAAGTTGATTATGCTGAGCAGGAGATTTCCCGCAGATATCGCAATACGACACTTTCGCAGCAATTGAATGAATTAACTGGAAGGTAGACTATGTCAACATCTTGAGCGAGACACCCCCGCAGACAACGCTATACGACACTTTCGCAGCTATTGCTGCGGTTAAAAAGAAAGTGACACTAGCACAGCTTCTTGAGCAAGACACCTCCCTCCGAGGTTTAACGCGTCTACGCGGCGCCTGCCATAAAACATTGTAACTTTGCACCCGGAAAACGGAATCGGGAACTGCGCCGTGACAAGAAAACCGCATGCCGTAAACAACAGTTGGCTTTGAACCCTTTAGCTGTCGGTAGCGGTTTTTGTAAAACCGCTACCGACAGCCAAAAGGTTGACGTATGGTGTCGTCTCGCCGTCACTCAAAGCCGGCAAGGCAACGACTGCACTGCAACTACAAGAAGAAGGGATGAAAAAGCAACTCCCAGATCACTGACAGTGCCAGGGGACGCTAAACATAAATATGTAGAGAAATAGAGGGGGGTGGGGGTGGGGGGTTGGGGTGGGGGTGGGGAGCAAACGAAGATGTTAACTATGATGATGACAACGATGATGCTGGATAACGATAAATGACAATGATGATGATGACGACGACATTGATCACGATGCAGAAGAATAGGAGAAACAAGAATAGGCGCCCGTTAGCCCATTACATCATAAGGCTGATTTTTTTCCCCAAACTTGCTCATTGTCCTATGAAGGCTACATTAAAGATTAGGAGATAGATCAACTGTTTTAGTTCAAGGGTGCTGCCAGAATAGTTTGGCGCCTGAGCTGAGGCAAATAAATTTGACATAGTTCAAGGGTGGTGCCGGAATAGGGCGCCAAGCTATTCTGGCACCACCCTTGAACTATCAGTCAAAGTTATTTCAAGCAATAGTGTTTCAGGATAAATAGGTTTGAGCAAACTACGGCCCGCTGACCTTTCTTTGCTCGCCGCTGGACTGAACTTGTCGCAGTTCTCGTTAGAAAGTCCTCAAAGTGCCCAAAATCTAGACCCCAAATGAAAGATGACCAAAGAAAGAGTTGCATAGAGTTGTATCACTGAAAGGTAAGTTGCCTCTTGTTTGTGTGTATATTTTGAAAACGGCTTTTAATCCTTATAATTCGGAATACACCAGTGTGTGAAATAAGTTTGACTAAAATAGTTCAAGGGTAGTGTCAGAATAGCTTGGCGCCTCTAGGCGCCAAGCTATTCTGGCACCACCCTTGAAGTAAAGCCATTGGTCTATATCCTTATCTGTCTTATCTGTAAGTACTATAATGTAGCTTGCATATGGCAGTGTACAAATTTGAAGCGTTTAGCCTCAGTATGATATGGGTTAACACGAAATATTAATACATTGTGTTGTAACCGTCTTTTCCAAGCGTGTTTTTTTCTTCGTAGCGATATTCTCTCCGTACCCACCCGAGGGGGTTGTGTAGGTGGCGGGTGTACATGCACACGTGGGTGGAAAGAATGTATAGCGGTTACGCAAGCAGTGTAGGACGCTGTTGTGTCAGAGATGATGATGAGATTAACAGGCGGGGGTGGTGTGGCTGTGGATGTCGTATTTATCTTCCAGATCAGCTGGCAGTCATTGTGTTATCCGAGATAAATCGCACATTAGCACAGGCTACGGTAGAGAATTTTTTTTTTTCACAATGCGTGTGCGTATATTTATATAGTTTCAGTATTTACCTCTTCTATTATTCCGAACCAACCCGGGTTCACGACAACCTACGACTCTTGCAGACGGTAAAACAGGTTTGACTCATTCAAGGCGACCTCCATTAACAGCTTCGGAAGTGTCGCATATAGTTGCCCCGGCGACAATATACGACAGTTCCCTAGCTACTGATGCGGCGGGGCACCTTGAATGATTTAAAAATCCACATGTCTCAGGCTGTTGTAGTACTGGCAGGTGTACCTGGGTGTGCGGCATACCGGAGTTTCTGTAAATGACGCACACTGGGTATCTCCATCGCACGATGCTGCTGAACGCTGGTTACCGCCCTCGGTCCTCTACGCATCATGCGGATCGAGGGAAGTAACCAATGTGGTCTGTGTGCGGAAAAAAAAACTGAATGCGCGTGCATGGCTGTACGTGTTTGGTCGTTGTATTGCCAGAGATGATGATGAGATAGACAGGCGGAGCATGAGTTGTGGTCGTGGTGTAATCAGCCCATCAGCTGACAGTTGGCGCCAATATGTAGAAACATGTAGTGATGGCCAGATGAACCATGTATCAGAGGAGTAGGAACCCGAAAAAGTAGGGGGTGGGGGCAGAGTATCTTCTAACACCCCTCCCCCCCCCCCTGCCCTCCCGCCACCCCCCCCCCACCCCCCCCCCCACCCCCAATACTCTTGGAATTTTTTTTTATATTTTTCTTAGAGAAAATGTTTATGATTGTTATGTTTGAGTTTTACGAGGTTGGACTATTGCTTGCTGCCCACCAATCACCCCCCCCCCCAGCCCCCTCCTCCACCAGGAGATGGAGAACGATGGATTGACCATGACCACGATAATTCAAGGGTAGTACCAGATTAGCTTGGCGCCTGATAGCGCCAAGCTAATTTAGCACTACCCTTGAATAAGCATGGTCGAGCCATCAACTGGAGCTAGAATATAGTGTTTTAAGTGAAACCTCTAATCGAAAATGCGGCTTTGGGGGTTAAACGGGTTAATATTACACACAGGAACACCACCAAAGAACTGAAAGTAAAAGCGCCCTACCCAGTAACTACAAAATTGTGCAATGGTGCACAATGCACACACACACAAAGACTGACACCGGCAAACAGGACAAAAGTACGTTGACCTATCTTGCGACACCGGAGCTGCCATCAAAGCCGAGAACCGTTTTAAAGGTCGGTAGAGAACAATTTGTCAATGGCTCCGTCACGTTAACCGCCAGTGCAACCCCTGTGTAAACTTCCTCTACGTGCAAAACTCGCAGCTCTCAAATCAGCCGGTAGGACGTCGGGTTTGTGAAAGAAGGCAAGGCTTCAACTCCGAGGACTTCCTTTTTGCGGCTTTCGTAGGGGTAGCACTTGAAGACGGATGCACCGGCGATGGTGTATCAGGAAGACATTTCTGACGGGTTCAAGGGTTCTAGGCGCCATGCTGTTCTGGCACCACCTTTGAACATTTAAAAAAAAAACCTATTACTGTCAATTTTGTCGCCTAAACTGCAACGAATTTGTCAAAAGACAAGCCCCAACTTTGGAAATTTCGACCTCGGGCTCACTTTGTTAAGAATATTTGGTCGATCCATCACGGCAAACGGGCGCCGAGGCTCTGCATCTGCGCGGAACAATGAGAATCTATGTTTATTGTAGGCAGAGGTGTTTAGCTGACTGTGAATTGGTGAATGAAGCGGGCCGTTCCCACGCCAACGTGCCGAAATCACCACAGCCTAACCGGCGATAAAGCCAAGGCAAACTTGAGTAGATCCCTTCGTGATTTACATTTCTTTTTAAAGACAATCCCAACACAGAAAGAAACACGCGTAGAAAGGAGACAATAGCACAATTACCTAGTAACTGTAACTGTCCTTTCTAAGCGCATTTCTTTCGTTGTTGGGCTTTTCTTCGCATTTTACACGTTTGGCAGTCACTTGTTGTGGTCTGGATGTTTTTCCTTCTGTGGCGCGGTCATTGTAGTCTGTACAAAATCTTTAAAGTCGGTATCATTACGCGTAAATCCGAAGACACATTTCAGCACCATTTTGTTATTTTTTGTTGTTATGTCTAATGAGCTTCTAGACGCGCATCACATTTGTTTATTCTGCGCAGCCCGGTCAGCACGTCTATTTTTAGCCGTAGCTCGTATACATGTATCCTTGTATTTTATAGAACGGAGATGAGTCAATGTCAAATTACTTGATCGTAAGACGACCAGTGCCAAAATGGATTCTCCTATATCTAAACGAATCCAATACTAGAGGCTAGACATTGTAAAATGTAGCTTTTCATAACCATCTGTTGCAAAATAAGAAGTGTTTCTTTGAACAGTTACGGCGGTAGTGGGCTTTTAACCCCATTCAATCCTGAGGCTGAATCATTTTTTTCTCATATTTGTGTACTCTACTCTGAAGGCTTCATTACAGATATGGAGACACATCAACCATATTAGCTCAAGGGTGGTGCCAGAATAGCTTGGCGCCTCTGGGCGCCAAGCTATTCTGGCACTACCCTTGAACAACCAGTCAAATGTATTTCATGCATAGGGTTATCATGGTGAAAATGGTTAACTTGAGAAGACGTGCGGATGATCAGGTGCAGAAGACAGAGCGCCATCGGACCGACGTCGGCCCGATGGCCTTTTGCGCTCTGGGTGAGGCCCTGCCATCAGAAAAGACTCATCTGAGACTCCCCGAATGATGACGGCAGACGGCCGTGACCGGATTCTCAGTCCTGCAAAACTGAAGCTTCCGTCACTTCAGGGACTGCCACACTGGCTGTCTTCCTCGATTCGTTAACGCGCAGCGGTAACGAATCGAGGGAGACAACCAGTGTGAGTGACAAGTTGAACGGCTCTTGCTGTCCGATTGCCGTTCGAACACGGAACGCTTTCAAAGCTTTGGCTGTTGTTTAAAAAAAAAAAAAAAAAAAAAAAAAAAAAGGACCCCTCTATTCCGTCGTACAGATAACTCTTCTTAGAATGCTGGGACTGACGTAACTCATATCTATCGTGAACAAATCTCTGCGTCTTCAAAATACACGTTAACCCCTAGACCGCCGAGGACAAATGAACACAATCCAACCGCAAGAGACACAGATCTTCATGGGCCACCCCGCAATTGCGGGGGCTCATGGGGATCTATGACCTCTTGATAAAGCCACTTTGCAGGCATGTGGTTTGACGGCCCGGGACCTTTCACGCACAGTGTACATTGCAGATCGGAATAACCCAACGAAGAAAGAAGCACTCCGCGGCTTAGAAAAGACAGTTACAACACAATTTATTTATGTTGGCAGTCACCTATATGGTCTGGACTTCAAATCTACAATGAGTACAGCAACACAGTCTTCGTCACTACTGGGAATTAAAAGGTTTTTTTTTTTTTTTACATGTTCCCTTGTATTCCACTGTGCAGACAACTCTTTTTTAGACCGCTCCTGGCAAGCAAGTGCTATCTACCCAGAACTAGCTACAAATCGCTGCAATCTTCAAAATAATTTTTGAAAGTCATACTGTGTGGTCCGCACAGGAGCCAGGAACAATGAGTGTGTTTGTAGCATGACAAATGCGCCGAAACTGCACAATGTGCAAAAGGCCATCTGGCCGACATGGGCCGCCGTTGGCCCGCGCACGGCGGCCGTGCGCGGGCCAACGCCGGGCCCGATGGCCTTTTGCACAGTGGGTGGCTGCGCACACTGAAAACAACGTCACCTTCAAAACAACGTGGGCGCTCTTCACCTGTGATGGGCACGAGGCCTGCTTTAGCCTGGAACGGAACGAGAAGAGACCCTTGTTTATCAACACAGTCGTTGACTGAAGTCCCTCCCAAAATATCCTCTGTCTGAAGAATACAAATGCAAAATGATTCTTACTAGGGTTTTACTGCCAGCTGTAAATTAGACGGATTCAGACTGAGATTGCTCAAGGAAGTGCCTAATTAATTAGTTTATCAACACAGTCGTTGTCTGACCAGCTCACGGAACATCAGTATTTCTGTCCGGCTCAAGAACACCGATGCCGCACTGAAACGATTCGCAACACTGATCTGGCGTCCTTTACTAATAATAATAATAATAATAATAATAATGGTTATTATATAGGCGCGTTTTCCCAATTCGGCGAATCGGCTCAAAGCGCCGCGAACTGCACCCAACACGCACGCTCACGTGACACACGCATTCACTCTGAAGACAAACATAGTACAAGACAGACACAGGACATTCACGTGGTGCGAAGGGTCAGCTCAGCTACTGAATTTTCGGAAATTTTGATCGCTTGTATTTGAAATTTTATAAAGTGGCCTGAAACTGGTACCAAAGTGGAGGGGGTGGAAGAACCGGAGTACCCGGAGAAAGAACCCCCGACGGTCCGCCCGAATTAACGGTGACACTTACTAGAAGAGAAAAATCCGATGCCGAAACCCGGTATCGAACCTCGCACCTCTAGCATTGGTGGCAGGCGCCTTAACCACTGCGCCACGGACCGCCCCAAATACCATCGCTTTCTGCAGGACTGACTGTAGATCTACAGAATGGGAGTCTAGCGTTTGATCGAGGGTAGTGCCTGATTAGTTTGGCGCCTTTCCAGGCACTACCCTTGAGCAAGCAACCATTTTCCGCCGATCCATTCCCCGCAACGTGGAGGCCTAAATGTTCCCCAGACGAATCTTATCGAAATGTACGCCGCCGTCGATTTTGGCTCTAGAAGTCACTGAATCATCGTCTGGCCTATCCTAGCGGCCCCTTGCAGAATGCAGCGGGAGTCTGTGCCTTTTGAACGGGCCCAGAAGCACCGCCGGTTCATTGGCACGGTTCGCTGTCAGGTTGCAGTAAGGAGACTAAGGAAACAGAAATCCCAAACTTTGTGGAGCCCCTATTGTGTTGATGATTATCGATGTTGCTATTAATACAGGCAGGCGCTCAAAATATACTTCCGCTAATGCAGGGAAGAATTTACTTGGTGGCACCCTTCCAACACTGATGCACTTCAAGCGCCGATACTGGATATGGGTAAACAACAAACGAACGTTTGCAAACAGTACATTAACTACTTGGGTTCTGGGGCCGGAAACATTATAAAAGGACAGTGTGAATCGACTATGACAGATCAAGGACAGTAGCCGAACAGACCTTGACAGTTTGAGGATAATACCTGAATAGCTTGGTGCCTACAGGCGCCAAGCTATCCTGGTACTATCCCGGTTGAACTGTAATCAGTCGTGGCGGTTGCATTTGTCTCCTAAACTCAACTAAAATGTAGTCCGTTTACAAGACAATGAACTCCTAAAATTCAACATCATATGGCTCATTGTGATAATTCACTGATCAGTCAAAAGACGCATTTAAGGCGCGCCGAACATATTATGAATTTTACAAACCCTAAATGACATATATTCTGACACCACCCTTGAACTGTCAAGGTCTGATCCACATCCTGTCGGCGTAGCATGTCAGAGATTCACATGGGTTAAAGGTCCGGGTTCAGCAATTAGTCAGTAGAGGACATCGAAAAAAAAAATTTCAAAGTCCCTACCTGACACAGAAAGTGCAACCCTGATAGGGCCCCGTGTGATAGGATCCCCGAGCACGCACGTTACTATAGCTGCTGTAGAGTGTCAGACGTCCTTGACGGCTGTCACAGTTCACGAAAACAGGTATACACCATCCAGCTGCCTAAGGTCACTTCCAGTTGCATCTGTCCGTGCGCCGTAACATCCAATTCCCGTGCAACTACGACTGAAAAATATCCAACTTTCATTTTGCCGCACTGGTGAAGCCTGCACCGAGCCGCGACGTCCAGAGCGTCCAAAAAAGGTCCAGCGAATGGTGGCGGTAAGTCCAACATGATATGGTGTGGTCTTTTCACTTTTTGTGGTACAAATATTACTTTTGTTGGTAAGTATATTTCCAACAACAACAAACACCTATGCGCGTGTAGCTGACGTCGTGTTTACAAAGGGAAGGTACTCGTAAATATGTATTATCAGGGGACACCACTCTAATGACCACTTCCTTGTCAACAACAAGAAGCCCTAGCGATCGTAATGTTATGTGTGTTCTGGTGTACCAGGACACTAATTTCGGGGGAAATGATGACTGAGGAAATAACAGCAGACGACAGTGGTGAGAAGTAGGCAGAATACATCGATGAACAAGACGAAGAATAGATTGGAAATCTTAGCCTCACTGTTCGTCTCTTCTGTAGTTACTATATATATACGTCACTATAGTAACAGCCTGAAACTTTGTTTTTAAATATTCTCTCCTTTATAAATAAGTGTAATAGTTTCTGGGCAATTTTCTATTACACATATTTGTGTTATATACATAATGAAATATGCGATATATTCTGAGCTCTGGTCTGATACACATTTAGAAGTTTCCACTTTTAGTTGCGATTTGTTTTTGGGGTTCGTGGTGGTTGTTTTTGTGTAAATATCTTCAGAACGCCACGCCATTTTCTAGTACAAGACCCGTGTGTGCATTACATAACTATACAAATACCAGTCATTTGATTCTTTTTCAGTGCCACACCAAATGAGCTCACAGAGCAGCAAGCAGCTAATGTGTTATTTCTGTGGATACATTTGTGAAGCTAGTACAAAGTGAAGGTGCATCAGTAATGGAACAACGCCCAATCTCATCACAATACATAACAGATAATCGCAGTGGCAAGGTAAGTTGTGAACCTAAAATGTGTGTGTGTGTGTGTGTGTGTGTGTGTGTGTGTGTGTGTGTGTGTGTGTGTGTGTGTGTGTGTGTGTGTGTGTGTGTGTGTGTGCTTGGGACAAAATGTACAGCTGGCTTATATTTAGAACAAAATATACAGCTGTCTGAATAGAATTAAATATACAGCTGTCTGAATAAAAAACAAAATATACCTGCAGTTGTCTGAACACAGACAAAATGTTCAGCTGTCTGAATGAAAACAAATGTACAGCTGCTCGCTGTATGAAAACAACATCAGCAATTGTCTGGATGAGAATATAATCAACAGGTCTAGGTAAGGATAAAATATACCACTATAATCAACCTAAAATATATTTGTTCACAAAATAACAGCACATTTCAGTGTGATGAAATAGAGCAATACATGTATGTGCATAATTCATTATGAAACTCACAATCAGGTATTTAAGTTGTCTATTGTAAGTTGGCTTGCCACTGATACAATGTATTTCTCATATTTTCCTGAAACCACAAGATTATGAACAGGAGAAATATGAGTGACAAAAACTTATAATATCATTCTTGTATACCAAAATAATTTATTGCTAGTTTTTCTGTGAATCATGTAAATACATGTATGTATATATTGCTCCATATCATAACACTCAAATGTGCTGCTATTTTGTGACTAAGCCATTTTTAGAAAGCCACACGCACATGCGTATGTGCACACATGCCTATTTTCTGTATTTATTTCTTTTTCAACAGGTTTTGTCCATCCATGACTGTGTTTATGGTTTGTTTCTAGACAGCAGGGCTGTCACAAGGTCAGGTGACTTGAAACTGGTGAATGCACAGCATGGCATCGAGTTTCTGAAGACAGCAAGACCTGTCCGATAAGTTGTCACCGACAGAGTTCTACTGTAATCTCCTGCTACTTTCAGGTAATTATCAGTTTGGTGGCTTTTGATTTTGAAGTATGGTACACCCGTGCGCTTGCACAAAATCATTTTTGTTTGTAAAAGTGTTATCACATCACACATAAAGTAGCTTATAGTGTCCTGGAAATATTGCTGTCACAACACTAAGTTATGATTTACATATGACTGCTACCTCCACACTGTAAGTATATTTACAAGTTGACAGTAAACATTATTATCATGGTGCCATGGTGGTTTTTCTCCCAAGTCTTCATAACAGCTAGTGCTAGCTACCGGTCAGTTTGCCACTCTGTAATGCATGTATCTTTTTTCCAGTATGAAATAGATTTGTATATTATTACTGACTTGATCGCAGCCACTGAAACATCTGGATCATTACTTTGATGTGTGGCACAAAGGCAAGCGAATTGCATAAAAGGTTTGAGTTGAGCTGTGTGTTTACATGGAGGATTATATCCTTGAGTGTATGCAGAACAAAAACACACGAAACTGTCCTGTCATCGAAATAACCTACTCAGTATAAACTGCTGCTGGTACATTTTCACTTTTGTGCTTTTTTTACTTTCAGGTTTTGCTTTATCTATTATATTGGCCATCTGTTTTCAGTTTCTTTGCTGCTGCCAAAGGCTAAACACCACTTGAAACAAGGGATAAAGCCTGTTATCAACCATCACCACACATTACGAGTGTCCTTGCCAGGCATGATCAAGGTATCATGTCTTATTTATGCACTTATTTTGACTTAGAGTTTAGATATGTTTCAGTCTCATCATTGAGTGTTTTGAGTGTTAGTCAAGGGGATGTATCTATGTGGCTGAAAATGAAATGGCCCCCCCCAAAACTTTCATTGGCTACAAAGGCTACACAATGCGCAACAGGCTTACCATCCTTGACTTCAACCACCAAGTATGCAAGCAGTATACCAAGATTAGCAACAGGCACTCTGTGGCATACCAGGTAGCACAGCAGAAATATGCATAGTACATGTATGTTACACACTTGTGCAATTTCTGGTACAAGTGCAGTATTGTACATGTCATTTTCAGTATCATTACAGTACATGTATTTGTAGAAATATACTATTTAGGATTGTGACACTGACCATGAAAACTAATTCTTTCTTATGGCAAGTCAGGTGCAGAATTCCTGTTCATGTGCACTGTTTACAGTATGGAAAAATGAAAGCAGACATGTATGCAATTTATGAAGAAGAATGTCCAAATGTATTGAAAACAAAAAATGTCCAACATTTTGCTTTTACATTCAACTTTAATACTCTCTTGTATAGAGAGTACAAAGTGCACAATATGGAGTATATATTACATGCATGTGTCCATTTATTCATGTCCCAACTACTTGTACAAACAGATGTAAACAATCTCCATGACAGAAAGTAAATTTTAAAAGTTAATGAAAATGTTCTCTTCATTCTGTTTTTTCTCATCAAGGAATGTGCTCCGTGGCCTTGTATCCCCAATGCCCCACTGATGAGAAGCTCTCCAGTTTGTTACATTACCTACGCAGTACAGATGACAAGATTGAGCGACGAGTGGATGTGGTTTTTCAGCAGAAGTAAAGACTTGGAGGTTGGTTTCACACACATACACAACCAGATAGTGCCCTCAGGTAGTTTAGATTGGGGCTTAGAAACTGCCATCTGATTATGGCCACCTGACAAGAGCAACAGTGTTTGCTGTTGCCAAGCCCCATATGGCTCTCATGCCACAACTGAAAAAATCTGTATGTAGAGTGTTGGTGATGTTTGATTGCTATTATAATGTGGGAATTTTATTTGCAAATGTGATGCTATAATTTTTGACGCTGCAAAATTTGACTTCGGTCTGCTTCTTACAAATATCTATAAAAGTTGGTTCTTCTGTTAACTCGATCAGCTGGATCAAATTCAGTAGTTCTTGTTGTCCATTATTATTAGATGATTCCCACACAAACAGTAGGCCGGATTGTCTTCACTGGTCACGCGCTGATAAGGTGTCGCCTCTACTCCCACATTCGATATGGTCACCAGGGGCTGCTCATCGGTTGAGTGCATCTTTAGTCTCCCCCAGGGAAAAGTTGGTTATGTTGGCCTGAAAACATATTCATATAATATCATGTTACCAAGCAGCATTGCAAAGCTACAATGTCTTTTATTATTAGAACAAAACTGTATAAATCGTTTGACCATCACCGAGACAAAGAAATTGTTTGTAAAAGTTATTTTGCAAATCTGTCTTGTATGGAGTTTATTGATTACACTGGCTGTGATTGATTCATTACGGTTGGTTTCATGTTGAGTAGATTATACTGGCTGATACCCGGTAGCCAAGTAAACTCATCTAGAACAGTGTTTGCAGTACATCTTCACATGTACTAACTGACCTTTGTTCTTGTCTTGCAGCTGCCTGCTGAGAGCAAGTTGGGGCACACTGCACTGCATCAGGCTGTTTGCTGTTCCAAAGTTTCTGTGTGACATTGCTGCTAACGCCCCTGCAGTTTGGTGACATGTTTGACACTGGCCAGTCTGTTGTCTCTTCACTGGTTGGACCTGTCCATGAAGGCTGTCTGTCTGCTGTGGAATCATGGCAATATTAGCATTTTGGTGGATAGCAAAATTTAGCATATGATGATAGAACTATATTGCCATATGTAACATTACATTAGGAAATCGTTGCGGTATATATATATATATATATATATATATATATATATATATATATATATATATATATATATATATATATATATATATATATATATATATATATATATATATGCCTGCATGTGTACCCGCCCCCTCCAGCCCCCCCCCCCCCTCTCCCTCACTTACCAAAACACAGTGACCAAGTTTGAATGACAGCATCATAAGCAAAATATACCATGCATATAATTCAATGACATCACTGAAATTGTTTCTTTATAATTAAAATGGTTGTCTCTGTTCTGTTTGTGTTTTTGCCTCATGTATTATTACAGTTATATATGGTGCAGGAAGTAAAAGTGCACATGTATGTTGTTCTGTAGAGAAGAACCCTATGAGGAAAGAACGTCGCTTAGAAATGACAGTTACAACACAATTTATTACTAGATAATATGAATAAAATTGTGTTGTAGCTGTCTTTTCTAAGCGTCTTTCTTTTTTTCGTTGAGTTCGTCTCTGCATTACACACGCTTCGCAGTCACCATTTTGATCTGGACTATGTGGTTCTGTAGGGTACATAGACTACTTGGTCTTGTTGAGGATAGACATACTCATTTCATAAAAAAAATAAGCTGTATTTTTAGGAATTATCACAATCATGGTAATTGTGTTTTATTTATGTATACACTTATTGATGTAAACCTGCCTGTCCCGGATTGGCCTCCGCAGCCACGAAAATGCCTGCAGACGACGTGGGCAAGCCCTATAGAATCTTCGTTCGTGAAGTCAAGCCAAGAGACACTTATTGATGTACTTGACGATTTTGGTAAACTCATAAGAGAAGCCTCACAATGAAAGGCATTTTTAACAGTTTCACTCAGTACAGATATAAACAAATAAGCCATACGTTGAAGTGTATTTGAAAACAATGTTTTTGTCACAAAATGAAGATCAAGTGAGATATACCTCTTGCTGTTGTGAACTGATATATTTCCTTGATATTTATTTTTGCGGGTTGAGTCATTTCAGTTTTCTGATAGAGAACATTGCTATATGGAGTAATCAGAAATAAATCCCACATGGTTTGCTGTCAGTGCAAACATAGATAAACTATGAATGAAATATATTGTGGTTAGAATACCAATTACATAATATATATATATATATATCTGTTTCCTAACATTTATTTCATATCTCATAACCATAGCACGAGGTAAAAGAAACCTAATGCTCCAGCCGAAGGGGTGCATGCCTGCATGATGCCAGCTTGCTTTCATCTGCTTCCTAAAGTCAATCGGGCAGGGGGGGGGGGGGGTAAGAATTCGCACAACCCCCCAAAAATGGAAAAATTAGTAACATTTAAATTAATTTGGGTCGAGGGCATAAACAGACATAATTATATGGTCTTGTCAAAAAAATGTATACATTATTGGTATGGCGAAGGCCGGAACCATCTGCTGCGGCCCTGTATCTAATTATTTTGAAACTTGCCTCTCGTTTGCTCGTGCACCCTTTAGCTTGTAGTTGGTGTATCGGTGTTTGCTGTCAGGCACCTGCATGAGGTATGCATTGGGCAGGGTGCATTGCGTGTGCATAGACAGCAGTTGGTCTGGGGAGAAAATATTATCACTGAACTCATCAAGTTTGCAGACGGTAATTATCTTTTGTGATACAAAAAAACAAAAAACAAGATGAGCAGTAAACGACAAAGCAAAATATTACCTAGTGCTTAGATTCTTATAATGGAATCAAATTTTATGTCCGTGTAACACACACGAACAGGCACAATCACATCAATGGGTGACCGTCTTCACTCCTAGAAGCTGATTCAGCTTTTCAAAATCCCGAAAAGCTGAATTTCAGCTGTTTGGTTCAGACAGAACAGGCCTTCAGCCAGCCTGTTCCAAATGCAAACGTCATACATTCTCATGAGCCCCTGCATCCGCAGGAGCTCATGGGAATGTATATCGCTTGCTGGCCATGGATATATGGGGCATATTTATGTCCCGTTTACATCCATTTCATATTCTCGCACTGTCACCCATGCACATCACATTGTTGCATGATGACCTGTAAATTATCTCCCAGGCTTTTGTGACAAATAAAATCGTTTTGAGGTGGGCGTTTGCGCGTTGCTTAGCACGGGAGTGCTGTCCCTTACACAAACATTATCTAGTAGCTTCCCTTCGTAAAAATGGCGACTACCATAAAGACTTGTTGTTTGCAAACGCTTTCGAGGAAACCTTGTTTTGGATAAATGCGAGGACATAAGAAATGAGAAGACCACGATATAGCATGTTCGACGTACCGTCACCATTCCCTGGGCCATTTTTGGACGCTGTGGACGTCGCTCAGTGCTTCCCAGTACCGGCCCAGAAGTGAAGGTTGGATAGTCATCTTTCGTTGTTGTTGCACGAGAATTGTGGGTGTGTACGGACAGATGCAACTGGAAGTGACCTTTGGCAGCTGAGTGGCGTATACCTGTTTGCATGAACTGTGACAGCCGTCAAGGACGTCTGACACTCTACAGCAGCTATAGTAACGTGAATGTTCGGGGATCCCATCTGATGAGGCCCTGTCAGGGTTGCACTTCATGTCAGGTAGGGACTTCGAAATTTTTTTTCGCTGTCCTCAACTGACTAATTGCTGAACCAGGACCTTTAAAACTAGACAGAAGATGAAGCCGACCACATGTTGGGCCAGAAACATAAAAGTTCACAGACCGCGTGTTCAGATGGACAGAATTTATCAGTTTCTTCTGTGCACTGCAATTTACAGTAAACAGAAAAACAATCAGTACAGCATATTGAAACACAACGTGAAAACGCACGAGCATGATTTGTCTGTAGAGAAAACCTGAAGCACACCGATTGACCTATCAGCGGTAGCACGTGGAAACAACCAGGGCGGACCAGGAGGCGTGAGTAAGAAAGACTAAAGGGCGCCGGCGATGATTGATTGTCTCAGTGCCATCACTGTCAAGCGAGGCTAGGACAGGTTGGTATAAAAATTCTCATTCGTATATGTCTCACTTCAGTTGAGGCAAGCTTTTTCGCGACTGCATGATGTCACGGGCCTATTGACCGGCGACAACGACACACGTAGGGTATAAATGAAACCTATATTAAGCAAGAGGTATAGATTCTCATGAGCCCCTGCAGTCGCAGGGGCTCATGAGAATCCATGCCTCTTGCAGATAGCTGGGCTTGGTGGCTCAGCTAATTCTTCCTCACAACCCTGATGAAGCAAATGTGGCCTATGTCGCTGAGCAAGAGCGGCGGGAGTATACACGAGGAGATTCGCATAAGCCCCTCCCCCCCCCCCTACCGGCGGCTGCATGGGCCCATGAGGATCTATGCCTATTGCAGACAGCTTCGTGGTTGTTTTCTCAAGAGCCATATAAAAATGGGTGCTGCCACCTGGGCACTTCACAAAACGACCACATGCAGAGGTGCACTGAAGTGCAGACAAGAGGATTACCTCCCCCTCGAACAGCCGGCAAGTCGCAAGGTGCGCTGGGGTCGGGTAGGCCATTAACCCCTTCCCTGCCGCTGGACGTATATTTTATTTCTGAAATCTTGTGGGTTTATTATGGTTAATTACATCGCCAAAACATTATAGAATGGATGTGAATTTTCTCCAGGGCAAAACAAGCCAGAGCTAGGCTTATAAGATGAAATCTGTGTTATTGAACAACCGAAAGCCACAACCGCAAGATGGACAACAGATACAAAGTGGTTTCAGCAAGAGGTATAGATCCTCATGAGCCCCCGCAACTGCGGGGGCTCATGATGATCTATAGGGTTCGGGAAGCTGACGGCGTCATCACGCCAGTCGGCCATCTTGTGAGGATACGGGACTAGCTCATCAGTAGGGAAATCGCTGTTTTTGTAATGTCAGGCCGAAAGTCCTGACGTACTATAAGCAATAACAGCAAGTCTTGCCATCATTGTAGGAAACCGCTCTCCAGAATCTGTTTTTGTTTGTTTCCACTGAAGAGGAAGAAATATTAAGAAAAACGTGTTGAAACACTATTTCGCTACTATCTGATGATTATGGTATCCTCTTAAGATGGCGGCCGACGCGCCGACGATGCTAGGCAACGTGGGGAACTTCCCGAGCCCTATACCTCTTGCCGTTGCGTGGCGTTCAGATTTTCTCGGCAGTGAAGGGGTCAAAGCGATCTGCTAGCCAGTTTTGATTGCTAAAATTAACCCGTATACAATGGGTTGTAAATGTTGTGTTTCCTCAACCACTCACAATCAATGTGTGTAGGCACACGTACTTGGGGCCAGTTGAACGAGTGAGCGTCAGCCACTAAGTAAGTCAGGGCTAAGCTCACTCATGCAGCTGGCCCCACTGAGAGGTTTTCCACTGCTTTTAGAGCGTAAGGAACTCTCTTAAGTTTAGAGTACTTGTCCAGACGACAGAAATCGCCTTCCGAGTTCCTAAACCTGTGTTGCTGTCAAATCGCAAAACACTTCGCTTCGACTCTGAGCTGAGAAGATGACACTGGCACATAACATAATTATTTCGCGCACATCTCCGACACAAAAACCCAGTTTCTCCTCGGCCCCAGCCCGCGCTTTGACCCAAGACAGCAGTGACCCCCGGTGACATTTCAGGATGATATTCGCCGGCTCCGGCTGTCATAGCTTTCGTATTTATTACAGTCAGCCTGTTTGTTTTGTAAACACACAAGTCAACGCTGGGAATCAGCCAGGCGAGACATTCCTGCCGTGCGTGCACTGAAAGCGGATGAAAGCGTGCACTGAAAGTCGCACGAATGTTCTCCACTTCTGCAGCCCGGCTTCACGTCAGAAATAGATTGGAGACATTTAATACTAAACCATTCACCCCCTCACTGTCGAGAAAAACTGCACACACCAAACTACAAGAGGTATAGATCCTCATGAGCCCCCCGCCCCCCCCCCCCCCCCACACACACACACCAACAACAATAACAGGCGAGAATGTTCAGTACGGCTGATGCAGACTTTGTTTCTGGAATATTCATTAATTCAAGGGGGGAGGGGGGGGGGGGGGGAGAGAAGAAGAAAAAAAAATCCGATAAACATGGATTCAAACTGGTGTCATCAAGAGGCATAGACCCTCATGAGCCCCCGATGGCTCGTGCAGCTGGGCGGTGTTCAAATTGTATCGGCACTGAGCAGGTTAATAGCGCATCTACTTTGACAATCCCTGTACAGAATCAAGAATAATGACTAAGCATCGCATCGCATGATTTATCCCATAATGAGACACTACACAACAAGAAACTCAAGGATGGCGCCAAAATAGCTTAGCGTCCTGACTCGCGGCAACGCCAGGCTATTGTGGCACTGCGGCCTTTTACCGTCGTGCTTCTTCCTTGAACTGGTACGTAGCCTCCAAAGAACAACTCCCAAATAATTATGTGATTTTCGACCTGAGGGTCTAGGGTCATGCAAATGACCCCAGTGTGTCAACCGAGTTTTCGACCTATTAGTCAACACTTGAAACTAAACAACGACCTATAGCTAGACATAGAGAGCGACCTCTGCCCCAGATGCCTGGGCCTAATCTAGTCAGTCATAAGCCCCACAAAACCCGACGCTCAAAAGTAAAGTACTAATAATATTTACCTAGTACTACCATTTAACTGATGTCTCCATGCGCAAAAGGCCATCGGGCCGACGTCGGCCGCCGTTGGCCCGCGCACAGTCGTGCGCGGGCCAACGGCGGGAGACGTCGACCCGATGGCCTTTTGCGCATTGGGTTGTAAATGACAAAATATCGCGGTCTATTTTTCTTTGCCTTTGGAAAGACGCCGTGAGCTTGGTGAGCTAAATATCTATTTGAAAAGCTCTTGCAATAGTAATACATTGGAGATGGAGACATAACCTCGTACAAAGTCAGCGATGTAATTTATATCCATGGCGTGCGTGAAATAGATTGAAACTTCGTAAACATCACAAACTAATAAAAGAAAACAGCGTAAGTACACTGCTTTTAGACTTCGTATATATCCTGGAGTTATATACGCAAAAAACGCAACGTGTAATACACTTAACAATACCTATACATACAATTATCCATACACGCCTGTACGTATGAATACATTTAACCCCCTCATTGGCAGTTGGTGCACTTTGTGTACTTGAAGTCATTGTAAATTCAACCTAAAGCTCCACAGCCGCCAATGGAACATGGTCTGATCCAAAGTAGTTTCAGCAAGAGGCATAGATCCTCATGAGCCCCCGCAGTTGCGGGGGCTCATGAGGATCTATGCCTCTTGCACCTTGCAGCTGGGCAGTGCTCAGTTTTTGCTCGGTAGTGAAGGGGTTAATACCCGTTTGTGGGTCAATGGTCTCAGTCTTGTGCCACAAGCCCAATTCTCTTCCGCAATATATATATATATATATATATATATATATATATATATATATATATATATATATATATATATATATATAATTTTTCATTCAATTCTGAGAATGAAAAATTACGTCCCTTGGAGCTAATCTGAGTGCATATTTTGGCTTTTGTATATGTATATATATAATGTGAAGAAAGGATCCACAAACACCACGTAGTTTAGAAGGAGTTACACTTTTATTCTATGCACAAATTTTCGCCCTCTCAGCGAGGGCTTCTTCAGGGGAATGCCCAGGTAACGGGTAACTATGTAACAAAACATAATTTACGTGTGAGAATGTAGTGCGTCAAAATAGATACAGAATGTACACGCATGCACTTCCAAATTCAAAATTATCGTAATACTTTTACATATATAGACTAAGGTACAAAAGCACGTGCACAAGTTCGTGATATTAGTGCGTCATTACTGATGACATGACATCTATTTTGACGCACTACATTCTCACACGTAAATTATGTTTTGTTACATATATATATATAAACGAAATGGTACCTGACTGTCAGGGACTGGCTCATTGCTTCCTTGGCCTTTCCCGTTTTCCTACCACGAGGCAAATTACCGACGGAATCAATGCAAACACGTCGTACGCCTAGCAATGTTCCTGCGTTGTGGGTTGCGTACCGCGAGGTGCCCAGCATTCTTGCAACGATTAGGCGTATAATGATACACCCTTCACCACGGATGACAAGCACTCACTTTGTATGGGGGTTGACAGTCTAAACCTTTTTGACACGCGGCCACTCCAAGATACATATACCGGCCTACGTACACACGCTCAAATATCGCAGTGAACAGAATGCAAGATGCCTACATATCCCGCCCTGCGATGATGGCCTAAGTCGCCTGCTCGGCGTTAAACCCACATAACTAACTAACTGCATATATAGATCCTCATGAGCCACCGCAATCGCTGGGTCTTGTGTGGATCTATACATCAGTCTTGGCAGTCTAGTTTCATATGTCACGTGTTACATCTTCAAGCGCAGTTGGTTTTTATTAAGCGCGGAGATTATAATGAGGTGACTGATGAGGTGAAGACTTTGTTGCTCTGGCGGATAAAACACTTTAAAACAAGATGAAGATTTCATCTCAAAGACTATCGTATTGTTTGGAGCTCAGATGCTTTTATCTTTTAGGAACATTCAGAGTTGTTCATATTTTTAAGCTTATTATGCTGATCTTTTTCCCTCTCTAAGCCAACCCCTGATCACCAGTTGAACACGCACGTCGGCGCACACAAATAAAGACGGACACACGGCGATTCCCGCCATTCGTAAGCTCCGTGGTCTGGCGTAGCATAGCTATTCTAAAAAAGAAGAATAGCACGAGCAGCGAAATGAGGTCACTTCAAGCTTCACGTCATGGCATCATTAGTCCCACGACGCCGTGTTCATAGTGACGACTCGATGTTATACGTCACTCATCGCAGTACGAACATTTGACGTATCAGAGAATCAAGTTTGCAATTTTCTTGCTGATTTTCACGCCTAGGGCTTACAGGTCACAATTTGATCTAATCCTACCCCAGGGCCGGGACAAATAGCAGGCTTATGCAAACACTGACTATAAAAAATCATGCGGGTATTAATGAGAAGATAGTTTTTTTCGTACTAAAAGAAAAATTAAAGTTATGTTAGCTGTTTTACAAATGACGCCTAAAAAGTGGTGCAGAACATTGTCTGATTTTCACACCTAAGGCATACATGTCACAATGGACCTAATCGTACCCGACAGCCGAAACAAACTGTAGGCTTGTGTGAATACCGTATACGAAAAATCATACGATTATTAATGAGAAGATTGTTGTTTTTTTCCATAAAAAAGATTCAATTATTTTTAAGATTAACCCATATAATTTGTGAAATAAATCCCCAAAACGTGAAAAAAAAAAATTTCAAATAATATTTAATTATCGCTCAAAAGGTTCCAGAGGTACAATGCTGGTTAACGAACTCATTCAATATCTCCCTTTTTTCTAGCTATACGCAAACTATCTAGTAAAAATAAGAAAAATTACGTACTCCAGTGTGGATCAACCGGACCGGTTTTTGTGAAACGGCCATTTTCTCACCAATGCGAATCTTAATTAAAAAAAAATATTTAAAAAAGTCCCGAGATAATTCTTTTAGGGACAATATCCTAAATTTCAAGCTTGTCTGTCCTCAAACGCGGGCTCTAGTCGCTGTCACACATACACACACACACACACACACACACACACACACACACACACACACACACACACACACACACACACCATCACACAAACACACACACACAAAGACGTTCTCTAGCAAGGTTTTTGCGTAGCTAGAAGTGACGTCATTTTTATCGTATTACTTCTTTGCCAGAATTTTTGCGCCGTACGCCAAAAACGTCATGTGCATGCTCCGGAATGCGCTCCGACCCAGCCCCATTTCAAAGTCTACCGTATTTTTAAACTGAATAATGTAGACAAAAAGACACTGGCATTATACACTGACAACTGTAACAACTGGCGAGGCATCACCTTACTATCCCTCACCAGCAAGATCTTCAGCCGCATTCTCCTTGAACGCATTACGACAGCAGTGAATGGCATCCTTCGCCGGGAGCAGGCAGGTTTTAGGAAAGGCAAGTCCTGCATTGACCATATTTTCGTACTGAGACAGATCCTTGAGCAGTCTAACGAATGGAATGGATCCCTCTATGTGGTCTTTGTAGACTTTGAGAAGGCCTTCGACAGTCTGCATCGAGACTCCCTTTGGAAAATCCTGCGATACTATGGAATCCCCCAGAAACTTGTCAACGTCATCAGGTCCCTGTACAAGAATTTTGAGTGCAGAGTCGTCCACAACAACCAGCTCACCGAACCGTTTAAGGTGGAAACCGGAGTGAAACAAGGATGTATTCTTTCGCCAATCCTATTCTCAATGGCAATTGATTGGATCATGCGCCGCACCACAGAGGGAAGGAGGCAGGGAATTCAGTGGACGCTGACCTCAATGCTGGATGACCTCGACTACGCCGATGATATCGGGCTGCTGGCAAGCAGAAACCAGGACATGCAACAGAAGACACAACAGTTGACACAGTCAGCAAGCTCCATAGGTCTCGGGGTCAACATTAGGAAGACTCAAGTCATGAGGAAGAACACCATAGTGGGCGACCCAATCACCATCAATGACCAACCTCTGCAAGAGGTGGACGAGTTCACGTACCTGGGCAGCAAGGTTACCACAGATGGAGACTGCACAAGGGAGATCACCACAAGAATCAGCAAAGCCAACCAAGCCTTCGCAATGCTGAAACCCATCTGGAGGACCACAAGCCTGAGCATCCACACCAAGCTCCGTATTTTTAAGAGCAACGTGCTGAGTGTCCTTCTATATGGGTCAGAATGCTGGAAATCCACTACCGCTACGGAACGCAAGCTGGATGTCTTCCAGAACAAGTGCCTGCGACGGATCATGAAGGTCTTCTGGCCAAACATGATTACAAACGAGGAACTACGGAAGAGAGCAGGCGCAGACAGCATCGCTGAAACCATCGCCACACGGAGATGGAGATGGCTAGGCCACGTTTGCAGAATGTCACCTGACTCATTACCAAGGGTGGCACTGAGATGGACACCACAGGGGAAGAGAAACCGTGGGCGACCAAAGGAGACGTGGCGCCGAACCGTGGAGCGAGAGCTCAAGAACAGAGGCCTTACTCTGCAAACAGCACCCAAAATAGCAGCTGACAGACAAAAGTGGCGCTCCCTTGCCGTCGCCTCAAGCACCAGACGGCGCAGAGAGGACTGAATGAATAATGAATTATACACTGACACAACAGGTCGCAGAGGGGGTACCCAGCAAGCAAAGATACTCTGGCCGACGTCTGCCGCAGAGGGCCCGCGCACTGTCGTGCGTGGGCCCACTGCGGCCGTCGTCGGCCCGAAGGTGTTCTGCTTAGTGGGATACAGGTAGTCGTAAGCGTCTGGAACATAACGTGTCGCACTCGAGGGACCATGTGGAGGGTGTATAATCATCTTTACTAGTTTATGTCAGTGCACCCTGACCCGCAAGAAATACGTGCAAAAGTTGGACACATACATATATATACGCACGCTCGTATACTATGAACCAACCAGTTAAGAAACTAAGCCACTTATTAATCAACCAACACACCAGGTACCAACCAACCATACACACAAAGAAAGGAAGAAACATACAAAACTAACGCAAGCAAGCAGCCAACCAGCCCAAGAACGGGCAAAGGCAAACAAAAAAGCAAACGCTTTGACCGGCCGGAAACTGTAAAGGAGTTTCAGTCAAACCTATCGGATGGCAGGGAGGCGGGAGGATGTTTCAAAGTTTATGTAATTGTGTTGCACCAGGAAGCTCCAGAAAAAGAAACTAACCCCACGCCGCGCTCGCACCAGAATTTCTTCGTGATTTTTTCTCTACTCTTTCTCCTTATTCAGAATGAGGTGGACGATATCTACAGAGTATTATTTAACTGCAACCTCTCTCTTCACCCCCCCCCCCTCCCCCACCCTTCCCCCACTCCTCATACGTCAACCCCGACATCCACCCACCCACACACACGGTAACCCACATCCACATAAATACCGAAATATATCCGTTGTAGTGGATGACAAAAAGATGATCGAACAGTACAACTCCGCACTACACAAACCCAAAAATATTTCAACTCTCAGAAAGAACCTTATACATGCAAAGAGGCATAGATTCTCATGGGCCCCTGCAGCCGCAAGGGCTCACAAGAATCTATGCCTCTTACTAAGGAAAGGCTGGGTCCAATCTACTGACATCTCTTTCCTCAAACGAAGAGAGGCACAGTTTGACAGTCAGTGAATGTGTAGTAAGTAATGTGACCCGGATAATCTCCCGCCGCGTGGAAAAAGAGAGCAGTCAGTCCTCGTCAAGTTTGAATGCAACTTGCGGTCAGAAATTGGATTAATGAAAACTAGCGGAATCTTGGCCCCCACTCCATTGGTGACATCCTTTTTCACGCCGTTCCGAACGGTGAATTAGGAAATACGTTCAAGAACTACGTCCCTGTTTGTGGCTAATACATTCTTGACCTAAAGTTACCTACATTCTGGACCCTTACACTGCCGGGACAACGCGAGAGCTACTGAGAGCTACGCGAGAGCTACTGACCAACTGCAACAGACAAAAGTACATCGTGAGCCCCTGCTGATCATCATGCGCCCTCCATTTGTACATGCAATGGATGTTGAATTTCTCTTCGTTTCTCAAGGCATTAATAGCCGCTGCGGAAGTGTCGCACAGCTATAATCTTGGCCACGTCATCTTGCGCTGTTGACATAATCTGTGTCCACGGACACTGAAGGTATTTATTTTTATTTATTTATTTATTTTGGTTGAGGGGAAGCGCCTACAGCTTAACCCCTTAACGGGGTAGGGCAAGCGCTACCCAGCTGCAAAAAATATAAATCCTCATTCGCGGGGGCTCATGAGGATTTATGTTTCTTGTCAATCCTGTGTTGTTTATGTCTACTTTTCAGCCTGTCTACACATGTTTCTTACACTCGCATGTCGGTCAGCGTGTAGTGGTTTCAGACGCGAAATTCGTGATCACTGGCAGCGAAGGGGTAAAGAGTGTAATGAAAAAATAAATAAGCAATAGCAGCGGAATTTCTTCGTGATTTTTGTTGAAGGTTAAATATCAATACCGGCGGGTGGTCCATGTTCACTGTGTGTAATTGGTTGTCTTCCAAGTGTACAAAAACTGTCTTGAATCTTGCAAAGCTTGTTAAGCAGTGGTCATATCCGAAACAGCAGAGGCTTTTAGCGTCAGACACAATCAAATATGTTCAGTATTTCAATCCTTCATCTGTCTTCAATACCATAAAGTATTTAAGCAAATTGTTTAACCCCTTGCCTGCAGCTGTACGTACACTTTTGTTTCTGAAATCTTTGTTCACTCAACAACCAAAAGCCGAAACCGTCCAAGAAACACGGATACAAATTGGTCTCAGCAAGAGGCATAGATCCTCATGAGCCCCCGCAGTCGCGGGGGCTCAAGAGGATCTATGTATCTTGCAGCTTGATCGTGTTCACTTTCTCTCGGCAGTGAACGGTTAATATACTGAGTCTGTATGAAGGATGCTTCATGAATAACTCATTATCGGGGTAATATAAACAAGGTTATAGGGCCTACTACATCTGCGCTCTTCGACAAATGTATGATTCATCGCGGTCGCTGCTTATCGCTAGTATCAGCGAAAAGACAGCTGTTGTGGCCTCAATAAAGTATGGTGCAGACAAAAAGCGCATTTAGTAACCACACTGATAAGTAATATATTTGCGCTACTAGTTTGCGTGAAATGAAATTCAGCACACACGAGTGCCTATCATGAACCGAATATTCACCCCACCCCTCCTACCCCTCTCAAGAGGCACAGATCCTCATAAGCCCCCGAAAGTTTGGGCTCATGAGGATCTGTACCTCTTGTTGATACGAATCACATCCGTATGAATCTGTAATGGCGACATATACGTCATTTCCTGACGATGGCAGTGAAGGGATTATAACATAACTTATCGCAGTTCAAAATTCTCTCTTAATTTATCCGAGCACGAACAGAGACGGAACTAGAATGATTACAATTTACAAAAACAAGACAAACACCCAGAAACGAGAACATCCAAACGAAGAAAGAAAAACGTTTAGAAAAGACAGCTGCAAGTGAAGTACAACACACTTTAATATTTCTGGTGAAAGCCTTTTTCAACATAGACATCCAAACAAGTACTCAATTCGCTACCTATCTTTCGATGAAGGCAGTGAAAGGGTTACATTGTTCTGCGTCCTGCTCAGACTCAAAGGTTAGACCACCACGAACCAGCATGTAACCGACTGGCAAATGTTTAGTGTTACCAAATATTAATCCTTTTGCCGAGTTTGTTGTTTCGTCAGTGAAGCCGTACAATAATGTAATCACATTTCGTGCGAACACCTCGACACCCATTCAGCATTCCACCACGGAAACCTTACTAAGTTTGAACACACGTTGTCCGACCCTTCCGCCGTATTTCCAAGAGGCATGGATTCTCATTAGCCCCTGCGACCGCAGGGGCTCATGAAAGTTTATGCCTCTTGGAAAAGTTTATCGACCACAGTTTTGCATATATTTAATTTTCTCCTCAGATGGAAAACTTCTGTGGGCGGTCCGAACCTGAATATTTGGACAAAGTTTCCTGGAGTGGGCCCATACCTAGTGAACCCTTGCAAGTGCTGGGGCCTTGTACAATTGCTGCAACGGCACGACCGTGCTACCTCAAGGTCAAAAGTATGGCTGTTTTAATTTCAATCAATAAAGATAGAAATTAAAACAGTCAAACAGTCTACCTGATATCTCTCCATCGAGTATATTTACATGGTATATTTGGTAGTACACACTCGATGCTCTGTCATCACTGCGAAAACCATAGCATACCAATTACAGGTTAAATATCAATACCGGCGGGTGGTCCATGTTCACTGTATGGAATTGATTGTCTTCCAAGTGTACAAAAACTTAGTTAGTTAGTTAGTTAGTTATTTGGGTTTAACGCCGAGCAGGCGACTAAGGCCATCTCACGGCGGGATGGGTAAAAATCTGGTCAGCCAGACTAAAAGCAAGGTCTTAAGACAAGATGTAAATATAGATTAAAAATCTCAGGCTAAAATGTCGCACATGTCTGGAAAAGAAACGTCTACAGACTCTCAAAAAGGGCAAATAAAAAATTCACATAGTCTATGAATGCTCAGATCTTGTTAAAAATATTGCATTCTCTCAAAAAATTGAAGATTTTGTCCGGGGGAACATCCCGGAACAAAACCTTCAAGGAGTCTGCTGTGAAGTGTTTATATCTGGTGTCAATTAGGTCAGCACAATACAGCAAAAAGTGTCGAACAGAAAACTGCTCATCACAGGCAAAACACCATGGACGCTCATCCTGTTTAAGTAAGTAAGAGTGCGTAACATATGTGTGCCCGATGTGGAGCCGAGCAAGGACAGTCTCCTCACGGCGGCTGCCGCAGCGGAAAGGTAGACTGTCAGACAACTTAGGAAGAGCTTCATGAAGCTTGTTCCCTTCCTCTTTGTCCCACTCGGACTGCCACTCGCGGGCTATGTACGCACTAATAACAGGTTTAAAATCACTATAGACAGTCTGTGTGTCAGGGACAGGGTCACTGCGGGCACTGTTGGCAGCAGAATCTGCGATTCTGTTGCCTTCGATGCCCACATGGCCTGGGACCCAAATAAAAATGATGTCATAATATTCCTTCATCAAGTCCGCGTAGAGCTCTCTAATCTGCACCAGCAGTGGATGGTCTGTTCCCGCGCCCTGAAGGGCCTGCAGGGCAGAAAGAGAGTCAGACAGAATCAGGAAGTTCCTTTCCCGAGACTGATAGGCATGCTTGAGTGCTAGCAGAATGGCCTGCAGTTCTGCACTAAATACAGAGGAATGGTCAGGGAGACGGAGCTTAAATGGGCGTCTAGGATGGCGAGAGGACACTGCAGCCGCAGCCACTCTTCCATCCTCAGACTTGGACCCATCCGTATAAAGACGACAATAGCCAGGAAAAATTGAAAGGAGTTCATTGAGGCTCTGTTGGTATATGGCTGGTGGAGTACAATCCTTCTTGTGGGCAGTCAAGTCCAGCAAGATGTCAGGAACTGGTAGTAGCCAGGGTGGAGTGACGTGTTGCAGAGATTCCGAAACTTTGTCCAGGTCCACTCCGGCCGCCTGCAGATGAGGTCGGACACGGAAGGAAAGTGGACGGACAGCTCCCGGATGGGCATCGTAAATCTCTGCAAACGACGGGTTAAAAACACAATCATAGGCAGGATTTTCTGGATGGGCCTTCAGCTTCAGAACGTAGCTGAGCATGAGGCGGATGCGGCGGAGCCTGAGAGAAGGCTCCCCTGCCTCTGCATACAGACTAGGAACTGGAGATGTCCTGAAGGCTCCCAGATATATGCGCAGACCTTGATGGTGAATTTGGGTCATGAAGATGACCACAGAGCACAGACGAAGTGGAATACAGTGGACACTGTGGACACAGCTTGACGACCTCGATTTTGCAGACGACTTGGCATTACTGTCCCACACTCATCAACAAATGTAGGACAAGACCACGAGGCTTGCTGACATCTCGTCCCAAGTGGGCCTCACCATTCACAAACAGAAAACAAAGACAATGAGGCTGAACGCAACCAGGGAAGAACCAGTCTTGCTTGCTGGCACCCCGTTGGAGGAGGTGGAGTCCTTCACCTATCTCGGGAGCATCATAGACAAAAAAGGCGGCACTGATGCAGATGTCAGAGCACGAATCGGTAAAGCCAGAGCAGCCTTTCTCCAGTTGAAAAAAGTGTGGAGTTCCAGAGAGCTGTCACAACACACCAAAATCCGGATTTTCAACTCCAATGTAAAAGCAGTTCTCCTATATGGAGCAGAGACATGGAGATTGACAAAAACCACAGTCAACAGAGTACAGACCTTCATGAACAGTTGCCTTAGAAGAATTTTGAAAATCCACTGGCCAGAGAAGATCAGCAACGTCAGACTCTGGGAGAGAACAGAGCAGATAACAGCAGAGAATGAAATTGGGCGAAGAAGATGGGGATGGATCGGTCACAGTCTGAGAAAGCCAGCTTCCAGTATCACTAGGCAGGCATTGTCATGGAACCCCCAGGGAAAGAGGAAAAGAGGTAGGCCGAGAAACTCCTGGCGTCGAGACCTCCAAGCAGACATCAAGAGACTGGGAACCACCTGGAGTAGAATCGAAGGAGAAGCACAGGACAGGAGTTGCTGGAGGTCTCTCGTCGACGGCCTATACCCGGGTAGGGGTGACAGGCGTAAGTAAGTAAGTTGATGGTGAATTGTGTTCAGACGCTGCAGAACAGACTTGGAAGCCGAGCCATATACCACAGAGCCGTAATCCAGTTTGGACCGAACAAGGGCCCGGTACAGTCGAAGTAAGACGATGCGGTCTGCACCCCAGTCAGTACGACCAACGACACGAAGAATGTCGAGGGCCTTCCGACAAGAGGTTCTAAGGTAGTTAACATGGTTGCAGAAGGTCAATCTTTTGTCAAAGATGACCCCCAGAAACTTAGCCTCTTCAGCCACCTTAATTGGCACTCCAGCAATGCTCAGGCTAGGTTCTGGAAAAAATTTCGTCTGGTTAGTAAAATGCACACAGACTGTCTTGGAGGGCGAGAATCTGAATCCATTGAGAGACACCCACCCCTGGATGCGATCAACGCACAGCTGCAAGCGCCTCTCAAGGGACGCAAGTCCTCGACCTCGTGCACACAAAGCAAAGTCGTCCACAAACAAAGAGCATTCAGAATCATCCTTGACGGCCTTTACAATGTTATTTATTTTAATGCTAAATAAAACAGGAGATAGAATACTGCCCTGCGGGACACCCATCTCCTGTTCAAAGGAGTCGGAGAGGGTGGAGCCCACACGGACATGGAACGACCTGTTGGACAAAAAATTGTGAATAAAAACGGGCAGATGCCCTTTAAAACCCATGTCCGACAAATCAGACATTATACCATGCTTCCAGGTAGTGTCATATGCCTTTTCAAGATCAAAGAAAATTGCATAGACATGCTGCTTGGTGACAAAAGCATCTCGGATAAAAGACTCAAAGCGGACTAGATGGTCAGTTGTACTACGGAAGCGCCGGAAACCGCACTGGAGGTCTGTGATGAGACCCTGTGACTCAAGATGCCACACCAGTCGGGCGTTGACCAAGCGTTCCATAGTTTTACATAAACATGATGTCAAAGCTATTGGCCGGTAGTTGCCCGGGTCGGAAGGATCCTTACCCGGCTTGGGAATTGGCACAACCACAGCCTGGCGCCAAGATGGCGGAAAATGACCGGTTATCCAGATATGGTTAAAGGCCTTGAGAAGTACAAGGAGTGAATCCTCAGGCAGATGAGTTAGGAGCTGATAATGGATGGTATCTAATCCAGCAGCAGAGTCAGTACATTTCTGCATGGCTTGCTGCAATTCTGAAAACGTAAAAGGGGCATTATAGTCTTCCGAGTTATCCGATATAAAATCACAAGCACAAGATTCTCGCTTCGCCTTCTCTCTCTGGAAGAAAGGTGAATAATGCTCTGTTGAAGAATTATGGGCAATGGTGGAGGCAAGCAAATTGGCCACAGCCTTTTTATCTGTGACCAAACTGGCACCATCTCTAAGATGGCCGACAGAAGCCGAGCCACCCCTGCCCCTAATTCTTCGAACAGCCTTCCAGACTTTTTGGGACGGAGTCCTAGAAGATAAAGATGAGACGAAGCGTCTCCAGGAAGCACGGCGTTCACGTTTAAAAATATAACGGGCTTTCGCCCGCTGTCTTTTAAAGGTTAAAATATTTGCTTGCGACGGATTACGAAATGCACGTCGCTGAGCAGATTTGCGCATTGTTTGGGCCTTGCGGCACTCTTCATTGAACCATGGTACTCTCGGCTTCCGAGGGAGTGATGTGGAAGTTCTAGGGATGGTTTCACCTGCAACCTCCAACAAAATAGAAGTAAAACAAGAAACAGGTTCTTCAGCTGACATGACCACCTCCTCTGTAAGACGAGACTGACAGAGAGAGGCAAACAGAGACCAGTTAGCTTTCTTGAGATTCCAGCGCCCCACCGGCGAATCCTCCTCACAGCTGACCGATGACAGGACTACTGGGAAGTGGTCACTACCACACAGGTCATCGTGAACCTTCCAGTCAAAGTCCAGCATGAGAGAAGGATCACACACAGTGAGGTCTAGAACAGAACTAGATCCGGAACCTGAGTTAGAGTATGTAGGTGAGCCATCGTTAAAGACACATAGGTTAAGTTGAGAAAAAACATCTTCTAACATCTGACCTCTGCCATCATAGTGGTCACTACCCCAAAGGTGAGCATGACCGTTAAAATCCCCCATGAGAATAAAGGGAGGGGGCAGTTGATCTACTAAGTGAAAAATATCATTGCTACAGACCCGCAGTGATGGTGGCAGGTAAATACTGCATATGGTTATGGTCTTTTTTAAGGTAACCCGAGCAGCGACAGCCTGAAGACAGGTGTCGATGCTAACGGGGCTACATAAAATTTGGCTACTAATGAGAAGAGCCGCTCCACCTGAGCGCCTCTCCGAATCAGAGCCTTTATGTATAACATTAAAACCATTAAAAGACACAGGGTCAGAAGTCTTCAGGTAAGTCTCCTGAAGAGATATGACTGAGGGGTTATAGAACTGGACTAAAAGACGTAATTCCTCAAAGTTAGCTCGAAAACCACGACAATTCCACTGAAGCAAAGAGTCCATGATTAAGTCTGATCTGGGGGTAAGGAGTTTTTCCCCCTTTTTTCCTTTACCTTGGAAGGAGTTGAAGAAACAGAGGGGGGCCGGCTCCCGGGCCTCCTCTGGTTCTTCGGAGAGGAAGGGGGTGGAGCTGCCGCAGCATCAGCAACAACAACTTCCACTCCCTCCATCCGCTCCTCCAGTGCAGCATATTTGTTTTGAAGGGGCACATCTGTGTTCCCCTTCTGGGCCCGTGCGCACAGCGGTCCCATAGATTTCTTAGACTTCTGGTCCTGGGCAGCGTTCCTGCCGCTAGAGTTAGCGGCCTTAGAAGGCTGACCAGAGCCAGAAGCCTTTGGAGTTGACTGACTAACAGGTTTGGGTGGGGGCTGAGGCTTAGGGGCAACAGAAGGCGGCACAACCGGACCGGCAGTGTCCGCCTTCTGCGTTCCCTGGCTCCTTGTCACCACCGGAGGAGGGTTACTCTCCAGGGGCGAGATGAGCCGAGGCTCCGCCCCCAACCAAGAAGTTGGGGTCTGACATGAAAAGTCTTTGGTGGGGCGCTTGCCTGCCACCGCTGCACTAAAAGTATACACTGAGGTGTTAGAGGTTGGGGCAGCCGCAGCTGCCCCAGGGCCTTCAACCAGTTTTTTGGCATCCAGAAAGGACAGCCCCTTCTCCACACGCACCTGCTGAATCTTGCACTCGGATATCCAACGAGGGCATTTCTTATCCGAAGCCATATGCGCCCCCTGGCAATTCACACACAGGGGGGTGGCTGTGCAGGACTCAGCAGAGTGTCCGGGCCTAGTGCAACGGGCGCATGAAGCCTCTGCCTGACGGCATGTCTTCTGCCCATGGCCATACTTTTGGCACTTAAAGCACCGGAGGGGAAGAGGGACGTACTTTTTCACTCTCAGGGAGTAGTAACCTCCCCAGATGGTAGTAGGAGGGGTGGGGGTGCCAAACGTCAGGATGATGGTAGGGAGACGGATCTCCCCACCACCTCGCTTGGAAGCGAAGCGCCTGACGCAAGTCACCCCCTGAGACTTAAGGTTCCTTACAAGTTCATCTTCTGACAGTTCTGCCAAAGCTTGATCTTTGATTACGCCTCTTGACGAATTCATAGTTTTGTGGGGTGTGACTTCCACAGGAGTGTCTCCGATGGAAGAGAGCCCCAGTAGCCCGCTGGAGTGTGCCCGAGTACGGCACTCCACCAGCAAGTCACCAGACCTGAGGCGCTGGGCGTCAGGCCTGCCAACACGGCTCCTGAGGGTCTCCCCCACCAGAAAAGGATGCAGCTTGGTAACTGGTTTCTCCTTCACCTTGCTATGGACAATGAGGAAGCGAGGCCATACGGCAGACGCCTGAGGCGTCGCTTCCTCACAGTCTGAATCACTGTCATGTGCAATGTCGGTGTCTATGCGCCGTTTCTGTGCTAGTTTTGGTTTTTTGGTTTTATCCATATTATATTAGTAGAGATATTCATCCCCCGGGGGTCCCCGCCCGCCACCGAGCCCAACAAGGGAAAGTGCAACTGTCGGCGGGTCTCCAGCCGACGCACAATGGAGACTGCCCGAAAGATATACTCAAGGGGGTAAGCCCGATTGAACCGTTTGAGCCACCGCCTTCTATCACACCGTTGAATGCAGGGGAATACTGGCGTAAAGCACCTAATCAGCAGCAGAAGCTATAGCATGGTGCTCCGTATAGCAACCCGCATGTCAACAGTGGGATAGGGCTCAACGTGACAAGAGCCGATTGACTAGGCCGGTACGACTAGCCTCCCGTTTAGGTAGAAGTCAAGGCCGAAGTGGAGTGTTGGCACCAGTGAGCCGCAGCCCAAAGGGAACCTCAGCCACCAGGATCCTCTTCTCCCCCGACACGGGTCTCCAAGCACGGCAAACACTTGGGATCCAAAGGACCAAAAAGTCACGAGTATTTTTAAGGACCAATCCAACATGGTACGACCTAGGTTAGCACAGCTCCTTAAAAACCGGACCAGTGAAAAGGCTGAACAACATATCTGCTGACATCAAGTCCTAATCCTGGACAAAGATGGCACCCGTCCGCTAGCCCACTCAGTCAGGGACTGAGCGGACTACCCACCTACGCCACGTGGAGGCCGGTGCCGGGTAGGCTGTACAAAAACTGTCGTGAATTCTGCAAAGCTTGTTAACAGTTGTAAAGTTGTGTAAACTACGCCATATGTTAGTAGATTGTGTTTGCACTTTTAGCTGCTGCTGTTTTCTCATATTATCTGTAAAATGATTTTATTTTAACCGATTAGTAATGACCATTTAACAAAGAATGTTTGTGTCATTGTATACCAGCGAATATGCATCTAAATTGTAATCGTATTCGACATGTTTTCCTCCATACCCTAATAGCGGATAAAAGAAATACAATCTTTGAACTTATATATTTTGAAAACCGTTTAACCCATTCAGCTCTGACGCCCTACAGCAGGAGATGGGTCGACCATGATAATTCAAGGGTAGTGCCAGATTAGCTTGGCGCCTGTCGGCGCCAAGCTAATCTGGCACTACCCTTGAATTATCATGGTCAATCCGTCTTATGCAACTGGTGCATAGTCATTAGATGACGCCTCCAAAATTTGGAAAATACGGCCGTCGGGCTGAATGAGTCAAAACGGTTTTAAGATGTGACAAATTATTTCACAAGTCAGATGCACGTTGGACAAAGCGAAGGTCTAAAATAAAGATGAGACCTATACAAGCGAGTGGGTTCTTGCTTATTGATTTGTTTAGCCATGCTCCACACTCCTTCACTGTCAGAGGAAGCTGATTGTGTTTCCGAGATCATTGCGCATTCATCGTCAAACAGCCTAAGCCGTCCTGGGAAGATGGGCACAAAGTGGTTTCAGCAAGAGGCATAGATCATCATGAGCCCCTGCTCATGGATCTATACCTCTTGAAGTTTGTCTTTTTTAATTTGTGTAAATTTAAATTAATCACGATACAATACAATACAATACAATACAGACCGAATGACATCCAGACAACCAAGGCGACCATCATTATTACAGTTTACCTCCACCCAAATACCCCCCTCCCCCCCCCACACGCACACCCATCCCCCCCCCCAACCCCACCACCCTCCCCGCCCCCCCCCACCCTCTTGAAGTTAAGTTGGTGTTCAGTTTGCCTCGGCAGTGAGAGGGTTAAGTGTTTGCGGCGTGCACAGAATTGAATATAGTTTTTGTTTAAACAACTACATGTTGATTTCTATGGGCGCAAAGTGTTTTCAGCATGAGGCATAGATCCTCATGTAAGCCCCCGCATTTGCGAAGGCTCATGAGGATCTATACTTCTTGCAGTTAGGGTGGTGTTCAATTTTCCTCGGCAGTGACAGGGTTAAGCTTTTGCGTGCACAGAATTGATTGCAATTTTGGCTGAAACAACTACATGTTAATACCCATGTTTGCCGAGTTGCAACAGCTGGAGTGACTTGTGCTCATCGGCAGCGCAGAAAGGGTCGTCTGCGCCAATTTAATTTCAGCGGCCAGGCTCGGAAACTCTCATAACAACAGATCTATGCAGTTCTACCACCTTCGCTGCCTGTGGGCGCAGAAAGTGGTTTTTGAAATCACTGTAAATCCCGGCACCATCAAATATGCCCAGCCGTCAAATAAATATGGATACAAGTAATTTAAACAAGAGACATAGATCCTCATGAGTCCCCGCAACTGCGGGGGCTCATGAGGATCTACGTCTCTTGCAGTTGGATTGAGCTCACTTTCTCTCGGCGGTGAAGGGGTTCCGTTTTCAACAGTTTGAACTGTGAGGGAGGCAACGAGGGAGGTGTTGATACAGACCGTTCACTAGTTACAGGCGATGGGTCGATTATGGTAGTTCAAGGGTAGTGCCAGATTAGCGTGGCGCCTTCCCAAACGCCAAGATAATCTACCCTTGAACTATGAGGCTGTTTTTATTTCCCGTAGTGTAACATCTTAAGGGTACATAATTATCTTAACGACAGTTTAATTACGGGTGGCAGACACAACATAAGTTAATAAGTTTGTAAATAAATAAATAAACAAATAAATACAATTTAAACGTTTAGGATTGTCCACAACGAAGGCGACTCAAACACGGGGGAAAAAACATCCTCCAGCTGGGTTCAGTCGAACCCGTGACCTTTTGGACGAGAATCGAACGCTCTATTTAAAGCTGAGTACACAGATCCCTTTGACGTCCCATAAAGTACCGCCCTTGGACTATCAAGGCTGCTGAAGTTTGTGGTCAACGATTGAGCACACACACACACACACACACACACACACACACACACACACACACACACACACACACACACGCGCGCGCGCGCGCGCGCGCGCACAAACACGCACACACAAACAACAACAAAAAACAACACGCTTTTACACACATACCGTAGCCGCTTGCACTTCCGTGCCCTGCTCTATCAGCGGTTGACAGTCAACAGCCAAGCCATGGGTAAAACTGTGCTGCAGTTTGCGAAGGTAGAGTCAACATTTGTGCAGCGCTGCACAGCTGTGTGCCGCTCTGTGATTAAAACCTTAAGGTCTCGAGGACAACGTCACACACTGGGGCGGATTTCCACTTCAGGGCTCGACACGTTATAAGTACCCCTTTGGCTGTCGGCAGCGGTTTTTGTCGTGGTGATTCCGACAAAAACCGCTACCGACAGCCAAAGGGGAAACTCATTGGAGACTTGCCCGCATACGGATACGCGTCAAGCGGACGCGTATCCGTAAGCGGCACGTCTCCAATGAGTCAGCGGATCTCGCAAGTTACCTCTACAACAACTCGCCGGACCGACGACTGGCGTTCAATAAGCGGCCATTTCCATTACCGTTCGCAAACTGGCCTCCGTCGGCATGTCGATAAGATTCGATTACCCCCTGGTGTTTAGCTCGTTACCTCCGGGGGAGAAATTAAGTAATTTAGCGCCTGATAGTTGACGCGGACGACGGCGGAAGTTGGGAACTGGTGTCGGGGAGGTTATCGGGATGCGATATCCGGTCGACGAATGCAGATTTGGTGGGGAGAGAGGCCGGGAGGGGTGGGGAGACGGGGTGATGGGGCGGGCGCGGCGGGAAACTATGTAAAGGGCCTGTGAGAATGAAAATGAGTGAAGCCTGGATGGATGGATGGATGGATGGATGGATGGATGGATGGATGGTCGGAACTGATGAATGGATCGATCTTATCCTGTTTGTCTTGAAGGTTACAATTGCTGGCGTGGTCACAGTTAATCATTTAGCCGCTCTGTACGGCCATGGATGGCTGGATGAACGGATCGACAGTTGATTGATTGAATGGCGGACTGTGTTATTGACTGTGAACCAGATATCGGGATGAATCGGAGATGATAGTTCAAGGGTAGTGCCCGATTAGCTTGGCAACTGGGAAGGCGCCAAGCCGCTGACACTACCCTTGAACTATCATGACAGATCCGTATCTCGCTGTTGTGTAATAACGACGATGGGACACACACGACCACAAAAACCCAATAACTAACACTTGTATTATCGACCTCAGCGGCGCGGCAGGAATAAGCTGAACAGCCAGTGATGTACAGTGAAATTCCCCTCACACGGCGGTGACCTCAGGACGGCAAAGGGCACAACTGAAAAATTACTGGATCGATGTGTCTCACTTTGCCCAACAGCCCCCTAGCTTAATTAACACGTTTCCGACATTACTTCAGCGACGCACAGGCGGAGGTTGACGCAAGCGTGATTCGAAATTCACTGACATACCACCTATTCACTATATGAGCTAAAATTATCTTCGCGTCAACGGTTGTCTGTGCAGTTCGTATGGCGGCACCTCACGCACACCTTCACTTACAAAGCGGCCAATTGATTCACATTTTTAAACTGATTAGCACCGCATCCAGCATGTTCAGGTGGTGGGAAATGGTTGAATGTTGAAGACCCACAGATAGTTAGTTCATCAAGCAGAGCAACTAGCTTTGAGCCATCGCGGTCGATGCACCACCTTCTGCAGATGGCGCTGGACGCTAAACCGTTATCAACCAGTATCAGGTTTTCTCATTTCGCACTACATAGGCAGAGGATGATGAATAGTGATTTCAAATTGACTTTACCGTTAACCCTTTGGCTGTCGTTGGCGCTTTTTGTCGCGGCGATTCCCACAGTACTCTGAATGAGGCTCAGTGTAGCTTAGCTTTTCGTCAAATTGTCCAGCAGTGGTTAGAAATTGCGCTTTAATTAATTCAGGGTTTGTCTGACTTCCGAAGACGTCAGACAAAACCGGCGATTTCGGGTCCCTCTTATGGCATGCAATGCCTGTGTTTCACACTCAGGTTCAGCTGATTTCAATCACCGAAGAATGTAAATTTACGCGACACACTATTTTGCCACACACTATTTTGCCACTTTGTCATTTTAACTCCTTCGCTGCCAGTGATCACGACTGAAATGCGCGCCGGAACCACTGCACGCTGACCGATGTTTGTGTGAAAAACACAGATGCAAATGGGAACAAACATGGGTATGCAGAACACAGAGCTAACAAGAGACATACATCGTCATGAGCCCCCGCGACTGCGGGGGCTCATGAGGGTTTATGTCTCTTGCAGCTGGATAGCGTTCGCTTTGCCCTGGCAGTTAAAGGGGCAACCGCATCCAGATAAAACTGTCACAGAGGACGCGTTCAAACACATTTTCAATTTCCCGTTAAACCCTTTGGTGTCGGTAGTGGTTTTGAGCGAGATAATTCCTGCAGGAATCATCGCGACTACAATCGCTACCGACACGCAAAGGGTTACAGCAATATCGATCAGACAAACAGCTCCTGCGTCGTCTCGTTTTCGACCGGTGACAGGTACAATAACATTTCTTGGTGAGCATGGTCATAATTAATTCCCTGGTTACTAATACGACAATACATCACAACTGAGTATCAACTACAAATGCAAAAATGAAAAGATCCCTTGGGGGACATAGATCTAAATTTCCATGCCTCAAGGGGCTGAAAATCTAGTGAATATGCGATACGCCCCGCTTCGGGGGGGGGGGGGGGGGAGGGGGCTTCCATATTCACTACTTCCAGCGACTGGAACAGATCAGATTAGTATATACTGTAAATTGGCACACAGCGTGAAGACACGTTTCTCGGCCCAAGCCTGTTCACAAACTGGACCGACCGACCGCCCTGTCTTCACGGCTGCTGTCATAACCCGTGTGTCAATAATCGATAATGCCCTGGACGGTGACGTGCAGACAGTCCTAGGTGACCCCAGCAGATACGCAAGTCGAGCTAGTGGACTGAGCTGACCAGTGCCTTCAAGAGGCGTAGATTCTCATCAGCTCCCGCGACCGCAAGGGCTCGCGAGAACTTACGCCCCTTGCGGGCGCCTCTTGCATCAGAATCCATGCCTACTTCAGTCACCACTTCACTGCCGAGAAAAAGTGAACAGGATGATCCAACTGCAAGAGACATAGATCCTCATGAGCCCCCGCGACTGCGGGGGTCATAAGGATCTATGCCTCTTGCCGAGACCACTTTGAGTCCATGTTTTTTGGACCGTTGTGGCTTCTAGTCGTTCAGTCAACGCTGATTTCAGACACGAAATGTACGCACAGCGGCAGGGGAGGGGCTAACAACGGGAGCTGCAGGGGCTCAGGAGAATCTATGCCCGGTCTGGCAGCCAAAAGCGAGTGAAAGACTGTGGACCGTTACAACAACAAAAAAAGTAGTGCGCCCGAGTCCTCAGTGACCTGTGCCTGAGGCAGTATGTGGTCAGAACAGTGTATGAGCTCATCAGTGATGACGCTCGGTCCAAACCAAGGGAACACTTGTGTGTCAAGGGGGCACCTTTATCAAAAGCGTCCACTCAAAACTAAGCTTAGCCCAACTTTCAGAACCGTGTAAACACAAATACAGGAAGAGATGGTGATGATGATGATGATGATGATCAGTGATGATGACTCGAGGAGGAGGAGGAGAAGACAGAAGACCAAGAGCAAACACCATCTCCAAAACTCTGCCGGTCACTGGGTCACACTTGACTTCATAACACACAGTCCCTGAGATACGAATGTCGTACATAAGCACAAAATCGTCACTCTCAGCCACTAAATAGTTCTTTCCATTCTTTGCGTGAGAAACTACTTTCTTTAGTCCTTGGTTCCTCGATGTATCCATTAGTTTATGTTTTGTTGACTCGGTCTGAGAGGTGACAAACGTGCACACTTGTATGGGATCAAAGCCACGTGATTCTGCATCTCTGATTTCTGTGTCACACACGGCCGTTTTCAGGTCTAGCACAGTTAATATTGTCAACATCAGCGGTACATGCGTGCACTGTCTCTGTTGGTGTTCCAGTTTCCATGTGTGCCGTGATCTCGTGATTCTCAGCTAACGGCGGTGTTGTTGCACGTGCTGCATGGTCACTACACGGTGTGTTGTCTGGCTGGGTGATGGTTCTCGTGTACTGTAGTGTACTGCCATTTGTAGGCTACATTCTTGATTGTAATTATCAGTGTCCGTGTAAACCTCACTTTCTTTTACGTTTGTGTCATCCAATAAATTGTCACTACTAGGCAAACTGACTACCTTGTTTCTTGCCTGTGCCCTCCCTAAGTCTCTGCGCACCTGTGACGGTGGTTTTCGTCGCCAGTAGCCGGTCGGTGCAATGTCGGTTTGCTGTTGGTCCCTGTCCGCTGAACGCAGCCGTAGTACAAACACCAGGTTAGTCCCTTCCCCGGTCAATTTCCATGACGTGGTGTGATGGCTGGACAGTACAGACTGCAGGACAGCTTCTGCAGCTGACGGGAGTCCGGTGATGGGCATTTTTTTTTTTTTGTCGTTGTTTGACAGCAAAAATATCTCAATTTCTGGACGCCAGAAATTTCGTGTCGCCACCTTGCCAAGGGCCGAGAGAGAGAGAGCGAAAGAGAGAGAGAGAGAGAGAGAGAGAGAGAGAGAGAGAGAGAGAGAGAGAGAGAGAGAGAGAGAGACTGAGAGAGAGAGATGGTTGGTTGTACATTGATTAATGTCCCGACAGCAACAAGACTTTCTAAGGACGTGCTTGCACTGCCTGTGGAAAACAACAACAACAACAGAATATTAAATGTATCCGCCAGCCAGTCTAATACACTAAATAAACTTATGACCATTTAGCAACACACATCCAATATGAAGAGCTACAGACAGCGCAGACACTAGGGAGAGTTAAAAAAAAGGAAAATGCAGGTGAATGAACCAAGGGTAGACACAAACACATGCCCCCCAGAATAAACAAGCTGTCCTGTAAACAAACAACATAACAGGAAAATAAACATAGCATGCAAATAATAATAATAATAAGAGAGAAATGAAATGAAATGAAATGAAACTTTATTGAAATGAAACTTTATTTCTGAACGGAAGAAGCAGTTAGCACATGTGCCATTTTTCACGCTTGCCGTTGCTAAACTACAAAGGTACAAATCTGCTAAATGTACAAAGCTACTAAGATAACATGAAAGTGCACATAATATAATAAGTCGTGCAAAAAGAGATGGATAAGGCAAAATGGAGGGCACCAATTATGATTACTAACAATGTGAACGGGGAAAAAAAAAAAAAAAAAAAAAAAAAAGAGATAGTCTTTAAAATTCCTTCTTTCACTGAAATCAAACACGCGCGCACGCTCGCGCCGCATGCTCTCACACACATACACACACACACACACACACGCACGCGCGCGCGCGCACACACCCATATACACGCACGTGCGCGCGGAGGTTAATATCAAGGCTTTAGGCGATGGAGATACCCGAACCAGTGAATGAGCTGTTAGATAGCAGGTACTTGAAGAGGCTTTCCTTGAAAGAGGGGAGTGAACCAGTGTGTGTTATGTGCGCTGGCAGTTTATTCCAAAACGAGGCGCCCGAGAAAGCAAGGGCGGTTTTAAATAAATCTATCCTCGGGCGTGGTGTGATGAAGTTTCGCCTTGATGTTGAATAGCCTGAAGCTACCTTGGTGAAGAGATTACACAAGTATTCTGGGTGGATTTCATTCCAGATTTTATACATGACTACCCCTTTGTTAAAGAGATGGTGCTTGTCAAGAGGAAGCATTTTTAGTTTTTCAAATTTTTGGTCAGTAGAAAGAGCTGGATCAGGCAGGATCTGCTTCACTGCCCTGCGATGCAAGGAGTTAAGCCTCTTCATGTGTATGTCACCACTGCCGTCCCATGTCGTGGAGGCATAATCGATGTGGGATTTGACATGGGCATTGTAAAATAGTTTGCAAGTGTCGACATCAATAAGATATTTTAGCTTAGACAGCATAAACACATTTCTGGACACAGTTTTACAAACAACATTGATGTGAGATTGCCATTTCATCTGGTTATCAACAATAACTCCAAGTAGGCGATGTTCAGTTACTTGTGTAATGGTGTGGTCTTGGATTTCCAGGCTAAGCGAAAGTGGCTTGAGCTGATGCTTCTGACGGGTTGCTATCGTCATACATTCGGTTTTGGTGGGATTAAGGATCATTGCATTATTTTCACACCATTTGGAAATTTCACTCAGTCCCTGTTGCAAACGATCATTTAAAGACTCCAGACACTTATCGGGGGTGTGGATTGTTGCGTCATCCGCAAACAAGTCACATTCAATTCTGTCATTCGTGAAGTGTAGTGGCAGATCATTGATAAATATGCAAAAGAGAAGAGGTCCCAGGACAGAGCCCTGGGGCACTCCTCTTGTTACTAAACCACTTGAAGAGTAAGATCCATTGGCTATCACGCGCTGCTGTCTGTCTGTAAGATAGGAAGCGAAAAACGAGGTTGTTTTAAAGGAATGAATAGATGCCTGAGAACTGCCGTCTGATGTATGAAAACAGTTACTTGAAAATGAACCATCCAGATATATACTGAGCTTGGAAAGGAGAATTTCATGATCTACCATGTCGAAAGCTTTCCGAAGGTCTATGAAAACAGCACCTGTGAATTCGCCTTTGTTCATTGAACTTAGCCACGTGTCAGTAAGTCGCGATAAGGCTGTATGACAACTATGCTTCGGGCGAAAACCTGACTGGAGGGGGTGGATTAATTTGCGTTTTTCCAGGTATTCTAACAGATGCTTATGAATGTGTCGTTCAAGGGGTTTACTTAAGACAGACAAAAGTGAAATGGGGCGATAATTGTTAACATCGGACAGATCTTTTGTTTTAGGTAGGGGAATAACTTTAGCTTTTTTTAGTTCTTTTGGGAAAACATTTTTCTGTATGCATAAATTGTAGACATAAGTTATTGTTTCTACAACATAGGGAAGTGATAGTTTCAGTATTTTGGGGCTTATTTCATCTGGCCCGGAAGATTTTTTATTCTTCATGGAACTTATTGTCTTACCAACCTCGTGAACTGCCAGAGGTGGAATAGCAAATGGATGAAATCTCGCAGTTCGCGTTCTACAGAAATCAATCAGGGTGTCAGGACAGGTATAAGGCCGAGAATTTGTTTTAGAGGGGACCAGGGACTCGGCAATTGAAAGGAAATGATCGTTAAAATTATCGGCAGTCAGAGTAGTCGGGATTACAGGGGATTTCCTACTCTTGCCTCCAGTCACTACGGCCATAGCGCGCCAGAGCATGGACATATCTTTGTCTTGTTTAATCAAACGATCAATAAAAGATTTTTTAGCCTGCCGCACTAAACATTTGACACGATTGCGCTCACGTTTAAATTCAACAAAACACTTCTGTTTTCTCAGATCATCTCTCACCCTCATGGCCTGAATGATGTCTTGAGTCAGCCACGGCGGGAGTGAAGCGTGTTTGACTCGCCTTCGCCGCACAGGCGCGTGTTTATTTAAAATAGTAAGAAAAATGCTATACCAGACAGACAGAGCGCTGTCAGGGTCAGTTTCACTAAGCACTTCCTCAAAAGGTGCGTTATTAAGGTCAGATAAAAAGTCGCTCTCACTAAATTTTTTAAAAGAACGATAGGTGATATACGTATGACATCCTTTCTTTGCTTTTGGGAACTTGGTGGACCACGTACAGCTGATGGGAAAGTGATCACTGATGCCAAGGTTACCGACAGACACATTATGAACAGACTCCGGCTTTGTGGCATAGATGTGGTCTATGAGTGTAGATGTTGTTGGTGTTATTCGTGTCGGCGAAGTGACTAACTGTTTAAGACCCAGCAACGTCATCGTAGAGTCCCATGCATGATGAGACCTTAACATGTCTATATTAAAATCTCCCATAAGTATGACATTAGAATTAGGTTTACAGGCTTTATCAAACATACTAAGAAAATTATCGTACCACTCAAAGTTTGCAGCAGGGTTGCGGTACAGAAAACCGATAAGAAATGATGGTGATTGGGGGGCTTTCAGCTCAAGCCACATACACTCAACTTGCTCAGTTTCTAAGTCATGTCGTCTACGTGTAAGAGCTTGAACAGACGTGTGAATATAAGCAGCTAATCCTGTTTGTCCATGGGCCGTTGGATCACGTCTCAGGACAGAAAAGCCGGGAATCTGAATTGATTCATCAGATACATTAGAACCAAGACGTGTCTCAGAAAATCCAAAAATATGAAATGGGTTTGAGTCATTCAGGTAAACTGAAATATCAGCAAGTTTGGCATATAGATGGTATACATTTAAATGCCCAATGCGGAGATTTTTTACTTTCACGTCTGCTTGATTCATCGTGACAGATGAGAAAGAAACGAAGGTGGCGAAACTGATGAGAGTAACAATAAGTACACTTAACGTAATACAGCTATTGATAATATAGTAATCAGTACACAAACACAAATAATAATAAAACCAAACAATGAAAGCGACAATAATATTGAATCAAAGCAAACAAGGATTAGGCTTAGAAGTACTGAAGAAGAACTATAATTTTAAGAAGAACAAAAATTATGATGTTGCAGTAGCAGAAGAAGTAGAACCAGTATTCAGTCGGCGAAAAAGTTTTCAAAATGAGAGTAAACACCTTTTATGCGCAGAAAGAGAATATTGCGTGTGGTTGCTGAGGCTGTCTGTATAGTACTTTTATAGCTTAGTACAAGTCCCTCCCACAGTCCACACGATCGCGGTCCACACAGCGTGCGGCTTAATTATGAAGCATCAACTGATATGAAAATACAACTGTCCAGGTTTCACTAAAGTGCTGGTCAGAGAAAGCATTTCGCAACACACTCGGGCACAGTTATCCGGCGTTGGATTGTCACTGAGATGATGCAGAAATCCACAAAACTATAATAATAAGACACAAACTTCATAATAAGGAAGAGTACAGTCCGTTGTCTGCAAACAAAATAACGTAATGCACAAGCTTAAACTGGCTACATGTGTAGCAACTACCACATCAAAAATATTATCTCACCACAAAATCAGGAATAGTATTTCACCACGTTGATTGACTCATTGCTAAAATACCCAAGAACAGTAGTTATGATCTACGGACCATATCACATTAAAGGAAACATATAAACCGTGACAGCTTAAGAATAGCCTGGCACTTTAGGCACCACGCTATTGGGCGCCGCCCTCGCACTATCAGGAGTCAATGGGTCCGTCCAAAATAGGTAAAATAAAGCTGGGCGAAAATGCGATAAAGGGTCACATAATGACGGGTGACGGTGACAAAAGTTGAAATGATTGAAGACGGTCCGCGAACTAATTATGTCCATAATCCATTTCCAACAAGAGACATACATTGTCACGAGCTCCTTCATCCGCAGGGACTCATGATAATGTATTCCTCCTGCTAACTGAACAGGCTGGCTGACGGAGGCTACTTCTCCTTTGTGAGCTCGACAAAACCGGTTACTGTTGACAGTAAAATTGTGCAATCGCTTGTGCAATGCTGACACTCAGAGCTTGAATGTTGTCGAAAGGAGAGGCCAGGGCGGCTAAGCCGCTTTTCTCCCACCCTCTGTTTCTTGGTGCCAACATGGTCGGAGAGCTGATCGGCTGCAGTGGAGGAAATTGCGAGTCGTTACGGGTGTTAGGTGGTGGCCTGATGGCGTGACCGCGCGCGGCTGAGTGGCGAGGGTGATTCTCTTCGCCTCCTCCTGCTGACGGTGACTCGGAGCGACGACGACGATTTACGGCCCGGTGATCGTAACGCCTCGTATCCTGAGATTCCTCACCTGAGGACAAGTGCGATCCGACGAAACGGTTCATATTGCACTCCAGGGCATGCACGCCATGCTCGCTAGGGTGCAGTTTGTCAAAGTACATAGCCTGCTTTGGAGCGCCTCTAGTGGACAGGAAAGATGACGTGTGGTCGATGAGCGTGATCTTTTCCTGTTTGCAGACTGCCTGCAGGGCTTTATTTGACTCGTAGGCAGGTTTGTGGAGAGGGTGGTAGCGGCCGCGAGTTGGGAGGAGGGTGGACATCTGCAGTCTGGCTTTGGGGAAACACACTACTAGCATGCGGCACAGCTTCAACCAGGTCTGCTGGCTAATAGGCCCATGCCAGCAGCTGTTGATGCCGATGTGAACGGTGACGGTACGGATGTTGGGGTTGTGGGGCTGTGTGTTCAGCCACTGCGTCAGATGATCCACCCTGAGATCAGACACCGACAAGTTTTGCATGATTGACTCATGAGTAGACATTCTCTTCTCATCGATGTATTTAGTGACTGAGTCCCCGATGAGAAGAGTGTTGACCTCAGGGCGAATTTTCATGGCGCGGAGTCTCTCCAGCGGTGTCAGGTTTTCATTGTCGCGTCGACTGGCAGGCCTTCCGTCATTGTTCTTGGGGATGGGTGAACAACCAGGAGAGTCAAGTTCTTGCTCCGGGTTTAACGCTTGGTACCTGTTAGTAACAGGAATAGTTGGCCCTACGCTGTTATTGTTAGAGTGGAACCCATGTGGTTGAAGCGTAGTACCGGATGCTGGCGGAGAAGGGGATTTATTTTGCGAAGAAAGATTGGTGGGTGAATGTTCTGTCGTACTGACTCTCACACTCTTTTTTTGTGATGGGGTCCACGTATCTAGTCGCTTGCAGATTTCCTCTAATTTCCCAGTGTGAGAGTCTCTAGAGGAAACAAGTTTGCTGATTTTCTCACTGAGCGTTGTTTGACTCTTTCTCAGCGCCTCTGCAGTTTTATCGATGTTTTCCCTCACACTCGTTTCAACAGCCTTGATCTCATTCTTGGCCTTCACCTCGCTGTCCAGGACAAGTGAGGTCAAGGTGTCGTAACCCTGTTTGAGGTCAGCAAACTCATTCTTGACTCCCTGCAGCTCAGCACGGCACTGGCGAAGCTCTGCGTGGAGAGTGGTGATGGTGGCTGAAGACTCAGCTAGTTGGTGCTGCAGAGCGATGATCAGTCTCATGGCCGTGCTGTCAGATACAGGAACGAGTGAGGTTGATGACGGTGAAGTAGTATTCTGTGTGTTGGGTGTGTCCACTACAACTGTGTTAACCTCAGCTGAGGGCACGCCCTGGGCGAGTTCGCTAGCTTGGCAGGGGAGAGAAATCAGGGCGCTGACGCCTTCATGGTTGGCTGGTTCGATGCTAGTTGCAGATATGTTAGTCACAGGCACGGGTGTTTGAGACGGAGGGTAGGGCGTTGGGGGATTAGGCCCAAAGGCAGCTGTGGTGTGGTTGCAGCGCGGGGCACAGGAGGTAGCAGTGCCCGGGGGGCTGGGGTGTGCTTCACTGCACATCGTCACGCCCCTCTCATCTGTTGACTTGATGGCCAAGAAATGATGATTGACACATGACGTCATCGTGTCAATGAGGGGTTCCGATTTCGATATGTGCCGGGGACCAGAAGAATCAGCAGAAAGGGGAGGGGTGATTGAGAAGGGGGGAGTGCTAGTGGCGATTACAGCGTTTAAGTTTGGATGGCCGGGCTGAGATGCGAGTGGAGAGTGGGAGGATGAAATTGAGGAGTCAGATGAGGGGGGTTCAATGGCAGGTATTGACGGGGTACTCAGTGGGTGTTCGGATGAGAAATTAGATATCGGGGGTTCAATGGCAGGCGTAGTTGTCTCGTCAGACATTGTGCTCACTATTGTTTTCATCTTGTCAAACTCCTCATCCACCCACTGTCGGCATGCGGTCCCCTGCACAAGCACAGTGCCTGTAGTATGGTAGAGGGTGATAGTGATGAGCTTGCTCGATTCGAGGTAGAGTTGGAGAAATGTCTTGTAGAGATTAGGAGGGGAAGGGCTGCACAGTGGAGTGGGGAGGGTGATGATGCTGGGCTGATTGCTGGTTTGCTCGTAGTCGAACCAGTCGGCGGTAATGGCGGCTGGACACCCTGCGACGTACCGTGTGTGGAGTATGCATCTCCATAGCGGGAGTTTATCGCTAGTGAAAGTCTTTTGAATAGGATCCATTGTATGACGAATTTTCTCAATGGAAGTGTTCATGGCGTGCTTGGCATTTGCGGCAGATCGGGTGATAGGGCCCATGGTGGTGGTGGAGGGGTAGAGGAGGGGGGGCAGTGGTGGTGGAGGGAAGGGGTGGTGGTATGCTACACATGAAGTGCCAGCATAGAGCTAGCAACCCATGGTGAAGGGAAGGTGGACTGAGGGGAGGGTGTGGTGGTGGAGGGAAGGGGTGGTGGTATGCTACACATGAAGTGTCAGCATACAGCTAGCAGCCCATGAGGAGGGTGGGTGTGGTTGGCGGATTACATAGCTGATGCCAGCCGCCTCACGGTCATGCCGATTGCCATGATAGCTCACTGCTGCGCTCAAGAGTGACGGCGGCAGCGACTGTCAAGCACTGGGGCCGGGCTAGCGTCGGTTTACTTTACCACACATCTGGAGTGATAAGCTGAAATGTGAGCTCGCACTAGCAGAGCGGTCTGTTTATACTTGCTGTCAACACGTCTAATCAGTACCCGATGGAAGCAGTTACTGCATCTACTCGCGCAGCCAGGCCTCTCATGAGCTTTCGCATCTGCGGGAACCATAAGAATCTATGTCTAGGTTCACGGCAGACTCGGGATTGCTTAATACGACTGTACTAGGCACGCGGGGCTGGCGCCCAGCGACCCAGAAACGGAAGAGTCCATTATGTTCCACCGCTCGAAGTATTCAACAGAACAGTGATGAAGAAAAAGAAACGTTCATAACTCTGGGAAAATGAATGTTACACAAATGGAAAAATCACATTCCAATAGAAGTCACTATCACAAGTCACTGAGGCTAAAAATTACACATCACAACCAAACACTGCCAACACAATTGTCACTGGAGACTGGAGCGATGTAACTGTGAGAGAGAGAGAGATTGATTCAATGATTCAATGAAGCTTTATTTATCAACGGTTGAGGCATTGACATCGTCACAGACATAGCCATTTTTCAAACCTGCCGTTGCTACAAAACTACGAGACAAAATAAAAAAAAAAAAAACTAAGTATATAGTTAAATGTAAATGAAACTGACAAAAACTTTGTTAGTTTAGGGAAAGAAATTCCCATGACAATCTCACACACCTAAACTGACACACACACACACACACACACACACACACACACACACACACACACACACACACACCATCACACACAGAGAGAGAGAGAGAGAGAGAGAGAGAGAGAGAGAGAGAGAGAGAGAGAGAGACGTTCTCTAGGACACATATCAGTACTACAGAGCACAACTGCTACTTCGACGCAATGCAACAGACCATGGGCGCAACAACAGAAGAAAAAAGTTCCACATGTACACTACACTCTTACGCTAGCGCTTTGCTCCAGCCAAAGACTTCATTTGCTGGAGACGACAATAATGTCAGCAAGAGACATAGATTCTCATGAGCCCCTGCAAATGCAGGGGCTCATAAGAATCTATGCCTCTTACAGATGGAAGGCGTTTGGGTGAGGGGTCACACAGCCACGATGCAGACAACGTAGTGATGATTTGTGACCCCCTTCTCTACCTGCTGAGAAGTGAGACCAGATGGCATCTGCGGCCACACCTAAAGGAAGTATCCGTGACCTGCATAGGGGACACACACAGCGAACACACGGTGGCCTCCTCAGCCTGAGAAGCTTTGACGCACGTACCTTTGTTGCCTTCTACATAGCCTCCAGTCTGCTAGAACCTCCATGAAAAAAGGCTGGAGCCGGAAAAGGTTGCAAAGGTTACATACCTATTTCCATTGACTGCTGGGCTTCCGAGAGCGGCTCAACCATCACCTTCCTCTGTCTGCGGGAAGCATAGATTATTATAAACCCCTGCAAGTGTAGAGAGGCTAGAGAAAATCTATGCTTCTTTCTCACCGTGAGACAATTTGCCTCCTCAATTAGAACGCCACACGCAGACTAGACTATTTTTTTCCGGCGTGTCTTCAAGAAGGGAAACAGATTCTCACGGGTCTTTCCAGCTGCAAGGGTTAGTGAGAATCTGTGCCCCTTGCTGTCAGAGATCGGACAATTTACATCAGTCCTAGATTGAGGACGTATTCGGGGTTTAAAGGTACTCCACGACGTTCTGTTCCGGATGTCCGTCTGTCTGGCTGCTGTTCCCAGCCACAATGTCAATCGCTTCCTTCTGTCGCTATTGTCAGCACACACACACACACACACACACACACACACACACACACACACACACACACACACACACACACACACACACACACACACCGATCACATATGATATATCTGGCACATTGTTCTTGTTGCTATTAATGTTTTTTTTTTTGTCTTTGACCAAAAGAAACGGAGATGCTAAATATCTTTCGTGGGACAGAAATTGTTTTTGATGACATTTTTTAAAATTCATTCACCCCTTGGCTGCTACTGACGACACCGTTCGGCCGTTGTGGGACCGAGGACCTAGTTTGGAACTTCAAAGCTAAAGGACGTTTTGAGTTTTCACTGACTGGCCGTGCCGGCATTTCGTAGTGTTGTTGAAGGTGAACTGAGGATAAGAATAAGGTATAACAGGTTATGAACAAACTCCGTCATATCGAATCTCCCTCGAAGCCAGATCTTCTAGACAGCTAGACCTGCCCACACCTGTCGCTGCTTTTGTCCACGGTGGGTAACCCGCTTGTATCATAAGAACAGACAGTCCGTTTTCCCGTCCATCCATCCATCCATCCATTTACAAACATCTCTCTCTCTCTCTCTCTCTCTCTCTCTCTCTCTCTCTCTCTCTCTCTCTCTCTCTCTCTCTCTCTCTCTCTCTCTCCAAGAGGCACAGAGGCTTAGATCAAAGTGCGGGGGCTCATGAGAATCTATGTATCTTGCTGTCTCTCTATGTTGCTATGTTTATGTAAACTGTATCCAAGCTGGCTTACCGGGCTCCTTTGCTTACCTCATAAAAACGGTCTGGACGAAAAACCCAACAAGCCCAGGCGAGGAAAAAAAACACACACAAAAAAACATGTACAAGAGACATCTATAATTATGCTCATAAGCATCGAAGGCAGTTGCAGAGCTCTGCAGAATCGCTATGTCTCTCGCTAGTCAGTGTCATCTCAATTTTGTGTTTGTGCAGCCGGAACGCATGGAATATTCGCTTACCCATCGTGTTGTCAGTCATCACTAACTCTCTTTACCTGATACACTAGTGGCAAGGAAGCGGCCTGAATCTGCTCTGGATCACAATACCCCAATGCGCAAAAGGCCATCGGGCCGGCGTCGGCCGCCGTTGGGCGGGCCAACAGCGGCCGACGTCGGCCCGATGGCTTCTTGCACTTTGGGACAACGGATCAATCAACCCATCCCTACAATTACAAACGGGGTCCCCACGAGCCAACAGAACTCACTGCCCCTTGCAGGATCTAAATTTGGCTCTTGTACACGGGCGGTGTGCGTACTTGCAGAATCAAGTCTATACGTTTTTCAGGTGCGTGGAGTTCGCAGCAAGATTTAATACGAAGAGACAGAGGGCGATAGTGTGTGTGATGAACAATGGGTAGACCATCGTAAACCGATGATGTCGTCATTGTGCATGAGTTCTATTTGTGAGTGCGGGTGTGGCTGGCCAAGCCAATCCTGGAGCCACACCTGCGAGGGCAATGGGGGCACTGGAACGTAGCTGTGGGGAGAGTCAACGCTGTCTTTCTGCGAGCTCTGGCAATTGTGATCTTTTCGCGCCGATTGTGTTCAAAGAGCGTGCAGGCTTTCCTGGTGGCGGCAGGCTGTCTTGCGCTTGCGCTTCAAGTTCCTTTGCCGGGAAGACGCAGTACTTGAGGTTGACTTTTAAGCGTTTCTTTGGCCGTCCTTGCTTCCTGTGGCCTTTTGAGATTGCGCCATACAGGAGTTGGCGTGGCATGCGATAATCATCCATGCGTATGACATGACCTGTCCAGCGAAGTTGTGTCTTTAAGATCAAGGCTTCAACACTCACTAGGCCAGCATTGTTCAGGACTTCCAGGTATGTCAGCCTGTCTTGCCATTTGATGCCCATGAGGGAGCGCAGGAATCTCATGTGGATGCGTTTAAGCTGCTTGAGGTGCTTTCTGTACAGCGTCCATGACTCACAGCCGTACAGGAGACTGGTGAGGACTACTACCTTGTAGACTTTGATCTTGGTGGAGAGCTTGACGTTGTTGTTGTTCAACATACGAGTGCGCCGACGACCCAGGGCTTGGTTGGCTTTGCTGATGCGAGCTGCGATTTCCTTATCGATAGTACCGTCGGAAGAGATGATGCTTCCCAGGTACCTGAACTGGTCGACAGTCTTCAGCTCGGTGCATTCAATATACACTTTGGGTGGGGGTGCTCTTGTGCCTGGACATCGGTCTTGTTGAGACTGATCGTGAGCCCAAACAGTCGAGAGGCTTCCGTGAACCTGTTGACCATGGTCTAGAGGTCAGACTTCGTGTGCGCCATCAGCGCACAGTCATCGGCAAACAGTGCCTCAAGGATCAGTCTCTCGATGGTCTTAGTCCTGGCGTTCAGTCGACGGAGGTCGAAGAGACAGCCGTCTGGTCTGTACTTCAGGTACACTCCCTTCTCAAGGTCGCGTACTGCATGGGTCAGGACACACGTGAAGAACAGGTTGAACATGAACATCACGGGGGCAAGAACACAACCTTGTTTCACACCATTAGAAATGTCGAAGGGTGCGGATGTGTCGCAATTTGACTGGACAACTCCTACCATTCCATCATGGAAGAGGCGGGTGATGTTAGTGAACTTCCTGGGGCAGCCGAGCTTTGAGAAGATGACCCAAAGTGCTTCTCTGTTCACAGTGTCGAATGCTTTGATCAGTTCTATGAAGACGGCGTAGAGGTCCATGTGCTGCTCAATGCATTTCTCCTCGACCTGTCTCACAGAGAAAACCATGTCCACTGTGCTACGGCCGGGTCTGAAGCCACACTGAGCCTCTGGAAGTGCTTCCTCAGATACAGAGCTGATCAGGCGGTTGACAATGACTCTCGCGAGGATCTTGCCAGCGATGGACAAGAGTGAGATCCCTCGGTAATTGGCACAGTCTGCTTTGCTGCCCTTGTTCTTGAACAGGGAGACGATTGTAGCATCTCTGAATTCCTGTGGCATGTTCTCCTCTGCCCAGATGCATGTCAGAATGTTTAGGAAGGCATCAAAGGTCTCAGGTCCAGCTGCTTTGAAGAGCTCTGCGGGGATGCCGTCCATGCCTGCAGCCTTGCCAGAGCTAGTCTGGTTGATCGCTTTCTTGACCTCATCCAGGGTGGGCGGGATGTCAAGGTCATCCACAGGGTCGACAGTGGAAGGCAGGCTGAGCAGATTTGAGAAGTGTTCTATCCAGCGCTCAGTGATGCTGCCTTTGTCCTTCAGCAAGGTGAAGTCGTCAGAAGAAAAGAGAGAGGTTGTGCTGGGTCTGGCAGGGCCGTAGACAGCTTTCATAGCGCTGAAAACTCCTTGGAGTTGTTGGATTCAGCAAAGTGTTGAAGTTCTTTTGCCTTGCTGTCCCACCAGGTGTCCTGCATGTTGTGGAACTCTCCCTGGGATTTTCTCTGGAGGTGTTTGAAGCGGTCTTTCTTGGACATGGAGTTGATGTCAAGGCACTGCGCTTCTGCTCCAGTAGCTTGTTGATCTCTTCATTGTTCTCATCGAACCAATCCTGGTGAACCCTCTGCTTGGGTCCAAGCACGTCTTTGGCAGACTCCGTCACCATCCCCTTGAACTGGTTCCACATTTCAGTTGGATTGCCAGTCAATGGTCCATGGGCAGTTAGCAGGTCATCAAAGTGGGACTGAAAGTTTTCCTTGATGTCCGGGCGCTTCAGCTTGGCCAGGTTGAATGAAGGTCGGGTGAGCTTCGGCCTCTTCCTGTGTGCTGGTGCAATGTGCAGGTTGAAAGATCGCACCAGCCGATGGACGGTCCAGCACTCGGCTCCTCTCATGGCTCTGGTGATTCTGACCTCGCGAATATCCCGCTGGCGGACAATGACATAGTCTATGAGATGCCACTGCTTGGACCTGGGATGCATCCATGTTGTCTTGTACTTACTAGCCAGCCTGAAGAGGGTGTTGGTGATGGAGAGTCCATTCTCAGCGCACAATGTCAGCAGCAGCAGGCCGTTGCTGTTCATCTTGCCCAGCCCGTGTAGGCCCGTCACTCCTTCCCAGCAGTCACATTCGCGCCCAACTCGATCTAGCATTGAAGTCACCAAGTACGACGAGTTTGTCACTTGCAGGAGTGGACTTCAGGAGGGAGTCAAGGCTCTCATAGAACGCCTCTTTGTCGTCATCGGAGCTGGTGATGAACAATGTATACGTATATCCCTTAACGAGCGACCTACGAACATTATATTTACTGACCAGCAAAAGAAATGCGACAAGAGTCCGCAATAACTCTGGCGGTTAAACGTCGGAGCAAATGAGAGCGACGGGAATCGCCGGGTTCGAGTTCCCGTCCAGGGGCCGCTTGCATAGCGATGAAGTAAGTCCTTACTTTCGAAATTATGGGCTACTCAAGAAGTAAACGCCTCGTTTCCGCTTGCATGGGTCGGAAGTAACGCTTCATCATCATCATCATCAGTCCCTTGCCCGAACTGGGCGTTGGGGGGACTGAAAGGCAGCAGCAACAGACAGTGCTCTCCACTGAGTTCTATTTTGGGCGGTGGCAAGCAAGTCTGGCATCTCGAGTTCGGTCCATTCTTTTATGTTTGCGACCCAACTCTTTCTCTGACGACCTCGCCGACGACTTCCTTCGAGAGTGCCTTGGAGGATAGTCTTGGACAAGGTGTTGTGTCGGGTCACGTGGCCAAACCAAGCAAGCTTGCGCCGTTTCACAGTTGCCAGAAGGGGTTCATGTGGGCCCACCAGGGAAGTGACGATGCTCCGTACGTATTCGTTGGTCTTGTGCTCGCGGTACGAGATGCGGAGCAACTTCCTCAGGCACTTGTTCTCAAAGGCCTGGATTTTCTTTTCTGAGTCTGCAAGCAGTGTCCAAGTCTCACAGCCGTAGAGTAGAATAGACACTACGAGGGACTTGTAAAGCCTGTACTTGATGGTGAAGCTGATGGAGTTACTTCGCCATATCCTGTCCAGCCTGGCCATTGCGGATGTTGCTGTACCTATCCTGATACGGATCTCTGCTATGCACAGGACAGGGTGGCTCCCAAGTACTTGAAGCTATTGACCTCTTCTAGCTTCTGGCCATTCATGTGAATATTGCTGCTGCTGTCGCTTGTGGTGTTGATCATCACTTTGCTTTTATCCGTACTGATCTCCATGCCATAAGACCCTGCGCTACTTGAAAGTTTGTCTGTCAGGTTTTGGAGCTCACTATTGCTGCCTGCCATGAGGTCAATGTCGTCTGCGAATCGAAGATTGCACAGGGATCTGCCACCAATAGAGATTGAAGTATGGTGGTCGTGGAGGGTTTCCTGCATGATCTTCTCCAGGAATATGTTGAAAAGGACAGGAGAGAGCAGGCATCCTTGACGGACACCGATCGTCGTCCTGAAGAACTCGCCTGACTGATTGTTAAGTAGAACCGCGCTTACTTCGGAGGTTACCGAGGAAGTAGCTTGGGCGTGATTTACTACAGAGGGAGTCCATGAGTACCGTGCTTACGTCTGAAGTTACCATGTGTAAAGATATGTTTTAGAGGTTTTGTATGGGTAATTCAAGGTGCTATTGTTATTGTATCACAAACAACGATCGTGTGATTCAGTTTTCTTAGGTTTAAAACTTGCTTCAGGGTTTACAAAATAAAATTAAAAAAATATAAAAAAATATTTTATTAAAAAAAATAAAAATAACGTTTAGGTGTAATGCAAATTTTACAGAAACAGTCCGCTCAGTCTCGTATTTCAGTGAGCAAAACAGCGATTTCACTTTCATGCGGTAGCGTGGACCACAGCCGGCCTCGCCTGGGGCATCTTGACCCTGTTCTTTCCCTGCCGCAGCGCGCGCGTAGTTTTCATACACAGGGACGCCGGGATGTAAATACACGCATGCGCAGAAGTACGATTGACCTCAAATTAAACGTCCTTCACCCATTACTTTACAAGTAACTACTACGGCGCGGATTTCGCTTCATGAGGCAAGGAGCCTGCCGCGAAACTTCTGAAGTAGTATAACTCTCAAAGTAGGCGCTTACTTCCGAAGCTATGAACTACATCGCTATGCAAGCGGCCCCAGGCCCCGGTTAGATGGACTCGCATTCGGGGAAAAAAAAAAGACGGGCTTGTTCAACAGCATCAGTGTCCGTTGAAAGGTCCTGGTAAATCAAAGTGGCACAGTTGCAGTGCGCCTGAACTTATCAGTTCAGGTCGTACTCCATAGGCAATAGATTGCCCTGTCCCCCATAACCCGCCCGTCGGGGCCGTCTATTTTCACTTCGGTGACGTGGACGACGGTTAGGCCCCGAACTAACCAACCAACCAACGAAATGCGACAGTTTTTGGAATAATCGGAAACACTTCCGCGTTTCCGATCAAGATGATTCCAAAAATGTCTCATTTCTTTCGCTCGCCAGATTATATCACAACGGCCTTTAGCTCTGCACGGTTAAGTCAGAAGATGGCAAGTCGAGATTTTCATTGTATTACACATTGTGTTACATTGTACTAACCCATGACAACAGCTGTCGTTTTGCAGTCATTATATATATATTATGTAGCGCACACAACTGATTGCACGTCGCGGTAGGCGCTGGTACGAACCGACATTACTCACGGGTGGTGCTTGAAGACGGTGGCAAATGGAGAGATTCAAGCCCAGGAATTACGTTTACGCAGTAATGGGCGACCCGTCTCCAGCAAGCTGGCCATAAATGAAAAGGGGATGTATGTACGGCCACCGCAAACGAGGTGTGCCCGCATAACTTATGGGGACACAAAGCCCTGCTTATTTACGAGGCGCAGACAAGGGCGGTGATATACCCCTCAGCTGTTTCGCTCCCACAGCCAGCCACATGAGATGGGTCGACCGTGGTAAATCAAGGTTGGTGCCTGAATAGCTTGGCGCCGCAAATACCAACTTTGATTTACCACGGTCGACCGTGGTCATCTTTTCCCCCGCCGTGATCTGTACAAGTGCTCTCAGCAGGGTATTAATTATGGTCATTAGAGTGAAAGGACCATCAGGCCCTCTGGTATCAGGGTAGCATTGTGTGCTCTACAGGTTTTTGTTTTTCCCTAGAAAATCCTCGTACAGTCCCTTTTGTTGTCCTATTCGCTCTTTTATCGCTGAAAATCCTAGTGAAGTATCTGTTCTTCCCCATAGCCGTGATCCTTCTTTTAATGCAAGCTCAGCAGAATGTCGCTCCTTTTGTGACAATCCTGAGCAGGATATCTTCTCTTGTATTCCGGCTAATGATCCTACTTTTCTCATCGAAAATCTCCATGGAGTGCCCCTATTTGTTGTCGTTTCTTGGGTCTCATCGTTTAAACATTTCTTGAGGTACTCGTGGCAACGCCGATGTTTGTTTGTTTGTTTGTTTGTTTGTTGTTGTTGTTTTAAGTCCGATTTAACTATAGCTATTAAGACAAGTTCATCTTTGAAACCTCACATTCGCATGGACCAGAAGTCTTTAAATTATTTATTTAATGTGGGAATCCCATCTGCGTGAAAAAATATTCCATTTTCAATGAGATTGCGGCTTTTGGTCGTACCATGACCGTCGCTCAGAACAAAAAACACCACGTAAATGTGACAAACAAACTTGAATAGCGTCACGTTTGTACGATCATACGTAACTTCCTGATAAAAATACAGCAAACTTCCTGATCAAAGTCATCAAAATACAGCAAAATGCAGACAGAAAATATGCCACATCTTCATAATCGTGAAAATACTGCCGCAAAAAAACGTATGTTTATGTCGTATTCTGGTCAGAAAGTGACGCATACTTATTGTACAACACAAGAATGCGTCACTTCCAGGCAAAACAAAATGTCTGCGTCATGTGCCTCTCTGTCCCAAATATTTCACAAGGTCAAAGACCGGCCGTCTGACTCAGAAAGTGATGAAAGTGGTTAATTCACTGATTCAACGTCAGCTGCCACTAAGAGCGACATTCAAATGAGCAACATATTTCTTGTACACTCGCACACTTTCACGACAGCCTTTGGCTGTCGTCTGGCAAAAACCAGATAAGTCCAATTTCAAAAGCAAAATTTCCATTGCATTACAATGAAAATCTCGCTTTTGAATAAAAATGGACTCAGTTGCATACTGACAGACTCTAATCCGATTATCCCTCACGTCACAAAGAATTACGACTGCGAATATAATGTCCTCATATATGAGTGCTGGTGTGCGATTGTGAACCTCACGGCTTAAAGCCGTGAGGTTCACAATCACAGACCAGCACAAAACACCACTGACCACATCATTTTACGTCCAACTTAATTCTTGTTTAAGGCGGGCCGATTGATGTCATAGAGCGTTCATACGTAGGAATGTCAAAATTAAGTTCATTTTTGTTCTGGTGCCCCGGGCCCCGACTGTTTGAGAATTTTCTTTTCCTCTGTGACTACAAGTTTGAGGCATTCGGACCATGTGTGCAGCCGATGTGCTGAATAAACAAAGTCAGGCGGGCAAATTAAAGAGCCGCACATTTTACCATTCTCACAGCAGAATAAACCCCCGGCTAATCGCCTCCACCGGAGTAAAAACACAGACAAAAATGGAGGAGCAACAAAAGACAAGGTGCAACGAGGCAGAAATCTTCATCAGCCCCCGCATACCGCGGGGGCCGATGAAGATTTCTGCCTCTTGCATGTGGTTGTCGTCTGCTGTTGGGTCGATTCTCTGTCGGCTGCTCTCTCTTGACACTCTTTTGCGCGGGGCCGGAGAGTCAGTAGGAAAAAGGAAGACAGCGTGGGCAGAGGTATTGTTCTTGGGTGAGGAATGGCAAAAAGGAACGAGCACAATTGGGCGCAGGAATGCGCGGCTTGCTTTTTATTTGGTCTCCAGATTCGACATATCTTTCTCTCAACGTAGAAGGTGTCAATGTGCTATGCCGGCGGCGTTGCCAATTTGGTTTGCGTTTCAGTTCTGGGGCCTCAAATTCCTAATAGTCTGACCCAAGATAAATAAGGAAAGACTGACGCTCCTTCACGTTCAGTTAACCCCGCAATAAGCCCCGAAGCACTACATCAGGAGATGGATCGACCATGATAATTCAAGGGTAGTGCCAGATTATACCAGAAGGCGCCAAGATAATCTGGCACTACCCTTGAAATAACATGGGTCAATCCATCCATGCATGCTCCTCAGTGGAACCAGGCTCCGCATCAGTACTGAGCCCCGCATGGGTTTAAATGGCCCAACTCACTAAGCCCCGACACACTACAGCACAGCAGGAAATAGATCGACTATGATAATTCAAGGGTAGCGCCAGATTTGCTTGACATAATGAGAGAGAGATTTTGAGCAGTAGTGTTCGGGTCACGACACTGACTTGACGAAACTTGGCAATCCGCGTCACACCACTCCGAGCAGCTATTAACCAATGTTACTAATGTATGTTTATGGGTATTTTGCACGACTGTAATCTTGGATCGGCTGATAAGAAAGTGGGAACAGGATCAGACAAGTAAGTGTCATCAGACTTGGCGTCTCACTGTACGAAGTCGAGACGACTCTCTCTCTCTCTCTCTCTCTCTCTCTCTCTCTCTCTCTCTCTGGATTTTTATTATTTTTTATTCTTATTGGCCTCCACTAATGGTCAATTCGAGGGGTTGTTTTCGCAGACACGCAAAAAGAAATGCGCTGATAACTTCTCTTTCAAGTCGGCCCCTCGGCGCCCCTTTGGATCTGCACTCCATCAACACGCGCATTTCAGTTCTATTCTTGTTTGCACATCCACGCACCAAACTTCTATCATCTGCAAGAGGTATAGATCTTCATGAGCCCCTGCATGAAGTGGGGGCTCATGAAGATCTATACCTCTTGCTGACCATTTTACATTTGTCTTTCAGGACCGAAGGTCACCAGGCGTTCAGTCTACGACAGCTCTACTAAAACAGAAGTGTGTCTGGGTTGCAGGCTGAAACCCACGGCAACCTCCTCCTCCCTGAGGATGAACACAGAAGTACAAAGGACCGAATCCTGCAAGCAAGAACCCGCTTAAAAATCACCCGAACCCTTACAACTGGAAAAGGCGCATGAATATATGTGTATCATTCACAAGAAATGGTTTCACAAACGAAGTGATCAGTCTCAGCTGGACTACAAAGTGATAGGGGGAGGTCAGAAGGTTGCTTTGATTGTTGAGAGACCCGAGCAGGTTAGAAAATAAGCTTGATATCCCGACGTCCTCCTCGATCTGAGGAAAACACAGAAGACGTTCACCCACAGCACCTCCCCGGCTTAACGAACAGATATGTATAGAAGCAATTTTCTTAAAATATAATACACTGCCAACTACTGTTAAAATAAACATTGCTTTTTAACAGATTCCCAGGAAACCCTCAAAGGTGAGAGATCAAAGGGCGTTCGTTTCTGGACTGTCAAGGCAGACTAGGCTGATTCGGAATAACCTATCGGAGCTGATCTCTCAGTGGAGAATTTGTCAAGTGAGGCCAATTAGTCGGGGCCGCGGGCCGCTATAATAAAAAATAAAAAAAAATCTTTTAGGTGCGCAAAAGGTCTTCTCGACCACGTCGACCCGAAGACTTTTTGCGCACTAGGTGATAACCTTCAACTTTTAATCCCACATCTACGTGCGTAGTGCCTCACTTTATTAATCGTTAGTATGTCCGTACAGATGCTACCAAATGCGCAAAAGGCCATCAGGCCGACGACGGCCACCGTTGGCCCGCGCACAGACGTGCGCAGGCCAACGGCGGCTAACGTCGGCCCTGATGGCCTTTGCGCACTGGGTAGGCACTGCATTTAAATCGCGGGAGATGAGTCGAACCTGATTGCCGCAGGTCCAGCCGGTTGCGGTTAGGGAAACGTGCTCCTTTTTGCATCCGTCATCTCGATGTTGATGCGGTACGTGGTCATGAAAGCAAAAGAAACTCGACGTGGATTTTCCGAGTTCGCGAAGTATATACCATGGCTTAACTGGCCCCATTTACCGCCAAGAAGAAGTTGAACATGATCCAGCTGACTGCAAGAGGCATAGATTCTCACGAGCCCCGTCATTGCGGGGGCTCATGAGGATCTATGCCTCTTGGTGGCAAGCGGCTATCCGTGTTCATAGCTTTGACAGCTGACGCCGTTGAATTTGCAATGAAAATACACCCTACGTCCACTGGAAGGGAAGGGGCTAGAACCCCTGACCCTCCGTCTGATGATGCAGATAGGAGTGATTTCTTCCAACAAGACAAAAAGAAGAGGCTTGGATTCTCATAAGCATCTGGCAGAGACTCATGAGAATCAAAAGCTACTTGAAACACGACGTGAGGCGGGTGAGTGTGATGAAGCTCTATGCTCGTGCATAGTGCCCATACAGTAGGATTAGTACGGTACGGGTTTTGTTAACGGTTTGTTTGTGCAGATAGTCCGGGTGGCATTAGGCTCCACGTGAAATCTGTAAGACATGGTTAGCACGGGATTTTTAGTGAGTTCTGTTTAGTGAGTTCTAGGCGGAAGCTGTGTCTGTCAGAGGTCTAGATCGGTAGTGCGGGCTGTCTTGTCGTATGGAACGGTTGTGTTTGAGATACCTAGCCCGCATTCCAAGACTCTGAAGCCTAGATTTCAGAGTTCTTGTAAAGAGTGGAACGACGGACGCCGAGACGTCGAGTCACAGGTGGGATCTACGTGAGGTCATCATCCCTCCAGCTCTTCACTGAGAGTGAGTCTGACCGGGACCAAGACACCCGAGTCAAAGCGAGAACTGCGCAACAGTACGAGAACGAGGACGTCCGTGCCAAAGAGACAGGACGGCAAGAAGAAGCGTACGACGAAGGACTTTCGCGCCTAGACGTGAGAAGGACCAACGTAACCAGGCAATAACATCAAGCAGGTTGGAGACAATGAGAGACTAAAACCTAGCCTGGCAAAGATATTGTGATTTGTGTGTGTGTGTGTGTGTGATAGTAAAGCAGTGTATATAGTTTGATATTCTTTAAAGCGTTTCTTTTCTTTTATATTGTATAAAGGTTACTTTAGAAAGGGAGCCCGTGTGTTGTGTTTTACCGCATGAATGCACCCGTCTGAGTCAGTGGCGGTGTATGCGTCTGTTGCGTGAGAGTCTGTACGTGCGACTGTGGGCAAGTCTGTGTGCGTTACAGTGGTGACCCTGTTTTAGCGGTATATATTTTCTGCGTAGGTTGTTGATATTGTTGTGGGTTTTCATTTTAAGTTTTGACGTTGATTTGGTTGTGATTTGTATATTTACGTTTTCAAGTTTGGGAAGTTGTTGTAGCAAATATGGAGGTAGACCCGGTAGAGGCTTACATTAAACAAGGTGAAAGGTTAGGACTTAGGGATGAGAAGCTTTTTGACTATGTAGAGAAATGTAAGGATAGGGAGGATAGGGCGAGAGAAAGGGAAGTTCAGAGAGAAAGAGAAGAGAGAGTGCTTAAGAAAGAGGAACTGGAAGTTCAGAAAGCATTAAAGGAGAAAGAGTTAGAAGTTCAGAGAGAGCGAGAAGAGAAAGAAAGAGTCTTAAAGGAGAAAGAGTTAGAAGCTCAGAGAGAGCGAGAAGAGAAAGAAAGAGTCTTAAAGGAGAAAGAGTTAGAAGTACAGAGAGAAGAGAGAGCGTTTCAGAGAGAGAAAGACGAGAAGTCTCTAGCGTTTCAGAGAGAGAAGGACGAGAGGGAGCATGCGTTAAGAGAGAAGGAACTAGAATATCAGAGAGAAGAAAAGGAGAGAGACTATAGGGAGGTACAACTACAGTTAGCTCGGGATGCGGGGTCTAGAGCAGATAGTGATTCAGTAGGCCGAGGCATACGGAATTTTCCTAAACTGGCGATGTTTAAAGAGTCCGTGGACTCTATTGACGCTTTTTTTTTGTGTCGTTTCGAGTCTCATGCGCAGGCGTTGAGTTGGCCTCCTGCCAACTGGCCCGTTTTGCTTTCGTCTGTGCTAGAGGGTCAGGCCTTGAGTCTTTACTATAGCTTGAACGTTTCGGGGAACATAGAGTACGAGACTTTGAAGGAGTGTCTTTTACAGCAGTTTCAGTGTAATGCGGAAGGTTTTAGAGAACGCTTGAGAGCTTGTCGGCCAGAGACAGGGGAATCGTTTATGTCGTTTGGCAAACGATTGTCCCATTTGCTCGTACGTTGGGTCGAACTGTCAAAGATCGACCACACGTACGACGCATTGTTCGATCTCATGTTGGCTGAACAGTTATTTGGTAGCGTTTCCAAGGATCCAGCGGTATTCTTGAGGGAGCGTAACCTCAAGACTACGGACGAGTTAGTACAGAACGCGGAGGCTTTTCGGATGGCGCATCCTACGAAAAACCTCGCGCGTAGGACCGAGACTCCGCCAGTCGGTTTGGTCGCTGCTGACACGACTGGGGGTTACCGGGGCATCAATACTTTACGTGGAGCCCAGCGGGTTAACGGTAGAGGCACTTTGCGTTTTCGACGCGGTGATCGAGGTAACAGCAATGGCGGTAGCGATCCGTACGCACGAGGAGAGACATCTGGTCGTGGGTATGGTCGTGGTCGTATGACGAATTCGGACACTCAGTGTTTTGCGTGTCATGCATACGGTCATTATAGTCGTGACTGTCCTAGCGGTGGTTTAGGGACTCGGTGTTTCACCTGTCAGGGGTACGGCCATCTGGCTCAACAATGTCCTAACAGTCCTGGTATGGTGGAGGGGGCGGTGCAGCCCACTCACGTAGCCAGTTTTGCGGTCCCAGTCGGGGAGGAACCACAGCTGGGCGCAGTGTGTTCAGATGACGGAGGTGGTTGCCTACCGCTGGTAGACGGGGTTGTAAATGGATGTCTCGCTTCTGTTCTCCGTGACACCGGTACAACGACCGCGGGGGTCAGACGTAGTCTAGTTAGGGAAGATCAGTTCACAGGGGAGACACAGAAAGTAGTTTCGTTTGGAGGCAAGATAGATGTTTTTCAGTTAGCTAAGATACAGGTTGACACAGAGTTCTTCTCGGGTAATCTGGTGTCGTGTGTCATCGACGAACCGGTAGTCGATTTAGTCCTATGTAACATGAAGGGTGTGCAGCCAGTCATCAGTAGAGTCAAGACGGTTAAGCGAGCTCAGGTTAATCGCAGTGTAGTCGCATCAGTGGCGACGAGAGCTCGAAGTAAGCATAGTTGGGAACAGAGAGATCGTGTTATTTCCGTCCAGAATCAGGGGATCGGTCAGCGGGTGTGGCCCAATAGTCGGGTTGGTCTGAGACGGCATAGTTCTGTTGCGGACAGAAATGCCGCTCAGCACCCAATATATAGGTAGGTCGGAGATTAGAGTCTCCCGATTGTGTGTTTTGTGTGTGGGCAGCCGTTGGATCGTTTTCATTTCTGGAGGTTTTAGCGCGTTAGTTCTGTTTCTTGTTCGCTGTGCGATCCGAGAGTGTAGGTTGAGGTTTAAGGCTGTTCTATTTTTCTTTCTTTTGTTCGTGTTTTCGGATAATATTACGTCGAGTAGTCTTAAAAAGAAACTCGGTCGTTTCTTTTTTTCCCCGAGGAAGGGGGAATTGTGATGAAGCTCTATGCTCGTGCATAGTGCTCATACAGTAGGATTAGTACGGTACGGGTTTTGTTAACGGTTTGTTTGTGCATTAAGTCCTGGTGGCATTAGGCTCCACTGGAAATCTGTAAGACATGGTTAGCACGGGATTTTAGGCGGAAGCTGTGTCTGTCAGAGGTCTAGATCGGTAGTGCGGGCTGTCTTGTCGTATGGAACGGTTGTGTTTGAGATACCTAGCCCGCATTCCAAGACTCTGAAGCCTAGATTTCAGAGTTCTTGTAAAGAGTGGAACGACGGACGCCGAGACGTCGAGTCACAGGTGGGACCTACGTGAGGTCATCCCTCCAGCTCTTCACTGAGAGTGAGTCTGACCGGGACCAAGACACCCGAGTCAAAGCGAGAACTGCGCAACAGTACGAGAACGAGGACGTCCGTGCCAAAGAGGCAGGACGGCAAGAAGAAGCGTACGACGAAGGACTTTCGCGCCTAGACGTGAGAAGGACCAACGTAACCAGGCAATAACATCAAGCAGGTTGGAGACAATGAGAGACTAAAACCTAGCCTGGCAAAGATATTGTGATTTGTGTGTGTGTGTGATAGTAGAGCAGTGTATATAGTTTGATATTCTTTAAAGCGTTTCTTTTCTTTTATATTGTATAAAGGTTACTTTAGAAAGGGAGCCCGTGTGTTGTGTTTTACCGCATGAATGCGCCCGTCTGAGTCAGTGGCGGTGTATGCGTCTGTTGCGTGAGAGTCTGTACGTGCGACTGTGGGCAAGTCTGCGTGCGTTACAGTGAGTGAAGGCTTTTATTCTTGTTGGTCAGTTGTTGTTGTTGCTTGTTTAACTGTTTAACTCATTCAGCCCCGACACACCACAACAAGACATGGATCGAGCATGATAGTTCAATGGTGGTGCCAGAATAGCTTGGCGCCCATAGGCGCCAGCTATTCTGGTATCACCCTTGAACTATCATGCTCGATCTGTCTCTAGAATTGTAAAACAGTTCTTAAGAGGGCAACTTCAAAATTTGGGGATTTCGGTCCTGGGGTAGAATGTGTTAATACTTTGGCTGTTGGTAACGTGTTCTGTCTAGGTGCCAGCATGAGACATCATGACCAGGAACAAAGCCAAAGGCACCACACAGTCAATCGCCTCCGGCGCAAAGGTGTGGAGAAAGACAGCACGCATTTGGACAAACTTGAAAGGACATAAGAGATCCACATAGTAAACCGCTATAACATTGTATCGAAAGGAACTACAGTGGCAGTTGAGTCTCGTTGGGTCCTGGAAACTGTTACCTCTATGCTTCTTGTTGTCTTTCTCGGCTTGGAGAGAATACGCGTGGCATGGTGCGGGGAGTTTAAACTTCTCTGCCCACGAAAACGGTCATGATAACATAAAGAAAAAGGAATAAGACGCACACTACAAGATCAGGAAAGAAGCTTAAATTCTGATCATAAACCCTTTTCTCTGCCAGTGATCACAAATTGCGCGTCTAACACCTCTACACGCTGACCGACATTTGCGTGATAAACACAGGTGCAAATGCGACCCAAATTAGACACAAAGAACACAGGACTAACAAGAGACATACATCCTCATGAGCCCCCGCGACTGCGGGGATTTATGTCTCTTGCAACCGAGTAGCGTTAGCCTTTTCCCCGCCAGTTAAGGGACACCATGTCTTATCAGTTTTGACTTGATAAATGATTATATTGAAAGTCTAAAAAAATATTTAAAAAATAAATGTGAATTCGCACGTGTGACAGAGAGCCCTTGGCTTTCGAACATCATGCCCGAGATAACAAGGGTCGTGACAAAAAAATGAGAGAAGTTTTTTTCAGTGCTTTGTGTATTTGTGGCGCTGAGTGATGCCCTTTGAGTCGGCGGCGGAAACACGTGGCTATGGCCTAGTTTGTGTTCCCCACTGTTTACTTATCCTTTTCTCTGTGTGTCAGTTTGTGTATAGGTGTGTGCGTGTGTATGCGTGATGCGTGCATGTGTGTGTGTGTGTGTGTGTGTGTGTGTGTGTGTGTGTGTGTGTGTGTGTGTGTGTGTGTGTAAGAGAGAGAGAGAGAGAGAGAGAGAGAGAGAGAGAGAGAGAGAGAGAGACTGGAGAGAGAGAGAGAGAAAGAGCGAGAGAGAGAGCAGCTTGTCAACGATGTTCGGGCTTTTCGAAAACGGCCGTTGCGGTCAGCTACTGGCCAAAAATAATAACTGAACTTCATAACGGACGCCGGATCGCGTGTTTGCTCAAAGACAGAGCGGCTGACAACAGGCGTCCGAACTACTGACAACACTGTACACCAAACAAAACCAAAGCTATGAAGTGATATATCATCATGAGCCACCGGCGTGTCTTAGTTTGTGGTTGGATTTCTAGGAAAGAATTCCTCAAACGGAGGGAGAAGGGGTGTGTTTGGTTCATTCCCTGAAGATTGCCACGGTGTTGGCAAGTTCAACAGATGGGGGCCGATCTTTTTGTCTCATCGACAGCGGCAGGCTCGTGAAAATCTCAACGCCAGTGTCGCGTGGGAGAGATGGATGATAGTTTGATCAGCGCTGATTATACATGTTAAATCTAACAGTTAACCCTCTTACACCTTCTGTAAAAAACTTGAAGTAAGGCAAAGATGGTCGTGGAAAATATAGGCAGGCCTCTACCTGAAAAGAACGAGCCTTATTTGCATCGATGTTCCTTGGAAAGAGTAGAGTAGGTTTTTGGGTTTCGCCCCTGTCTTCTCTTCTTATCGGTCAAGTAAAGGGCGCCTGCTTTAGCCGTTCAACTGAACAGAATTCCAGCTGCAAGGGTCATAGATATTCATGAGCCCCCGCTAATGCGGGGGCTCATGAAGATCTATGCCCCTTGCTTGTGACATTTACATGTATGTTCACCCGCAAACGTATTGGGATCAGGTGTTCACTCTGCGTTTTAGCTGCTGCCCAGCCCGCACGTAATGTCGAAGTTGCCAATGGACGAGGTACGCCCAGTAAGCAAAAGGTGATCGGGCCCTCGTCGGATGCAGTGGGCCCGCGCGGGCCCACTGCAGTCCACGTCGGCCCGAGAGTCCTTTGCTCACTGGACAGGCTCAGCACGGTAACCTTGGGAGGCTTAGTTCGGCAGCCGATCATTTATTAGCCTCTGGCACTTTTTACCTCCTAGCTGTTGGCACTGATTCCGAGAGGACAAGTCAACGACATAGCCAATCCCATTATTTGTCAAAATCAGAGAAGGGGGGTTGTAAGTGTCCAGTTTTATTGGCTTGATCTGACTCGCTATCATTTATTAGCTGCTGACACTTTTGTGGTGGTCAACTTGTTGGCACTAGCTTTTGGCAGGACAAGTCAAAGGAATAATCATTTTCGAGTTAGTCGATGGACTATCCAGGTCCAGTAACGGTCCGGCGAAATGTTGGAGTTTCTTTTGCAGGCACACACACACACACACACACACACACACACACACACACACACACATATATATATATATATATATATATATATATATATATATATATATATATATATATATATATATATACTGGCCAAACTGGTTTTGTTTTCAGTGGACAAACAGCCTTAAAGAGGTCAATTAACATATATTTACGGGTGACACTTACTTGGAGACCTTCTGTTAACACTTACCTTGACAGACCAAGAATTGTGGATTGAACACTACACATGTCAAGTCGCCACTGACGTATCTGTGAACAGATAACCTTAACAAATGAACTTACCTTGCTTTGAGCACTCGCTACAGCGAGTGCTCAAAGCGGCAAGGTACGTTCATTTGCTAATTGCATCCGGCAGTTCATTCGCTAAAACTATAGGCAGTGCTACTCAAATCAAAGATCTCATGCGGCTCCTCAGTTCTATGGCCAAATGAAACGTGTCTGCAAGTGGCGAATATCTTCATGAACCCTCTCACCGACAGGCTGTGGTAGAGATCTTGCGTTTTCACGATGGCACGGTGTAGCAATGTGATGTCAGAGTGCACGCGGCGGTTTCTTCATCTAGTTGGTACTAAAACAAGACAACTTCCTGTCTACCCCAGCCTTTGCCCCATCAGGCTGCTGAGGTAAACTAGCACAGATACACTGTTCTCGATCGTATAGGGTGTCGGTAGCGGTTTTAGTCGCGATGATTCCGACAGGACTGAGTCATCGCGACTAAAACTGCTACCGACACCCACGGGAAAGTGAACCTGCTTCAGTTAGAAGCTCAAGCCACACTAACAAAAAAGTCATTTTTGTATCCTTGCTTCATTGTATATATCGAATCACTCGGTTGGATGTCGGCAGCGGTTTTTGTCGCGATGATTCCTGTAACCACTACCGACAGCCCGAGGGTTAGGCCGGTGCATCCTATCCCCAACCCCCGGAGACTCGGCGCCGCCACGAAGGATATATTTTAAGCGTCACACAAACAGTTAACCATCACCATTATTTACATTATCATCAAAGTCAAACGTACTCCCTAACCTGTGTTGTGCTCAGAACCTCCGGCCCTAGCAAAACCCTGGCCAAAGTGCATGCCAGCATTCCAAGGGAAAAGACAAACGTAGTGCATGGGGGCGGCATGATCAGGAGTTGTACAGAAGAACAAAAGGCGAGGACTTAACGCCCTGAATCTCTGCATCAGACTAAGGATGAAAAAAAAAAAAAAAAAATAGGGCAGAACTCTAGCAGCAAGAGGCATAGATTCTCATAAGCTCTCCGCGGCTGCAAGGCCGCAGGAGAATCTATGTCACTCGTGGATGGACTAAAAGGGCTCGCTGACTGTTTTCCAGACACCGCTGATATACATCTCCAAGCGCATGGCGCCGGTATCTTCTCTGACAATAGCTCTATCAGCTCTCAAGTCAACTGACTTTGAAGGCTGCTCCAGTGCGCACTGGTTGTCTCCTTCGATTCGCTACCATTGATCAGCGGTAGCGAATCGAAGGAGGCAACTCCGGAGCCATCTCGGCCTGCGTAAGCTGGTTCAGTGTTGACTAGACTGAGGCTGTAGACTGTGATCGTGTTGGGTCGGCGGCAATGGGAAGCTGATATCGCAATATTTACCTATCACTCCCGCTGTCGCTTACATTGTCAGCTATGTCAAGGTTACATTTACACTCCCAGCTTGTCATCACCGTCCTAGCTTAGAATACACACTGTGTACATACCATTGTTATGCCCTCCCCAAGTACCCTACCTTTCCTGCCTCCCCTCTCAACTCATGTCATATCTACCCCCTGCCTTCTCTCCACCCGCCCGCACCCCATTCATGCACACTTCCCTCAGTCTACTGTCTTGACGTGTTGCCCAAAAGCCGAATACGTTAACCCCTTCACTGCCAGTGGCCGTAGATTTTGTTTCTACAAAAATGTATTTCCTAACCCTGTGCGTGTCGGTAGCGAATTTTGGTCGAGGTGATTCCTGTCGCTACCGACACCCAAAGGGTTATTTCAACGCCGAACAGCCCCTGCCTTCCAAGGTGCATGGAATGGACACTGTGGTGTCAACAAGAGACATAGAGGAGCCCCCGCTTTACCGTTTTGCTGTGTCGTGTTAGGTTTTTCTCGGCAGTGAAGGGGTTAAATAGATTTACTCTCAGTTGTGTCAACCGAATTCCGTCGTGTATGTCGCGAGCAGAACGTTCCTGCGTCCCATAAAAACCGCTCAGGTGCTAAAACAGCAAGGCGGGTCCCGTCCTTAAAAGTCGACATAATTAGATTCTCGCGCGTAGTGAGAAAAAGCAATAAACGTAAGGCCGCACTGACGACATCTTGTCGGCTAACGTCACTGACGCGGGGTCTGCAAGGCCAGGGCACCGATTCTCAGGCGCCCTCGCAAGTCGCAGGGACTGATGAGGAAATGATTATGCGCCGTCTTCACTGCGCTGGTCCATTTACATTTACTTTCGTCCGGTGAAGAAACAAAGCAGGAGTCAGTCGCACAAGTGAGCTTAGTTCTGCGCCATCCACTAAGCAAGGTCCTCCGGTATGGCGGGGCACCTTGCTTAACCCTTTTCATTCTGATACACTGCTTGAAATTAATTTGATTATGACAGTAGAAGTGTGGTGCCAGAATAGCTTGGCGCCTGAGGCGCCAAGCTATTCTGGCACCACCCTTGAACTAAAATACTTTATCTATCTCCGGTTCTGTAGTGCAGCCTTCATGGGACAGTAAGCACGTCTTTTTAATCAGCCTTAGGGTGTAATGGATTAATGGATGGCGCAGAACTAAGCTGCTAAAATGGAGCGCCTGTCTTAATAGCTGGCGCAGGACTGCGTTCGCATCATACAACTGGCCCCAGGTCTCTGAACATCAGTGGCCTCATAGGCGACTTCATTGCTAGTCAGTCTGCGCTTAGCCACCGACGTCCATCGTAACTTACTAGGCTTCGTCTCGCCTAGCGTGTTGTTCCGCAACATAAACAATGTACAGTGAGACTCCTAACAGTCCCTCGTTCGGTCATATCCATATGCAAGAGCCGTAGATTCTCATGAACCCCTTGAGGCCTCTTGCTGACAGAGCCTGGACCAATTACCTCTGTAGTTTCTCGAAAGATGTCATCGCGGGGCGTCTCCGACCAGGTATACCGTCAGTTTGCCTTTCAGCTACCGTCGTGTATAAGTTCATGCTAATGTAAGTGTCTGCGCCGTCCCCTCCATAAGCGATGATTTAATTATGATATTACAGACGTTTTTACGGCCGTAAGCCGCTTTTAGCTTGCTCAGGTCTAATCTTATCATGCCCGCAGGAAGCAAGACCTATTATCCGAGAGTTCAACAAGTTAATTGGCATTCCACAGCGAGCAGCAAGGTATCATCATCTAATAGTGGCAAGCTGAATTTATATCATCACCAATCGTATGCTTGCGTCGACCACAGAGTTTGTTTTGCTATTTATTTCATAGATCATGATTTAATTTAAACGCCTTAGCTACACAGCTGCATAGTACATAATAGCGCTGTCTGAAACAGCTGTTTTGCTTTATTTATGTAGTGTTGTTGTTTTGTTGTTGTTGTTTTTTTGGTGTGCCTTGGTTCGGTTTTATAGTTTGGTTTGGTTTGCTTTGGTTCGGTTTGGTTGTCCACCTCAAACTGTAAGCTTGTTCGAGTCTCCTTTCCTTTAAAATGCAACACAGAAGGAGCAAACCTATATACCGGTGCAACCTACCCGAGTCTATCTATATAAAGTTTTCGGCAGAGTTTGCTGTTCTCAGACGTCACGGCTGTCGTTAAAAGACTTGTTCACATTTTTAAAATTTTATTTTCACTGAAAATCAGACACATCGAGTGCGTAAAGATTGTCGAGATCGTGGAGCCAAAGCGTGCCAAGCTAAACCATTATATCATGCATGACGTCAATAGAGTCGATCTGGGCCAGAAAGCCTTTTGATGGGATGACGCCTGGTCTGTCAAAACTGATGTAGACTCTCTCTGTCTCTCTCTGTCTCTGTCTCTGTCTCTCTCTCTCTCTCTCTCTCGAGAGAGGAGAGAGAGAGGAGAGAGAGAGAGAGAGAGAGAGACAGACAGACAGACAGAGAGACAGACAGACAGACAGAGACAGACAGACAGACAGACAGACAAAGGACTTCTTGCTAGCAGTATCACGATGCACAAAATCAGGCACAAAATAAACAACAAATACACAAGTATAATAAATGATAATGCAAACAGAATTACAACAGGATATCTCTCCCAAAAGTCCTTGACCCAGCAGAGGTGAGAGGAGGTGACAAGAGCCTGTGTCGACCTGTCAATCAAGTGTCCCGTTAATCAAGCACTTGTCGATAACAGCCATCCACCACATGACCCAGTTAGATATCAACATTGTCGCATGATAAATATGAATGGCGTCCAATCAAAAATGCAGCTACGCGACTTTTCAGGCTGCCAAGAAAAGTACTGAACGGATTCGAATTTCCAGCAAACGTGACTTTTATATTGTGGAGACATTATAGACTAATTCAACACAGTCAAATAAGGCATGCTAGTACAAGGAATAAACTGTGTTGTAACTGTCTTTTCTAAGCGTGTTTCTTTCTCCGTTGGGTACTTCTTTTCTTTTAAGTCAAATAAGCCCTCTTCCGTCGCACCATACCAAGCACTAACCCTCGGCTATCGCCGCATGGCCTTCTCCTGCAGTGCAGTGCTCCAGTTTGGCAAACCTTGGGATTAAGTTATTCAGTCGCGACGTGATGCATCCGAATGCAAAGCGTCTCGAACGAGTCAAACGGCCTGCTGGTTCAGCTGCATTACAGTGTGGTATTACGGTCTCCGTGTTGTTCTGAATGACATGACTAAGTAGGAAACACATCGACGATCCCGGGCGGTGAGCAAAAGGTCTCCTGGCCGATGTCGGTCCGAAGACTTCACGACCGTGCACGGGCCCACTGCGGCCGACGTCGGCTAAGGGACTTCAAACCAATACAAACACATTCATCTCATCAGATCAACACATGCTAACCAAGCTAACCGGTGCACATGTTTATAGGCAGAATGACCTGTTTACACACAGCACGTCCGCTCGCAACTATCGAACCTGTAGCGACAGTAACATAATGGAGAAAAAAATAGTTACAGTTTCACAACCTTGAGCATTGTTAGCACACACTGTATTTAGTTCCTCGCGCTGGGACCATATATGGCGTTGAGGCGCGTCCCCTGCGTGGTGGATAGGGGGTCCCTCGTGAGAGGGGTGCACCGAATCGGAAATGAAATAAGGTGCCGTGAACCAACATGGTCAAAGGGAAGGTGACCCCGACAGAAAACCCCTGGTCCTCCTAGTAGCTTCCCCACCCTGCAAAAAAGGAAATAGCTACAAAAACGCCGACGAAAAGACTAACAGTAATTCCTTTCCTGGAGGAGGAAGGTTCTTCTACCAGAAGACTTATGACGTCCTGTGGTGAAAGCCGGAAGTCTTCGAAAGCCACAGGACCAAGCCGCCTCTCTCTATCCAGGGACACAACCATGGGCACATGGAACGTCAAGACCATGTACCAGAGCGGCAAGCCGCCCAGATAGCAGCGGAAATGCAAAAGTACAACCTTTCCCTGCTAGGTATCAGTGAAGCCAGATGGACGCAGTCTGGCCAGAAAAGGCTGATAAGTGGGGAGATGATTCTGTATTCAGGTCATGAAGAGGAGAATGCCCCCCATACAGAAGGTGTAGCATTCATGCTGTCACCAGTGGCACAGAGAGCGCTGATGGGCTGGGAACCTCTTGGGCCAAGAATTATCACAGCAGCCTTTAGAACCAAGAAAAAGCTCAAGCTGAACGTCATCCAGTGTTATGCGCTCACTAATGACAGTGACGAGGAAGAGAAACAAGAGTTCTACGACCGACTCCAGAGTGCTTTGGACAAATGTGCGGAGCGAGACATCACCATCGTCATGGGCGATTTTAATGCCAAAATAGGGGAGGACAACACCGGATACGAAGAGGTGATGGGGAGACAGGGACTAGGCTCGGAGATGAGTGAGAACGGGGAGAGGTTTGTAGACTTTTGTGCTCTAAATCGACTTGTCATTGGAGGCAGCATCTTCCCACACAGAAGAATACACAAAGCAACTTGGGTCTCACCTGACCATACAACAAAGAACCAAATAGACCATATCTGCATTAGCAAGAAATTTAGAAGATCCCTTCAAGATGTTCGAGTGAGGAGGGGAGCAGATGTCGCCTCCGACCACCATCTGCTTAACTTAAGAATGAAGCTCAAGCTAAAGAAAAGCCGCACAGAGACAACAAGAAGACAGCGCTATAATGTAGGCCTCCTGAGAGAAACTGGAGTTTTAGAGAAGAGTTCAAACTGGTGCTGTCCAACCGGTTTCAAGCGCTACAGGAGCTAGTAAATGAAGAGGAGGCGGTCACCACAGAGCAGCAGTGGAAGGCAGTTAGAGAGGCGCTGAACTCAACCTGCAAAGACACTGTAGGGTTCAGGAAACACCATCACAAGGACTGGCTGTCGGCACAGACCTTGAAGAAGATAGAAGTGAGGAAGCAGAAGAAAGCAGCTGTCAACAACAGTCGCACGAGAGCAGCCAAAGTAACATGAAACAGCTCTACGACATTACCAGAAGATTGTCAGGCAAGTATGGCCATACAGAAAGACCAGTAAAAGACAAAGAAGGCAAGCCTATTGCAGACAAAGCAGACCAACTCGACAGATGGGCCGAGTATTTTGAAGAGTTACTGAACAGACCTAGCCCACCCGACCCCCCAGACATCCAGCCGGCAGAGACCGACCTACCCATCAGCTGTGACAGACCCAGCCGGGAAGAGATCAGAAGAGCAGTGGCATTCTTGAAGAACGGCAAAGCAGCAGGCCCAGATGGCATCCCAGCGGAGTCTCTAAAAGCAGACCTAGAGACAACAGTGGAGATGCTGTACCCACTGTTTGGAAAGATCTGGGAAGAGGAGGTGATGCCGGCTGACTGGAAGGAGGGGTACCTAATCAAGCTTCCCAAGAAAGGCGACCTCAGCAAGTGTTCCAACTACAGAGGAATCACCTTGCTGTCAGTACCAGGAAAGGTCTTTAACAGGATCATCCTGGAGAGAATGAAGAGCTCCGTTGACCCCCAGCTGAGAGACCAGCAAGCAGGATTCAGGAAGAACCGATCATGTACAGACCAGATCGCCACTCTCCGCATCATCGTGGAACAGTCTCTGGAGTGGAGCTCCCCGCTGTACGTCAACTTTGTGGATTATGAGAAAGCATTTGACAGTGTGGACCGAGAGACTCTGTGGAAACTCCTACGACACTACGGTGTACCCACAAAGCTCGTCCGCCTGATCAAAAGCAGCTACGATGGCATGACATGTCGAGTGATCCACGAAGGGCAGTTCACCAGGGAGCTCCAGGTCAGAACCGGTGTCAGGCAGGGGGTGTCTGCTGTCTCCGTTCCTCTTCCTACTGGCCATAGACTGGGTCATGAAGATGACCACAGAGCACAGACGAAGTGGAATACAGTGGACACTGTGGACACAGCTTGACGACCTCGATTTTGCAGACGACTTGGCATTACTGTCCCACACTCATCAACAAATGCAGGACAAGACCACGAGGCTTGCTGACATCTCGTCCCAAGTGGGCCTCACCATTCACAAACAGAAAACAAAGACAATGAGGCTGAACGCAACCAGGGAAGAACCAGTCTTGCTTGCTGGCACCTCGTTGGAGGAGGTGGAGTCCTTCACCTATCTCGGGAGCATCATAGACAAAAAAGGCGGCACTGATGCAGATGTCAGAGCACGAATCGGTAAAGCCAGAGCAGCCTTTCTCCAGTTGAAAAAAATGTGGAGCTCCAGAGAGCTGTCACAACACACCAAAGTCCGGATTTTCAACTCCAATGTAAAAGCAGTTCTCCTATACGGAGCAGAGACTTGGAGATTGACAAAAACCACAGAGTACAGACCTTCATGAACAGTTGCCTTAGAAGAATTTTGAAAATCCACTGGCCAGAGAAGATCAGCAACGTCAGACTCTGGGAGAGAACAGAGCAGATAACAGCAGAGAATGAAATTGGGCGAAGAAGATGGGGATGGATCGGTCACAGTCTGAGAAAGCCAGCTTCCAGTATCACTAGGCAGGCATTGTCATGGAACCCCCAGGGAAAGAGGAAAAGAGGTAGGCCGAGAAACTCCTGGCGTCGAGACCTCCAAGCAGACATCAAGAAACTGGGAACCACCTGGAGTAGAATCGAAGGAGAAGCACAGGACAGGAGTTGCTGGAGGTCTCTCGTCGACGGCCTATACCCGGGTAGGGGTGACAGGCGTAAGTAAGTAAGTACTGTATTTAGTTCACTTCATTCATGCGAACGAAGCACGCGTTTAGTTAACCCTTTCGCTGTTGGTAGAGGTAGTGTCGCAATCAGTTCCTACCAGAATCATTACGACAAAAACCGCTACAGACAACAACCAAATAGGCAATGTGCCCATCTGTTGAATCTTCGCAATGTTACGAACTTCCTTACATATTAACTTTGTTCAGGCAGGTTTTGCACCAAACTAACGTTTGATTGTAACGTTTGTTTTTGTTTATTTCTTTAAGTATGATTTTGAGCGGTATAAAGACTGTTTGAAAATCAAATGAAAAAAAAGGTCGTTGATGGAACAGATTCCGTTCTGTATCCTACTTTTCCATCATGAGACTCTCGGCTCTTACTAATCACAGCGCCGCACAGTCACGATATTGCTGTAACAGCTGTAGGTTGTCGTGTTCAGTCCAGGTAAGGCCAATAAATTCAAGTTATCACCTGCCCGCGTATCGCCACTAAAACCATACTTCGCCGTCTATTAAACCGCACAAAACGCCAGCATCTGCACGCAAACAATCGGATGATGGTGATTGCAGTTTGAACTCCCCGTTACAAAATAGAACTGACCGAGACTGTAAGAAGCACAGATCTTCATGAGCCCCCGCATATGCATGAAGATCTGTGCATCTTGCAGCTGGTCTACTGTGCAATATAAACTAGAAAAGAGATCCATAAGCTGTAAGTATAACCAAGTGTCAACGTCTAGAAGCACTCGCAAGTGCATTGGCCCCCTTGACTGCCGTGGGAAAAATAGAATATTATTGACCCAACTGCAGGAAGGCAAGCGACAAACAGTCCAACCTCGGGAAAAAAAAAAACACGTAAAAATAAAATCTGTATGGTTTTCTCTCTCCAACAATATTTTATCCTTAAGAAATTAAATTTTAAGAAACATTGAAATATATATATATTTTTTAATGGTCAAGTACAATAGAGGAGTAGTAGTTGGGCGGGGGGAGGGGGGAGAGGGAGCGGGGGAAGGAATACCCCCCCCCACCCCACCCCCACCCCCACCCCCACCCCCGCCCAACCCACCCATCCACCCGCCCAACATTTTCTTTAAAGAGGGGGTGGGGGCATGGTCGCCCCGATGTTACCCACCCATCCCCCGTCTTCGGTTCCTACGCCACTGCTGCCGCCAGAGACCTAGACTACGAAAAGACTAGGCTTATGACTCGATGCCTACCGGCTCTTTCAAACCCAGCCTGAAATCTCATTCAGTCACCGTATAAAACTACTAATCGAAACACGTTGCCGGGCCAACGTTGCCGGTCGCCGCTTGAGTCTAGACCCTTTCAAATGACTATCTGAATCGGAATCAGGGTCCTCAGTAAATTCGGTCCGACCTGAACAATCAAGACTCCCAAGGAGCATAGATTCTCATGAGTCCCTTGCGTACGCAGGGGCTCATGAAAATCTATGCTTGGTGCACTGCAGACGGAAGTGGCTGCTTGTGGGGCTGTCCCCGGCCCAGAACGCACGCTGGGTTGTCTGACTTCTGGTACATGCAAACGGCGATAAACTTCGGCAATAATTCACCTCAAGTCCCGCTGTAAATTATTTTGACACCTGTACAAGGCGTGGGTGCAGTGCATTGCACAGTTTTTGCTCTCGTTTCCTGGTGTCCCTCGGTACATTCAGTTACATTAACGCATTCAGTTACATTAACCCATTTAGCCCCGACGCACTACAGCAGGAGATGGGCCGATCGAACAAGATCATTCAAGGGTTGTGCCAGATTAGCTTGGCGCATGACGGCGCCAAACTAATCTGGCACTACCCTTGAATGATCATGGTCGATCAATCTCCTGCATGTGGTACTTAGTCGGTAGGTAACACTTCCAAAGTTAGGACTTTGAGTTAAACCGGTTAAACACATCTGTAAGTACGTCACTACACAGGCATAAATGAGCCTCATTCTACCGACGTACACGAGCCGCATGTATCTTTTTAACAAGTAACATGATCCTAATCTGTCCTTCTGAATCGACCTGTTTTCGTTATTCTATTCCAAACTTTTTGTTTACTTAGAGTTAGTCTAGCGCGTGTGGCGCAAAATAGCTCAGCAGTCAAGTTTTGGCTGAAGTTTATTTGGCCGCCATATCACGTAACTTGGTGCCAATCCATGGAATTGTGATAAACGCCTATATCGTAATAATGACCGGTATTATTATTATTATTATTATTATTATTATTAGTAGTAGTAGTAGTAGTAGTAGTAGTATATGGCTTTCCTTTACAAAGATACACCGAAAACGTAAATGCACTTTTAACAACAACTCGAGAACAAAACTAGTGGACAACAATCACCAATCTATCCATTCATCATATATCGATCATACTGACGTCAATGCGCATCTAATAATGTAAGGGAAGACTTAATAATTAACCCTTTCGCTGTCCGTGATCACGAATTTCGCGTCTGATTGATTGTACATTGCTTAACGTCCCGACAGCAACAAGACTTTCTCAGGACGTGCCTGCACTGCTTGTGAAAACAAAAAAAAAAATAAACAGAATATTGAATGTATGTCGCCAGCCGGTCTAATACGTTAAATAAACCTACGACATTGGGTCTAAATAAAGCTAGGACCACTTAGCAACACACATCCAATATCAAGAGCTACAGGCAGCGCAGACAGTAGTTAGAGTTTTAAAAAAAGTAAATACAGGTGAATGGACCAAGGGTAGACAGAAACACATGCCCCAGAATAGAATGGAAAACCCACCCTGTGGGGCTGACCAGAGTGACTCTGGGAACTAAAAAGTAGTTAACCCCACCCAAGTCCCCCAGGGCAGACCAGGGTGGGGGAATTCGCGTCTAAAACGACTGCACACTCACCGACACTCGCGTGAACAGCACAGATGTAAATGGGAGCACAGAGGTAAATGGGACCCCCCCTCCTCCCCCCCCCCCCCCAACTCCTAAAAAAAATATAAAAAAGTAGGCACAAATAACACTGGACGAACAAGAGATAATAGGCCTACATCCTCATGAGGGTTTTGTCTCTTGAAGCTGGGTAGTAGCGTTCGCCCGAACCCCCGGCAGTCAATGCATATAATGGGATTCTACAGTAATAGAGGTTCATTATCAGCACCATACATCTTGCTGACCATGATACAAAGCCTGATTAACACCATGGCAGAACAACACCTGGTAAAATTAACAGCTATTCAGTCGATCACCGACTGAGCTACCGCGCGACGTGTCTGTTCTCATGGAGCACGGGAGTAGATGAGAGCATGTAAGAGGCGCCTAACCCGTATAGCCCCCCAACGCCCTACGGAAGGAGACGGACCAACCATGACAATTCAAGGGTAGTGCCAGATTAGCTTGGCGCCTGATGGCGCCAAGCTAATCTGGCACTACCCTTGTATTGTCAAGGTCGGTCCGTCTCCTGCGGCTGGTATATACGCATTAGCTGACACCTCTACAATTTTGGAAAGGCACCCGTGGGGTTAAATGGGTTAATAATCCCTCCTCTCCCACTGGGCGCGTATTATTTTTGTTTCTGAAATAATAATAATACATATAATAATAATAATAATAATAATAATAATAATAATAATAATAATACTAATAATAATAATAATAATAATAATAATAATAATATAATAAGAATTTTTATATAAAGATGTATAATGTTCTAGGCGCCGAAATCTTTGTTAAATCAGCGACTAACAGCCACAACCGTCCAAGGTACATAGCAAGAAATTGGTCTCCGTTTTTGCTTAATAAAAGATGTGTGACATCGGTCAGTTGCTTGCTTGCTTGGTTCAGTGCCTGGTTGGGTGCTTCATCCGTTCTAACTGACGTTCCTGTTTCGCGCTTTTGCGGCTGGTTCCGCCTGTATGGAGTTAGATGTTCTGATTTGTTGCTGCTGATATTGTCCAGCGGGGTTGCCTGTTCTGTTTCACTTCAACTGACGAGGCCGCTCTGGTTAACCCTTTGGGTTCACTAGTTTGTCATTACTGGAAAGATCAGTTGAGACTCAGCGGGCGTTGCTGTTCTGTTTTCAACTGACGAGGCCGCTCTGTTACTCAGTTCAGGGTTGGGTGCTTCATCCGTTCGAACGTTCCTGTTTCGTGCTTTTGCTGCTTCTGTACTGAGTTAGATGTCGTTCTGATTTTTTGCTCAGTGCTGATATTGTTCAGCGGGCGTTGCCTGTTCTGTTTTCAATTGACGAGGCCGCTCTGGTTAACCCTTTGGGTTCACTAGTTTGTCATTACTGGAAAGATTGAGACTCACATTTCGACACTGACCGCACGCCCGACACTCGACAGCACGCTAGCGTCGCGGGCCGGGCAATTTCCCTGCCTATCTACCACACAAAGGCGCCCCTCACGGTTGATAAAAGACAACACTACGGTTTCTTCGCGTGAACCCTCGTGCGCCCGGTACAAGCTCACGTACCGGCGCGCGAGGGTTCACGCGAAGAAGCCGTGTAGTGAGTTTGCTATGAAGAAATCGTATAACTGTACTACATCGTGACGGGCGCCTATGTGCCACAATGTATGGGTCGCGAGAGGAGGAGGGGGTGGGAGTGTGCGTGTGTGTGTGTGTGTGGGGGGGGGGGGTATGGATGGGGGTGGGGGTGGGGGAGTAAGCATCTCATCGCCACTGTCAATCAACTGTCTTCTCAACCGCGTTATTGTTAACGTGTTGCCACTGACTTGCATCCACATCTTGGAGGCAAAGATTCCCATAGGCCCTCGCAAGCCTGCAAGGGCTCATGAGAATCTAAACCTCCTTCACTCGTGCGGACACGCTTAATTCAGTATTGTACCCCACATGAGGATCTGTGCCTCCTGCAAGGGTGGGTCGGTTCCTCAGATGGAGAAACGTGTCGATATTTTTAGTCTTTGGTTCTTTAATCATAGACGTATGTAGAAGTTAATTCGCCACCTGCAAAATACCTAGATCCTCAACAGCGCTGTGAAATAAGCGATGGCTCTGTAATCTCTGGCTATTTAGCAACTGCTAAATTATTTGCTTGTTTCTCAGAAGGATCCCATCTAGTTTAGTTAACGGGGTTGAAGTGTTTGACCGCTCCATAATCACCAAATTATCGATGCCATCTGCCAACAAACACAGATGCTCATGAGCCCCTGCTGAGGCTCACGACAAGTAATACATATTTTTTTATGTTTCTTGCTCTCAAGGACTGGCCCCTACTAATGCGGTCATCAGTGTTTAAAACTGATACCAGCCCCGACGCAATCTGCTACAGCAGGAGGTGCATCGTACCTGGGTGGGGCCCTTAATCACCGTGCTATCGACAGCTGTCCGCGTGGCCCACCGGCTTATCCGGTCACCAGACGTAGGGTAGTAGGTGGTCGCTCCACGAGGGGCACGATAGGGTCATTCTCATGACTCATTCACCTATCGGCGCCAGCAGTTGCTGCGGGTGATGGACCGACCATGGCAGTTCAAGGGTAATGCCTAGACGGATCCACCATGACAGAACAGCGGTACTGCCTAATTAGCAGCGCAGGAGCTAGATCGGCCATTATGTAGTTCACTGGTAGTGCGTATAGGGAGGTGCCTGTCTTTGATTTTAGCCCTGGCTGAGGGGATATGCACCGATGTTGACAGTTCGAAGGTAGTGTCTGGTTAGCTTAAAAGGGCAGCGAGCTAATGGTCGATCCATTCAATCAATAAACGAGAGCGACGCGTTGATTTAGTGATATTCCCAACAATTCGGGAGACAGGTATGTTAGGCTCACTCGTGTCGCAAAAGCAGACGGCTGATTATAAATTGTGAAACCTTTCGGATCAGGGATCACTTGCACAAGTGAGCTTAGTCCTGCGCCTGCCACTAAGCAAGATGTCCCGCTATGGCGGAGCACCTTGCTTAGTGACAGGCGCAGGACTAAGCATGCTCATGCAAATGGCCCTTCAACGTGAAGCAGCCGACTTTGCTTCTTTCGAAGTGCCTGCTCTCAATGAAGTGTCTAACGAATGGTATCCCTCAGGGACTTCCTGCACGACCAGACGAACGATTGAGATAATGCTCGTGAACGGAAGATTAAGTCATTCAGCCTTGATATTCCGCAACAGGAGCTTGAACGACCATGAAAGTTCAAGTGTGATGCCAAGCTTTTCTGGCATCACCCTTGAACTTTCAGGGTCGTTCAAGCTTCTGAATCGGTCAGTGTTCTTCAGAGGACAAAATATATTATACAACTGACAGAGATGAGAACGATTTTGAGATTAAAGCGCGCCACTACCCTCGGGAGATAATAGAGATGACCTTCAGAAGTGTATATATATATATATATATATATATATATATATATATATATATATATATATATATATATATATATACTACTTACTTACTTATATATATATACATTACTTATAACAAAGGCGTCGCCCAAGCCAAAAAATGCACTCAATCAGAGTAGCTTCAAGGGACATAATTTTTCAATAAATTCTGAGAATGCTGTGCTAATGCCATGGAAATCCAGGCTGGTAAGCTTGCATTGTGTCATCAGGACATCAGCTGTCCTTTTGTGACTGCATCGCTTATTAGATCTTTTGAGCCTTCCACTGAACACCTACTACATAAAGTAATAGGGACTACCCCCAGGCGCCCCGCAACCCGCTGGAGAATATCCAGTCCTCCCCCCCCCCCCCCCCCCCCCCGAGAGGGGAGGCTAGTGCATGAATATTCCCAAACAGATCTTGGACCTGCTGGATAGATTTAAGATTTTGCCGCCTACGACCGGTTTCGACCCAAGGTGGGTCTCATCAGGTAGGCATACGGCGTAACCTGAAATTGCAAACACAACGCATATACCAGAAGCCGCCTCCAGAATTTGACTGGTACCAACCACTAGTCCTGGATTTCCATGGCATTAGCACAGCATTCTCAGAATTTATTGAAAAATATTATATATAATATATATATATATATATATATATATATATATATATATATATATATATATATATATATATATATATATATATATATATATATACCCTGTTTAGGCCTCAGTGACCACTGACGCAGAAACTGTGAAAAAGTTATGTACGGATCAGACGTCTTGCAAGATCAAGCTATCGAACAATCCACATGAGGAGCGTGACGTTTACCAGTGTTACTGAGTGTGGCTTGATCAGGTTATATTTTAGCAGGTTATAAAAGGTCATGTTCAAAATTTCTCGAGGGAGTTGCTAAGCCATTGTTGTCAAGACTATAGGAACATTAAAGTAAGTTAGGACCAAGGTCGGTGATCATCTTTCTTCTTAGAGTTGTATTGAAATCATCTGCGTTCAAAAGGTACTTGCCAAAAAAACACGAGGCAAGATTTGCCCCTCAGACGGACTCTAGCTCATCTGCAGCCTTGAATAATACTAATCGTCTGGACGCGGTCGACCATTACCGCAGCCGCGTAAGCCACTGTTTTAGTGACCGCAACATTGCTAAGCTCGTGTTACTAAAACACTTTGGCCCGCCGACACGGTGACTAAC
>BTPG01000004.1:85077020-85376063 GCA_036245525.1 Semisulcospira habei
AGCCCTTTGTTCTGCTCGCGGCACTTCTCCTGTAGCTGTCTCAGCACAAAGACCATATCGGTGGTGCTCCTGTTTGCTCTGAAGCCACACTGGCCCTCTGGGAGTTGGTCTTCAGCGATGGCAGGTACCAGCCGATTCAGGAGCAGCCTTGCAAGGATTTTCCCAGCAATGGACAGCAGGGTAATTCCCCGATAGTTGGAACAGTCAGACTTCTCGCCTTTGTTCTTGTACAGGGTGATAACGACTGCATCACGGAGATCTTTTGGTAGTGTTCCTTCCTCCCAGCAGCAGAGAAAGAGGTCATGGAGCTTGTTGTGCAGTGCTGTGCCTCCATGTTTCCAGATCTCTGGCGGTATTCCATCAATGCCTGCTGCTTTGCCACTCTTGAGCTGGTGGATGCTTTTTGCTGATGATGCTGCCCTCGTTGCACACACAGAGAGAGCCCTGCAGCGCATCACGTCTTGCTTCGCAGATGCTGCCCAGCTCTTTGGACTCGAGGTCAGTCTGAAAAAGACAGAGGTCCTCCATCAGCCGGCACCCAAGACAGTGTATCGCCCTCCTCACATCACCATTGGCGAGTCTGATCTAAAGTCAGTGCACCAGTTTACTTACCTTGGCTGCATTATCACGTCGGACGCCAAGCTGGACAAGGAGCTTGACAGCAGGCTGGCAAAAGCGAACAGCGCTTTCGGGCGACTTTTCAAGCGGGTGTGGCACAATCAACAGCTGAAAACAGGCACCAAGATCAGCGTGTACAGAGCTGTGGTCCTCACCACCCTGCTGTATGGTTCCGAGTCCTGGGCCCTCTACCGCAGCCAACTACGACTCCTCGAACGCTTCCACCAGCGCTGCCTGCGTACCATCCTGGGCATTCACTGGAGTGACTATGTCACCAACGTCGAGGTCCTTGAACAGGCTGAAACTGTGAGCATCGAGGCTTTGCTGCTGCGGACACAGCTCCGCTGGGCGGGGCATGTCTCCAGGATGGAGGATCATCGCCTACCAAAGATCACCCTGTTCGGCGAGCTTGCTACTGGACACCGTGACAGAGGGGCACCAAAGAAGAGATACAAAGACTGTCTCAAGAAGTCACTTAGTGCCTGCCAAATCGACCACCACCAGTGGTCTTCGCTTGCTGCGGACCGTGACACCTGGCGCTCCACCATTTACAAGGCAGCTGTCTCCTTTGAGGACTCTCACAGAGCTAGCCTTAAGGACAAGCGGCTCAGGAGAAAAAACAGAGATGCCGCAGCTCAGAACCCCGGCTATACCTTCCCCTGCAGCCACTGCGGTCGAACCTGCCTGTCTCGGATTGGCCTCCGCAGCCACGAACAAGCCTGCAGACGTCGTGGGCAACTCCTATAAAATCTTCGTTCGCGAAGTCAAGCCAAGAGAGAGATATGCTACTTACAACGATTGCTACATGCGTTTCGTTTGACGCATGAGGTTAGACAAATTCAGCTCACAATGGTCTGGGTTTAGCCAAGTGGTCAAGAGTACGGCGTGTCACATGCTCATGATTAATCGGGCGTGCGCACACATTGCAGGGCAGGTGGACTTTCTTAGCCACGCAGTCGGGCAGGTATGAAATAAAACCCAGATGGTGCTACACTGTGTAAGGAACACAGACTTAGATATAGAATCAGTTGGTAATGCCCGCTCAGGATTCATGACCATGAAAGTCTAGGTTTATCGTGCGTGAAAGGTGCCGTGCAAGGAACACAGATGTAAGACAGAACTAGCACTCTTCAGGACTCTTGACCATGAAATTCTAAGCTTCCTGTACGTGGAGCTAGCATATCTAGACAGCCTTGGGGTTTAGTAGTTGGATCATTGCAACGCCGACAAGGTCTATGACCCCATCAAGTACACTATGGCACAATGGGACAGACGGCACACTGTACGGTGTAGGGTTATGAAGTAAGTTTAGTGGCCATGCAGTCAACAACACTGGCAAAATAATCCATCTGCACGAGGCATAGATTTTCATAAGCCCCCGCCGCAGGCGGGGCTCATGAAGATCTATGCCTCGTGCTTGCCAAAATCCACTTGCAGACTCCAAACATTCCTGTGAAGACCCATCGCGAATTCTTTTCATTTATAAGGGTTCAACAAAAGTTAAACTTATCACTTACTCCTTGGAGGCAAAACTCGTCAGTCTCAATGCGGCATAGATATACATACACACCACACAGTGAGTTGTGGCATATATAAATATAACCTCCCGCTAGAGCAGTGTATCCGGACGTTCCTCGCATTTGCTCAGTGTCGGGGTCACTGGTCGCACAATCGAGTCCAAAGAAAAGAAATCTACTGGTGTTACGGAGAAGTCCCACGGAGAGATATTTAAAGCAGATATACGGCAGTGCAGCCTTAATGGAAAAGTTGCCTTTTGCAGTGAACAAGATGGAGATAAGTCAAGAGTCTTTGGGCCCGGAATGCGAGGCACTTCGACGTGACAACAACAAGAGAAATGGTTGAATGCAACAGAGATAAACTCAACCGCAGACCGCAACGCGCGGAAACCCGGAGATTTACATCCTGAGAGTGAAAATGAAGGCAGTTTATATCCGCAAGAGGCATAGATTCTCACGAGCCCGTGCAGCTGCAGGGGCTCATGAGAATCTATGCATCTTGTAGGTAGAGAGGGACAGGCTAAGAGCCAGACTGGCTAGTCTTCTGCAGGTGTTTTGTAGATAAACTGGCTCGCCAGTGAGATAGAAGCACGAGCAGTTTTATAACAAAGCCGTTCTACATAGATAAATGCATGAAACGGGCCAGACAGAATAAGCGTTACACAGATAAATAAAGGCACGGACAAAACAGATTAAGAACATTCTCTCTCTCTCTCTCTCTCTCTCTCTCTCTCTCTCTCTCTCTCTCTCTCTCTCTCCTCTCTCTCTCTCTCTCTCTCTCTCTCTCTCTCTCTCTAGATCAATTCCACTTCAAAGCAATAAAATGTTATTATCACTCTGGAGCGAAATTTGGGGCAAGGAAAGTCCGCAAGTCTGCAAACATAGAAGGCCCTGTCAAATAAACTGCCTCACATAATTGTCGTTTTCTGATTTCCCCACCATGAAAGTAATAAATACCAACTACAGAATATCGAAACAAAAAAAAAAATAAAAAAAATATTGTAATTGTATTTTACCGGTAATCAAACCCACAAAATGTTATAGATCTGAAGAAATCAAATCATCCAGGACTTTCGTAAACTGTTTAGTTTCCCACGTAGGGATCCAGGGTCCAGTTGCATGAGTGAGCTTAGTCCTGCGCCAGTCTCCTCCGCTATAGCAGAGCACCTCGCTTAGTGGCTAGCGCAAGACTAAGCTCACTCCTGCGACTGGCCCCATGACGTTTGCAGCTGTGTTGGTTGTGCGCCGCACCCTGAAGTGAGGGGAGGACCCCATTCGGCACTGACACACTACTACTCACAAGATACTGATCGATCATGATAGTTCAAGAGCTGTGACAGAACAGCTTGGCGCCTACAGGCCCAAGCTGTTCTGTCACCGCCCTTGAACTATCATGGTCGATCTATCTCCTTCAGCTGTGATCATTAGGAATTATGCGCTTCGCGTTCATAGTGCGTGTTAAACCAGAGAAGACACACCTGCACCTGCAGGTGTTAGTCTTGTCTTAAACCGATCATGATGTCACGCCGCGAGGTCTGGACAAAGTCCCTCCCACAAACCATCTCGCCTGCAAGAGGCACAGATTCACGTGAGAAACTACTCTTCTTGCTGAGATCCACAGGACTATGAGAGTCAATGCTGTTAGAGAACGGCTGACACAGGGTCACCGGGGTTTAAGGCCCGAGGCCGATTAAGCTAACCCGGGCTGGAATAATATTTGGGAACTGGTGGTGCTAGAGGTAGGAAGGACCTGTGTGTCCAAATCACTTAGCATGTCGCGGGCCAATCGCACGTACGATCACTTCAACAATGCGTAACGCCTATTCTCGTATGAAAGTACAGCACACTGACCGCCCCGACGACCCTCCCGAGCAGGAGGGAACAGAAGGAGACACAAGTCCAGAAAAGTGTTATAGGTCCTCCGTGATCCACATATGTCATACCGCTCCTCAGTCCTCGCAGACCCAGTATCCAATGACATTCCGCTCGAATACGCGCGTACGAATGTCAAACATTGATTGAAGCGAGCGGAATAGAATAGATAACTAAACTGTTGGCTGCCGGTAGCGTTTTATCTCAAGGTACATGAATGCTCCAGGAATCACCGAGGTGAAAAGCGCTACCGACAGTCAAAGGGTTATGACAGTTATTGAATGTTGCCTCTGTGATCTGAATACATATTAACTCATTCGAGACGTGCCGCCTCCGGATACGCGGCATAAGCCGCGAGACGGCACGTCTCGAATGAGTTAACTCTCTCCTGCATGCAGAGGCACAGGTCATGTTTACAGCACCAGCCCCCACCCCCCCCCCCACCCCCCTCCACAGGCACATTTCTCAAATTTTGGAGTTTGTCACTTAAAGACTATGTACCAGTCGCCTAATGGCGCCATGATAATCTAGCACTACCCTTGAATTATCATGGTCGATCCATCTACTGCTGTAGTGCGTAGAGGGCCTAATGGGTTTAGGGAAAAAGTCCTTGACAATAAAATACACACGTCTAAAGTCGACAGTTGTGACAGGCAGAGACTGAACCGGGAAGCCTGGTTAGCGTCTATTCTTTCGAAGACCGCCATCAAAACAATCGCCAAGTCATGCCTAGAGGGCACCACTATATAATAATACAATAACTGACTAACACTTCACAATAATACAATTCACAACCAAACCAAAATATTGACAGACATCGCAGGAGGGACACAACTCTTACAGCAAAGGGAGATAACCTGCCCAGTTTACTGGAGAGGACACTTTGTCCATCAGTATTTAGCCCCCCCCCCCCCCCCCCCCCCTTTTCGTCCGCAACCAATTGTGTTAGGGAAATATGACCCCCCCCCCCCCCACACACACACACACACACACACACACACACACAACACACACCCAAAACACACACACACACAATGCCGAACCCCTTCCGTCTGCAAGAAAAATAGATTCTCATACGCCCCTGCGGCAAAAGCCGCGGGAGCGCATGAGAATCTATGCCTCTTCATGCGTTGGATTTGGCCGATCTAATTTTTCCTTCAACGGTAGTGTCAGCGAGGATTAAGCTTACGCCTCTTAACACAATCCTCCCCCACGAAGCTCTAATGCTGCGGATGCCGAACAATTTGCCTGGACCTGTCCACATGAAAGGGCTGGCAAATTAGCTACTTCAAGATGTCTTCACCAAGTCCAGCAAGCACACGACCCATACCTGCAAGCGACACAGATCCTCATGAGCCCCTGCCCTGAAGTTTGCGGAGACTCGTGAGGATCCACTCCTCCTGTTCCAGACTTATGCGTCCATGTTATTTGGACGGTGAGGAAGTGGGGGGGGGGGGGGAGAGAGAGAGAGAGATGAGGCATATCAAGTGTAAACTTCAATCTGATGCGGAACTGGACACGTGGATACTCGTACAGCGACCGAAAAACACCTACAAAAGGCATAGATGTTCATGAACCCCAGCAGCTTTAGCGGAGAGGATCATTAGGACCTACGCCTCTTTCTTTGCCAAGGCACTTCAAGTTATGTCCGTGTTCTTAGATAGTGCCGAGGCCTGTTCACGCGTAGACATGAGATGAAGTTGTCAGCGTGTGAAGGGTTGTACTTCAGGGACCGGTTGCATAAGGTGAGCTCAGTCCTGCGCAAGCCACTAAGCAAGGTGCTCAGCGGAGCACCTTGTTTGGTGGCTTGCGCAGGACTAAGCTCACTCATGCAGCTAAAGCCAGGCGATCAGCGTGCCTCCAGTCCATGCGAGCGGAACAAAGAACGATACGCTTCATCCCGCAGTGTCAAGTGACACGCTCATCAGAAACCATTCCCTTCGCGTCCAACACCATGTGCGGCAGATGAATGCGCTTCTCACATCTCAAGGGTTGTGCTTTGATTAGCTTTTCGTCTGCTCCAGCGCCGTGACTGAGATGGCCTTAGTCGCCTGCTCGGCGCTAAACCCTGACTAACTATAACTGACTTCGTCTGCTCCATGGTCATATATATCTAGGCGTGTATAACTGTGTTGTAACTGTCTTTTCTAAGCGTGTTCCTTTCTCCGTTGGGTACTTCTTTGCATATCCAGGCGTAATTTTACACAAACGTCAGGGATGTGCAGAGTCACTCAGTGACGTTCAGTCATGGTTGCATTGTTTCATGCGGGCACTGAAACCTACTTACACCGGCGACTATGAAAGTTATTTGGACTACTATTTTTTTATTTTTATTTTATTTTTAAACTTCACATAGCAACAGAGTGACGTTCACAAGCATTCTCTTTTGTAAAATAAAAAGATCATCAGAGCCAACTCAGAAGGACATTTTTCTTCAAAACATTTAAACATTTCGGGTCCGCAAAATATTAAAGGCCCACCGGCTACCGCCGTAACTGTTCAAAGATACACCTCTGTCAGATTGTTATAAAACGCTACACACAGGCCTAGTTCATCTGGCTCATTTAGACACATTACAATCCAGTTGAGCACACGTCGTCTTCATATCAAATAACCTGACAATGACTCCACTCCGTTCTATAAATACAACGGTATCAGTACGAGAAACATCTTAAAAAAAAGATTGACACGCTAAAGGCTACGCATAATAAATAAGTGCGATTACGCGTGTGCTTAGTTTCGAGCTGCGTGTCCCAAGTGCTGAGAAAGTTCATTAGGTGTGTCGACAAAGCATAACAAACACAAACGGTGCTGAAATGTGCCTTCAACTTTACGCGTAAGTGGTACTTTAAGTTTTGGTTGATACGAGGGAACGCCTAAACGCTGAACTCTTCTATTTTTCTTTGCACGCATGCCACTGACTCAGTACTGTGCGCAGCCAATCCGGCTATCTGTCGTGAAAAAGTGAACACAAAAATTAACCAACTGCGAGAGACAGATCCTCATGAGACCCCACAGTTGCGGGGGCTTATGGAGATATGTGACTCATGCGGACACGACATTGAATCCATGTTCTTTGGACGGCGTTGAATTATCTAAGATTTCAGAAACACGGATCGGCGACCACCGTCAGCGAAGGGGTTAAGAACGAACGAACCCGTTTAACTTCACGCAGACCATGTTTCTGTAATCGTCGTTAATTTAACACGTACACACAACTAGCTGTCCAAGGAACATGCTGGGATTCAAAGTGGTGTCAACAAGAGGCATAGATCCTCGTGAGCCCCCGCAAATGCGCGGGGGCTCATGAGGATCTATACCTCATGCAGTTGGGTGTGGTTCACAATTTTTCAATCGGCACTGAACGGGCTGGGGGGGGGGGGGGGGGTTAACTGAAGACAACGGAATCCGGTTGGTGGAGTAGCCAAGCGAACAGGTCCCGCTGTATGCAGAATTTTAACGGACTTTCCCAGGGCCACCTCACGTGCAATAAATATGAGCGAGCTCTTTGAAAGGCGAGCGACACTCTGGATACAGTCTTAGGCGGATATTCGAGACCAAGGACGCGCCTCGACCCAACGACAGCTGCCAACTGAGGACCCGCGAATTCTTAGTCTTGCTCCCTAGTCTGAAGACCTAAGATTTGCAGTCAAAGGATCCGCGGATTAAGTGAAAGGTGAGCTAACCAAAGACACTCCAACACTACGGGAGGAATTACGGATAACTACGAAAAGTGGAACAGAAGACTCGATCCCAGCGAAACTCTCAACCTGAGGCTGTAATTTGAGGAGTAACTTGATCAATCTCTGGCAGCAAGAGGCACAGATTCTCATGAGGCCCTGCCGGCGGCAGGGGCCCATTAGAATCTGCGCCTTTGCAGACGGAATAGTCCATATGCCGTGCCAGCTCCATTTTTGTTCAGGATTATATGGACAAAGAGATTCTCTTAGGGCTGTCCGGATGCAAGGCTAGGACGGATCCATCGATTGCTGTCACGAAAATCGGGTACACAGTTATGACAAAAAAATGTTCGTGCTCAGAGACGATTAGAGTTGTTGACTGCCGAGAAAAAACGAACACGACCCAACTGCAAGAGGCACAGATCCTCATGAGCCCCCGCGACTGCAGGGGTTCATGAGGAACAGATCCTCATGAGCCCCCGCGACTGCAGGGTTCATGAGGATCTATGCCTCTTGCTAAGACCAATGTCCATCGGGACGTTTGTGGCGGCTTTCGGTCGCTGAATGAACAACGATTTCTGAAACAAAGTATGCGTACAGTGGCTGGGAAGGGGCTAAATAGCAAAGACTAGACGGAAGAAAGGTCTTTGTCCCTAAATATCCTTTGGCCTTGTAAACTAGCGAAGATACTCTCTCTCTCTCTCTCTCTCTCTCTCTCTCTCTCTCTCTCTCTCTCTCTCTCTCTCTCTCTCTCTCTCTCTCTCTCTCTCTCTCTCTCTCTACCCCCTCCGTCCCTCCCTCTCTTTCTCGTATTTGTTAGAAGATGTAGTAAGGGCATGATTGACAAAAGGCCTTATCATTTAACATTCATATCATTTAACATTTATCACACTCCCCACCCCAAGCTGACTGTCGTAATGTATTTCACTATTTGTGGTACGTGAGTCGTTGTCTAAAGCGTGCGCATGCGTGCGCGAGTTGTGAGTGCGCGCTTAGAGTTATAATTATAAGATAAGCGCATTATAAATACCGTAATTATTAATTATTATTATTTTATTAACAGTGGAAAATAAAACATCGATATTGTGCTCTCTCTCTCTCTCTCTCTCTCTCTCTCTCTCTCTCTCTCTCTCTCTCTCTCTCTCTCTCTCTCTCTCTCTCTCTCTCTCTCTCTCTGACTGGTGTAGACAGAACCATATGGTTCTTCACCCAGCAAAAACAAAGAGTATCTTAATCGCCACGCGGCAAAAACATCAACGCCGACTACAGCCATTACAATTACAATTAAACGCTGAACCTGTTGAACAAGTCACTGAGCGTAAATTCTTAGGAATACATGTTGATGATCAACTGTGCTGGGAGACCCATATAAATGCTGTTTGTAAGACCATTGCTAAAAACACTTTCTTATTGTCCCAGCTTAGACATGTAACGGATACAAATACCCGTAAATTGTTTTTTCATGCTCATATAAAGTGCCATGTTGATTATGTCTCCACAGTGTGGGACGGCTGCAGTGATGTCCACATGAAGAGATTAAACTCCATATACAAAAGAGCTGTAAAAATGATAGATAGACGCCCCATCCCTACCACAGACAAATTTAGATATTTAAACATTCTCGGTCTACGTCAGCAACTTACATTAAACAAATGCGTCTATATGCATAAGATACTGAATAATATGACACCCCAGTATCTAACCACTAAATTTATATCTCACCAAGAACGTGAACGGACCTCAAGAAACAATACCTTACCCCTACCACTGCCAAGAATGGACCTTTTTAAAACTAGTATGTCATTCTCTGGTCCGTTTGCATGGAATTCCATCCCTGCACATTTGAAAACTATTACATCACCAGGAAGTTTTAAAACAAAACTTTTTGATTACCTGATGAGTCAGACTTAGTACGTTTCTCAGGTACTGTAATATGTCCTGTACCTCACGTATTTCATACAGATGGTTTTTATATGTGTGTGCGTGTGTGTGTGTGTGCTCGTGTTTGTTTGTGCGTGTGGGTGTATGTGTGAGCGGCGCGCGTGCGTGCGTGTGTGCATGTGTGTGTGATGAGTATTATTATTTTTTCTGTATATAATGATGCTATTGGGTTTTGTATGTACATATATATTTTATAGTTTCCCTTCTTTTTTATCCTGTAGATGTTAGCAACGGCAAGTTTGTAAAATGACGATTTGTTTTCTGTCAAAACTTTTTACCGTTGAAAAATAAAGTTTCATCATCATCTCTCTCTCTCTTACCTCACCAGGAAGTTCTAAAACAAAACTTTCTGATTACCTGATGAGTCAAACTTAGTACTTCTCAGGTACTGTAATATTTCCTTACCTTATGTATTTCATAAGATGGTTTTTATGTGTGTGTGTGTGTGTGTGTGTGTGTGTGTGTGTGTGTGTGTGTGTGTGTGTGTGTGTGTGTGTGTGTGTGTGTGTGTGCTCGTGTTTGTTTGTGTATGTGGGTGTTTGTGTGAGCGGCGCGTGCGCGTGCGTGCGTGTGTGCATGTGTGTGTGATGAGTGTTATTATTTTTTTCGGTAGATAATGATGCTATTGGGTTTTGTATGTAAATATATTTTTTTATAGTTTTCCCTTTTTTATGCTGTAGATGTTAGCAACGGCAAGTTTGTAAAATGACGATTTGTTTTCTGTCGAAACTTTTTACCGTTGAAAAATAAAGTTTCATCATCATCATCATCATCTCTCTCTCTCTCTCTCTCTCTCTCTCTCTCTCTCTCTCTCTCTCTCTCTCTCTCTCTCTCTCTCTCTCTCTCTCTCTCTTCGTGCCCCCCCCCCCCTTTTCGTCAACTCTCCACCCCCGCCCTCACCCCCCTCCCCTCCCACCCCACCCCACCCAACCACCCCCAAAAAGCATCCCGGTAAGTTCCTCAGTAAAAACGCAGCCAAAACTAAAAGAAAAAAAATCCATGCCAAGTGAAGAGGCCAACAAGAGGGTACCAAAAGGCACAGATTCGCATGAGTTCCCGCAGTCCGCTGGGGCTCATGAGAATTTATACCTCAGTCTGGCAAAGGGAAGTCGTTCACTGCAGCAAGTCTACGTGAAGAAAATGAATGTCAACTTGGCTCACGAGGATCACTGCAGCAAGTCTACGTGAAGAAAATGAATGTCAACTTGGCTCACGAGGATCTCCGCTTCATGTTCTGGTCGACGCCGGAATGGCCGACGTAGTGCACCCCAGCAGTAAGACGTCTTCGGGCCCGCGACTGTGACGGCACACTGTCGTGCGCGGGCCCACTGCGGCCGTCCTGGGCCCGAGGACCTTTGCTTACTGGGTAGGGGCTAAGTATGCATGCAGGAATGCTCGCACTGCACATAAATTAAACTCAGGGCGCCTGGGGGACAGAAGAGTCCGAAATAGCTCAGGCGGTTAAACGTCGGAGCAGGAGAGCGAAGGGAATCACCGGGTCGTGGGTTCGAATCCCGTCCCGGCCCCGGTAGCTGGACTCACAATCCAGGGGGAAAAACGGACTTGTTCAATAGCATATCCGTTGAAAGGTCCTGGTAAATCAAAGTGGCACAGTTGGAGTGCGCCTGAGTTGATCTGTGTTCAGGTCGTACTCCATAGGCAATAGATTTCCCTGTCCCCCCATAACCCGCCCGTCAGGGCCGTCCATGATCACCTCGGTGCTGTGGACGTTAAACCCGAACTAACTAACTAACTGGGGGACAGATGAAACCTTCGCTCTGGCCGGAATCAGACCAAGTCTTTTCAGGTAATTTGTCTTCCGTCCACAAAAAAGTGCCTTTCCGCCATGCTTGCTTCAGAGCATCAGTGACACGACCTTTTACCATCAAGGACACACTGGTTACTCTGATCGAGGGATGAAACCAGTGTCTTTCAGAGACATGCAGAAATGCTTTTATTGTCTCGACGAAGACAAACAAACAATACGACGATGGTTCTGGTCGAATGCAAGCACAAAATGAGGGGAGGAGGGAGTAGTGGATGGATCGACGGATTGATGGATGAATGGATGGATGGACTTGCTGACTTGCTAGCTGAATGATGGATGGATGGATGGATGGACGGATGGATGGACGGATGGATGGATGGATTCTGACTCGTTGGGCGTAACGCCGTGCTCGCAGCAAAGACGTAGAAGACTTATTCTTCTTTCTTTTCTTTTTTTTAAATTTGCCGGTGCGCTGACGGCATTAATGGTCCTCAATTCCGAAAAGCATTGTTGCAAGCGCACGCAATGCATTCTTTCCGAATTGAGTTCTTTTTCTTGATGTTGCCCGACCTTCGAGCTCTTGACAACTGAGTCAAGAGTGGGCGAGAGACCTCTGTCTGCCATTGACAAGCTGGGTGCCCCTTGAATCGAGTAGAAAACTGCCTTTTGTTTTATTGAAGAGCTCTCGCCGCAGTCAGTGACATTGTCTGGGTAGGGACGTTTATAGTCATTCCAAAGCAATAGATGCCTAACGGCAATTTAAACTCACTCAAGGCGCCCCGCATCAATAGCTGCGGAAGCCGCGGGAAACGCTATACGACACTTTCGCAGCTATTTGAGCGGTGCGACTTGAATGAGTTAAACTCTCCATTGCCGGCGTCTAGACTGACAAAATCTCTAAGTCACGCCTGCCTGAAAAACACGGATATGAAAAAAAGCCGGCAAGAGGCATAGATCCTCATGAGCCCCCGCGACTGCGGGGGCTCATGAGGGTCTATGCCTCTTGCATGATCTGTTCGTTGTGTTGCGGCACTGCAGTGCAGAGGTTAAGCGCTAAGTAAGCGGCATTGACTCCAAGCAGTACTGAAACAGCTTTTAAACGGGATCTATTAACAGACAAAGGGCTGCCATAAAAGCCAGACAAAAACATGCGTGAAGTATTCCTGGCTGTTTTAAGGACTGCGTCAGTGATATATTACGGAAATTAACGACAAAAACTTCTTCCTGAAATACAAAGTGAAAGTGTGACCTGTATACTGTAATATATATGACGCGGATGCGACCTGTATAATGTATGGCATGATAGCAGTATGATGCTGTTTCATGACACATTAACGTTTTGCTAACTCGTAGTGCTTCCAGTAGCAACACTTACGAATGCTCGACAAATGAAGTAAGAATTGGCGGTCTGCCGCATAAGGAAACCATTTCAGCGTTCGAGATATGCCGCACAATGCAAATGAAGTAAGCGTTCGAAACTTACGTAAGCACTTCGTTTTTTTGTAAGACTGTGACCTAATCATGTATCCTTGGGACACAAAGTTTTCTTTCTGATTTCATTTTTTTGTCATTACATTTCATCATTCTCTCTCTCTCTCTCTCTCTCTCTCTCTCTCTCTCTCTCTCTCTCTCTCTCTCTCTCTCTCTCTCTCTCTCTCTCTCTCTCTCTGCCGAAAGACCTAGTGCACTCAACCATACGGATAAAGGACGGCAAGCGGCAACTACTTGTGATACATGCGTACTACACCACAGCCAGTTTTCTGGTTCAGGGCAGGTCCTGCCGCCAGTGGGTAAACAGGGAGTTTGCTGCGCTGAGAGAAATCGTCAACACCTTGACCGCTCAGTCTGGTCACAGTCAGCTGGCGCTACCGTCACCGCCCTCTTCAGTTGACACCAGCCTGTCAGTAACCGATACCCAGACCATCACCGTCATGGACGACACCGAGGGTGCTACCTATAGCGACAAAACCTCTATCACCAATATCGGCGGTACTGGCACCACCAGCGACAGCGACAACAATGCTAGTGCTGCCACTACCTCCGACGTCGGCGGCACTGGCACCATCACCGACAGCGACAACAGAGCTAGTGCTGCCCCTACGTCAGACATCGGCGGCACTGGCACCACCAACACCAGCGACAACAAAGCTAGTGCTGTCCCTACGTCAAACGTCGGCGGCACTGGCACCATCAACACCAACGACAGCGCCAACAGAGCTAGTGCTGCCCCTACGTCAGACGTCGGCGGCACTGGCACCATCACCGACAGCAACAACATAGCTAGTGCTGCCCTTACGTCTGAGGTCGGCGGCACTGGCACTTTCACCATCACCGACAGCGACAACAGAGCTAGTGCTGCCCTTACGTCTGACGTCGGCGGCACTGGCACCATCACCGACAGCGACAACAGAGCTAGTGCTGCCCCTACGTCTGACGTCGGCGGCACTGGCACCGACAGCGACAACATAGCTAGTGCTGCCCTTACGTCTGAGGTCGGCGGCACTGGCACTTTCACCATCACCGACAGCGACAACAGAGCTAGTGCTGCCCTTACGTCTGACGTCGGCGGCACTGGCACCATCACCGACAGCGACAACAGAGCTAGTGCTGCCCCTACGTCAGACGTCGGCGGCACTGGCACCAACAGCGACAGCGACAACAGAGCTAGTGCTGCCCCTACGTCTGACGTCGGCGGCACTGGCACCGTCAGCAACAACAGAGCTAGTGCTGCCCCTACCTCAGAAGTCGGCGGCACTGGCACTTTCACCACCAACGACAGCGACAACAAAGCTAGTGCTGCCCCTACGTCTGACATCGGCGGCACTGGCACCATCCACACCAGCGACAGCGCCAACAGAGCTAGTGCTGCCCCTACGTCAGACGTCGGCGGCACTGGCACCACCAACACCAGCGACAGCGACAACAGAGCTAGTGCTGCCCCTACGTCAGACGTCGGCGGCACTGGCACCATCAACACCAGCGACAGCGACAACAGAGCTAGTGCTGCCCCTACGTCAGACGTCGGCGGCACTGGCACCATCAACGACAGCGACAACAGAGCTTGTGCTGCCCCTATCTCAGTCGTCGGCGGCACTGGCACTGGCACCACCAACGACAGCGACAACAGAGCTAGTGCTGCCCTTACGTCTGACGTCGGCGGCACTGGCACTGGCACTTTCACCACCAACGACAGCGACAACAGAGCTAGTGCTGCCCCTACGTCTGACGTCGGCGGCACTGGCACTACCATCACAACCACCTACAACAACTGCAACAACAGTGCCTTCACCTCCGACAACGGCGGCACTGGAGCTACCACTATCTCCCCCATCGACCTCAAAGCTAGTGCTGCCCCTACCTCCGACGTCGGCGGCGCTGGCACCATAACCAACGACAGCATCGACAGCGATTGTGCTGCCATCACATCTGACGTCGGCGGCATTGGCACTCAGCCTCCTGCCCCTGCTGATGTCATGGTTATCGAGTCTGCGTGCCAGACGGTCTGCCCTGTTGTCCTCAACCCAGACCCCCTGGCCATGGAGCGCGTAATGGCAGAGATAGCTGCTCTCCGGTCAGCAGTTGGAGAGATCCGCCACGCCTACAATATTGAGGTGGATGCGCTGCAAACTGAAATTAGACACCTCCGACAACGAATCACCCAGCTGGAGGGGGAGAAGGAGGGATCGAGGACCGGCAAGAAAGGCAGCAAGAAAGGCATTTCTCCTCCCTCCAACACCGAGGCAAAGCAAGCCCCGGAAAAATCGCCTGCCACCTCCAAATCCCCTGCCACCACGACCACATCTGAACCCCCGCGTCCAGCGCATCCCTCAAGGTCAAGTTTGTTGACAATGACTACGCCTTCTCTACAAGAACCGGCGAGGTAAAGAGTGGCTGGTTCAGAGACGCCATCCATCCCAACAAGCGGGGCACCAGTGCTCTCGCTGTCAACATCAAGCGTTCGTACTCTGGCCGCACCTCCAACAACGCAGGCCGGCCAGAACCAAATCACGAAAAGTCTCGCCACCATGAACAGCTACCTGGGCACGGTGACACACACGGCAAGTCTGGTGCCAAAGACAAAGAGCCTCAAAGAGACCGACGCTCTCAGCGCCCAGTCAGTTCCAGCCTTGCACCCCGATTCCGACAGGAGCATACTGTGGAAAAAGACTGCAGTCAAGCCGACTGCACGCCGCTAGTCACCCAACATAGCGGTGGATCAAAGGCCGGAACTGCTCCGGAACAGAAGTCACAGCGGCCACCCTACGGTTACTCCACACCAACCATGGGCCCCCCCATCTTCGTAGCAGACGGCCGACCGGTGTACCCGTACTCTAATCCCTCCGTATTTCCATATCCCCCACTACCCCCGCCCCCAGGAGTGCCCCAGCTTAGTGAAAGTGACTGCGCGGCCTTGTTTTCTCTGCTGCAGAAATTTAGACCACGCGCCGGACATTAGGACACGAGTCTCTAGATTGACAGCTTGTGTTAGACAGTCATAGGACACACCCTTCTTATTTGACAGCGTGTATTTCAGACAGTTTTTGTTGTTTTTTAGTAGTTTTCTCGCAGCCTTGCCAAAGTTCTATTGTGCGTGTTTCGTGGATCTCTTTGTGACATTAATCCTCGAGTCGAGTTGAATTGAGCTTTTTTTTTTTTTTTTTTTTTTTTATCTAGAATTACATTTTCGACTTTAATGACTGCGGTTTTGTTCTGTCCGTAGTTAGCTGTGCTTGATTTTAAAGTCGCAGTGACTTTTTTTGTTTTGTTGTTGTTTTGCTTTAAATTATAGAAGTCCATTTTATTTTGATGTGCGATTATTATTATAATAGTAGTTAGGAACTGCAGCATCGGGCGAGCGTGCCTAGGTGCGCTTGGAAGTGTTTTTGTTTATTTTCTGATTCTTTATACATAGCTGTCGAGCCTTTTATTTTGTATCTGACATTACCCAGCAATTCGAACTCGCAGCGGACTCTGACCACGAGAGTCAAAAACATTTTAATTTTGCTTTATTGTTGTTGCTGTTGTTTTTCCTACGTTTTCTTGTCGCTTTCTTATTCATTATACATTGACATTATTTTTTATTATTTTTTTGGAATATTATTGCTACGTTTGTTCTGTTACCAACATGCCAAAATATAATGTAAAAACTGCCCCACAACGACCTGATGAGTTGAGAATTGGTCACCTCAACATTTACCATTTAGTTAATAAGGTGCCAGATTTGTCTGTGTTCTTAAACACGCCAACACATTTTCATGTTTTTGGTGTATCCGAGTCGAGGCTCAAAAGCACTGTCAGGGATAACTCCATCTCAGTTCCAAACTTCTCAGTACTCCGCAGAGATGCCTCAAGTCCCCAGCACACTGGACTAGCAGTATATATACATGATTCGATAATTAGTAACGTTAAACGACGACAGGACTTAGAGTCAGCCGAAGTTGAAAGTTTATGGGTCGAGGTGAAAACATCTAAATCCCCCACAGTCCTGGTTGGCTTTATCTATAGAAATCCAGCAGCCAACTGGGACTGGTATGATGACTTCGTAGAAATGATGGATAAAGTTAATCAAAGTAAAGATAACATTGTTCTTCTGGGCGACTTTAACATTGACCTACTTAAGCCCAAAGGGCACCATGCTGCATGGGCATCAACAACAGCCTTATTCGGTTTAAAACAATTAGTTAAAAACCCCACTAGAACCACATCTACATCCTCAACCTTAATTGATCACATTTACTTGACAAATGACGATACAATATAAAATGTGCATGTTCCCTCCTTAGCTGTTAGCGATCATAACCCAGTATGTTGTAACGTCTCCATGAAACTAGACAAGCAAAAAACTAAAAGACATAAAACTATAAAATATCGCTCCTTTAAACACTTTAATAAAGACGAATTTCTGTGGGACCTGCACAATGCTTCGTTTACTGAGGTTTATGATCACCAATCTCCTGACAGTGCCTTGTCGTGCTGGATGGATCTGTTTCTCAGTGTACTCAATAAACATGCGCCAATACGTGAAAAACGAGTTAAACATTCCACCATACCACCGTGGTTAACAGCGGATATCAAGCAGGCCATGTCATTTAGAGACAAACTGAAAAAAGAGCAAAAGTACGAAGAATACAAAACACAACGCAATCGTGTCAAATATTTAGTTAGAGCGTCTAAGAAGTCTTTTTTCCAACAAATGATTCGAGACAAAAAGGACACGGCATCTGTTTGGAAAGCTCTGAACGTCATAACAAAGGGTAAATCAGCACCCGAAATCCCATCTCATATGTCAGCTGATATATTAAATAACCATTTCTTAACGACAGCCGAAATATTGGCATTGTCAGCTGCAAATAACAGTAAACCGTATGAAGTGCCGAGTTCTCTCAGAGAACACTTTAAAAAAAACAACTATATCAAATACTTTCACCATCCCTGATATTACAGTTGCGGAAGTCGGCAGATATATTTCTAGCATGCCCAACAAAAAGTCTGCTGGCATTGATGGTATTGATAATGAAACCCTAAAAATCTCATTACCGTATACAGTAGAATCACTAACATATATTTTCAACCTCTGCATAAAGCAAAGTACATTTCCAACCATTCTTAAAGAAGCAAAGGTAATCCCAATCCCTAAATAAAAAGATCTTGAAGATATTAATAACTATCGTCCAATCTCCCTTCTGTCAGCTTTGTCAAAACCCCTTGAAAAGCACATTCAAAAACATCTCCTTGATTTTCTGGAAAAAGGTAAATTACTTAATATTCACCAGTCTGGTTTTAGACCGAAACATTCTTGTCAGTCAGCACTGACACATATTGTAGACAGCTGGCTGGAATCAATCAATAAAAGCCTGATGTCAGGAGCAGTTTTCTTAGACCTTAAAAAGGCGTTTGACCTTGTGGACCATGACATTCTCCTAAATAAGCTAACAGTTTATCACTTGGACGCAACCGCTATAGAATTCTTCCGATCATATCTCGAAGACAGAAAACAAATGGTGTACGCCCATGGAAGATACTCTAAGCAAGGAAATGTAAAATACGGCGTCCCCCAGGGATCTATTTTGGGCCCTCTTCTATTCATACTATTTATTAATGATCTACCGTTGCATATCACAAATTCTGACGTTAATTGTAATCTATTTGCTGACGATACGAGTCTTCATGTTTCTGGCAAAAAAACTACGGACATTAGCCATAGTTTACAATGCAGTCTCAATGAGGTATCTGACTGGTGTAGACAGAACCATATGGTTCTTCACCCAGCAAAAACAAAGAGTATCTTAATCGCCACGCGGCAAAAACATCAACGCCGACTACAGCCATTACAATTACAATTAAACGCTGAACCTGTTGAACAAGTCACTGAGCGTAAATTCTTAGGAATACATGTTGATGATCAACTGTGCTGGGAGACCCATATAAATGCTGTTTGTAAGACCATTGCTAAAAACACTTTCTTATTGTCCCAGCTTAGACATGTAACGGATACAAATACCCGTAAATTGTTTTTTCATGCTCATATAAAGTCCCATGTTGATTATGTCTCCACAGTGTGGGACGGCTGCAGTGATGTCCACATGAAGAGATTAAACTCCATATACAAAAGAGCTGTAAAAATGATAGATAGACGCCCCATCCCTACCACAGACAAATTTAGATATTTAAACATTATCGGTCTACGTCAGCAACTTACATTAAACAAATGCGTCTATATGCATAAGATACTGAATAATATGACACCCCAGTATCTAACCACTAAATTTATATCTCACCAAGAACGTGAACGGACCTCAAGAAACAATACCTTACCCCTACCACTGCCAAGAATTGACCTTTTTAAAACTAGTATGTCATTCTCTGGTCCGTTTGCTTGGAATTCCATCCCTGCACATTTGAAAACTATTACCTCAACAGGAAGTTTTAAAACAAAACTTTTTGATTACCTGATGAGTCAGACTTAGTACGTTTCTCAGGTACTGTAATATTTCCTGTACCTCACGTATTTCATACAGATGGTTTTTATATGTGTGTGCGCGTGTGTGTGTGCGCTCGTGTTTGTTTGTGCGTGTGGATGTATGTGTGAGCGGCGCGCGTGCGTGCGTCTGTGCATGTGTGTGTGATGAGTATTATTATTTTTTCTGTATAAAATGATGCTATTGGGTTTTGTATGTACATAAATGTTTTATAGTTTCCCTTCTTTTTTTATCCTGTAGATGTTAGCAACGGCAAGTTTGTAAAATGACGATTTGTTTTCTGTCAAAACTTTTTACCGTTGAAAAATAAAGTTTCATCATCATCATCTCTCTCGCTCTCTCCCCCCCCCCCCCCTCCCCCGCAACTCCGACCCGGGCAATGACTGTCCAATCGCTTTAACGTCATGTTTGTGTAAAACTATGCAACACCTTGTCAACGCCTGACTCTCTCTCTCTCTCGATCTCTCTTTCTCTCCCTCTCTCTTTACCCCCCCCCCTCCCCACTACGCGCCCGCCCCCCCCCCCCCCCCTGCCTTCCTGCTCCCCCCCCCACCTCCCCTGCCCACTAGCTGTATTGTGTCCGGGGTTAAAGGTATCAAACGACTGTGATGTGACTCTCGCTGTTTCGGTGCAAGCCGGCTGTTGTCCAAACACCGCGCCATCGATCCAAACAAACCACCCAGATGTTCAAACATTAAACTTTTCCCGACATGAAAGACGTGCAAACACCTCTCTTTCTCTTTGTTTGCATTGACTCACGCTTCTATCAGTCTCAGCGGCGAGTGATTGCGCGAGTCGTCATTTTTCCCCCCATAATTAACTCATTCGTTACGTGACTCACTGACGCGCGACTAACTGCCGCGTGTCTGCATGCGGCAAGGAACGAATGAATTTTTTTTTTAGAGAGAATGAATGAGAAATTTTCTTCTCCTTCTTCCCCAGTAAGATGAAAGTCTTCGGGCCGACGTCGGTCGCAGTGGGCCCGTGCACGGCCGTGAGGGTTCATGAGGGTCTACGCCTTTTGCAGATGGGTGGCATTCGCAATCTCAGTGAAAGAGCTTAACCCTTTGGCTGTCGGTAGCGCTTTTTGTCGCGATGCTTCCTTCGTTTTGCATGGAGTGAGGGGTAGAGGTCTCAGTCAGACCGAGAAGGGGTAGGATGGGTGGGGATCGGGTGGAGGGAGGAAGATACGGACCCTTGGAAGGGGTGGTGGGGTGTTTTAGTGTCCAGCGCGTGACCTCCCACGAACCAGTTGAGGAAAATTTACGAGAGTGCGTTAGTACTGGCCGGTAAGGTCTGAACCTATAACTGAGTACCGTATTCCCCAGGCAGTTTCAGTCAAGCATTGCGGCATGCAAGCGCGTATACGAAGAAAGACCCAGTACGCAAAAGATCGTCTGGCCGTCGTCGGCCGCACTGGCCCCAGTTTCTCCTCCTCGACTATAACGTGTGGTCAGTGCGTCCTCACACTGACAACACTTCACACCACTGCCACCAGTACTAAACGCACATTCTCATTACCCGCGGCGTGGCAGATTTAACTGACACCAGGCGACCACCTCTGCTGGAGGGAACATTGGGCCGGAAGAAGGCCGTATAGATCTTAATGAAGGCCATCAATTGTCTCTTGGGTACCTTGCAGTCATACAGTTAAAAGTAGAACCTCCCACAGTTGCAATTTTGTTCTCTGAAGACAGCATACCAGTTTCAGGTGTTCGATTCCGACGACGGTGGTGCCAGACTAGCTTGGCGCCTCTTGAGCACTACCCTTGAGCTATCAAGGCCATTCTATCTCCTGTTGTTAATCATCAGCGCTAAAAGTGTTAAGCCTGGCATAAATACCCTCATTCTGACGATGGCAGATCCTTGCAAAATGTTTCAGGTCACACTTTACATAGTGTGGTGATGACTTTTTTGGTCCCAGGAGTAGAGTTGGACATCAGATTCCACGACCTGTCCCTGGTCGACCAAGTGACATAGATTCTCGTGAGCCTCTGCACCTGCAGGGGCTCATGAGAATCGATGCCACTTGAAGACAAGTGGTTGCGGGGGGTTGGGTGCGTTCTGAGCATATTGCCTCTTGTAGCGGAACTCAAGACTTCTGTTTCTGAACTGTGACCCTTGCGCAAGGATGGCCTTCGCTTCCTTAGCTTCTTGTCAAACATTCACTCTGGTCTTAAATGATGTTAGGTCAGGCTGGCCAGGCCAGGGGCCTGTTGCATGAGTGAGATTAAATCCTGCGCTAAGCCACTAAGCAAGGTGCTCCGCGATGGCGGAGCACCTTGTTTTGCGGCTGGCGCAGCATTTAATCTCACTCATGCAACCGGTCTCTGGTCTGCTGACGGACGGCCGGTTATCGCAGGCAATAAATAAACCTGCAGCCCTCTACACAGTACGCGGCAAAAGGTCCGCAGGCCGACATCGGCCCGAGGGTGCTTGCTTGCTAGTTACAGGCGCCAGGTAACAGCAACGAGGTGTGTGTAAACTCACGTTCCATCGTCTCACGCAATATAAAGGTGATAGCGCAGCGGGGTCATGTCCTCCAAGTCCTAGCCTGGAGCGCAGGACTGAAAGAAGTGTTTCCGGTTCCTCTAGTTCCGGTAGTTTAGTTCTCAGCAAGCGATTCAGTGCCGAGAACTACCGATTGGTGTAGAGTCTCCTAGTTAGTTCGCTTCTTTCATGGGCACTCCTGAACAATGACCTTCCACGACTTTAACTGGTCTGATGAAACTGATAAGATGCAGAACAGTTCGTATCGTAAAGGTGTATTACTCCTACTTCCTGTTTAACCCCTTCACTCAGACTTCACTTCAAAAGTGAACGCGAACCAACTGCAAGAGGTATAGATCCTCATGAGCCCCCGCGACTGCGGGGGGCTCATGAGGATCTATGCCTCTTGCTGAGACCACTTTGTGTCCATGTTCTTTGGACAGCTGTGGCGTTTGGTCGTTCAGTGAACACAGAATTCAGAAACAACAATGTACGTCTCTTGGCAGGGGAGGGGTTAACGTCCCTATGTATTATGAGCTTATTGTGACCGGGGATCACGGTGTACCACATCAGAGTAAACAGCAACAGAAGTCTGTGCTATTGAAACGCACAGGAGTTGTTCGGCAGACCTTTCGTTTGGTTAGTTGTTGGATGCCGGCTTGGTTGCTTGTGTTCTTGTTTGCTTGGTTTGTTGCTGTTGTTTTCTTCTTGTTGTTTTTTAACACTGTTTTTCAAATAATTCATTAATGATTTTCAGGTCCTAGAGGCACAAGCTCTAACTCACGAGCGATTTTTTATATATCCCTTGTGCTTAGGAACATGAAACGCCAAATGAAAATAGTTAGCAATAGGCACAGATCCTCATGAGCCCTTGTAGTCGCAGAGGCTCATGAGGATCTATGCCTCTTGATGGGGCTCATGAGGATCTATGCCTCTGGTCAGCGACACTCGTCGCTTACTCTTTCAGTCACGCCATCCAATATCGCCAGAACAGCTGGTGAGCGGGCATTAGCCGTATTTTACGGGGGGCAAATGTTGTCCGAACGCGCAAACTCTATTGACAGGATAAACGGCAAAGGTCGGGCATGACGTTACGGCGATTCTCACATCGGAAATTGTACAAGAGTTTGAGACCCTAGAAAGCTTTGCCAGACAATCTGTTCCTGTGCCCAACAACAGCAGCCTAGCCAGTGACGTGAGGTACATTTCTTTATTTCACGACACGAAACGTAGTCCATCAGCTAGGAAGGTCTACAGTGCAAACACCCCCCCCCCCCCCCAGTACTCAATAAGATGGGTTTCAAAGTGTTTCTTAGTATGTCCTGAAATGTTTAAGCCATGTTCCCCTAAAATCCTTAGCAACACACCAGAGATATAGCCGATGGCGCAAGGGTACCCCCAGAGATAGATAATATGAGACCCGTAAGACAATGAATTCAATAGAGCCGCATCCGTCATTAATTTACGCCATTTTTAATATCAAAATTTTGGCCCCCATTACACCCTCGTTATTTCCGAATCAACCCTTTGATTTTAAAAAGTGACGAGCATGACGGATGCGGCCTTATTGATCTGATTATCTTACGGGTCTCATATTATCTATCTCTCACCAAGGTCAAGGTCATCAAGATCAAGATCATGGATCAAGGTCATCAAGGTCACCAAGGGCAAGGTCAAAGATCAAGGTCATGGGTCAAGGTCATCAAGGTCACCAAGGGCAAGGTCAAAGATCATGGGTCAAGGTCATGGGCCAAGGTCATGTGTCAAGGTCACCAAGGTCATGGGTCAAGGTCATGGGTCAAGGTCATGGGTCAAGGTCATGGACCAAGGTCACCAGGGTCAAGGTCAAAGGTCAAGGTCACCAAGGTCAAAGGTCAAGGCCAAAGGTCAAGATCATGGGTCAAGGTCATGGGTCAAGGTCACCAAGGTCATGGGTCAAGGTCATGGGTCAAGTCGTCGAGGTCATGGGTCAAGTCGTCGAGGTCTGGAACCAAATAATGGTAAAGTCCGACACCTCATGTCTAAGCTTCACCGGTTCTGAAAGACCTCTACCTCAATTCAGGTATGTTATGAATAGACTTGTTCTGAAAAAAAAATTCAAAGGGCCTACAATTATTCACATTTTTCATTTCTGACTAGCTTGCCTTTTGAAACTGAGATCAAAATCTTTTCAATCAGATCGGTATGCACCACACCTGACATGATATTGATAAAAAAAATTTAATCTGGACATGATATGCAAGAAGGAATTTTTAATTTTTTCAATTATGCGTACACCCTTCAACAAATTCAAATTTTAATAAAGCAAGGGAAGTAACTTTTTTGTCTTGCTGAAATTTTTACAAAATTACTTCCCTTGTATAAACCTGTACTCAAAGGAAAAAGTAATCTGAAATAAGGAGTGATTCCTTCCTTTTTCTGGTGCTCAAGTCATGGTAAAATTATCAAGTTACTGTCTATGTTATGTCTGATGTTTCATTTAACTCTTACTTGATCAGGGTGTGTGATTTATAATTTACTGCAAAGCCAATAATCGCCAATAATGTGTCAGGTTTGTTTGCTTAAAAGGACAGGGTTATTGAACATGACACCACAATTGAAATCTGTGAAGCATGATATTAATAAGCCAACTGAGAGAGACAATATAGGTCAGGCAAGTCTTGTCTGGGGTAAACTCAAAAACTATTTGCTGATTGGTGCAAACGTATAAAGTTACTATTAATGTACTTCCTAGAAAACATGATTTTGCTTGATAACAAAAAAACAATATTATCTTTTTTTTAAAAAATTATAATAAAATGAATCAAGACGAATTACTCCTTCTAAATGATATCAATGCTGTAGAGAACAAAGACTTAGACTCTAAGAAACAGCGTCTTTTGTCTGTGATTGTCTCAGGCAAGTCAAAGACTTATCTCGGGAAACAATACATGACAGAGGATATTGAATCTTTAACCTCTGATGAACTAATCAAGCTTCATTCAAAATATGAGAACCACATTGCCTCACTAATGACACGTGATTTAAGTCGATCTCTTGTATGCCTATACACAAAAGCAGTGAGTCACTTTCTACCTGTGGATAGTGACAGTCTATCACATGACCTTGAAAGCAACCCTATTGTTTCAAGTACAATAGGCAAATTAGCATGCATCATGTTTTACAAGTTTGGAAATTACCTTGCGCCTGTGGTAACCTTGCTTGTTACTGGGAGTCATATTGATTTCTCGAAAATAAATTTTACTGCAGAAGAAAATGGACGAAACCCAGACGACTCCACAACCGAACCCCAGTCCGGTCTTGACACAGGTTCAAACTGTGACTAAGGCTAAAAGTCCAGGCAGGGTTGAGGCTGGTAAAAGATTAGCCGAATATAACAGACAAAAAAAATTACAGCTTCAAGCTCAAACAGAAAAGGCTCATGTGACTGACCAGGCGTCAACACCGTCAGGACCTTCAGGACCATCAGGACCGTCAGGACTGACACCGACAGAACACCCTCATCAAAGTGAGAGACAAACAACTAAGTCTGACAGTGAAACAACAAAATATATAGTTGCCGGATTTGTTGTCGGATTTGGTTACGTAGGTTATCAATTATACAAAAAATACAAACCACAGACTCGTACAGTGACCAAAAAATCAGACACTCCAAAAACAAAACCAGAAGTCGCCACATTACCAGTAACATCCAAAGCCGTTGACCCATTTTATATGCAGTAAATAAAAATATTATTTTAATTTTTCTTGTATTAGAAAATGAACGACTCAAAAAATTTAATGAACCTTGTGTATCACTCTGCCGTAATCAGTGGATTAGCAGTAGCTTATTCTATGCTGGGGAAAAGTCTACTCAAAATGAAATCAGCAGACCTGAGTAGATTAGATTTTGAAGACAGTGCTAAGCTAATTGTAGTTGTCACAGCGTCTATTGCGACAAAAGATTTTCTTGTCAAGCAAGGAATTATTCCCGAAAATGTTTCTATGTAAATAAAAATAATATGGCGACGATAGCTATTATGATTGGTGGTGCTATGGTTAATGCTCTGGCATTTAGTGGCTCTAATTATCTCTTTTCTAAAATGGGTAGAGAGGAATCAGCGGAAGAAATGAAACGTCACAATGAAGCATCTGAAAAACTCGCACAAGCCCAGCAGGAATATGAAAAGAATAGAATTGAGAAACTTGATTTCATCAATGAAAAACTCAGGCTTGAAGGCCACGCACAACATACGTTTTCAAATACAGACGAAGCAATCAGGGAATACTATCTTGTCACAGGTGAAGACATGTCTATCCCGAAACCAAAACTAAGTGACTATTACAAACCAAGCACACAACAAAGAAATGGAGAGATAATCTTTGTTCTAGTGGGAATGACATTTGTTTATTTTACAGGAGTTTTCATTGCTAGAAAAAATGGCAGCCGAAAATAAACTATCGAAAATATATTACTCACCATCAGGGTATTATAAAGGAGCAACCGCTATTCAGAAATTACATGCCGCTGTGGGCGGAGATATAACACTCAATCAAGTCAAGCAATGGTTACAGAGACAGGCAATTTGGCAGGTATATCTCCCTGCTCCAAGAAAGATAACAAGGCCTCATTTTGAGAACACAACACCTAATGACACACACCAAATGGACCTTTTGTTCTTACCACATGACACAATAAGAAAGAAACGATACAAGTACGCATTAACTGTCGTAGACATAGCTTCAAGGTACAAAGACGCTGAACCCATATCTGACAAAACTGCTACCACAGTTGCTACTGCTTTATCTAGTATCTATAAAAGAGGCCCTTTAAGATACCCCAGGCTTGTACAAGTTGATGATGGATCTGAATTTAAGGGCGCAGTTAATCAGTTATTTGCTAAGCATGGTGTACTGGTCAGACGAGGCATTCCAGGTGTGCACAGATCACAGGCAATTGTAGAGAACTTTAACAAACAGTTATCAGAAAGACTTTTCAGTTACCAGTATTCTAAGGAACTCATGCATGACACCCGTAACACTGAATGGGTAAAGAGATTACCACATGTGATAAAAGCAATGAACAATGAAGGACACCCAAAACCTGCTGATGCTATTAAATTGAAAACAATTACAGAGCCAAAAACAACCCCAACCCCACCTCCAGACACAAGTTTATTTACCAAACAGGTGAGATATTTATATCAACCAGGAGAGGCTGAGAACGACGACAGACGCAGAGCGACAGACCCCATCTGGTCAACATCCGTTCATAATATAAAAAAAATAATTCCCGGCGCAGACGCAACAATATATTATCTGTATGACCCTGCACCCCAGAGAGCATTTGTCAGAGAAGAACTACAGATTATTCCCCCAGACACCGTTACTCATTTCAGTAACTAAGTCGTCAATTAATTCATCAACCAGTTCATCACAAATGTCTTCAGATAACTTGAGCCTGTAATGACCAGGTGCATAAGCTTTCTCTTTACTGTGAAAAACACGTTTCGTGTCTCCAACTGCAAGTGATTTCTTATGTGTTTGAATTATTTCAAGATTGTGTTTGTTTGATCTCAGTGACTTGTTTGGATAATCAGGCATCAATGCACCATCTAACACTTGCTTGTAATGTTCATGACGTATGTCTTTATTTTTTATCGCTGTTTTCTTGATACCTTTGGCTTTTGACTGACTACCTTTCTGGTGCAGTATAGAATACATTTTTGATCTCAGTCCAACGTACTCAACTATAGGCACACCATTTAGTTCATCTTTAAACTTACCAGGCACTTTCTTGTTTTGTGTGCTAAACAGTGGATGGTCTTTAGGATAGTCAGATGTGTCATACATGTGTAACTCTGTTTTCATGTCTTCATAAAAGTCTTCAGTACACACATCAATGATCATAGAGTCAGTGTCAGTGTATAACAGACGGCAGTCAGGATATTTTGGTTTGAAGTAATCATAATAAAATTCAAGCATTAATAATTTTGACAACTCCAGAATTGCCATACCAATGAATACTGGCTTGTCCAGTTTAACAATCTTTTTTTTGAGTGACACTGCATACAATGATGAATGAAACTCTTTGTACCCTGTGTACTGAGGCTTACCTGTAAGTTTAATTGCACCCAATTCAGTTGTGACCAGTCTCACATCTTTTCTGTGATGAGGATTTTCCATTGTCTTGCCAAAACAGGCATTGTTCATAAGCTTAAAGAAGTCTTTGTCAAATGCAGTGTTGCCGTCTCTGGCACGAAGGGTTGTGTTCTTCATTATGTAATCTTTCATGAAAGCAATTTGGTCAAATTGAATTCCTCTGTGAACTTTCTTTAGTACTAACCCGTGTCTGATGTAAAACTGCAACAAGCGGTAGTGACAAACATAATTGAATTTATCATTCAGATTAGGCACAAGTTTAGTGTCTTCTTTTTTTCCTGTCATACTCATTTTCTCAACAGCTAAGGGATAATCATTATGATAATCATGTAGATGGTGCGGGTACTCCAGGTCTACTTCAAAGATCCAACCCTTCGCGTTGTTTCGGTCAAGATTCATAATATTGTTAGTTAACCCTGACTCTGTTACATCATACTGTGACAAATCATGCAGACAAAAGTTTTTCAAGGGCAATAATTCACACATCGCCCAGCCATACAAATTGTTAGCGTCAAGGTACGTAATGAATGACCTTGACCCAGGGTTTGAGGGGTCAAACCCCCGGCCGTCCAAATATTTATTGTTGGCTCTGGCGTAGTTATTTGCTGCAATACTAATACCACCTCTCAATCCCCGTTCTACCATTTCACCCATCGTACGATCAGACAACAGGTCTATAGATATCTTACTGGATTTCAAAAATGCATCCCACGTCATGCCAGGACTAGTTATGTAGCAGGCTGGGTCAAGTCTGTAGTGCAACAAACCCTTCTCACGGTAACTTTCAAATACATCTGCTAGCAAACAAACATCTGCTTTCAAGTACTGGTCGTGGTAGTCACCAATTGTCTGACACCCCAACTTCCCCCACGCATCAAGTGCATGTTGATATTCAGAGTCAGAAATACCTTTTCCAGTTAGTGTAGAATAAAATTTCTCTTTTGGTGGCAGTCTTGTTTCTTCAAACACAACCCAGTGATCAATGTACTCATATGGATAGACACCTTTCTTAATCAAGTCTGGCTCAAAATATTTACTCGTTATTGGATACTCAGTCAGTCCTTCTGCCAGACTAGCAAGACCTAAAGACAAATGTTGCATGGAGTCATAAAATGCTAATTTATCTAACCTAAAAGTCAAGTATTTCTCAGTTGTCTGGGCAATACAACTTATGTTTTTGTACGACTCATCTACAGCCTGCATGATAATGTGTGAATCATATCCTTTGAGATTGTGGAAAAAGATTGGTAACTTATATGTCTTGGGATCTGTTTTTAATAATAAGTTACAATTGTTATGTGCAGCACCCCTGTAACGCCCAGTTATGTGATCGTGGTCACGAACTTTATCACCCCCCAGAGGTTGTTCGCAAATCCAACACGTCTCAGCTGTATCAAATTTTAATTTGTCTTCTTCTGTCATCACCAAAGGCATCTGACATGTTGTGAGATATTGTACTACCTGACTGTACAGTTGTCTCATTTCTGTTAAAAGCAGACATGCTGCATTTTCACCCCTGTAGATAACAGGCTCTGAATGCAAACCGTCTGACCTAACAATAATGTATCCAAAAGAACACACCACTTGGTCACTCAACTTTATAGTCTTTGGTAATGATTCTGGAACAGGACCGTCATACGGAACTACTAATGATTCAAAATCTGCGTACACTACAAACGGCAACTTTTGTTGATTCCCATAGTTTTTAAAATACACTTGACTACCAGGATCTGGATACTTAAGTACAGTTTGAATGTCATCAGCTGACCTGCAGTGTAAAACATGTTTGTGTGCCACTGCAATAGAGGAAAACCTCTGTAAACATCTATTACAAAATTCCTGTTTGCCCTTGTGTTTTGTTGTATGATTATGAATTAGACGTGACATATTCCTAATAATTGTGTAGTGAAAGTTATTGTCATCTCCGATTAGCAACATGTCAACATGCTTATTTTCTGACTGACCATAGGTTGGTGCCAGTGCTGATACTCTAATGGGTTGTAACTTGTCAACAGACACATTATCCCACACAAACACATTTACAGATATGCCAGGATTTAATTTTTCAAACAAGTCTATGTCCTCTATTTTAACAGGGAACTCAATGCCACTAAAATCAAGTTCGTTTACAAATTTGGTGTAGTTAGATACACGTTCAGGTTTTGTCTTTATAAAGTGTAGTTTAGCAAGCACACACCACATGAAACAATAGTTGTCATTGTTCTGTATGTTGACGACAGCCTTCTTGTTTGCTACTTCTGTTGGCAGTGGTAACCATGCTTTACCTAATATAGGATGATACCTAGACTGCTTTAGTTGTAGTTCATGTACATGTCCTTCGTGCCAACCAGACCCCTTCATTCTTGCACTGTCAATTGCCTGTAGAAAGTCTGGTAATAGTCTGTCTCTAAACACGTTTTCCAATTCTCTTCTTGTGTTAACAGTGTGTTGTCTTGTTGATATGTACGAAACAATCACCTCACCGTCGACCCTAGTGAATTCTATTTTCGCAACAACCTGAATCTTCACGCTGCCTGTCAGAAGATTTTGTTGTATGACAGAAAAAGAGTTTTCTATTGATTCGTAAACATTATTAGTATTGGATATGGGTAAGTTTGTTGTGTGAAACACGTTTCTTAAACCAGATGAGCCAGGGTTTGATGGGCCAGGGCTTTGTGAATTGTCCGTCATTTTTATTTGACCGACAAAATAATAAATGAAAAAATATTACTGCTGGCTCACCTTGTGTAATACCACTTTATTAACTGTAACACTGTCAATATAAACATTTAGTTTGCGTAGTTGTTTAAATATGCTATAACAAACTTCCCCTAACCAACCATAGTTGGTATCATCAACTTTAAAAGTAGGTGTCTTTAAATCAACTGTCATGCACTCCACATCTGGATGCTCATCGACGTAATCTAAAGTCACACTATATGTAACATATATTTCTGATGGTGCTGAAAGGCTTATGTAAGTCTGTTTGGGTGTTATTAAGTCAGTAAAGTGCATAACATCTTTGAAAAGGTGTGTGAGATCAAGCACTTGTATGATTTGTCCGTCTGTCATTTTTATTGGACAAACAAATGTATAAATTAATTTACATCAATTTACTAACCCATACCCTGTGGGCTGATCTGTCTTTAAAATGAGCTTTAGATGCTTAGTTGATTTCAGTTTATTTTTTACATCATCTCGTTCATGTTTATTTGGTATGACATCGTTTTCTCTGAGACAGTCTTCAAAGCTGTCACGGTCCTTACAGTAAAACAAACAGATAAACTTTAACTGTTCACGAAAATCTTTCAGTACAGCATTATATTTCTGAGTGAGAATCCATACACTGACATTTGCGTGTCTGCCACTGAAGGCAAGTTCTGCTAGAGTGTTTCTCTTCTTGACAATGTCTTTCTCTGCAGAACAGTCATCAACTATGAACAACGTTGGCTGTCCTTCAAATTGCTTGTAAAAATATTGTAGGTAGTCATTCAGTTTTTTCTCAGGGTCAACTAAGTATATGTTGTTGTCAGTCCAAATGAATAAACGGTTGTGATAAGCTTTGTTGTGTTTGATTGTAGGACAAAATATTACAATGTTTTCAAAATGGTGGATGTATCTTGTTTGTAAGAGGTTAAGTACAAATTCAGTTTTCCCACACCCTGTGGCGCCACAAAATAATCCACAGTGTGGGTCGAGTGTCATTAAGCTCAGGTTCATTTTAATACACAATATAATTTTAATATATGTGTCCACTTAGTCTGCTTTCTGCAATATTGAGTTGTGCGTCATATATCAGGTACAAATATATGTTAATGGCTGCAGCAGTTTCAACCTTCTTTTGTATCTGAATTGTTATTCCGTCACTACCATTCTCGACAGTTCGACCTGACCCATGAAGATAATCGTCATCTGTACTACGAAGGTCTAGCCACAGTGCATACTTGTTTGTCAGGTATTGCCCGATCCTAACATCAAACAGATGTAGATCTTTGCACGCAATGTTTGCTGGTTTATCTCTAATCCTTCCACCCGCAAAATACTTTGTGGTTTCGTCATAGTGTTGATAAGGTAACATTCCTGAAGCATACACTTGATTAGGGCGGCCTTCAATTGTGCAGGACAAATGTGTAATCTTAGGATTGTAGAATTTTTCTGAATCTCTTTTGTATGGACTCACCGGTTCAACAAACAACATAAGAATACCTTTCAGTGACCTGGCTGGTGTGTTTAAGTTTAAGTTCCACATTGGGTCACTCTTGTCTTTGGGAATTAAACTATGTCTAATCACCCTGTCATAATAAATTGGAAGTCTTGACTGGTACTGATTTTGTATGAGTCTGGCTAGTTCAATATGTGTGACAATTTCATATTCCAAGGAAATGTTAGAGATCTTATATGTTGCATCTGTGGCAGATGATTTAATGACTTTGGAGTAGTCATTAAAGGTTAGTTCAAAACTCAGACGGTCATTCAGTGCCCCTTGATAATAAGGCAAATGAGCTGTGAGGATTTCAAACTCAAGTGGAATGTAAAATCTGGTTCCATATGTTTCTGCTATAATAACTTCCTTTGGTACCCCAGTAGTTACCTTATATGCTGCATTGATTCGAAGTTTACCAACATTATCAGACTGTATGCCTTGGTAAACACGGTCTTCTCGTTCTTCTCTTGTGAGCCAAAGATCCTTGTAACAGTAGAACACATCTGAGTCATCAAGACTAAACACTTCCTGTCCTTCAAGTTTTACTTTAATAGTCCTAACAATTGCTCTGCCAAGATTGTCAACCAGTGTTCTGTTTACGTCTGCGTCTGATGATAGTTCAATATTAAATGCTAGGCGTGCAGTGCCAGGAACAATAACGTCACTGGGTCCTAGGTTTGGAAACTTGACTGTAAGTGTTTGATTCTGGTCTATGGTACTTGGATTGTTTGTGATGACGATTGATTGTCTTATGCCCTTAACACCCAGAGGCTCGCGTAGTTTTCTGTATGGGTCTAACTTTGATCCGTAAGACTGTGTCATTTTTATTATGCACAATAAAAAATAATAAATTAATAAAACAATGGCAGCAGGAGGATTTAATCATGAAGATTTTGAAATGGATGACACGTATGATTTTGGTAATACAACAGATATGGCAGATATGACAGATATGACTGGTACAAGAAATATTTACAGTTTACGTCATAAACTTTTAGAAACCAAAGTGAACTCGTTTTATGATCATGTTGGTGGCCGCCCAGACAACGTAGACCCTAACCAGTTTGAACTTGATGGCAAGGGTCATTTATATTTAAATACTGTTGACAAAGGAAAAGTACTATTGACTAACAAAAAAGACCCTAGTAGGTTTAGGGCTTTAAGTACAATAAAAAATGAAGGTGGTGTTGGTGCCTTGCGTCAACTGGGTATTGGTGGGTCTCCTGTCACGCCAAGACTGGCTAGTGTGCTTCATGACACGCAAACAAAGTTGCCAACAGGGCAACAAATTGAAATGGCACCAGTAACAAGCCTACCAGAAATAGCAAACACTGTGATACAAGAAACTTCATTTACTGAAGGTCAATTAAATGATGCTATGAAAACAATAGATGATCCACCTTTGTCAATGAGGGAGATTATGGGATTGGATAAATCACTGCAGACAATAAGAGGTGAGATGGTTAATAATCTTGCCAAACTGGGAGAACTTGATAAACACATTGAACGTGAAAAAGAGAAACTGGCTACAGCAGACAATGGGAATCTTGACACAGAAATGAAAGAAAGAATACAACACAGATTAAATGATTTGCAGATAGAAAGATCAGGACGGTTAGAAACAATTAGTATTGGAAGACAAAAACTGAAATCACAGGTCAACAGAATTAGAGAAACTATTCAGAAAATACTTCACGAAGACACTACTCTGGCTGAGAGACTTAAAACACTTTTCAGAGAACAAGGTATTACAATTGCTAGTTTAATTACTGCTCTTGGGTTTATTATCAGCACTGTAGTGCTGGCTGTCTCCGGTGCTGGGGTTGGTGGGGGTGCACCGCCACCCCCGGGCCCACCGGCTCCCACAGATCCAAAAGATTTACAGTCGTGGGTAAAGAAACAGTTGTCTCACATATCAGACTTGCTTAAGAAATTGGCTCTGAAAGCAGTAGACACATTGCCTGGCATTTTAGGCTCTGTTGTCAGCTGGTTGATTAGTACAGCGGCAAAGGCAGTTGGGTTTATGGCAGAGCATGTGTGGGTATTTTTGGTGACAGTAGGAGGGTTAATGGCGGGTTATTTAATGAAACAGATAAAGAAGTAATACTCCTAGCCCTGTTAATCCTATTACTAATGCAGTTCGTTCTGACTCATGTGTGTCAGGGGTTGTTACTGACTGTATGGGTGTCGGTGGTGGGGCAGGGGAAGTAACCTCCTGTAATGATTTTAATGACAGTACATGCGCAGTTGTTGCTCCTAAGTTTACACTTTTATTAAGTCCTAATTTCTGACCAACACCTGCAACAATGATTTCATTGTTATAATTTGTTATTGTACCCATTTGGAGTTGAAGGTCAGATGGTAACATGTATAACCCAGTGCCAACTACAAAGTCAACTTTCGATCTAGCATATCTGAGTACGTTTTGGTAGCGCTGTATGCTAGATGGGAGATCAACTGATGAATTTATTGAATCTTCAAGATTAGCGAGAAACTGTTTTTGAGATTCAAATATACCACTTCCATTCAAAATATTCGATTTTGTTAGTGATTGTGCACCTAGTATACACCAGACATATGTTCTGATAGACTCATTGACGCGCTCGACTCCCGCTTGAGTAAACCCGTCACTCCTGTCCAAGACAAATGTGGTCCACGCGTTAGACTGTTTCTGCTCTATTGATCCTAACCAGACTTGTGATTTTGATGAGAATAAAGTGTAACCAGGGTAATAATCTTGAGGGTATTGTCTGTGACTCATAGCGTAATAAAGTGTACCCATGCCTTTGTGATCATCAAGTTTTTGTGTGAAGTCATACTTAGTGCCAGGGTTAATGTTAAATTCATTACAGATGCGTTCAAATGCTTTCATATCCATGGGGTTGTTATACCTGTTGAAACTGGATTCAGTGGGCAGTGGTGTATGAAGTTCTGACAGTATACGTCTAAGCTGGTAGTAAGTGTGAAAACGATACACAGACCTAATCAGTTTGTTTGAGTGATTCAAATGATCTGTAAATGAAACACCACAGCCTGTAGTAGAACATAGTATTGCAAAGTTGAGTTGGTTTTGAAACATCTGTAGTGGACTTGAAGACCACTTTCTTGCAGTTGAGTCATCTGTTATTGGAGGGTTTAGGTAATGGTCAAACGGATTCGGTACTTTGACTTGAAATAGGTCTTGTACGCTTGCGTCAGACACAGCTATGTCAAGCTGATTTAGTTGAATTATTTTCTGTTCATAAGTAGGTGCGACATTGTATTTGGCATCCACATTAAATTGAAATGCGTTTGTAGTGGTAATGGTTGGTGATTTAAATTCCATCCTTTTTTATATGAGATAATAAAAATGTTTATTACCTTAACAAATCTTGACACAAGCAAACCAGTGTGGTTAACTAATGGGATTGATAATCGTGATGGTAGCAAGGCTGCAGCTATCCATGAAATGTTCTACACAGTAAAATGGTTTAATGTTACAAATGATACAGATTATTATATAGATGGATCTGTTGTTGCTAGTTTAAAGAGAGTTAATGTTTTACGAGCTGGGTATTATGACTTTTGTACTTTAGCTGAATGGCTACAAAATGAATTTAAAATTAAAGCAACTTTAAATCCGGCTAACTTACTTGTTACATTAGATTTTCCAAAAGGTAGTGAGTATTCATTATCATTAAGTCTTATAAAATTACTTGGGTTTATGGGTAATATAATTTCTTTTCCAGATGAAGATTGGACAAAATGGTTAAGTCCAGAAAGGCAACAACTACTACTAAAACCAAAAAAAGAAAAAATAATTGGAAGATATCCTGTTCATTTGTCAGTACACACAGTGCTAAATGTTTATTTGAAAGAACTAAACACATCTGAGAATGTACACAATGGAAAGCCTTCAACTTTGTTGAGATGTTTACCTACTGGAACTGCTCCGTATTGTGAAAGTGTGGTTGTTAGATTTCCTAATTTGCAGTTTAAGAAATTAGGTTCTAGTTTCTTTGAGTCACTGAGTATATCTGTAACTAATCAGGATGACAAACCAGTTCTTATGCATGATTTTAGTGTAGTGTTGGAAATTAAATAATTTTATTTTTGTTTATAAAAAATGAGTGGTGGTCCAAAGTTGAGAATCATACCAGTTGCATGTCCAGTAACAGAATTGAAAGATTTGGCAGACGTACAGGATTTTGAGAAGGAAGGGGATGTTGGAGAAATATATGGTTTTGAACTTGATTCAAATGGCATGTACAAGAGGAAAGTAATTGTTGACCATGAAAGACGGTGAAAAACAGATTCCTAAACTTGGTCAGCTACGTGATGTTACTGTACCTACTCCACCTGTAAATAATTCGCCCTACAACTTAATACATGTGGGAAATAAGTGGGTGGTTTCACCTGTGCCTGTTCCACCACCCACAATTGACTGGGACATAAAGTTGGAATTTATTAGTCCTTATGTATACACTGATGACGAAGGCGCCTTAGTGTTTAGGAAGGTTGTTAACTCGGGGCCGCTTATTGTAAGCCTTGTTCCAAGTTTTGCCCCAGACAACAATAGCAGAGAAAAACTGAAAGTTGAAAATTATGAGAGACGGCGGTATCTTCTTACAGCTAGAAAGGGTAGATCAGATACTTCTGTTGTGTTTATGCCAGCAAGCTTAGTCATGGCTAGAGAAGCGACAATAGTATTTGAAATTATCATGAAATCTGTTGCTACTGCTAAAGAGGCTCAAATTGCACAGGGGATTAAACTTACATGGGATGAAACAGTAACAGAATCATCAAAGGTTTTTATTGCTATTACAAAAAATAATGATGTTATTAATGTTTCGAGCAGTGTTCCAGCTGTCAAGGTGGTGGTCGACAAAACAACTTTTGTTCGTCTAACTTACATAAACCTTGAACACATTGATCTTGTTGCATTTTATTATGCCAGCAAATTGTATACTTTTGAAGAGTTGCAAAATGTAATTGCTGATTAAATAAAAAAAATATTTGTGAATAAAAAAAAATGGTAAACTTCTATCCGCAACTACCAACGCTTGATCCGACTGAAACAAATGTGATGACTAAAACAACACTTGCGCCTGATCCACATATGCCAATTGCATCAGATAAAACATTACAGGCAGATGCATTCAGATTAAATAATATTACAGAAGCTTTGAAATATTTGGAGAGTGAGGAGGCTAAGTACTCACGGTGCAAAAGGAGGTATAAGTCAGTATTTAATTCTGTTCAAAACACTTCTATGGCTATTGGTGCAGTTTCAGATTCATGTTCTGTGGGGGGTATTGTTCTGTTCGCCACAGGAATTGGGAGTTTGGCTGGAATAGCAGTTGAGGGTGTTAGCGTTGCTACATGCCTGGCTTGCTTTGGTTTGGAAGCCCTAAACAAGAGGTTTCACACAAAATTACAGAAACATGAAGCATTGAGTACTTTGGCTGGTGCAAAGCTGAGCAGTATGAAACTTATTATCAGTAAGGCATTGAATGATAATTTTATTGATGATGAAGAATTTAAGCGCGTCCAAGATGATTTAAATAATTACAAAAAACAGAAGTCTGAAATACAGAATAAGATGCGTAGTCAGTCTCCCGTGAATGTTGAAGAACTGAAGGCCAGTTTTTTAGCAGAGGGAAAAAGGATAGGGGTACAGGAAACCACAGAAAAACTACACATTCTTTTAAACAAATAAAAATCAGATTTGGTAATCGTTTATTAATGTCATACACTTCACAGAAAAATGCCATGCCACTTACAACACTTGTGCCTGATTATTTAACCCCATCTGCACCACCGCCAGAGTACTACTGAGAGAAAAAAAAGTTTTTTTATTGTCCTTGTATCTTGTTAAAACTGTCTCAGTGTCTTGGGACTTGAGTCAAGTTGTTGTAAGAACTTAGGGTAAGTACTTGTAAGAACTTAGGGTAAGTACTTGTAAGAACTTAGGGTAAGTAATTAATAAGTTCTTATGACAACACACTTAAAGGTTACCTCTGCAGGTTCCTAAAAGTTAGTTGCAACTTGTTAATAAGTATTAAGTTTCACTTGGCATCACTTGATCAGGTTAATGATTAGGTGTTGTCAGAGACAATAGTTATACACCCCCACCCCCCTCCAAAAAAAAGCAAACAATGTCTCTCTCAGTTGGCTTATTAATATCATGCTTCACAGATTTCAATTGTGGTGTCATGTTCAATAACCCTGTCCTTTTAAGCAAACAAACCTGACACATTATTGGCGATTATTGGCTTTGCAGTAAATTATAAATCACACACCCTGATCAAGTAAGAGTTAAATGAAACATCAGACATAACATAGACAGTAACTTGATAATTTTACCATGACTTGAGCACCAGAAAAAGGAAGGAATCACCCCTTATTTCAGATTACTTTTTCCTTTGAGTACAGGTTTATACAAGGGAAGTAATTTTGTAAAAATTTCAGCAAGACAAAAAAGTTACTTCCCTTGCTTTATTAAAATTTGAATTTGTTGAAGGGTGTACGCATAATTGAAAAAATTAAAAATTCCTTCTTGCATATCATGTCCAGATTAAATTTTTTTTTATCAATATCATGTCAGGTGTGGTGCATACCGATCTGATTGAAAAGATTTTGATCTCAGTTTCAAAAGGCAAGCTAGTCAGAAATGAAAAATGTGAATAATTGTAGGCCCTTTGAATTTTTTTTTCAGAACAAGTCTATTCATAACATACCTGAATTGAGGTAGAGGTCTTTCAGAACCGGTGAAGCTTAGACATGAGGTGTCGGACTTTACCATTATTTGGTTCCAGACCTCGACGACTTGACCCATGACCTCGACGACTTGACCCATGACCTTGACCCATGACCTTGGTGACCTTGACCCATGACCTTGACCCATGATCTTGACCTTTGGCCTTGACCTTTGACCTTGGTGACCTTGACCTTTGACCTTGACCCTGGTGACCTTGGTCCATGACCTTGACCCATGACCTTGGCCCATGACCTTGACCCATGACCTTGACCCATGACCTTGGTGACCTTGACACATGACCTTGGCCCATGACCTTGACCCATGATCTTTGACCTTGCCCTTGGTGACCTTGATGACCTTGACCCATGACCTTGATCTTTGACCTTGCCCTTGGTGACCTTGATGACCTTGATCCATGATCTTGATCTTGATGACCTTGACCTTGGTGAGAGATAGATAATATGAGACCCGTAAGATAATCAGATCAATAAGGCCGCATCCGTCATGCTCGTCACTTTTTAAAATCAAAGGGTTGATTCGGAAATAACGAGGGTGTAATGGGGGCCAAAATTTTGATATTAAAAATGGCGTAAATTAATGACGGATGCGGCTCTATTGAATTCATTGTCTTACGGGTCTCATATTATCTATCTCTCCCCCATTCACGCTCTTCGCAAGTGCTAAAATGAGGTTGAGAAACATTTTCCTCTAAATATATCAGAATTCATTCCAGAAGCCCAAATCAGGCAATATTATGTCAAGGCACATCTTCTGCATCCTCTGCAAAAAAAGCATAATGAAAAAATATTGAATCTCTGGCTCACAGTGAAGGTATTTGTGCACCCAGTAAACGACCATTTCCGCAAAATTGCAAAAAAAGACAAAAATAATGTGTCAGATGCCTTCAGACATTTCCTATAGCACTGACAGTCCATTTTCAGGTTTACATCATTAAAATAGGATGCCACAATTATTATAAACTTGACTAGGTGATGCTGTGATCACTGTGAGTGCCACAGTGGTTGATTTTGTATCCCTACCCCCAAGTTGTAAAAATACACAAAATTAGAAAAAAAATTACTTAAGTTATTGCATTTCATTTTGACCTCTCTTTACCTATTACGTTTCAATAATGTAATTAATTTTGTGTATTTTTACAACTTGGGGGTAGGGATACAAAATCAACCACTCTGGCACTCACAGTGATCACAGCATCACCTAGTCAAGTTTATAATAATTGTGGACTGCCAGCGCTATAGAAATGTCTGAAGGCATCTGACACATTATTTTTGTCTTTTTTTGCGATTTCGCAGAAATGGGCGTTTGCTGGGTGCACAAATACCTTCACTGTGAGCCAGAGATTCAATATTTTTTCATTTTGTTTTTTTTGCAGAGGCTGCAGAACGTGTGCCTTAACATAATATTGCATGATTTGGGCTTCTGGGATGAATTCTGATTTATTTAGAGGAAAATGTTTCTCAACCTCATTTTAGCATCCGCGAAGAGCGTGAATGGGGGTACCCTTGCGCCATCGGCTATATCTCTGGTGTGTTCCTAAGGATTTTCGGGGAACATGGCTTAAACATCTCAGGACATACTAAGGAACACTTTGAAACCCATCTTATTGAGTACTGGGGGGGGGGGGGGGGGTGCACGGTAGACCTTCCTAGCTTATGGACTAACGTAGTTGCTTGTAATCGTTGTTTTCAATTCAACAGCCCAAATAATTCTATCTGCAAAAGGCATGGATCCTCATGAGCCCAAAAATGTCGCTGGGTTACACAAGAATCCAGGGTTGAGTTGCACGTAATTCACAATAGCCAATATCTGACCGTCATAGTTCCAAATGCTTCGTTTTGAATTATATTTTTTAACCCCACGCAAAAAATAAATTCTCGCTACAATGCAAAGGGATATTTGGTTGGCAGTTACTGGTCTGGAAAGGTTTCCTGCAACTCGGGGCAGAACTCTTGTTCGTTTACGTCTGTGTCTGTCACGCAAAGGATGAAAACGGCTTTCAGTCAACCGCTGCGTATGACATTTTTTGTTCGTCGTCTTGCAATAAGCAAGATCCCAGTAAACAAAAGGTCCTCGGGGCCGACTTCGGCCGTCGTTGGCACGCGCACAGCTGACGTCGGTCCGAGGACCTTTTGCTTATTGGGATGGGACACAGCAGTGCATAACGAGCGTGCTAGGACAAGCAAAGCGTTTAGCGAGACTGACAAAGACCGCACGCCGTAAAACAGACACTTAACAACTGTCGACATCAAAAGAAACAGGTAAGGGTCCCCTACCGCTGAATCGATGCAGGGAGTCATTAAAATAACCCTTTGCGTGTCGGTAGCAGTTTCAGGCGCGATGATTCCTGCAGAAATCATCGCGACTAAAACCGCTACCGACAAGCAAAAGGTTAACCTAATATGAAAGCCACGCACGCGGCAGGATTCCATCGTGGAATCTCAGCGACCCAAAAATGTCGCCACCACACGTCAAAGCAGTGTTTCGGGGGTCACTGAGACCTGACGCACTGCAAGATATGGGTCGACTGTGCATGACAGTCCAAGGGTGGTGCCAGAATAGCTTGGCGCCTGCAGGCGCCAACCTACTCTGGCACCACCCTTGAACTGTCATGCCCAAACCGTCTCCTGAACTGTACAAATATAGTCTTCAAAGGACAAATCCCAAATTTAATGATCTCGGTCTCAATGTGATCAGCTCTCAGTGTGGTCAGCTACTCCGGCACCTCCTATGAGCTGTCATGGTCGAACCGTCTCCTAAACTGTATATATAAATGCAGTCTTCACAGGAAAACTCCCAGACTTGAGGAATTCTGCCTTAGGGTTCGCCAGCTATTCCTGTCCACTAATATGGCCGTGGACCCTTCCCTGCAAGACAGACTATCTACATAAAAACCATAGTGGCCTGACGAGCGATGCGCGCTGACAAGCTTGACAGTCCCCGCGCACGCAGGCAGCGCGCTCAGTCACGCCTCACTCATACAGATAATTACAGTCTAGTCCGCTTATAACACGGTCGGATATAACAAAAGTCGGATATAACAACACCTTTTCAGAGGTCCTGACATCACATTTTCCATGTAAATTACTTTGCTTATAACGAACTTTGGATATAACAACCAAAAAGGTTGAGTCACCTGGCGATTCGTTATATCCAAAGTTTACTGTATAATTATGAAGTGAGTGTTCCGCTGAGTTCCGATCACCTCGGTGCCCCGCCGTGATATTGCCTTAGTCGTCTGATCGGCGTTAAACCAAACTAACTAACTACGGTGCCGGTGGGGACGTAAAACTGGACTACTGACTGGCTGAGAGCGCCGGAGACTTGTGTGGCGTTGTCAGGGCACATCGCTCGTCAGGCTCCTGTGATTAAAAACTAGACCGCTAGTGGCCCTTGCAATCCTGTTTTGACCACAGGCAGCCGAGGATGGCTGCATTATTTCTATTGTACAACACTGCGATTGTCATACAACTGAGTAAACAATTATAAGGCAGTCGGCCTCGGTTGCCTGTAGTTAATACTTCCTCTTCCCTCGTAACTCTGTCCAGAGACATATGTCTCTGCTGTGTCCTCTCTAGTAAAAGTGTTCAGCATTTTTTTACGGACACTAAGGTCCTGCCTGTGACTCTTTTACGGTAAACATCACGCCAACTGCAGGAGGTGGGACAACCATGACTGCTGAATACTCACAAACCAGAGTTTGTGAGTATTATATCTCGAGGCAAAATTGTATCGTTACATTGTTGAGTATTGTCTTGTGCATCTACAGTGGGAAATCAGGGTATTTACCCGACCACATTTAGTAGTGCACCTTCTTGTTTGTGTATGTGTGTTTCTCCTGCCTACTTCCTAAGTTCCAGAAAAATACATGGGTTATAGGCTAGACCTGATGCATCCTTTTTAGGAATGTAGATGATCGTCTTGTTCTAAACCTGCGTATTTTCCTGTGGGCTGGCGATTGGGTGCCTGATAGGCGGGGGCAGGGGATCTAACTGTCTGTCCAGCGCTGAGTAATTCCCCTTGGTATGTGTACATGACTGCTGAAGACTTTAACCCTACACTGCCGAATAAAAAAAGCGAAATGTGAACCGATCCAACTGCAAGAGGCATGGATCCTCATGAGCCCCCGCAGTTGCGGGGGCTCATGAGGATCTATGCCTCTTGCTGACATCACTTCGAACACACGTTAAGGCAAATTTCCTGTTATGCACAGTAAATTACTTGAATCTGGAATGTTCCTGGGACAACTGGGACTCTTTGACGTTAAATTAACAAAGAAATAGAACCTGCCAATAAATGGGGTTAAATAACTATAATCAAAGCGCCAAGCTAACCAGGCACTACCTTACGGAGATGACGGTCAATGGCTCCATTCATGCGTGGACTTTCAAGCTTCCTTTGTTGGCGCACCTAAATTGCGATTCAGGGATTTTATTTGTTCTTTTCCCGCAAGGGGCATTGATGCAGCAACGGCAAAGGATGAACACACAAAACACACTCAGTCCACGAAATTGGGACAAAAGTTTTACCCCCCCAAAAAGTAAAAAAAATACAAAATAAACCACTCAAGAGTATGTCACACAAAATATCAATCAGTGAATTTTTTTTTTAAATATAAAAAAATGCATGCATAAATATGCAGTTAACTGGAGATATTATTCTGGTTAAGCTACGTAAATTAGACTGCTTGATTTTGGAAGTGAAAGGGAGCACTAAGGTCCCACGCACAAACCCAACATACCTGGCTTTGGGCGTCAAAATGACCCTATCGTCCCCAGTCCACAACCACACTGAAACTGACACCATAAACGAGCTTCAAGTCAAGGACAGCCAAAGGTGTGCTGAGTGTTTGTCCACTGTCATTTTCAACTTCTCTCCTGCTTACGCCGTTGTACTGTAAATTTCCAACAGTTTAATCCAGCCCGCCCTAGCATAATACAACAACATGAGACAGATCGACCATGATAGTTCAAGGGTGGTGCCAGAACAGCTTGACGCCTACAGGCGCCAAGCTGTTCTGGCACTACCCTTGAAATATCATGGTCGATCTGTCTCCTGCACTAGGACTGTCTAGACGAGTAAATCTTGGGACTCCTTTTTCTTTTCATTTTTTTACACAAAGATCTGTCTGACGACTTGATGAGCGAGGTAAATGATCCCTACCGCTAAGCAAAAGGTGCAGATTCGATCTAATGAGACCCTGCGGCCGCCGCAGCACTGAAGACTCTATGAGAGTCTGTGCCTTTCGCAGACGGACGAGGCCCGATCAAGTTATGAAAATGCAAGGCAAACCTAAATCATATCGGCACATCTTCTCAGTCGAGCGCCGAACCACTATTTTTAACGCAAGACACAAAAGTCGGCGAGGAAAACCTGGCGTCATTGTGCGGGGACAATACAGTTCAGCGACTAAGTCCTAGCCAGCGACTCATCGCAAGTTGGAGCACAGCTGTTAAATCTCACCCGAGTGAGGCACGCAGCTAAAACCTAACCATGCCATATACCCTGACACTGTTGGAGTAGGCAGTCTGAGAACAGCCCCTCCCATTTGGCCAGAGGGCATACAGCAAACGTAGGAAGGGTCATGCACTCGTGGCGTTATCTATGCATGTTAATGTAACAGAGAAGCAGAGTTCGCCATTGATGTGTGATGTGAGTGGTACTGACAGTTCGTAATCACAGTCTATAGAAGAGCGTCCCCCTTCCTGGTTATCTACATAAATAACGAAAAGTATAAGCAGGATTTCAAGGGCTTAAGGAAATATTTAGAAGTAAATGTACTGCCATTTACGTCTGTATTCCTGACGCTGAAATATGCCGACGGCGGTTTCATATACACTTGTCTGTTAAATCTCAAGACCCATGTACCGTTATGTTTCACAACTGCACAACCTTTTAGTCTGAAACATCGTACTGTACAATGAATTCCAAGGTCTCCATGTAAATCAAAGATTGTATGAAAGTCATAGTTAGCATTTAAATTTTGCAAGTTTGAAGAATTAGAAGAAATGAGGACTAACAGCGAATTAACAGCTGAAGACACATCTTTGTCAGATTTTGACGTTACTTTCAAGTTAACAGACACAGATCTCCAATACATAATTCCAACTGCAAAGATGATTATCAAAACTGTCAATCTCTCTGCAGACGCGGATCCACAAACCCCATTTAATGCGTATGCGCAAAATCCCGTTCCGTTGCCACTTGCTGCTTTGGACAGGAACACACAGGAAGCCGGAGAATATTTAATTTGGCGGTTTCTTGTCGCCAGAAAGATGCTCGGAGCAACAGAAGCTGACTGTCCTTCGATCAACTCAGTACGCGCCCCGAAAGAGCTCCTGGTGAAGCTGAAGTCAACGAAAAGCGTCACTATCAAGCGAATGACTTGCAGAACAACAGCGCTTTCTTCCACCCCAGAAAAACGAGAGAAGAAGAGGCAGCTTACGGTTAAAAAGGAAACCAAGAGCATTCAGTGATTTTCTTCTGAGAGGAATACTTGTCAGGCGATTCTCCGGCCGGATTGTTCCAAATCAGACACCAACAAGGCTGTGGGCATCAAGAACGCCATACTTTCTGTCCTTGCCGAAGAAGGGGGCCACAACCTTGTTTCCTTGAACGCCAAGATGCTGCCATCAGAAATGGCCAATCGAATCAGTATCGCCATCGTCGACTTTTCTGGCGTCAAGTTCAAAACTTTCGCTGGATCTGGAGTTGCATACTTAAAACACGTTGAGCAAAATATCTTTTCCAAGATTTTTAGGATCTATAAAACCTTGCGACGTGTCATCGTGACCGAAGAGAAGTATTCGTTCACGCCTGATGATTTGAAAGCTGCAACAAGACAACGGCGACAGAGAGAGATGAAGAGTACCATTGCTCACCTGAAGGATCCATCAGAGATGATTGACAGCAGCACGTTTGACAGAACAGCAGTCACGTCGACGTCTAGTGGAAAACAAGCCATAAGTACGTACCTGGCAGCAAACATCGGCCAGGTGGATATCAGAAAGGATGTCATCATCGACATTGACAGCGAATATCATACCGCCGACGCCTGCGGAACAAAGTTTGCTGTGCCTCTTCGATCCATCTTCAGTGCAGACGGCTACCAGTCATCCATTCTTTTGCAGTCTGTCCAGCAAAGAAAAGGCGAGGCTGAGATGGCGCAGCTGGACTGGCTGGTTGATGTTCTGCCAGACCTCAGACCAGGAGAGAGCATCATTTCTTTAGTGACCTCTGCAGACATAGACGCTGTTCCAATTCATCTCTTTGTCGTCAGCAACAGGTGGCCAAGGAAATCGGATGGTTCATTCATACACCCTGTTCATGTCGTGCTACAGAAGACCAAGGGACTTTACGACACCTACAACATCACGGGTATCGTTGAAACACTAGAAAAGAAATATGGAAAAGACGTTGGGATGAAGGTTACCATAACCTTGTGCATGGGTGGTAATGATTTCCTGCCGAAATTTTTCAATATTTCTCATGCAAAACTACTACAAACTGTCTTATCCCAGGGATACTATCACACATTGTTCCCCTTTGTGGCAGATGGCGAAAAAGGCTATTACACAGGTAGATCCATCGACAAAGAAAGGTACTTGGAGTTGATGAAAACCTGATACTGTCCGCCGCGCTGCAACCCCTCTCAACTGTCAGTTGAGTCGGTCAGACAGTACAGTATAAAGGACCCCAAAACGTCTACCTTCAATAACGAACAATTGTGGATGCCACCAGTGCCAGTGTTACATCTCATCGCAGATCTCATCGACCTACAGATCGCATATCTGTTCACTGCCGGCGAACACGCCTCTAGTTTGCCAGATTTCCTGTCTTCTGGATGCCTTGTCAAACGAGCTGACGGCCAAGTAGACTACAACTTTGACTCCGAAATGCGGAGAGTTGAAGACAAGCAGACCTTCTTCAAATTCCAGAAGCTGTCCTTCAGGGCTTGATTCTTCGGGCCAGCAGACAAGGATCGAAACGCCGAATGCGAGACACCCCACAAAAAGGCGAGCGTCGAAAGATAAAGCCAGTGACATCTACTCCAAAGGTACTCTATCACTGCTTAATTTTGTACCAAGAGTTGCGAATAAAATACTTATTATACGTGTATACGACGAAACAATAACACGAGAAAGTGTCACGTCAGCCAGAAAGACAGCGTGTACATTACACTAGACTAGCAAACACAGAAATATGGCTATATTTTGTGGAAAAGGACATATTAAACCGGTTGTAATCGTAATGGCAATGAAGAATTGTCAAAGTTGGGAACATTATAAAAATAGTGTGCCTTCAATCGTTACGGTTCCAAAAGGTTTATTCTAACGTCGATTGAGCCGTGACAGTTATTGTAGCTTGTACATGATCATACACGAAGATTTTGTTCGAGCTAACGACTGCCTTTGTTCTTATGTTTGAACTTTTATACTTGCAGAAACAGTAACAAGTAGAACATATGGAGCTGTCAGGAGACAGGGAGTTCTTCAGACGCAACATTGAACTATGGACTTTTGTGAATATAACACTGAAGATACTGAATTAGTAACAAACGTTGCACTCATACACCGATATGGCGGTTTACGGCATAATGGTGGTCACCTTTCATCATAACCTTGGACCGAAGCACTCAAGACATTTTGAAACTGCTGTTCATAGTTGGGTTAAAGTGTTAGTTATGTATTAATGCGTTAGTTCATGTATTGGTTTTCTTACTTCTTTCTCGGCGGTTTTATTGCGCTACCATAGTGCGTCGGATCCACAGCGGTTTGTGTCGGGCATTATGTCATATTATCGGCACATAACAACGATGTACATCAACATTGTATTGTATTGTGCTCCCGCTTATGCTATAAAGTCGCTAGGTGTGAACTTTGTGATGAAGGGGTTACCGCCCAAACGACGCTAATGAAAGTTTAAGTTATATATGGCCTCTACTAATTTGGTCATAGTCGTGCCCGCTTTTCAAGGAATTGATACCAGATATAATAGTGTTGATATTTGCTTTAATTTCACGACATGTCGCATTGAAAAGTATTGCAACTTGAAATGGTTTCTTTAACATAATAATTATGCTGTAGACCGCTGGTGCTCATGCACGATACTTTAAGCACGCTTACTTGTGTGAGTGTGTGCGTGTGTACTTTCATTAACGTCATTGGAAAGCATGATCAAGTACTCTGATCAGTTTTATACATCAGAGAACAAACTGTGTGCACGGCGAGGTTTTCGTTTTTTGGCTGGAGAGGACCGATCGCCGGGTTGGTTGGTCTCTCTTCAACTCTAATGCTGTCTTCAGCAGTACTGAAGTGAGGAACACAGCTGCATATTTCAAGATGCAATTACTGTGAAATAAACTGAACCCTCATGAGAATTACTCATGTGCCTCGTTCATATCAGAAAGCTTTGCTGCAGACGCAGATTCACCAGCAATGATTCTCTCACTATAGTGAGCACAGCTGTAAATCCTGGCACAAATGTAATAAACGCCTCCTCTATAAATTAATTATCTGCTTATGAGAATCTATGCTGTTTAAATGCGGAAGGTGGTGGCTGCCCGGTACTAGCACGCCTTAGTTTACTGATTAAACTCGACGGGCTTGCGGCTGGTGTTTATGTTAGCTGTCAACGTGTTGCGGAGACGCGTGTAGGGGAGGAAGGGATGCGTTTCCCCACTCATCCAGCTGCAGTACTTTGTCGCTAGCCTGCTGGCCACACAGGGCAATTAGGTTACGCCCCCTTTTCACACACTGTTATCTGTTAGCCTCTTGCAGCATAAAACTATGAACGAAGAACTTTTCTGCCAAAACAAAAAATCCACGCGGAGCACATCACAGGAGAAGCTATTTCAGCAATTCTTAAAAAAATTAAGAGTTAGCGTTTTTCACAACACTCAAATGCATTAAGTACCCCATGACAAAACTGTCGTCTGCAAGCCTGCATACAACCGTGCACATGCCCCAATTAGGCTCCCATGAACACACTAGGTCGACTAAAATTACCCAGATTTTGCTCTTTTTCACACCACCTGTCATGCCTTTTGTTGCTCAAAACGCCAAAAAAGGCATACAATTGAAGTTTTACACCCTAAAAAAATGGCAAAAAGGGAGGAAATTTTTTGAACTATTTCTGGCGGAAAAGTTACTACATGCACCGGAAGCAATTGCCCTGTGTGGCCTGTAATGAAACAAAAAAAGTTGTCAGCTGCAATCAAAACTTTATCACTGATAACCGTACCCTATAAGAAGATACACTGCCAAGTTTCAGACATGAATGGCTGATGGTTTTAAAGCTGCACCAAAATTACTACCTGCACCCCTTGGTGCCCGGAGTACCATTCGCTCCTGCGGCTGACTGTCAGTACCACACATGTAAAGATCCAAAAAGAAAGACTTATGTTCAAGCTAGCAACCCTATATTTTGCAGACAAGCAGACACACATGTTACGCATTCAAAACAACCAGCAAGTACAATTTTCAACAGTTGGTTATTTTTTGGCAATTTATTTGCTATACTACCCCCCCAAGCAAGAACCATTTTGACAGTTTTTTCAACTTTGAACCCAACTGGACAACATAGAAAAGCCCTTGCACTGTTTAAAAAAATTCAGCAAACTGCCTAACCACAACTAGTCTGCATGAGGTGTCATTTCTTTTATTCCCTCCTTCCAGCTTTAAACAAGGCTTAAGATACTGAAGGCAACTGAAGCTATGTTCCGCACTTTTTCTGAAAATGAATCACCAGCCAACATGCTTTTTCTTGCAAACAGCTACAAATCCTTGTACCAGCCAACTCAAGGGACCAAGGTGCTTCTCTGACTTTGACTACTTTGCATGGCAAAGCAGCAGAATGCTTTAAATAGTGTAAAATGCTTGAAAAAGTAGCAAAAATTTCACGTGAACGCGTGCGTTCATTCGGGAGAGGGGGGGGGGGTGGGGGAGGGGGGGAGGGAGGGGGGGGGGGGGGGAGGTGTGCGTGTTAATGCTTTGGGTTAGTATTATTAGGGTAAGCATAGTAGAGTTAGGATTAGGGTTAACATAGTTTTGGGATCTGAGTTAGCATAGTAACGTTAGGCTTACCATGACTGAGGGTTGGGGGTGAGGGATATTTGGGGGGGGGGGGGGGCATGGGGGCAAGAAGGTGATGTTTGGGGTGGGTGGTGGGTGGGTGGAAATGTGTGGCATGGATTTTTAGGCATAATAGATATGCTCAGGATACAGCAGGATGATTTGTGTTTGAAAAAGGTGAAGAGATTTCTCACACACTAATTTCTCGATAATATTTATGACAACCGTGCCTTTTCACCGCACCACACCATCTGAACCGACTTCAGAAACCAGTCAAAACAACATGTTTTGGTGTCACCACACTGAGGTTTGCAGTTTACAGCATGTTTTCACTAAGATGACCCTCACAAAGCCCAAAATACACTGTGCAGGATAAACGGGTATTTTGAATGCAGTCAAAACAAACGCAAAAAAATCGGCCAACTGACAAAAATCAAATTTAACTAAATTTCATCTAGATGACACCGTAATGACTGTTACCTTGTCAGAAGGGTTTTTGAATGACTACTATGACAGAAAATGTGACCTGGGATTGTTCCTGTGTGTTTTCTAGTCTTTTCTTTCCCCTTCGCACAAATATGCACCATTTTGCCTCTATAATCCTTATACAGCTAAATAAAGCTATTTGTATGGCATCAAAAGTGCCAACATGGCCTAAAAAACACCTGATATCAGCATAAAAAGCAAAAAATGTCGATTTTTGGGCACAATCTCCTTCCAAACGCCAATAGTAGAGAAATTCACTCTGCCTTTACAGGCCACACAGGGCAATTAGGTTACGCCCCCTTTTCACACACTGTTATCTGTTAGCCTCTTGCAGCATAAAACTATGAACGAAGAACTTTTCTGCCAAAACAAAAAATCCACGCGGAGCACATCACAGGAGAAGCTATTTCAGCAATTCTTAAAAAAATTAAGAGTTAGCGTTTTTCACAACACTCAAATGCATTAAGTACCCCATGACAAAACTGTCGTCTGCAAGCCTGCATACAACCGTGCACATGCCCCAATTAGGCTCCCATGAACACACTAGGTCGACTAAAATTACCCAGATTTTGCTCTTTTTCACACCACCTGTCATGCCTTTTGTTGCTCAAAACGCCAAAAAAGGCATACAATTGAAGTTTTACACCCTAAAAAAATGGCAAAAAGGGAGGAAATTTTTTGAACTATTTCTGGCGGAAAAGTTACTACATGCACCGGAAGCAATTGCCCTGTGTGGCCTGCTGAATACGAAACCGCTGGGTGGAAAATGGCCGCCGCCATGCGAGTTACTGCCCCTCTTTCATCACACTTATCCCCCCTGCGTTTCCGGAAGAATGGCAGCCGCCATTAGAATGGTGGGTGGCCACACAGGGCAATTGCTTCCGGTGCATGTAGTAACTTTTCCGCCAGAAATAGTTCAAAAAATTTCCTTCCTTTTTGCCATTTTTTTAGGGTGTAAAACTTCAATTGTGTGCCTTTTTTGGCGTTTTGAGCAACAAAAGGCATGACAGGTGGTGTGAAAAAGAGCAAAATCTGGGTAATTTTAGTCGACCTAGTGTGTTCATGGGAGCCTAATTGGGGCATGTGCACGGTTGTATGCAGGCTTGCAGATGACAGTTTTGTCATGGGGTACTTAGTGCATTTGAGTGTTGTGAAAAACGCTAACTCTTAATTTTTTTAAGAATTGCTGAAATAGCTTCTCCTGTGATGTGCTCCGCGTGGATTTTTTGTTTTGGCAGAAAAGTTCTTCGTTCATAGTTTTATGCTGCAAGAGGCTAACAGATAACAGTGTGTGAAAAGGGGGCGTAACCTAATTGCCCTGTGTGGCCTGTAAAGGCAGAGTGAATTTTTCTACTATTGCCGTTTGGAAGGAGATTGTGCCCAAAAATCGACATTTTTTGCTTTTTATGCTGATATCAGGTGTTTTTAGGCCATGTTGGCACTTTTGATGCCATACAGATAGCTTTATTTAGCTGTATAAGGATTATAGAGGCAAAATGATGCATATTTGTGCGAAGGGGAAAGAAAAGACTAGAAAACACACAGGAACAATCCCAGGTCACATTTTCTGTCATAGTAGTCATTCAAAAACCCTTCTGACAAGGTAACAGTCATTACGGTGTCATCTAGATGAAATTTAGTTCAATTTGATTTTTGTCGGTTGGCCGATTTGTTTGCTTTTGTTTTGACTGCATTCAAAATACCCGTTTATCCTGCACAGTGTATTTTGGGCTTTGTGAGGGTCATCTTAGTGAAAACATGCTGTAAACTGCAAACCTCAGTGTGGTGACACCAAAACATGTTGTTTTGACTGGTTTCTGAAGTCGGTTTAGATGGGGTGGTGCGGTGAAAAGGCACGGTTGTCATAAATATTATCGAGAAGTTAGTGTGTGAGAAATCTCTTCACCTTTTTCAAACACAAATCATCCTGCTGTATCCTGAGCATATCTATTATGCCTAAAAATCCATGCCACACATTTTCACCCACCCACCACCCACCCCAAACACCACCTTCTTGCCCCCGTGCCCCCCCCCCCCCAAATAACCCTCACCCCCAACCCTCAGTCATGGTAAGCCTAACGTTACTATGCTAACTCAGATCCCAAAACTATGTTAACCCTAATCCTAACTCTACTATGCTTACCCTAATAATACTAACCCAAAGCATTAACACGCACACCTCCCCCCCCCCTTCCCCCCCCCCTCCCTCCCCCCCCCCTCCCGAATGAACGCACGCGTTTACGTGAAATTTTTGCTACTTTTTCAAGCATTTTACACTATTTAAAGCATTCTGCTGCTTTGCCATGCAAAGTAGTCAAAGTCAGAGAAGCACCTTGGTCCCTTGAGTTGGCTGGTACAAGGATTTGTAGCTGTTTGCAAGAAAAAGCATGTTGGCTGGTGATTCATTTTCAGAAAAAGTGCGGAACATAGCTTCAGTTGCCTTCAGTATCTTAAGCATTGTTTAAAGCTGGAAGGAGGGAATAAAAGAAATGACACCTCATGCAGACTAGTTGTGGTTAGGCAGTTTGCTGAATTTTTTTAAACAGTGCAAGGGCTTTTCTATGTTGTCCAGTTGGGTTCAAAGTTGAAAAAACTGTCAAAATGGTTCCTGCTTGGGGGGGTAGTATAGCAAATAAATTGCCAAAAAATAACCAACTGTTGAAAATTGTACTTGCTGGTTGTTTTGAATGCGTAACATGTGTGTCTGCTTGTCTGCAAAATATAGGGTTGCTAGCTTGAACATAAGTCTTTCTTTTTGGATCTTTGCATGTGTGGTGCTGACAGTCAGCCGCAGGAGCGAATGGTACTCCGGGCACCAAGGGGTGCAGGTAGTAATTTTGGTGCAGCTTTAAAACCATCAGCCATTCATGTCTGAAACTTGGCAGTGTATCTTCTTATAGGGTACGGTTATCAGTGATAAAGTTTTGATTGCAGCTGACAACTTTTTTTGTTTCATTACAGGCCACACAGGGCAATTGCTTCCGGTGCATGTAGTAACTTTTCCGCCAGAAATAGTTCAAAAAATTTCCTTCCTTTTTGCCATTTTTTTAGGGTGTAAAACTTCAATTGTGTGCCTTTTTTGGCGTTTTGAGCAACAAAAGGCATGACAGGTGGTGTGAAAAAGAGCAAAATCTGGGTAATTTTAGTCGACCTAGTGTGTTCATGGGAGCCTAATTGGGGCATGTGCACGGTTGTATGCAGGCTTGCAGATGACAGTTTTGTCATGGGGTACTTAGTGCATTTGAGTGTTGTGAAAAACGCTAACTCTTAATTTTTTTAAGAATTGCTGAAATAGCTTCTCCTGTGATGTGCTCCGCGTGGATTTTTTGTTTTGGCAGAAAAGTTCTTCGTTCATAGTTTTATGCTGCAAGAGGCTAACAGATAACAGTGTGTGAAAAGGGGGCGTAACCTAATTGCCCTGTGTGGCCGGTGGAGATGATATCTGGAGGACACACCTCGAGGTTTTTCAAGGCAAATGTCGAGGGAAAAAAATTAAAATAAAACAGACACATCCACCTGTCCCGGCTGAAGACACACCTCGAGGTTTTTCAAGGCAAATGTCGAGAGAAAAAAAATTAAATGAAACAGACACATCCATCTATCCCGGCTGAGGCACATAGGTGTAAATTGGCGTCCCCCTCGTCATCTGCATGAGGCATATATCCTCGCGACTATGGGGGCGGATGTACTATGTAAGATATATTATAATCTGACGCGACCGATCGACCACGATAGTTCAAGGGTGGTGCCAGAACAGCTTGGCGCCTATAGGCGCCAAGCTCTTCTGTCACAACCCTTGAACTAAATCATGGTCGAACTCCTCCTCTTTTTCAAATGCACCATTACAAACGGGAGTTGGGGAAATCAGTATAAATAGCCTGCCTTTCTCTGGTCCTATTGTGCGTGGGCATGACCACGGATGACTGACTCTACAGGCATCAGCTTGCAGGGGGAAGGGGGGAGGGGTAAGGGGGCGAGGGGTGGGTGGGGAGGGGGAGGGGGAGGGGAGGGGAAGGAGGAATTACAAAAAAAAAAGCGTTCGTTGTGTGGGACAGGGTTGTCAATAGCAGGACAATATCGCAAACGGGGTCAGGTTCATCATTGGACGCATCACCTTTAACCGCTGGCTACGCTTAAATAAGAAAATGCTCGGGTATTGCCGAACTGAGTACTATATACACGCAGTCTGGTTACCACTGGCAGAAAAAGTTAGAGATATCTAATTATAATTATGTAAGCGGATTGAATCGACTCCTCTCAGCAAGAAGCATGTCAGAGTCGTTTTGATCAGCCATCTACGGCCGCCACCTTATGAACCATCCACAACGCCGTCATCTTGATGGCCTGAGAAAAACATGCTTAGTAGCCAGCTCGGCGATAAAACCTTCACTGACTGGTAGTGGACGCATGATTTTTGAAATCACTGTAAATTCAACGTCAAAGGTCCCCGGCCGTCAAAGAAACAAAGTTGTTTCAGCAAGAGGTATAGATCCTCATGAGCCCCCGCAACTGCGGGGGCTCATGAGGATCTATACCTCTTGCAGTTGGACGGTGTTCAATTTTCTCAGCAATCAATGGGTTGTTAAGATCGTGAGTTCGAACCGCGGTGGGGGTCAAAGTTTTGTACAAACCCTATTCGGTGCGCCATCTTGGCAATGACATTCGTGGTAGCAGAATATGCATAAATCTGAAAACACAGCACCAATTGTCTTTGTTATGCTTTGTCGCTACACCTAATGGACTTAAACAGCAGTTTGGACACGCAGCAAAAGCACACGCGTAATCGCACTTATCTATTCTGCGCAGCCGATATAGGCGTGTCAATCTATTTTTAGCTGTTTCTCGTACTGAAAGCGCGTATTTATAGAATGGAGTGGAGTCATTGTGAGGTTAATTGATGATATAAAGACGACATGTGCTGAACTGGATTGTCCTGTGTCCAAATGAACCATAGTTAGACCTGTGTGTAGCTTTTCGTAACCATCTGTTACAGAAGTGTATCTTTGAATAGTTACGGCGGTAGTGGAACTTTAAACATGCTCTTCCCCTGACTCCACCTCGCGCTGGGACCATACGGCGTTGAGGCGCGTCCCCTGGGTGGTGGATAGGGGGTCCCTCGTGAGAGGGGTGCACCGAATGAAATAAGGTGCCGTGAACCAACATGGTCTAAGGGAAGGTGACCCCGACAGAAAACCCCTGGTCCTCCTAGTAAGGGGGTTGGGCGTGGGGGTAGCTTCCCCACCCTGCAAAAAAGGAAATAGCTACAAAAACGCCGACGAAAAGACTAACAGTAATTCCTTTCCTGGAGGAGGAAGGTTCTTCTACTAGAAGACTTATGACGTCCTGTGGTGAAAGCCGGAAGTCTTCGGAAGCCACAGGACCGAGCCGCCTCTCTCTATCCAGGGATACAACCATGGGCACATGGAACGTCAAGACCATGTACCAGAGCGGCAAGGCCGCCCAGATAGCAGCGGAAATGCAAAAGTACAACCTTTCCCTGCTAGGCATCAGTGAAGCCAGATGGACGCAGTCTGGCCAGAAAAGGCTGTTAAGTGGGGAGATGGTTCTGTATTCAGGTCATGAAGAGGAGAATGCCCCCCATACAGAAGGAGTAGCACTCATGCTGTCACCAGTGGCACAGAGAGCGCTGATGGGCTGGGAACCTCTTGGGCCAAGAATTATAACAGCAGCCTTTAGAACCAAGAAAAAGCTCAAGCTGAACGTCATCCAGTGTTATGCGCCCACCAATGACAGTGACGAGGAAGAGAAACAAGAGTTCTACGACCGACTCCAGAGTGCCGTGGACAAATGTGCGGAGCGAGACATCACCATCGTCATGGGCGATTTTAATGCCAAAATAGGCGAGGACAACACCGGATACGAAGAGGTGATGGGGAGACAGGGACTAGGCTCGGAGATGAGTGAGAACGGGGAGAGGTTTGTAGACTTTTGTGCTCTAAACCGACTTGTCATTGGAGGCAGCATCTTCCCACACAGAAGAATACACAAAGCAACTTGGGTCTCACCTGACCATACAACAGAGAACCAAATAGACCATATCTGCATTAGCAAGAAATTTAGAAGATCCCTTCAAGATGTTCGAGTGAGGAGGGGAGCAGATGTCGCCTCAGACCACCATCTGCTTACCTTAAGAATGAAGCTCAAGCTAAAGAAAAGCCGCACAGAGACAACAAGAAGACAGCGCTATAATGTAGGCCTCCTGAGAGAAACTGGAGTTAGAGAAGAGTTCAAACTGGTGCTGTCCAACCGGTTTCAAGCGCTACAGGAGCTAGTAAATGAAGAGGAGGCGGTCACCACAGAGCAGCAGTGGAAGGCAGTTAGAGAGGCGCTGAACTCAACCTGCAAAGACACTGTAGGGTTCAGGAAACACCACCACAAGGACTGGCTGTCGGCACAGACCTTGAAGAAGATAGAAGCGAGGAAGCAGAAGAAAGCAGCGTTCAACAACAGTCGCACGAGAGCAGCCAAAGTAAGGGCACAGGGGGAATACTCGGAAGCCAACCGCGAGGTGAAGAGGAGTATTAGGGCAGACAAGAGGGCCTACACAGACAGCCTGGCAGCAGAGGCAGAAAAGGCAGCAGGCAGCGGCAACATGAAACAGCTCTACAACATTACCAGAAGATTGTCGGGTAAGTATGGCCATACAGAAAGACCAGTAAAAGACAAAGAAGGCAAGCCTATTGCAGACAGAGCAGACCAACTCGACAGATGGGCCGAGTATTTTGAAGAGTTACTGAACAGACCTAGCCCACCCGACCCCCCCGACATCCAGCCGGCAGAGACCGACCTACCCATCAGCTGTGACAGACCCAGCCGGGAAGAGATCAGAAAAGCAGTGGCATTTTTGAAAAATGGCAAAGCAGCAGGGCCAGATGGCATCCCAGCGGAGTCTCTGAAAGCAGACCTAGAGACAACAGTTGAGATGCTGTACCCACTGTTTGGAAAGATCTGGGAAGAGGAGGTGATGCCAGCTGACTGGAAGGAGGGGTACCTAATCAAGCTTCCCAAGAAAGGCGACCTTAGCAAGTGTTCCAACTACAGAGGAATCACCTTGCTGTCAGTACCAGGAAAGATCTTCAACAGGATCATCCTAGAGAGAATGAAGAGCTCCGTTGACCCCCAGCTGAGAGACCAGCAAGCAGGATTCAGGAAGAACCGATCATGTACAGACCAGATCGCCACTCTCCGCATCATCGTGGAACAGTCTCTGGAGTGGAGCTCCCCGCTGTACGTCAACTTTGTGGATTATGAGAAAGCATTTGACAGCGTGGACCGAGAGACTCTGTGGAAACTCCTACGACACTACGGTGTACCCACAAAGCTCGTCCGCCTGATCAAGAGCAGCTATGATGGCATGACATGTCGCGTGATCCACGAAGGGCAGTTCACCAGAGAGCTCCAGGTCAGAACTGGTGTCAGGCAGGGGTGTCTGCTGTCTCCGTTCCTCTTCCTACTGGCCATAGACTGGGTCATGAAGATGACCACAGAGCACAGACGAAGTGGAATACAGTGGACACTGTGGACACAGCTTGACGACCTCGATTTTGCAGACGACTTGGCATTACTGTCCCACACTCATCAACAAATGCAGGACAAGACCACGAGGCTTGCTGACATCTCGTCCCAAGTGGGCCTCACCATTCACAAACAGAAAACAAAGACAATGAGGCTGAACGCAACCAGGGAAGAACCAGTCTTGCTTGCTGGCACCCCGTTGGAGGAGGTGGAGTCCTTCACCTATCTTGGGAGCATCATAGACAAAAAAGGCGGCACTGATGCAGATGTCAGAGCACGAATCGGTAAAGCCAGAGCAGCCTTTCTCCAGTTGAAAAAAGTGTGGAGTTCCAGAGAGCTGTCACAACACACCAAAGTCCGGATTTTCAACTCCAATGTAAAAGCAGTTCTCCTATATGGAGCAGAGACATGGAGATTGACAAAAACCACAGTCAACAGAGTACAGACCTTCATGAACAGTTGCCTTAGAAGAATTTTGAAAATCCACTGGCCAGAGAAGATCAGCAACGTCAGACTCTGGGAGAGAACAGAGCAGATAACAGCAGAGAATGAAATTGGGCGAAGAAGATGGGGATGGATCGGTCACAGTCTGAGAAAGCCAGCTTCCAGTATCACTAGGCAGGCATTGTCATGGAACCCCCAGGGAAAGAGGAAAAGAGGTAGGCCGAGAAACTCCTGGCGTCGAGACCTCCAAGCAGACATCAAGAGACTGGGAACCACCTGGAGTAGAATCGAAGGAGAAGCACAGGACAGGAGTTGCTGGAGGTCTCTCGTCGACGGCCTATACCCGGGTAGGGGTGACAGGCGTAAGTAAGTAAGTCCCCTGACTCCAAGCATTACGCCCTGAAAAGGTCGACTTTCGTAAACTTTGGAGCCTGCAGGCGCCAGGCTATTTTGACATCACCCTTGAACTATCATAATTATAGGTCGATCCACATTTCGCTGTGGTGTCAGTGTTCTATATACTCGACTGCACAGTGTTTGCCCCCAAATATATATACTCAGTACGTCCTGACAAGCCCTAAACGTTGAACTTTTTTTTTACTACTTTGCTTTCTGCGCCTGTGACAGTTGGGAACGTTGACTAGAAACTAGGGGTTTGTGAATAAAATAGGAGGGTAGCTAATGGAGATGTCTTTCAAATAGACGGGTGCACTCTGCAGGTGGGCGGACAAGTATCGCTGCGCGCCTGCTCGTGAGCGGGCCCTCCGGTCACACTAGTTGCTATTCTTCTTTATTTATAACACGCTTATATTCATTCCCTATACGCTTCTCCCACCCTCTGTCAGTCAAGAAGTAATTTAACCCCACCACCGCAAACTTCCTTTTTAAAGTCTTTGTCATGTGAATTCCACAACAAACATCCGTAGTAACCGTCGAGGGGTCTGGAAACGAAGCGGTGTCAGCAAGAGACATAGATCCTCATGAGCCCCCGCAGATGCGGGGGCTCATGAAGATCTACGTCTCTTGCGGTTGGATCGTCAAGGAACATGCATACAAAGTGGTGTCAGCAAGGGTCATAGAGCCTCACGAGCCCCCCCCCCCCCCCCCCCCCCCCCCCCCCGCATCTGCGGGGGTTCGTAAAGATCTACGTCTCCTGCAGTTGGATCGTGTTCGCTTTCTCTCGGCGGTGAAGGGGTTAGGGCTACATAGTTTCCTCCGTTTCCAAACCCCCCATGGCAGGCTGGCCGTTGCAGGGGTTTTTGTGGGGTTATGGCTTATTCAAAAGTTTAAGATTTTACACTTTGGTCTACGGGATGGAGACAAGACATGAGTGTAAGCTTAAAACCCTTTGCGTGTCGGTAGCGGATTTTGTCGCGATGATTCCTGCAGGAATCATCGCGACTAAAACGTCTACCGACACGCACAGGGTGGGATCCCACAAGATTTGGTATAGATCTTCAATTTGATGTACAACTATGTCCAGATCAACAAGGGATATAGATTCTCATGAGCCCCTGCGGATGCAGGTGCTCATGTGAATCCATGTCCCTTGCAGGTGGAAACAGAAGGGGGCTGTTTCCCATTTAGCGAGCTGTGGGGCTTAGTTTGTCACCTGTGTAGTTTGCAACGCGTTTCCTTTGGCGTCGCAGGTGCGCTGTGAAATGCAGTGCGTGCCTTCAAAACACTATGACTGCCTGGCAGTGGCTGCACAGCATGTCAATGAATTGATGTGGCCCTGCGCCCTTCTTTTTAACCCCTTGTGGGACAAATACGACAGTGTTTTAAAACGTGAGACTAAAAAAAAAAAAAGGGCAGGAACCAGATTGTAGGTATATCCTACCTTGACTCCATTATGTACCAGTTGCAACAGATCGACTAAGATAGTTAGCGGGCAGCGCCAGCTTAGTAGCGTATGTAGATATTTTCAGGGGGGGGGGGGGGGTTGAGAGAGGGGGGGGGGGGAGGATGTGAGTGGAGGTAGGGGAGAGGGGGGCAAAGTGGCCCCTGTCATTAAAGACCATCATTTAGGTGGCGTTGCCACCTAAATGACGGTATTTAATGACAGGTGGTCTCTCATACGGGTGATCGCGTAATACAGATTTGTATGTAACCAAATACCAGGACATCGACCCAACATATTGTTCTACATTATATCCAATGCGTGTTATAAGTATAGTGGAGACATTTACACAAAAAAGGGTGGTAGAACCTCTCAAATAGCTTCTACATAAATTTGACGTGCGTTATAACCGACGTGGCTATAAGCGAAGTCGACTTACGAAATTTTACTGATTCAATAAAGTTGCATTAAAAAATGTATTCCCGACTAGCGCGTCTAGGCAAATCATACAAGATGATCACTGATAATTAGTACATGTGACGTCAGATTTATAGCCTACAAAGACTGAAGTAACCTACTCCTTAACAAACAACAACAACAACAACAAAAAACACCTCATCAAATTTACGGCCACTGAACCCCTTGCACGGACCAGAAATAGCCAGATGTAAACCACGAAGGTAGATTTATTGGCTCTGAAGCGACCGATCGACCATGATAGTTCAAGGGAGGTGCCAGAACATCTTGGCGCCTATAGTCGCCAAGCTTCTGGCACCACCCTTGAACTATCATGGCCGATCTTCTCCTCTTTTTCAAATGCACCATTACAACAACAAAAAAAATGCCCGCCTTTCCTGCATAAGCTCATGAGGGTCTATGCCTCTTACAGAGGGCAGAATTTGAATATGAAAAAAAAAGAAAAAAACAGAAGGTGGGGAAATCGGTATAAATAAACCGCCTTGGCACTTCAAAGATAACACCAAGGCAGGTTGGGTGCAGATCGCTTTGTAGCTTTGTTAGTGCTTAACTTCAACTGAACTCAATCTCAAAGGGTAATGAGCTTCAAAATCTGCACATGATTTATTACCTTTTGCGGTACTGAGCATAGCTCGCCACCACACGAAAAATGCACAGTGCTCAGTAAACTTTATGTCCATTGGTTACAATCCCTTCTCTGCTACTGACGATATCGTTCGGCAGAAAAGACGCATAATCACGCGAATTTACGCGTGGTTACACGTCTTTTCCGCCAAATGAAACACGATACAGTTCGGCTGAAAAGATGCGTAACCACGCGTATTTACGTCTTCAGTTTCCGCCGAACGGTATTGTCAGTACTTAGCAGCCATTTGGTACATCATAAATTGTATTGTGCAAACCCAGAATGTGTGCTGCACTAGGACTCCTCCTTTTGGAAAAGTTGATAATGCCTAATGTGCTACCATAATATAAAAAAAATCACAGACCAGAACAAGATTGTGTACAATGTACCTGTGTGTATATAACCGTATCAAGGACTAAATAACGGCACAGCATGAAACTAACCCCGTCCTTCAGACTTTCGCCAGTAATCTAACAGCTACCGCAAACTGAAAACCTGTACAACTGAACCAACAAAATCGGCACAGATCCTCTGAAGTTCATGAAGATCTATGCTAGTTTTTGCAGCAGGATGTTCGTGTGCTCGTTGCGTGCTACTGGCTACATGTATTTGCATGCACTGCGCATTCCTTGTTTTGTCAATGTCAGTTGTGCAATACCGTGGGAGCCTAGGCTGAGTCGCTGTGTAATGCTGTCACACACGCACATTACAGCGCACAGTAGGCAAAAGGTCACCGAGCCGACGTCAGTCGCAGTGGGCCCGCGCACGGCCGTGCGCGGGCCCACTACGGCCGACTTCGGCGGTATGGTGACACTTTCGCTCACTAGGTGTCCTTACCCGTCCTTACAACCTGAACAAGCCTGCACACTCTCGCAAAGTAACACCCCTCTGTTCCTCGCTCACGGGCCTTGCCAAGGCCAATTCGTTTTCGAAGCCAAGGAAGAAGGAGAAATCGAACGAGATTCCATACGCACACAGAAAATTTACTTCCCACTGCTTCGCTCTCGTGGTCAGCGGTTTGAAAAACGTCAAACACGAAACGTTCGGGGCTTAGCGTCTTTTGCGCAACACTGACAAAGGTGATATCAAAGACGACGCACCGAATACGGCCTGAACATATTTGGACCCCAGCTGGATTGGAACCCGCGACCTTTCGGACGAGAGTTTAAAGTCCTACTCTACCACCTGAGCCATGCATCTCCCCGTGATCAGTCTGAAATTGAAAATATGGATTCAATGGTTGAAAGCGGTGAAGTGGCTTGAAATGTGCCAACGTTTGATACGTCTGTGTTCTTTTTTCTTCTTCTTTTTCTTTTTATTTTTGTTATCCTGCTGGCCAATGGTTTACTTCAGTATTAATAGAATTATAGACGAACTGACTAGAGATTTTGTTCTTTCTTTCTCATTTTCCCTTTCCTGGTGGTAAAAAAAGCGGACAGATGTATGCGTAAACTTCAATCTTGCACAAGCCACGAAGCAATGTGCTCCGCTATAGCGGAACACCTTGCTTCGTGGCTTGTGCAGGACTAAGCTCAGTCACGCAACTGGACCCTATAGACATTAGTCCTTGACCCAGAAACAAATGCCTTGACCATGGCGAACGCCTCCGAGACCAGGGTATAGGACTAAGGGCCCCCTAAGCCGCGACACGCGCTGGTATTCGAGCACATTGGTCTAGAATGCTATCTTTAATAGCTCGCTAAGCCCCACCGCGTACAAGTCTACCTCATCCCAAAGTCAACACCCAGTTACTTCCTCATTAAGCGGAACAGGTGAAGTCAACAGGACAGCCGGCGAAATGGCAAAGGGATCTACGCTAATCCCTTCGAGGCCGAAGTTAAGAGAGTACAATCGAACTGCAAGAGACATAGATCATCATGCGACCCCGCAGTTGCGGGGGCGCACAAGGACCTATGCCTCCTGATGTCAACGCTTTGCCTCTTTGTTCTCTAATGGCGCCAACAAACATTTCAGACACGCACGCGGCGACCTCCGGCGGTGAAGTGGCTGAAGTCTTTAACCCCTTCACTGCCGAGAAAAAGTGAACACGATCCAACTGCAGGAGACATAGATCCTCATGGGCCCCCACGACTGAGGGGTCTCATGAGGACCTAAGCCTCTTCCTAAGACCAATTTGTATCCAAGTTTCTTGGACGGTTGTGGTTTGTGGTCGGTGAATGAACAACGATTTCAGAAAGAAAATGTAGTACAGTGGCAGGGAAGGGGTTACAAACACTTTTACCTGTGAAAAGGCAAAAATCCTCATGCTGGAAGATAAAAGGTACTGTTAAATGGAATCTACAACGGGTCATGAGGATCCATGCCGCTTTCCAGATAAAAGGCGTTCACTGTTGAAAGCTGTATCGCTTTACACAGTGTTCTTCAACAAGGACCCGAAATAGGATATGGTACGTTTGGCTATGATACTATCGCGTATTTTACATGGGCCTATAAATGGAATAAAGTACTCCACCCTGCGAAGATCCCGTGATAAAAAGTGTTCGACAGTTGCATGCGTGTGTCTAACTATTGAACGTCCCATAGCGGGACGGCACGCTTGGCTATTGTTGTTCAAGGATCTAGCATACTATCACGTAGTATCCAGAAACATATAGAGTACCCCGCCCTGTAAAGATCTTATGATAAATTCTGTTTGATTCATGCATATGTTTGTTTGGCGTGTACGTGTGTATGCTCAATGCCCCTAGACCGGCACGCTTGGTTACGGCCACATACATCAATACTGCCCTTCAACCACCTCCCACAGCCAATGTAAACGTCTCCAGAAGTTATGTTTGTCATTATTTGCTTGAAAGTGTTAACCCCTCCATGGACAGTGGACACAGATTATGTTTTTGGAAATCATTGTAAATTCAACGACGAAAGCCGTCCCAAAACAAACAAACAAAAAAATGTATACAAACCAAGGGGAATCACAGCGCTGGACAGACCCGCAGGGGATCTAACTGTTTGTCTGTCCAGCGCTATGATTCCCCTTGGTTTGTATACAATTCTGCCAGCGCTAGCCTCACCTATCTGGTTTGTGAGAAAATAAAATGGACACAATGTGGTTTCAGCAGGGGATCTGTTTGTCTGTCCAGCGCTGTACAAACCAAGGGGAATCACAGCGCTGGACAGACAAACAGTTAGATCCCCTGCCCCCGCAGGGGATCTAACTGTTTGTCTGTCCAGCGATGTGATTCCTCTTGGTTTGTATACAATTCTGCTAGCGCTAGCCTCACCTATCTGGTTTGTGAGAAAAAAATGAACACAATGTGGTTTCAGCAGGGGATCTAACTGTTTGTCTGTCCAGCAATGTGATTCCCCTTGGTTTGTATACAATTCTGCCAGCGCTAGCCTCACCTATCCGGTTTGTAAGAAGAAGAAAAATGGACACAATGTGGTTTCAGCAGGGGATCTAACTGTTTGTCTGTCCAGCGCTGTACAAACCAAGGGGAATCACAGCGCTGGAGAGACAAACAGTTAGATCCCCTTCCCCCGCAGGGGGTCTAACTGTTTGTCTGTCCAGCGCTGTGATTGCCCTTGGTTTGTATACAATTCTGCCAGCGCTAGCCTCACCTATCTGGTTTGTGAGAAGAAAAAAAAATGGACACAATGTGGTTTCAGCAGGAAGCAGGTTCGGGGGCTCATGAGGATCTATGCCTCTTGCAGTAGCGTCCCGTTCAGTTTTTCTCGGCAGCGAGAGGTCCGACAAACGCCTCAAGAAGTCGGGGAAGTCTTAATGTGTTGGAAAGTGTTAAACATTGCATAACATTTCAACTTGATCACGACTTTCCCAAAGTTGCCGGGAGGCGCGACGAGGCGGCTACAATAGTTGTGTACCCGCTATGAAGGTTCATGGCGGCACTACCCTTGGACTTTCATGATCGAATAATCCTGTAAAATGGATGCGCGCCTGGTCTATATGGTCGATTATCATAATTATGTATGCCGGAGTAAACCAGCCACTAGTATTACATCATCCAAGGACGCGAACTGTAGCTGCTCTGTAAGCGTGTCCTCGTAGGGTGCGTCATTCGTGCAATTTTACCATACTCAGCTGTTCAGTTTTTGTTTTTCGTGGGGGGGGGGGGGGGGGGGGAGAGAGAGAGAGAGAGAGAGAGAGAGAGGGGTGCGCACTTTTCCTTATCTGACCCCCCACCCCCTTCCCCTCCTTATCTATGTGCTTTCTACTGCCCCTCCTCCCCCTCCCTCTCCCCCCTCCTTGGCTTGACTTCGCGAACGAAGATTTTATAGGAGTTGACCACGACGTCTGCAGGCTTGTTCGTGGCTGCGGAGGCCAATCCGAGACTGCACAACTACATTAAAGTACCATTACGCATAAATCTGAAGGCACATTTCAACACCAATTGTGTTTGTTATGCCTCGTCGACACAACTAATGAACTTTAACAGCAGTTTGGACCAGTAGCAAAAGCACACGTGTAATCGCACGTATTTATTCTGCACTGCCGTTAGCGTGTCAATCTATTTTTAGCTGTTTCTCGCACTGATTGCGTTGTATTTCTTGAATGGAGTGGAGTCATTGTCAGGTTACTTGATACAAAGACGACGTGTGCTGAACTGGATTGTCCGGTGTCTAAATGAACCATAGCTAGACCTGCGTGTCGCGTTTCGAAACCATCTGTTACAGAAGTGTGTATCTGTGAATAGTTTTGGCGGTAGTGAAACTTCAAACATATGCCTGCTCTTCCCCTGACTCCAAGGTGTCAACACATTACGCCCTAAAAAGGTCGACTTCGTAAACTTTGGAGATGTCTTCTGAAGACAAGATTACATTTCTGGAGACAAATCGACCATCATAGTTCAAGGGTGGTGCCAAAATAGCTTGACGCACGCAGGCGCCAAGCTATTCTGACACCACCCTTGAACTATCATAAAGAGGTCGATTCATATTTCGCTGTTTGGTGTCAGTGCTCTACATACTCGACTGCGCAGTGTTTGCCCAAAAAAAAAAAAAAAAAATACTCCGTACATCCTGACAAGCATGCAAGTGGCTGCTCAATGTTAACTATCCTGACGCGCAAAAGAAATGCGACATTTTTTGAAACATCGGAAACATTTCTTTTGCTCCTCAGTATACCATGCTCGATTCTTGCAGTTATATTTCTACAGGTCTCCAGCGATCGAGGAAACTAATGTCAGCGAGAGAGAGAGAGAGAAAGGTCACCTCTTTCATGGTCAGTGCCAACTGCGGCAAGGAAACGGACCGGCCGTGGTCGCTAAGTGACGTCTGATCAGTGAAGCTCTAGGGCAGTGCCTGATTACCGTGGCGACTTACGGCACTACTGAGATGATGGAGCCTGATCCAAATCGTGAAATCGTAGTTAGTGCTCGCTGCTGAGACGAGTCGAAAACCGTACGCGCTGGGAATACAAGGAGTTGGAGTAACGTGCTTGCTCCGACAGAAAAAAACCTGCCAGCTTTTTGTGCAGGTGATTGTGAGTTGGCCGCGTCCGTCTCACGCGTTCAGAGCAGTTCCCTTAGTGCAGCTCTCGACTGGTAAAGCCCATTCGCGCATACCCTCATCCCTAAACAATATACACCCATTGCACAAAAGGCCATCAGGCCGTCGTCGGCCGCCGTTGGCCCGCGTAACAGCTGTGCGCGGGCCAACGGCGGCCGACGACGGCACGATGGTCTTTGCGCACCGGGTCTATATCATCCCGGGACGTCTGGACTGATTCGTTAGTGGTGATCAGGGTTCATGATACACGTCTTGCATCAGACATGGTTTGAAGATGGGTTCTACTTGTACTGTACAGCGGAGCAGCTGACAGTGAACTTTTGCTGTCGGCAGCGGTTTTTTTTTTTTTTTTTTTTTTTTGTCGCGACGGCGATTCCTGCCAAGAATCATCGCGACAAAAAGCGCTACCGACAGCAAAATGGGGTAACCGAAATAACACCCTCAACTGGAGTGGCAGCTGAAGCCGATCTTCATCCAGTTGTCTTGAAGCTAGAGTGACAGAATGATACAGTGTCTTAAGTCCAAGGGGGTGGGGGGTAGGGGTGGGGGTGGGGGACACGCAAAATCTTGCTGAAGATGGAATGTAATAAATGAGAGGCTCTCTGTCCCGTGAAAGCAAAAGTCCCCAAGTCTATTTGTGTGAAAAGCGAAATTTCCGTCGTATTACAATGACAATCTCGCTTCTTTCACTCAGACGGACTTATGGCCTTTTTGCCATCAAAGGTCAGCTCTGTTAGGCGCGAAATTGAACACTTTAAGCTCTACAACAGGTCAACTAAAAAAATCTGATCCTCAAACGGATTGGTCAATAGTGGTCACGTGCTCTATTTGACTGACGGGTCTGACCCTGAAAACTCTCGAAGTTCTATTTCTAAATTATGATGGCCCTCGACAGGGGGGAAAAAAAAAAAAAAAAAAAAAAAAAAAAAACCGCTTCCTGTCTAAGGTAACTACTACTTCCTGTCTCAGACGGAAACGTCTATCACGTAATAAATTCCAAGCGAGAGGGTGAAAAAAAAACACGTTTCCGGCTCATTTGCTACAGTACTGAAAGCAAGATTGACAACTTAGCACGAGTGCAACCCTCGGGGATCACGTCCTCCAAAAATACTAAACGGGTCAACCTTGACTGAGGCACTGACTCTAACTATGGAATCACGTCCTCCACTGACAAAATACCGTGCTCACCCAAGCTAAAGACAAAGTGCTGACAATAGAATTCTCTGGTGCCAGTATTTAGCGATACCTCGACCCCGCCAGAGGACTCTTATTCCCAGCGAACTCCGACCACCTGCAAGAGGCGTAGATCCTCATGAACCCCCGCATTCGCGGGGCTGATGAGAATGTATGCCTTTTGCTGAAATGCACTGATTTCGTCTGTGGATGTGGGAAGATCTTGTCCTTGCTGGCTGTAACTGCCAAGTTGCCTAAGCCTTGCTCTTGACAATTAAATTGTAGGCCTCCTGCTGTACTTTTAAACTCGTAAAATGTTGTCTGTGTTCTTCACACGAAGGAGGTAACTAGAAGTTCGGGCTGTGCTAAAGGTTTTGGCAGAGCGCGCGCTAACTTGGCAGTCGTAACAAAACGTGCCCCCCGAACGTAAACAGTGAACAGGCTGATTATAACCCGCAGCGCTGTGTTCCGCAGCTGAGACAGTAAGACTTATTGTTTCATCCAGAAAAAAATGCCTAAAAATAACGAGGCCGATCTTTCAGTGAAAATCAGCAACAGGGATACATTCTCATCAGCCTCTGCAGGTCGTAGCAGCTCATGACAGTCTGTCCTTGCAGATAGGAGAGTGCTTGTTGAAGGACCTGAGGACGAGGTAGATTAATTAGTCTCCATGCATATCTGTGGGTAAAACTTTGAAACACGTGACTCCCCCATGTAAAGGCTACAACTGACGTCAGTGTCGGGAATTCCATCAGGTCAAAGTTTACCTCATTGCAAACTATTTGTTTCTCTATACGACCGGGTTCATTGTTACTGTAATTGTATTTCCGACCGGTTCACTATAAATAACTTTATAAACAAGTCTTCTTTTCTTCTTTTTTATTTAAATGCTGTGCGTCGACTTCCGAGGTCACATGAAAGGTCAATTTCCACCGACGTCATTTGTCGTTTAGTATGCGGAGAAATGGTACGGTTATTTCGACGCGAACAAAGTAGACTAGACGGTAGATATGCATGCCTACGCTTCGCGATTTAATCAGTGACAGCTCATTAAGCGACGAGCAAGTGACGACTGAGCCGTGAGCCGTGATAATCACTGTCAGCATTATCAGACCACCACTGACTGGATGACTGCGATACGAACCTGATAACGTTTGATTGTCGGAGGTGATAGCAAAATTCTTGATTGAAGTCACCTGGGTGTCAAATAACTAACTGCACACGTTTAACCCCTTCACTGTGTATGTTGTGCTTCTGAAATATGTGTTCATTGAACGCAAAACAGCCATTTTCGTTCAATTTAAATGGAATGTACAGTGGTTTCAGCAAGAGGTTAGATCAGCAGTCGCGGGGGCTCATGAGGATCTATCCCTCTTGCAGCTGGGTGATGTTTAATTTTCCTCGGCGGTGGAGGGGTTAATGAGAGAACGACTTAAACGGTCACATGGTCACGTGTGTGATGGCACACGGTCTGCGATTTTATTTATTTTTTTATCGTACGGTCGGACTGAGAGAATAACGAGGTTACGTTAACCCATTCAGCCCAGACGCACTACAGCAGGAGATGGGTCGACCATGATAATTCAAGGGTAGTGCCAGATTAACTTGGCGCCGCCGACAGGCGCCAAGTTAATCTGGCACTACCCTTGAATTATCATGGTCGACCCATCTCCTGCAACAGGTGCATAGTCGTTAGATGACGCCTCCAAAATATGGGAAATACGTGCGTCGGGCTGAACGAGTTAATAAGAGAATGACTTAAATAGTCACATGGTCACGTGTGTGAAGGCACGCGGTCTGTGATTTTATTTTATTTTTTATCGTACGGTCGGACTGAGAGAATAACGAGGTTACGTTTATGCCGAACGACTGCCAAGAACGAACGAGAGCAAATCAAGTCACGGCGGAGACCCAGGGTGGAGAACCAGTGTGCTATAACAGGCAAAGACAACGCTCCGCCTATTCCAAGAAGCACAGATCCGCCAGGTCACTTCCGCAGTTACTGACGATGGGCACCGGCACCTTAAATGAGTTAAGCCGCAATAGCTAACTGACTCAAATACATGTCATGAGTATTTGCAATATGTATGATGTCAGTAACCGAACTGGCGTCCATATAACCACAGCTTAACCATTTTCATCCTGATACACACATTGCTTGAAATAAATTTGACTAAGATAGTTCGAGGGCAGTCCCAGAATAGCTTGGCGCCTGACGCGCCAAGCTATTCCGGCACCACCCTTAAAATAAAACGGTTGATCTAACTCCAGATCTCTAATCTAGCCTTAGGCACAGGACAATAAGCAACTTTGTTTAATTAATCAGGGATGTAATGGGTTAAAGTGATCTGCCCCATGGTCTTTTCTAGCCTTTTGTTTAACCCTTATCATTCGGAATACACCAGTGTGTGAAATAAGTTTGACTAAAATAGTTCAAGCGTAATGCCAGAATAGCTTGGCGCCTCTCTGGCACTACCCTTGAACTAAAGCCATTGGTCTATATCCGTATCTGTACGTATTATAATGTAGCTTGTAGTATGGCAGTGTACAGATTTGAAGCTTTTAGCCTCAGTGTGATATGGGCTAACAACCCACGTGAGTGATCAGGCACACGCGACAGAATTTCCACTGTCCACTGTACGTAGCGGAAGAAGTCTCCTGTGTACACGAGAAAGAAGAGCATACAGTTCTTTTATTTTACGGCATTCAGACTTCATAATTTAAGTTAGCGCATTTTGTCCAGCATCATTGTAATTTGCAGACATACTGAGAATATTTGTCAAGGAGATATTGCGAACTAATAGCCCCTTCCCTGTCACTGTGCCGACATTGTTGTTCCTGAACTGAATTTGTGTTCTTCAGTTCATTCAGGCGGAGACCGAAAGCCAACACCGTCCAAGACACATGGATACAAACTGGTCTCAGCAAGAGGCATAGATCCTCATGAGCCCCCGCAGTCGCGGGAGCTCATGAGGATCTATGTCTCTTGCAGCTGGATTGTGTTCACTTTTTCTCGGGACTGAAGGTGTTAATCGTTTCTACTGCTGGAGTAGGTCGCTTTAAAACGCCGTCGCCTGGTGCTCACGCAAGGAGGTTAAGCGTGTACTTGCAGCGCGGGTAAAAGGAAAAAAAAAAGCCTGCATATTGGGATATTGCCGAATTGGCCGCCTTTGTCAGACTACGCCTAATTCTAGACAAATTGCTCTCTCTCCTCGCCGGTTTTTAAGTCTAAACTTACCGTAACACAAAGGTGTTGCACAAGTGAGCTATTTGCAAGGATATGACCTAGTTTCAGACACTTCTTCTTTCTATAACTGCATACTAAAGCCGCGCCTAATGCAGTGTTCGCGTGTCAAGTTTAGCTTCTCAGTGCGCTCGACCCAGCTATAATTAACCCTTTGGTTGGCGCTTCTTTTTTTCTTTTTTTTTTTTTTTTTTTTTTTTTTTTTTTTTTTTTGGGGGGGGGGGGGGGGCAAGGTGGTTCCTGCGAGGAATCACCTTGTTAAAAAGCGATACCGACAGCCAAAGGGTTACCCCCCCCCCCCCCTCCAATCCCCCTGTGTGCACGCAGCCACTGGTACCGCGGTTGAATGCAAAAGAGGGCTACCATTTTGTACTTTCAGAGAGTGCATATTCACTTTCAGCGCCAGTTATTGACTATGGGTGTTCTTGCCCTGTCGACTGGCGTCGGCAGTGTTTTGACCTGTTCACTGCCAGTGCGGCAGATCGTGTTTTTCCGCAGCCGACTAAAGACGTAATCGCTATGTACAGTGCGTAACCTACCAGACGAACTGTTTGCCTGGGCCATTGACCTGCTCAGGTCCACCAAGCTCAGCTTAGCTTAGCTGATATTGAAAGCTGTGGGCCACGTAACGGGTTGGACTCGAGTCACCTTAGGCACCTTATGCCCGTATCATGTATAGTCATGTGTGTTGACTATACATGATACGGGCATAACCTACAGCGTGTGGGCGCCGCTATGTCAGCACAGCACGCTGCAGTGGTGCGGTCCGGTGCTTCGTTGCCGCATAACGCACGCTCGGTTCACACTGGTTACCTCCCTTGATCCGCTTGATCATCATGCGTAGCACCCGGATCGGATCGAGAGTAGTAAATTATACGCGGTTTGAACAAATCCAGAAATGACTGACATCGACCGAGGTCAGATATGACGGGGTCTAGAGGTTGTGGGCGGCCACGCACGGCCACTCATGCATGAGGATATTGATTAGTGAATGACCAAGTGTGAGAATTCGGAAGTTACGACAACCTGGCGAAGTTATCAACCCGGCCATCCCCACACGTAGTGTAAACATTAACCCCCTTGCGCATGCAGCCACCAGTACCGCAAACAATACCGGTGGCTTCATGCACAACGGTAATTTAACCCATTTAGCCCTGTCGCGTTACAGTAGGAGATGGATCGACCATGATAATTCAAGGTTTGTGCCAGATTAGCTTGGCGCCTGTTGGCGCCAAGCTAATCTGGCACAAACCTTGAATTATCTGACGGTCGATCCATCTCTTGTAGCTGGTACACAGTCGTTAGGTGACACCTCTAAAAGCGGCCGTGCGGTTAAATGGTCTTGAAAACTGAAAAACTACTCACCTCTACAGACGCCCTCCTCGTGTCCCGTGATAGGCTCCCCGAGGGGTGGGGGAGCGATGAAACACTTGAGGCTCTCGGCACATTTGCCCAGTAGTCCGTGAAACCCTCCACAACTCTCGTTCATCCGCCTGGCGCACACTCTACAACACCCACACACATCCACCAACACATCGTCGCCGCTGCACGCTAACTCCGCCACGGACGGGCACGACGACTTATCGCACACCTCACACGACAGAGCCTCCACACCAACCGCCGACAGCGACAACAGCAGCAACAACGCGGCCGTCAGAGCCGCCACCACCGTCGATCTGTCCCACCGCCACCACGCTGGCACGGACCGCGAATGGACCGTCTTGGGCGATCGTCTCACTAGCATGATCATTCGCGTAAGATCCCCTGTGGTCGTCAAAGGAGTCTTTGAACTTGGTCCTGGCGTCCAAGGTGAACGTCCAAACCTCCCGCCAGCCGCTGTGTTGGGTGAGTCTCTCGCCCTCGTCATAGTGGCTATGGGTGAAGTCCCCAGTCCTGTCGCAGACGAGTGCACTGAATTGCCGCCGAACCTGGTCATCACTGGTACGGGGCGATGATGCTGTTCCTCTGTGTCTGTCGTCATAACGTGCGATGCCGCTCCCAACTTCGTCCCCCCTGACATCACCATCGCCGTCGAGGCTGAACTTGCAGAATGACTCGTCACTCGTGGTCGCGGCTCAGCCTGTACACCACCCATGTCTATAGTGTTGCTGGCACCGTGGTGGCGGTTGTGGGGGTGACGAGGATAGGGACGAGAGGATGGTGACGGTGGTAAGTGTCGTGGTCGTTGCTGTGGTAGTCCAGCGACTGGAGAGGCGGCCGTGGCCGCAGCCTTCTCCCACTCCGGCATCGCGTCATCTAAGTGGACACCATCCTCGGGAACTTTCTTTCCAGTAGTTGGTGATATCGCGGCTCTCTCTCTCTCTCTCTCTCTCTGCCATAGGATACATTCGGTAAGCGAAAGATCTTCGGGCCGACTATCGACCGACGTCTGCCCGGGCACGGCCGTGCGCGGGCAGACGTCGGTCGATAGTCGACCCAAGGATCTTCTCGCGTATCGGGACGCACATGCACATACACTCGCGCTGACAGGCATACCAGATATAGCATGTGGTCTGTGTGCATTATATATCTCTTTCACTGCTGACTCGTAATCTCGACGCACAACTTATTTATAATTCTATAAACAGCAACAGGTTTTATGTCAGACTGAACACCTTCCCCTGTGGTTACCACTGTGACTAAGTGTCGCACCCGCGGTGTACCCGGTGCCGGCCGTAAGGACATCCACACTAATTCCCTTGCCTTTCGATGACTGAAGCTAAGTACTGCATGCTCTTCCGCGGCCCTAGACCGTAACAACACACACACTGTGGACTCTCTCTCTCTCTCTCTCTCTCTCTCTCTCTCTCTCTCTCTCTCTCTCTCTCTCTCTCTCTCTCCGATTTCAGACATCAGAAGTGGGTCAAAACTGGACTAGTCGATGAAAACAGTGGAGTAAAAGCCCGGACAAACATTCCGATATCGCATGTGTGTCCGGGCTTCCGAAATCCAATTTTTTCCCGGAGAAACACAGACATGCAATTTTGACCTAATTCTGATTTCCGGAAATCGTCTCAGTCAGTATTGGGCACCGTATCAGCATCGCCGGCGTGTCGTGATCATGCTCTCTCTCTCTCTCTCTCTTTCTCTCTCTCTCTCTCTCTCTCTCTCTCTCTCTCTCTCTCTCTCTCTCTCTCTCTCTCTCTCTCTCTCTCCCACCCCCCACCACCCCACCCCCGTAGTACTACGGTCTTGTAATCTGTATGCCTATCTGACGCTAGTTTATCTGATGACTGTTCCACTGCTGCAGTACCGTGAGAAGGGCACTCTTCGTTTTTCAGCAGTTGTTCCGTCAGTTTTCGCGTGAATCGTAAGAACTGACTGACACCCGGCTTTTATCAGACTCTCTTTGTTGATAGTGAGACTGTTACTCCGTGCGTAAAGACACCCTTCCCTTTTCTCTCCCGGTTGACCGTGTCCAGTAGTAATGTGTCCCGCAGCCTGTATCGTCACAATTAGGACATCCTGCTCACACTCGCTATACAGCTGGATGTTGCACCAAGGATACCCAAACTCGCTTCTTTCTCTCTCAGTCCTCCGTTGTTTATAATCGGTGTTGCTAACACTAGTGTATAGGTGTAGCTGTAAGGTGGACACACTCTTTATCTCCAACTGTTGACACAAGTCAGTTGATGATCCGGCTTTGTCAGTACTTTGTGGTCTTCAACGAAACCAGAACCCACACATATCTATACACTGAGTTCTCCCGGCCTTTCAGTGAATCTGCTGGTCGAAACTTCGATAGACACGATGTCTATACAAGCACACACACACACTGGCACACACTACCCTTGCTTAAAACTGAATAAAGCCCTTAGCACATGCGGTAACCTCGCCCGCGTCAATCAGTCGCACCGCTGTAGTACCGTTACAACGCCAATGGGCTTCAGTTGCGCCGCTGGCTTCAGTGCGACGCACTACTATTATACTATTCTTTCTCGGCGGTCTTCGCGAATCTCGAGCCAGCCTAAATGAAAATGACACCCTTGGCTTCGATCCTGTCTGATGTCTGGAGAGCGGAGACCTGCCTGGTACCACTGATCGGTACTGTAGTCGCTGTCGTTTCACCTACAAGCGACATCACACACTGAGTCTCTTGGAGGCTTATCGCGAAAACAAATACGCCACCATGCTATACCCTGGGCTCCGCTGGCTCGGCTTTTCTGCCGTCTGCGTATGATTCGGCGGGCTCTCTCTCTCTCTCTCTCCCTCTTTCACAGAGCCGGCCCCTTCAGTTCAGTTAACATCTGCAAGAGGCATAGATTCTCATGATCCCCTGCGAGGCAGGGATCATGAGAATCTATGCCTCTTGTTTGTCATAGTTTTTAGCGTAGAACCTATGCAGCTTTACTTACATCCTGTCTACCCAGACAGAGGAAGTTATCAGTCTAGGGGTTGTCTTTCCGTTCTCACCGCCAGTGCTCTGTGTCGCCAACTCGTGCAAGCGGACGGAGGCCCCGCCCCCTCGTAGAGGCCACGCCCCTCCAGACAGGGGCTGATAGTAGCGCGAGGCTGTCACCTGGAGTTAAGTTGTGAGTGACAAGGCACAGTGAAAGTGACCACGTACCATGATGGTACGATGCGGTCAAAGTTGTTGCGGTTGATGAGGAAAACTCGTGAGCTTGTGAGTTTCCTATGACTGACTGTACGCTTGCCTTTCCGAGGTGCCTGGAGTAGGAGGAAGCCGTGAGATATAATAATAATAATAATAATAATAATAATAATAATAATAATAATAATAATAATAATAATAATAATAATAATAAAGGAGATTTGTTAAGCGCTTAATCAAAAAGTAGCTCTAAGCACTGATAAAATTAAAAGGCTAACAGCTAACACGCACGCACACACACACTGACATACAACATACGCGCGCATACACACGGCACACCACACACAACACACACACACACACACACACACACACACACACACACACACACACACACACACATACGTGACAGTGGTGATGAATTGTGCCGCATGGCAACCACAAATCAACACTTACAGTACAGGTATTCCAAGGAAAAAAATAGAAATAATTATGAGAGCCGACACTTCAAGCCTGTTAGGCAAACGACAGGCGGCTGACTCTTATCAAAGAAGTACCCAACGGAGAAGAAACACGCTTAGAAAAGACGGGTACAACACAATTTATTAATATTTCGGGTAACTTGAATACCCTTTGTCAAAATAGACAAACAAACAAACAGAGAGATTAGCCGCTAGTTATCTTCATTGGCAGAAGGAATGTGGCAACTGTTGGGTTGGGTACTTCTTTGCATATTACACGCTTGGCAGTCACCTTTTTGGTCTGGATTGACTCTTATCAAACGTGAACACAGGCTGACTCTTATCAATAAACGTACAATATCGGTCACACTGCACACGCACGCACGCACGCATGCACACATACACACACGTACGCACGCACTCATACACACACACGCACGCACGCACGCACACGCACGCACGCACACAGACACGCACGCACGCACACACACTTTAACTCATTCAGCCCGGCGCACGTCAGTATTTCCCAAATTTTGGAGGCGTCATCTAACGACTATGCACCTGTTGCAGGAAATGGATCGACCATGATAATTCAAGGGCAGTGCCAGATAATCTGGCACGGCCCTTGAATTATCATGGTCGACCCATCTCCTGCTGTAGTGCGTGAGGGCTGAACTCATAAGTTTATAATGGGTAACGGTGGAGCTATAAACTCATACAGTTGACTTCGCTTATCATGTAGCAAGGTTGTATGTAGCAAATGTCGGACATAACACTTTTCCACAGGTCCTGGCAGCACTCTTTCTATGTGAATTACTTCGCTTATAGCAAACCTCGGGTATAACCAAAAAAAAACTGGGTCTCCTGTCCATATGTGATATCCGAACTTTACCGTAGATAGATTATTATTATTATTATTATTATTATTATTATTATTATTATTATTATTACAAGCAAACTGTTGAAGCAAGCCGGCGCGTGCGCGCACGAGCGAAAAAAGAGACCCGGTGCTCAAAGGCCATCCGTCTGACGTCGGCCCGCGCTGCCGTTGGCCCGCGCACGGACGTTGTCGGGCCCACGGCAGCGGCCGACGTCAGACCGATGGCCTTTTGCAAATTGGGGAGAGAGAGATCAACCTGGGCAATACTGCGATTTTGATCGAGCACTAGTAGAGTATCGGCAATTAGCAATTAGATCGTGATTCATTAACTTAACCCCTTCACTGCCGAGAAAAAGAGCGAGCGCACAATATAACTGCAAGAGGCATAGATCCTCATGGGCCCCCCCGCGACTGCGGAAGCTCATGAGAATCTACGCCTCTTGATGGGACCACATTGTGTCCACGTTGTTTGGGACAGCTGCGGCTTTTGGTCCTCCAGTGAACGCACTGTGATTTGAGTGAGAAACAAAATGTACGTACGTTGGCAGGGAAGGGGTTAAGGTATGCTGGTCTGTGATTTTTGTACCTTACGGCCAAAATCACAGACCAGCACTCATTAAACATTGTGTCACTGAAAATGGCGAATTACGCGTTACGAAACAGGGCCGGATCACTTACATGTTTGGGGGGGGGGGGGCAAAAAATTTTTTTGGAGAAATTAACCACCTGAAACAGACACCTAAAGCAGTTTTGACTGTTTTGAGTATGGCTTTATTTTGGTTTTTTTCACCAAGGTGAGCAAAGATCATCCTTCAGTGTATCAAAGTTTTATGCTGTATAGTTTTTATGGGGGAATGGGGGGGGGCCATGGCCCCCTCCGCCCCCCCCCCCCCTGGATCCGGCCCTGCGAAATAAAGACACTTAGTATCAGATAACGGCTTCAGTTGCGAAACTTTTCCAAGTCAGCAACTGCCAACCAATTGTCCCTCTGAATTGCAGCGTCATACTTTTTTTTTTATTGGGGGGGGGGGGGGGGGTAGGGTTTGCCGGTTGCTTGGGCTTAAAAACAACTTAAAACAAAGCTGCTATGACTATGATATGATGGGCAGGTTCTGGCTTTTGAAAATTGCAGGCAATTAGACCGCCAATTCTTTTCATCTCTGACAACACAACAACACAAAAAGACAGATGGAGAGGGGGAGAGGGTCGGGTGCGTACGGCCAATTGGAGCGTGACGGAAGGGGGTTATTTTATGCGCTGTTTGGTGTCAGGTATATGACAGATATGTAGCCCTGTGATCAAGTTATCTCACCCAACTGACAGACGCAACACAAAAGGATGGGGAGGGGGGAGTGGGGGTGGGGGGGGGGGGGTATGGTGGTGCGCTATAAAACGCAATCATGCATTTATGACCCAATTTCCTTTCCCCAGTCTACGCACGAACGACATCCCGTCTCGTGCCATTATTCGTTGTAATCTGCGCCCCATCTCTTAACGGTCCTTGTCATTCTGTGCACTGGTAGGCCCTATGTGAGATCATGGGCCTCACTCACGCATGGAAGCCATAAGGTCCAAAATCACAGATAGTACACAATTCTGGGTTGTTGATGTTTTTTCTCCGTGAAGATCTTGTCACAGCAAAGCTTCGGCGATTCAAGATTCAAGAAAACTTTGATTGTTTGTTTTTAACTCATTCAGCCCGACGGCCGTATTTCCCAGATTTTGGAGGCGTCATCTAATGACTTTGGACCAGTTGCAGGAGATGGATCGACCATGATAATTCAAGGGCAGTGCCAGATTAGCTTGGCGCCGATAGGCGCCAAGCTAATCTGGCACTACCCTTGAATTATGGTCGACCCATCTCCTGCTGTAGTGCGTCAGGGCTGAATGGGTTCCCTCCTCCTCGCCCTCTCCCCCCTCCCCCCTCCCCCCTACCCCTCCTACCTCCACCCCCACCCCCTCCCCCCCCCCCCCTACCCCCCCCCCCCCCCGACTCCTCACGTGAATCAGAAGCAGGTCAAAGTGGACGTGTTGCGACGAAAGGAGTGAATGACTTGAAAACCCCGGACAAACATGAAATATCGCATGTTTGTCAGAGGTTTTCATCCAATCTTTTCCTCGAAACACGTGTAATTTCGGCATAATTTCCGACTTCAAAACTGACAACGTCTATTCCGTGACGGCTTCGTATTCGTATTAACCTCTTCCCTGCCAACGCGGGACGTACACTGATTTTGGTTCTGAAATTCAGTGCGTCCACTTAAAACTCATTCTACCCCATCACAGAAATCCCCAAATGTTGCCGTTGTCCTCTGAAGACTGCATTGCAGTGCAGGACACAGATCGACCATGATAGTTCAAGGGTGATGCCAGAATAGCTTGGCGCCTTTAGGCGCCAAGCTATTCTGGCATCACCCTTGAACTATCATGGTCGATCCTTATTTTGCTGTGGTGTGTCTGGGGTAGAATGAGTTAACGACCAAAAGCCACGACTGTCCAAAGTGCGTGGACACAAAGTGGTCTCAGCAAGAGGCATAGATCCTCATGAGCCCCCGCAGTCGCGCGGGCATCATGAGGATCTGTGCCTCTTGCAGTTAGATCAGTCGCGTTCCCTTTTTCTCGGCAATGACTCGGGGTTTTAACTCGTGTGATAGTCTAGATAATTTGAAATGTAAACTGAACTTCTGTTCTCGGTGTATTTTTATTTTTATTTATTTATTTATTTTAAATTTTTGCCACGAGTTCTTGAGCTAAACGGTTTACCAAATGGCATTCAGGATCGCGTACTAAACGACAATCAGACACTGCCCTCCCGCCGAAGCACACGGCACTACTCAGACACCGCATTTCACGCCTCGATCTCAAGCTGAAGCAGACAGTGCAGAAACAAGAAAATGACGTTGTGCGCTGGGGATTTTTTTTTTTTTTTTTTTTTTTAATTTTTAGTGTTGTGTATGCCTGAGGCCTCTAATGAAACACTGATGTGGAACAATGATTCTCGTGATATTAATGATAGCATGATGTAAACATTACAAGGGGATGACCTATAAATGGCGACAGCCTCAGGCTCAAATTTGTAAACAACGCCAGTTCAGTCTAAATGGTCTGTATGGATTTTTTCGTAACCCCTTGACTGTCGAGAAAAAAAGTGAACCGGATCCAACGGCAAGAGACATAGATCCTCATGATCCTCGTAGTTGCGGGGGCTCATAAGGATCTATGCCTCTTGCTGACACCACAATGAATCCACGTTCCTGGTACGGGGCTGGGGCGTTTTTGCCTTGAATTAACGAAGACTGCAGAAACGCAATTTGAATGAGGCCGTTGTCAGTGAAGTGGTTAGTCAGTGTGTCGATATACTGAGCAGGTTGAAGTGTCCATCTTTTACAGGGGGAAAAAGGGGGGAAGGTGCCTCTGAGACAGAAGTAGCCGCGCCTCTGCCCCCGAGACTGACGAGACTGATCTATAAGTAGCTTCACTCTTCACCCCTCCCGCCTCCCACCAACACCACCACAACACAACACCACACCACACCACACACCACACACCACAACCACCACCACCCCCTCCCACCTCTTCGACCGGAAGATGCTGTTGCACACACTGTATGTATGAGGAGAACACACTTTTCGTAATAAAATCGCACAGACAGTTCCTTTTGTTACTATGTCTGTCAAGGCAAGAAGACGGGCTTGTTCAGATATCATGTCCGTTAAAGTCCTGCCGGTAAATTAAAAAGTGGCACAGTTGCAGTGCTTCTGAATTGATCAATGTTCAGGTCGCACTCCGCCCTAGGCAATAGCTATAGCTGGCCCTGCCATCCTCCCCCCCCCCACCCCCCACCCCCACCCCGTAACCGCCCGTTAGACCCGCCCATTATCACTCCGGTGCCGTGGACGTTAAAGTATCATTTCGTGTACATTTGAAGACACATCATATTTCAGCACCATTTGCGTTTATTATGCCTTGTCAGGGCAGTGGGCAGATGTTCACATCTGCACGGGACATAGACGACCCCGCCCTCCACGAGTCCCCTGCTGCCTTGCGGGTTAGGTTTTGGATAACCAAAGGCTAGGGTGCTGACACGGTACCTGATTGGGTGTATGAACTTCCTTGATGAAGTCACCACCCAGGGCGAAAGAGTCCCATGGGGGTCTCATCGGCCACGTGTCCAGGACCAAGGCGAGCCACAAATTATGTGGAGTTTCGGTTGTGGTTAACAGCCTGGAGAGGGATGGGCTCCGCCAGGTTTTTTTGCCCAAGACACACCACATGCAATGACAACCAGTTTGGCTGGGCGATACGCTAAGAATGGCAGAGAACAGAGTGGAATGGAGGGAGCTGGTTGCCAAGTCATCAGTGGTGCCCCAACGGTCGGCAACACTACGGGATATAGATAGATAGATAGATAGATAGATAGATAGATAGATAGATAGATAGATAGATAGATAGATAGATAGATAGATAGATAGATAGATAGATAGATAGATAGATAGATAGATAGATAGATAGATAGATAGATAGATAGATAGATAGATAGATAGATAGATAGATAGATAGATAGATAGATAGATAGATAGATAGATAGATAGATAGATAGATAGATAGATAGATAGATAGATAGATAGATAGATAGATAGATAGATAGATAGATAGATAGATAGATAGATAGATAGATAGATAGATGCCTTGTCGACACACCTGATGAACTTCAACAACACGCAGCAAAAACACAGAGCAGGGCCGCAAATTCAAACCGACACCGCATAATCCCATCAATCCAAGGAACACGGATATGAATAGTGTCAGCAAGAGGCAAAGAACCTTATGAGCCCCCGCGGATGCGGGGGCTCATGAGGTTCTTTGCCTCTTGCAGTTGGGTGGTATTCGCTTTTTTAAAAAGTATTTATTTATTTATTTATTTATTTATTTATTTATTAAGTCCCTTTTATTTATAGAAGGGACTTTTTAGTGCGGGTCGCGGTGGGGCGAAAGCGAAACTCATATCACGGTAAATATAAAATTACGTAAAAAAACAACAACAACAACAACAAAAACACGTCATGACAAATGACGTTTGACAAACCAATGACACATATGCGCGCATCTTCAAGAGGCATAGATCCTCAAGTGCCCGGAGTGTGCATGAACATCTATGCGTCTTGAGGATGTTTGCAGCGCGTATGCACGCACGAACACGCACACGCATACACACACATCGACGCGCTTTCAGAAAAAAATGCAGGTGTACTTAGTGTAGCATGTAGCTAGGTAAAGTCAACCTGAATTCACACAAATTATAGCAAGACTGAAATTGTACCGTGACATTCTAGTTTTGTCACCATTTTCCCAAGTCTTGAAGCGATAGCGAAACTCATATCACGTTAAATATAAAATTACTTAAAAACAAAAGGAAATACGTCATGACAAATGACGTTTGACAAACCAATGACGCGTATGCACTGCGCGCGCCCCTTATAGAGTTCACTATGGCGCATTGGCACATCTGCAAGGCTTTTTCAAAAGAGATATTTCAACATGAGAATCAAGTCAAAGACAAAAGGTAGAGACCCTTGACAGCAAAGACAGCACTCATATAGAAGGGACTTTGAGGATTATGGTTCATGCCATCTTGTTTTATTTTTGGCAGAAAAAAAGGTTTATTCTTTTTTGAATGACGTAGTAAAAGACTTCAGCTGAAAACGTCACCTCCCAGGCTTTCGCGCCGGCCGAACATGCTATATGAATTTTGCTGACCCCCAACCCTCCCAATCCCGTTGCATATGAACGAAGCCGCCGTGGCAACTAAATACTTTTGTGCACATTCGCATTAATGAGTTTTGTCCCTTCGGACAAAAAGTACGATTGGGGTCATTTACAGGACAGTTTTCTCGTAGCATGTTTGGCGTGTTTTAAAGGCACACTACGTCGTAACTGTTCAACGATACACTTCTGTAACAGATGGTTACGAAACGCTACACACAGGTCTGGCTATGGCTCATTTAGACACAGAACAATCCAGTTCAGCACACGTCGTCTTTATATCAAGTAACCTGATAATGACTCCACTCCGTTCTAGAAAATCAACGCTATCAGTGCGAGAAACAGCTAGAAATAGACTGACACGCAAACGGCAGCGCAGAATAATAAGTGCGATTACGCGTGTGCTTTTGCTGCGTGTCCAAACGGCTATTAAAGTTCATTGGGTGTGTCGACGAGGCATCACACACAATTGGTGCTGAAACTTGACTTCAGATTTATTTATAGCGTAATGGTACTGTAAACTGATATCAGTCCGCCTTCATCATAGGAAAACGAATATATATATTTTTTTTAAACCCTTCACTGCCAGAGGACTCAGATTGTGTTATCGAAATCATTGTAAACTCAGCGTTATACATCCCCAGCCGACAAGGGAACATGAATTCAAAGCGGTTTCAGCAAGAGGCATAAATCCTCATGAGCCCCTGCAACTGGGGGGGGGGGGGGGGGGGGGCTCAGGAGGATCTATTCCTCTTGCAGTTGGTTGGTGTTCCATTTTTTCTAGACAATAAAGGAGTTAAAGTTCATTTTTACTTTCAGGTTAGCATGAATACATTCATACGTTAATTCCAACAGTGATCGCTTGCAACGCCATTCATTCGACATTAACCAGGTCAGTGCCAAGAAAATTTGAGCATCTGCAAGAGGTATAGATCCTCATGAGCCCCCGCAGTTGCGGGGGCTCATGGGGATCTATACCTCTTGCTGACACCACTTTGAATCTATGTTCCTGAGATAGCTCTTATGTTGAATTAACGAAGAGTGCAAAAACGCAGCCGGCGTCAGCTGCCACTGAACGGGATAAGCGATCTCAATGCTGTCCGTTTTGGCCTCGTCACGCAGGCCGTCCAACGTGAGCTGACGAGCAAAAGAAATGCGAAACCACTGAAATCATCGGGAAATGTGTGTGTGTGTGTGTGTGTGTGTGTGTGTGTGTGTGTGTGTGTGTGTGTGTGTGTGTGTGTGTGAGTGATGGTGTGTGTGTGTGTGTGTGATGGTGTGTGTGTGTGTGTGTGTGTGTGTGTGTGTGTGTGTGTGTGTGTGTGTGTGTGTGTGTGTGTGTGTGTGTGTGTGTGTGTGTGTGTGTTCGTGATCACCTTCGTGATCGTGTATGTGCACATGTGTATGTGGCTGTTTAGTTTTGCGGTTCTTTTATTTTGTTATTTTGTTATGTTTACATGCTGTATGTCCATTGTAAAGCGCTTAGAGCTCCGTCAGGAGGTTAGGCGCTATGTAAATATACATTATTATTATTATTATTATTATTATTATTATTATTATTATTATTATTATTATTAAATAAAACTAAGGTATTTTCGACGATTCCAGCGGGTCGCATTTGTTTTTCTCGTCATTATAGTCTGATAGTCTTGCCCTGCTGTCAAAAACATACGGCATTGCGTCCAGTGGCTACTCTGTAAAAATACTGGCAAATAAACGCGCCGATGCCGGGGGTCACCGGTCGCAAAATACTCGAATCGGAGGAATTTTGCTGCTGACACGCCGTAACCAACATCGACAAATTAGCTACAACAGTAAATGCTATCACACGTTCCACTGACACGTCTTAACCCTTTTAATTCTGACACACTACTGCTTGAAATTAATGGGATTATCATAGTTCAAGGGTGGGGCCAGATAAACTTGGCGCCTAAGGCGCCAAGCTATCCTGGCACCACCCACGAACTAAAATGGTTGATCTGTCACCTAATCTGTAATGTAGCCTTCATAGGACAATAATAAATTTCCAATTTAAAAATCAGCCTCTGGATCTCCGATGTAATGGGTTAAACTCAGCAGGCGTTGACTCGACCCGAGATGGGTCCCACAATCTGAGTGGGAAAAATCAGTGGGGCTGCTCTCTCCAAAGCAACACTCGTGGATTCTAACGCGGAGTCCCTGCAGACTGCAGGAGAACATGAAAATCTATGTATCCTGCTGATTCGGCCTGGAATTGTAACATTTTCAAGCTGGTAATAGTGGATCTAATCGAGATAGGAAAAATTGCCTCAAACTGAGTGAACACTACCGGTATTGTTTGCAGCAAGAGGTTTAGACGCAGGGGCTCATGAGGATATATGCCTGTTGCAGATGCAGGAGGGGGGATGGGGGTGGGTGTGTGTGTGGGGGGGGGGGGGAGGTTAGTGGGGAGAGGGGGGGGGGGGCTGGACGTGGAAATAACCGTTATGAAAATCCCGATGCGTAATTCCAGTGCTTGAGTTACTCAACTTGGCGTGAAACACCGTGTACTTCGTGATTGCACTCGGGGGGCGTGGGTACAGGCGCAACGGTGTCTCTCTCGCCGCCAGCGCCACCTACAGGGCAGCCAGGTCAACCGAAAAAATTCAAGGGTAGTGCCTGATTAGCTTGACGCCTTTCCAGGCGTCAAGCTATTCTGGCACTACCCTTGAACTATCCGAGCTATCGGTACATAGAGCAGAGCTAGCGTGGTTTTAGGTTAGTTCGGAGTTGAACCCTTTTAAAATCGACGCACTGCAGCAGGAGACGGATCGACCATGCTAATTCATGATGGCACTCAGCTAATCTGGCACTACCCTTGAATTATCCGGTTGTTTGGTTGGATAAATACATTGGCTGTATACGTAGCGCGAAGGAGGCAATGTCAGTCTGGATGTGAGTTTTTGTTTGTTTGTTTGTGTGTGTGTGTGTGTGTGTGTGTGTGTGTGTGTGTGTGTGTGTGTGTGTGTGTGTGTGTGTGTGTGTGTGTGTGTGTGTGTGTGTGGTGTTTGTATGGCTGTGGAGGTGAAGGGGGCGGGATTACACGGGCGGCTACATTAGTACACCTTACACCGCAACACCGTCAATATTTTCATGTCAGTCGAGGAGTTAGGAGTGCCCTGAATAATTAATGGGGGCTTATGATTTCACTGTATTAGTCTCATATTCCTCCATCCCATCCCACTACCTCTCCCCTCTCAAACTAAAAATAAAGAATCAAAAGAATGGCGGTACGAGAGCTGCGGGTGAGGGAACAAGCAAGTTGTAATAATAAAAATAATAATATATTATTACTACAATAATTATAATAGATAGTAGCATTAGTAGTAGTGTCAATGTTCCGCCAAAAGTAACTTCCCAAGTTGTAGTAAAACTGTTGCCGCAAGGGTTTCATGTGAAAGGAAAACAGAAAATAGAGATTGAAAGTTAGAAACATGAAATCCGACGCTTCGGATCGAAGATCTTTGTTCACGGTGATATGCAAACAATGTCAACCCTGAAGAAGGATCTTTGATCCGAAACGTCGTGTTTCATGATTCTAACTCGAAGTGTTTTCAACTTCTATTTTCTGTTTTAGTCCCAAGTATTCTGCGACCGTTGTCCAACTACGAAATCCCACCGTGATATGGCCTTGGTTGCCTGCACGGTGTTAAAGGCCCACTACCGCCAGAACTATTCAAAGATACACTTCTGTAGCAGATAGTTACGACACAGGAAAATCCAGATCAACACAAGTCGGCTTTATATCAAGTAACCTGACAATGACTCCATTCCGTTCTATAAACCTATTCAGCCCTGACGCACTACAGCAGAAGATGGGTCGACCATGATAATTCAAGGGTAGTGCCAGATTAGCTTGGCGCCTGTCGGCGCCAAGCTAATCTGGCACTGCCCTTGAATTATCATGGTCGATCCATCTCCTGCAACAGGTGCATAGTCGTTAGATGACGCCTCCAAAATTGGGGAATGATACGGCCGTCGGGCTGAATGGGTTAATACAACGCTACCAGTACGAGAAACAGCTAAAAATATATTGACACGCTAAGGGCTGCGCAGGATATTAATGCGATACTCGTGCGCTTTTGCTGCGTGTCCAACCTGTTGTTAAAGTTCAAGGCATGACAAACACAAATGGTGTATGCCTACAGCTTTACGCGTAGCGGTGCTTTAAACCCAAATAACAACAGCGAAATCGTGATGCGACGGTGCTCGCGACCAACGTTTGTCACCTGGGTATCGACTTTTCTTTTGACGGCTGTTGTTGACACTGATCTTTTAACGGCTGTTGTTTCTTTTGTGGTTGTCGCTGTCACTGGCTATGATGAGACTATCGGATCAGTCACACAGTTCTGCCGAAATTGCATCCTCAAGTGGAGAATCAGCTGAAGCAGATGCTGGTCAGCAAAAGGCGTGGATTCTCATGAGCCCCTGCGGATGCAGGGGGCTCGTGAGAATCATGCCTTTTGCGGATGTGAACGGCCGGCTGGCTGTACTAAAGCGGTTTTGTCAGTCACCGTAAAATGAGAGTCCGAAATAGCTCAGGCGGAGCAGGAGAGCGAAGAGAATCGCCGGGTCGTGGGTTCGAATCCCGTCCCGGCCCCGGTAGCTGGACTCACAATCCAGGGGGGAAAAACGGATTTGTTCAATAGCATGAAAGGTCCTGGTAAATCAAAGTGGCACAGTTGGAGTGCGCCTGAGTTGATCAGTGTTCAGGTCGTACTCCATAGGCAATAGATTTTCCTGTCCCCCATAACCCGCCCGTCAGGGCCGTCCATGATCACCTCGGTGCGGCTGTGGACGTTAAACCCGAACTAACCAACCAACCGTACAATGCGCAAAAGGCCATCGGGCCGACATCGGCCGCCGTTGGCCCGCGCACGCACTTGCGCGGGCCAACGGCGACCGATATCAGCCCGATGGCCTTTTGAGGACTGGGGTCCTTTTCCCAAAACACTTCTTTTTCCCACTACCTTGGGCATCTTTCATGGTACACGGCTCTGATCAGAGCAACAGGTCCTCGGCCCGATCTCCGATGGGTCAACGGCGGCCGACATGGGCCCGAGAAGCTGTTATTTACTGGTGGGGGGGGGGGGGGTTGGGGTTGGGGGTGGTTACTATAACCGTTTCACATCCGAGGCACGAAAAACAAGACAATTTCCCAGTAAGCAAAGGTCCTCGGGTCCACGACGGCCGCAGTCGGCCCGAAGAAGCTTTCGCTACTGGGGTTATGTCGTTATCGTGGTTGTTTGATTGGGTAGTTGATTGATTGCTTGCTCTCTTGCTTGCTTTTTGGTAGGTGGGTGGGTTGGTTGGCTGGTTGTGTGATGAGCGCTATGTGTGGTACGGCGGCGAGAGACGGATCGATCACACCACTTATTCAATTTTTGAAGAGTCTGGCTGCATTATCAGGGTGGATCTACATATCCATCCCAGCAGTTGGCGCTGGGAGGGAAAGAGGTCAACAACTGCGCAAGCACCGAAACCAGTCACATGAGTCAAAGCAAAGTTCGGTCAGTGATCAACCTTGTGGCTGTCCGAGTTTCAGTCCATGTTTTTGGTTGGTTTTTTGGTTGGCTGGTTGGTTGGTCAGTTCGTTGGTTCGTTCATCGGTTCGTTCGGCGGTTCGTTTGTTTATTACTTCTTTTCACTCTGGTGTTTCCTGGATTTGTTGTTGTTGTTGGTGGTGGTATATACACCAGACTTAAGGAGACATTTTAACGGCTGTGGGTGTCAGTGGCGGTTTTAGTCACGATGATTCCTGTAGGAATCATCGCGACTAAAACCGCTACGGACACCCGAAGGGTTAAACGGTAAATCCTTTCGCACTGACTTGCCGGGTGTTTATCTTGAAACCAGCTGAGCCTTGCTAAATGTAACATTGTCCGCTCAAAGCAAGAGTCATTGACATGGAAATAGGGACCGCTTTTCTGTTTCGTGGGAAAGACGTGCCTGGAATGTGTTTCAAATGACAGCTATCAATAAAATGAGGGTTCTTTTTTATAAGAAGTTTACAAGAACAAAAAATCACTTGCCACGGAAAATGAAAGGAAGGGAGGGGGGAGGGGAGGGGAGGGGGGGCGGGAAAGGGGAAGGAGACTTAAAGTAAATATTGTGATGGTGGTGGTGGGTGGTGTGTGTACGGGGGGGGGGGGGGGGGGGGGGGGCAAAGGTCGTGATTTATGCCAGCATCCTCTTTTGTCCACCCACACCCCACCCCCTTACCCCCTTCAAGACACACACTCAAGGTACTCTGTAAGCAACAGCCTCCCGGGCCGAGTCGGCCGCAGTGCCCCGGCTCACTGTCGTGCACGGGCCCACTGCACTGCGGCCGGCCCGATGACCTTTTGCTTACTGAGTACGCAGTAATGATGAATTGTAGCTTGCAGTTGGCGCAAGTAAACAAATAGGACTTCAAATAACTGCGATTAAAGTGTCACCGTAAATCACTTATCTCCTTCTACCCCAGACACACCACAGCAAGACTATATGGATCGACCATGGTCGATCTGTGTCCTGCACTGCAAAGCGGTCTTCAGAGGACAAGGGCAAATTTTGGGGATTTCGGTGTCGGGTTAGAATGAGTTAAATCTGCTTTTTCTTTGGGGGAGGGAGAGGAAATGGGGGTGGGGGGGGGGGGCGGTGAGGGAGAAAGGGTGGAGGAGAAAAGAGAACAGGTTGATACAGTACGGCACGGAAGTAGAGGATTCAAAGCGAACGAATTATAAGTGGCTTTTTAAAAGGTGGACTACTACTCTTAGCGGGCCAGCCAGCCTAAACCTTCTAGTCCACACTCAAAGGGCATTTTGTTGGCGACCACGAACAGTATTCAAGCTCACTCCCACGCAAACAGACGGCGTTGTAGCCAGTATATATATATTTTTTTAAACCCGAGTGCACTGACTCCCACGCAAACATACGGTGTTGTAGTCATCGTAATCTCGAGTGCCTAAAACATTAACCCGTACGCTGCCAGTGGTCGCAAAGTTTCAGTGTTTGCGACTCGGAAATCCAGGCTTTATTAACCCATTCAGCCCTGACGCACTACAGCAGGAGATGGATCGACCATGATAATTCAAGGGTAGTGCCAGATTAGCTTGGCGTTAGATGACGCCTCCAAAATTTGTGAAATACGTGCGTCGGGCTGAATGAGTTAACTCAATGCGAATGAGCCCTAGTCGCGTCAAAGGAACGTGGATACAAAGTGAACCGTTTCAAGAGGCATAGATCCGCATGTGCCCCTACAACTACAGGGGGCTCTCGAAGCTCTATGTCTCTTGCGGATGGTTAGGGTTCGGGTTCAGTTTTTCTCGGCAGTCGTGTGTGACCCTCTGAGAACGTACTGTATTATCTGTGTGACCAAAAGTAGCGTCCTTGTGTGAGATAGACCAATGCGGACAGCTCAAGGGTGGTGCCTGATTAGCTTGGCGCCTCTAGGCGCCAAGCTAATCAGGCACCACCTTTGAGCCATCATGGTTGATCCATCCCCAGCGAGTTAAACGTATTTTGTTAAACAACAAGTCCAAAAGATGAGCTGTTTGCTTTTGTAATAATGAAACATACGTGATCAAATACATCTACTATGAACAAGTAGTTTGTGACTGTAAAACAAAATAAATAAATTGTGTCGTAACTGTCATTTCTATTCGTGTTTCTTTCTCCGTTGGGTTCTTCTCTGCATTTTATACGCTTGGCAGTAACGTTTCTGGTCTGGATTCTGCTATCGGCCGTATATCTATGCGAATCACAAAATGTATTGGAAAGCGGCTTGGCATTGAACTGTGCATTTCGATGGTACACTGCTTCCCCACCTTTCCAGTATGTTAAATACTTATCAAGCTTCCCGCACCTTCGTTCTAGCAGTGAAAAACTTTTGAAAGTACCGAAAATAAATACAAAGTCCTTTGGTCAAAGGTCTTTTTGTTTCCAGGCCCCAGTCATTTGGTATTCGCTTCCTAAGCACATTCGTGATGCCTCCAGTCATTTCAACTTTCAAAAGACAGCTTAAAACACAACTTTTCAAAGTTACTACTCTGTCTTACCAAATTCCAGTCTCTTTTCTGTTTCACAATAACATCATGATGACACTGTGCCAGTTCATGTTGCGATGGTTGTTTGTGCTTTGGGTGTGTTTACTTACTTTACTTACGCCTGTCACCCCTACCCGGGTATAGGCCGTCGACGAGAGACCTCCAGCAACTCCTGTCCTGTGCTTCTCCTTCGATTCTACTCCAGGTGGTTCCCAGTCTCTTGATGTCAGCTTGGAGGTCTCGACGCCAGGAGTTTCTCGGCCTACCTCTTTTCCTCTTTCCCTGGGGGTTCCATGACAATGCCTGCCTAGTGATACTGGAAGCTGGCTTTCTCAGGCTGTGACCGATCCATCCCCATCTTCTTCGCCCAATTTCATTCTCTGCTGTTATCTGCTCTGTTCTGTCCCAGAGTCTGACGTTGCTGATCTTCTCTGGCCAGTGGATTTTCAAAATTCTTCTAAGGCAACTGTTCATGAAGGTCTGTACTCTGTTGACTGTGGTTTTTGTCAATCTCCAAGTCTCTGCTCCATATAGGAGAACTGCTTTTACATTGGAGTTGAAAATCCGGACTTTGGTGTGCTGTGACAGCTCTCTGGAACTCCACACTTTTTTTAACTGGAGAAAGGCTGCTCTGGCTTTACCGATTCGTGCTCTGACATCTGCATCAGTGCCGCCTTTTTTGTCTATGATGCTCCCGAGATAGGTGAAGGACTCCACCTCCTCCAACGGGGTGCCAGCAAGCAAGATTGGTTCTTCCCTGGTTGTGTTCAGCCTCATTGTCTTTGTTTTCTGTTTGTGAATGGTGAGGCCCACTTGGGACGAGATGTCAGCAAGCCTCGTGGTCTTGTCCTGCATTTGTTGATGAGTGTGGGACAGTAATGCCAAGTCGTCTGCAAAATCGAGGTCGTCAAGCTGTGTCCACAGTGTCCACTGTATTCCACTTCGTCTGTGCTCTGTGGTCATCTTCATGACCCAGTCTATGGCCAGTAGGAAGAGGAACGGAGACAGCAGACACCCCTGCCTGACACCAGTTCTGACCTGGAGCTCTCTGGTGAACTGCCCTTCGTGGATCACGCGACATGTCATGCCATCATAGCTGCTCTTGATCAGGCGGACGAGCTTTGTGGGTACACCGTAGTGTCGTAGGAGTTTCCACAGAGTCTCTCGGTCCACGCTGTCAAATGCTTTCTCATAATCCACAAAGTTGACGTACAGCGGGGAGCTCCACTCCAGAGACTGTTCCACGATGATGCGGAGAGTGGCGATCTGGTCTGTACATGATCGGTTCTTCCTGAATCCTGCTTGCTGGTCTCTCAGCTGGGGTCAACGGAGCTCTTCATTCTCTCTAGGATGATCCTGTTGAAGACCTTTCCTGGTACTGACAGCAAGGTGATTCCTCTGTAGTTGGAACACTCGCTGAGGTCGCCTTTCTTGGGAAGCTTGATTAGTTACCCCTCCTTCCAGTCAGCTGGCATCACCTCCTCTTCCCAGATCTTTCCAAACAGTGGGTACAGCATCTCCACTGTTGTCTCTAGGTCTGCTTTCAGAGACTCTGCTGGGATGCCATCTAGCCCTGCTGCTTTGCCATTCTTCAAAAATGCCACTGCTTTTCTGATCTCTTCCCGGCTGGGTCTGTCACAGCTGATGGGTAGGTCGGTCTCTGCCGGCTGGATGTCGGGGGGGGTCGGGTGGGGTAGGTCTGTTCAGTAACTCTTCAAAATACTCGGCCCATCTGTCGAGTTGGTCTGCTCTGTCTGCAATAGGCTTGCCTTCTTTGTCTTTTACTGGTCTTTCTGTATGGCCATACTTACCCGACAATCTTCTGGTAATGTCGTAGAGCTGTTTCATGTTGCCGCTGCCTGCTGCCTTTTCTGCCTCTGCTGCCAGGCTGTCTGTGTAGGCCCTCTTGTCTGCCCTGATACTCCTCTTCACCTCGCGGTTGGCTTCCGAGTATTCCTCCTGCGCCCTTACTTTGGCTGCTCTCGTACGACTGTTGTTGACCGCTGCTTTCTTCTGCTTCCTCGCTTCTATCTTCTTCAAGGTCTGTGCCGACAGCCAGTCCTTGTGGTGGTGTTTCCTGAACCCTACAGTGTCTTTGCAGGTTGAGTTCAGCGCCTCTCTAACTGCCTTCCACTGCTGCTCTGTGGTGACCGCCTCCTCTTCATTTACTAGCTCCTGTAGCGCTTGAAACCGGTTGGACAGCACCAGTTTGAACTCTTCTCTAACTCCAGTTTCTCTCAGGAGGCCTACATTATAGCGCTGTCTTCTTGTTGTCTCTGTGCGGCTTTTCTTTAGCTTGAGCTTCATTCTTAAGGTAAGCAGATGGTGGTCTGAGGCGACATCTGCTCCCCTCCTCACTCGAACATCTTGAAGGGATCTTCTAAATTTCTTGCTAATGCAGATATGGTCTATTTGGTTCTCTGTTGTATGGTCAGGTGAGACCCAAGTTGCTTTGTGTATTCTTCTGTGTGGGAAGATGCTGCCTCCAATGACAAGTCGGTTTAGAGCACAAAAGTCTACAAACCTCTCCCCGTTCTCACTCATCTCCGAGCCTAGTCCCTGTCTCCCCATCACCTCTTCGTATCCGGTGTTGTCCTCCCCTATTTTGGCATTAAAATCGCCCATGACGATTAAAATCGCACATTTATCCACGGCACTCTGGAGTCGGTCGTAGAACTCTTGTTTCTCTTCCTCGTCACTGTCATTGGTGGGCGCATAACACTGGATGACGTTCAGCTTGAGCTTTTTCTTGGTTCTAAAGGCTGCTGTGATAATTCTTGGCCCAAGAGGTTCCCAGCCCATCAGCGCTCTCTGTGCCACTGGTGACAGCATGAATGCTACTCCTTCTGTATGGGGGGCATTCTCCTCTTCATGACCTGAATACAGAATCATCTCCCCACTTAACAGCCTTTTCTGGCCAGACTGCGTCCATCTGGCTTCACTGATACCTAGCAGGGAAAGGTTGTACTTTTGCATTTCCGCTGCTATCTGGGCGGCCTTGCCGCTCTGGTACATGGTCTTGACGTTCCATGTGCCCATGGTTGTGTCCCTGGATAGAGAGAGGCGGCTCGGTCCTGTGGCTTCCGAAGACTTCCGGCTTTCACCATAAGTCTTCTAGTAGAAGAACCTTCCTCCTGCAGGAAAGGAATTACTGTTAGTCTTTTCGTCGGCGTTTTTGTAGCTATTTGCTTTTTTGCAGGGTGGGGAAGCTACCCCCACGCCCAACACCCTTACTAGGAGGACCAGGGGTTTTCTGTCGGGGTCACCTTCCCTTAGACCATGTTGGTTCACGGCACCTTATTTCATTCGGTGCACCCCTCTCACGAGGGACCCCCTATCCACCACCCAGGGGACGCGCCTCAACGCCATATGGTTCCAGCGCGAGGTTTGGGTGTGTTTATGTGCTGTTAATTTTTGAATTTGTATTTGTGTTGCCACTGTCTATTGATTTGTGTTTAGTTTGTGATTTTGATTTGCATTGTACTGCGCTTAGAGCCTGCACTGCAGGGAGTTTGCGCTTTATAAATATTATTATTATTATTATTACTCACACATAGACCAAATTATTGCAATGATGTTCTGTGAAGGCATGATTGTATATGACCGCAGGAGAAGATGCCCGTTGACCGCGGCTAACCAACTGGGGTTGCGAGGGGACGAGCTTTGGTTAGGCCACCTTTTCTAGGCCCCTCTCCGTGTGGAGCAAGCAGTGCTGTCCCTAGAGAAGGCTGCTTGGTCGTTCAGGGTGTGCCGAGTGATGTTGTCATCCCCAGGTCAACATCAGGCGACCAATATCCTGAACCGCCTGCATGCAGGTTTGAGACTGCGGCTTCCAGTGACATCTTTCACCTGCCGTTTCGCCCCTCGCCCGTCGCTACAGGACTTGGAATGGTCAGTGTCATGGTCCGTGGACGTTTCCTAAAGCCTGCTCGGTGGAGCTTTTTGGTGGAGTGCAGTGTGCGCAGTACTGGCCCCACCCTTTAAACCCTTGGTTCATCTGCCATGGCCTAGCAAGCTGGGACGATGGCATCGAGGTCCTCGGGTCGTAGGTTTTATATCAGACTGTCCTTGTCCTAGTCTCTGGCTCAAAAGCCTTCCCCGGAGACACGGGGGCTTTGATGTCAGGGGTTTCCTCCCTTAGCCTTTCCGCAGCCAAGCGGCCAGGCCTGCAAAGCAGCAGGCGACTCGTGGAGGGCGGGGTCGTCTATGTCCCGTGCAGATGTGAACATCTGCCCACTGCCCACTTGTATATAATGGATTAAAATGGACATTCCTCATGACTAAAGAATCTATCTTACACATACACCTTGCCATTTCGTTAAGAAAAATGTTTTGGTGATTGTGCTCGAGCGCCAAATGGTGCCTCATTTTACGTATTATTAATATGTTTAGTCTTTCATGCCAATCTTTCCTCAAACAAATTTTGCTGAGCATAGCAGCATATCGAGTGAAACAACCAGTGTGCCTTACAACGTCGTCGTCTGTTCACATGTTGCTGAAAAGCATCGGGACTGAGGTTACCGTTCAGTGTTGAGGTGATCGTTTATAACAACGACTGATAAAACAAGTTGACATTGCAGACCTGAAGCTCATTTATAGCAATGCTTGATAACGGAGGGCACTGCAGAGGAGGCTGAAGACCATTCATATCCCAATGCTTAATACCGAAGCGTGTTCTGCTCTTAGCCATGGATCCCCCCCCCCCCACTCCCCCCCCCACTCCCCCCCCCCCCTCAGCTATCGGTCGAAGTTTATCGGCTCTCGGAGGCTACAAGTCCTTGTCCGTAAGCCCCTTGTTGTCAGTTCACTGGATTAATGTTCGAAAAGTAAACACCGTGCAGCCGCCCAGTTAGTGTGTACACCCCACCGAGCCGTCAAAATGCCATCGGGCCGACTTCGGCCCGATGACATTTTGCTGCTGGGGCAGTTCCAAGTCTCGGCAGACTGCGGTCTTTGGACGTTCACGAAAGGCACTGTAGATCCGTATAGACGCGCGCAGCAGGTACACTGCAAACTTCCGGTATCATACATTCTACTTCGCTTCAAAGACGGGCTTGTTCAAAAGCATTTCCGTTGAATGGTGCTGATAAATCAAAGTGTACACATGACAGTGCGCCTGAGTCGATCAGAGTTTAGGGTGTACTCCATAGGCAATAACTGTCCCTGTCTCCCACAACTCGCCCGTTATGGCCGTCCATTATCACTCCGGTGCCGTCGACCGACGTTAAATCTCGAGTTCAGTAACCAACCAATATAACAAAGTGGAATATAACACAAATCGGATTTAACAACGCTTTGTCATAGGTCCCGACAACGCTTTCTATGTAAATTATTTCGCTTATAACAAACTTCTAATATAACAACAAAAATAACTGTCTTACAAATGGCCAGGGGGAATCAGTTCGTCTTTTTGTATTATCCGAAGTTTGTTAAATGTAAATTACAGTAAAATTTGGATATAACAAATCTACAGGCGATCCTTTTTTTTTTTTTTTTTTTTTTACTGCGGAAGTGAATTAGATAGAATGAATGCTGACGGGACCTATGAAAAAGTGTTTTAATATCCGACATTTGTTACATCTGACATTGTAATAAGTCGACTGTATAAAAATCACCAGGTCTCCGAAGATTTCTTGTTCGTTATAAGCGAAGCAAATGACATAGAAAGGGCGCTGTCGGGATCTCTGAACAAAAGTATTGTTATAGCCGACCTTGTTATAGTCGAAGTGACTGTAACCCAACGAAGAAAGAAACACGCTTAGAAAAGACAGTTACAACACGACTGTGTTGTAACTGTCTTTTCTAAACGTGTTTCTGTCTTCGTTGGTTTAATCTCTGCATTTTACACGCTTGGCAGTCACCTTCATGGTCTGAATTTTGAAGCAGTCTGCCAAGTGTATGCTCAGTTTTCGCAGCCAGCGATCGGAATCAGATTCGTTCGGTTGATTCGTAAACTGGAATTCTCTGCTCTACAGGAAGTTGCGTTAAAACCCTAACAACTAATTTTTACATCAGGTTGACGTGACGTATGTGCTCGTGGTTGTCCTCAAGCAAACAAGTCAGTCTTTAGGGTCAAGTTGCACGTACTTTTCTATGGCCAGTACCCGCCCGCCGTAGTCCTAACTGCTTTTCTTTGAGCTAGGTTTAATCCCACGCAAAAACCTCGCTGCAATGCAGAGAGACAGTTTGGTTGGCAGTAACTGGAAAAGTTTCCTGCAACTGGAGGTAGGTTCTCAAGTTCTTGTATTTATTCCACTGATTCAGTTCTGATACTCTCTAAAACACACTGCAACATGATATGGCGTCGACCATGGTAGTTCAAGGGTGGTGCCAGAATAGCTTGGCGTCTCTAGGGGCCAAGTTATTCTCGCACCACCCTTGACATATTAAGATCAATATATCTCTTGAACTGTAATGTCTTCAGAGGACATGCGTAACTGTCACATTTGTTTTTACAATTTCCACCTCAAGGCTCAATGTTTTAAGTGAACTCGTTCGAAGTTTATGACGTACCGCCGGCATAAAGATACACGGACAATGAAGTCCGAGACGTGTCTCGGACGATCTCCAACAAGTAATAATTGGAACTGGAAGAAACGTCATCCTGAACTGGTCTGAGCTAGCCACAGGGTCAACCCATTCAAGCAAGCAAGCAGCCGAGTAACCAGCCCAGGGTTTGGGATTTAAATTTAGGGCGAAGAGAGGAAGCCGGATTCCGGTTTGCTGCCAAACATACTCCTGTGCCAAAACCGCCCTATACCAACAAGAGGACTAGATCCTTATGCAATTGCGGGGGCTCATGAGGATCTAGGCCTCGTGCAGAGAGATAAAGCTCCTATTTTCGGCCTTATTTACGTCTGTTTTTCTCAGGTGGGTGAAGAGATCTGAGAGTTCAGCCGGCGTGAGATCAAAACTGCGGAGGCCGCACGCTTGTCTGGGTGATGTGCAACCCCTGAACCTCAAACACAGCGATTAAAACTGTTTGCTCAGCTTTGCCTGTACGGGGCTGGAAGATAAGTTGTTCTTAGCGATGCAAGCAGTTACGTATTCAAACGCCAAGAACAGATCAAGGAAAACGCAACATAAGCCTATATACGGCCTATGATATGACGGATACATGCACAACTTACAAGACGCATTCCTCCTAGCGATGCACATAAACTTACGTTTTCATATGTGAGGAACACATCACGGTCCTTACAGAAATAATATTTTCAAGCAGACGGTCACAGAATGAAATGTTCTGGGTAACGGGAGTGGTTGCTGTTTCGAATATCTTTCATATAGGGCATGAGAAAAATGCAGCTAAATGTATGGACACAAAACTGTTCCATTTGTGTGCAATTCTACCAGCACTAGCCTCACCTGTCTGGTTTGTGAGCATTTTGTGTGTGTGTGTGTGTGTGTGTGTGTGTGTGTGTGTGTGTGTGTGTGTGTGTGTGTGTGTGTGTGTGTGTGTGTGTGTGTGTTTTGAGGGTGTTCAAGTTGGTACAGTTAACCCCTTGACTGGCCCGCCATGAGATGCTCGGGGTTAAACCCATGTAACTAAACCTTCCCTGGCGAGAAAAAATGTGGACATGATCCAGCTGCAAGAGACATAGATCCTCATGAGCCCCCGCGACGGCGGGGGCTCATAAGGATCTATGCCTCTTGCCGAGACTAATTTGTATCCCTTTTCTGGATGGTGTTGGTTTTTGGTCGTTGAATGAATCAAGATTTCAAAAACAAAAATGTACGTAAGAGCTGTTCTTAATTGGACGAACTCTTGATCGGCAGATCTAGATCAGAGAGGATCGGCAATCATTTGGTTTGTTTCTTAATTGATTTTGAATGAACTTAGGCGAACTTCAGCAAACCAGGTTTGCCATGGTTCTCTTTCTTAACTGAAGTGCTTGATTCGGCGTACTTACTGTCTGCGAAGGTGTTCAAAATGGCTGCCGCTATGCCGCTTCGCGATTTGAACGATTCTTGTTTTTGTACTCCTTGCAGTAGCGATCCCACAAACAGCGTTGCGCCTCCCACAAATCAATGAATAGGTCTTGTTCTTCGCACGAGTGAAATATCGCTGTCCGCCATAGTTGTTTGAATCGGTGACTATCTTCTTATCTCCAACGCAGAAGAGGGTAAAAGTTTTAACCAATCAGAGAAAAGGTTTGCCTTGGATCGCTCGACATGTCGAGGACACGTTTTCCGACAGCGAACTATGGTTTGGCGAGGCGGTTCGTGAACTACTTCGAACTAGGATCGCCGTATCTTTAGATCGTCCAATTAAGAACCAACCTGGTTCGCCCGAGATCGTGAACTCTAGATCGTCAGAGTTCGCGAACTAAGGTTCGTTTAAATAAGAACAGCCTTAAGGTATACTACAGTGGCAAGGCTGAAGGGGTTAAAGCGATCTAACGGGCGTGGATTGCGTGAAAGTTATCTATGTATCGGGTTTTAAATGTTTTTCTCCTTCTTTTCACAATCCCTTTGCGTCGAATAGGTACATTCAGTAACAAGGTTTCCACTGTCCATGGTGCGTAACGGAAGGACTCTCCTGCGTACAAAGGACGAAGACGAGCAGAAACGGTCTTTTATTTTGTGGCATTCAGACTCTGTAAGTTACCCCCTTTGTCCGCCTAGCATGTTTGTGAGGCAGACCCAAAAACATTTATACAGAATATATTGCGAACTATTAATCTTTTATTGCCTCAACAGGTAACCTTTAAAACCAGTACAAGAATTGAACCTGTGTGGATCCGAACTCTGTCGTTACCTCTGTGCTGTGAAAAGGTTCGGCTAGCTTTGCTTCTTACACGAAAACCAAACTTTCAGTCCCTGCCCACAGTTTTTTTTTTTCTTTTTTTTTTTTTTTTTTTTTCTTTTTCTGGCATTACCCTCAGCCCCTTCCCTGCCGAGAAGACGTTAACACGATCCAACTGCAAGAGACATAGACCCTCGTGAGCCCCCGCAACTGCGGGGGCTCCTGAGGGTCTATGCCCCTTGTTGATACCACTTGGTATCCATGTTCCTTGCACGGCTGGGACTCTGGCGTTAAGTTTACAGCGATATTAATATTACGAACACAATCTGCGTCCATGGCAGTGAAGGGATCAAACCATCATCGTCGATCTAATCACATGAACTGCAATACATCCTTCAGGGAACAGCTCCAAAATTCGGGAACTTTCTGCCAGTTGCAGAACACTTTTCCAAGCCAGTAACTGCCAACCACCTGCCCACTGCACTGCCGAGAGATTTTTGCGCGCGGCTAAAAATAGCTTAAAGGAAGCCCTTAGAACTGTGACAGGCAGATGCTGACTATTGAAAATGACGTGCAATTCGACCACTAGACTAGACATGTTGTCATACTGGCTTCACATGCACATTGCTTCCGGTGCATATAGAAATTCCCAAGGAAATAGTTTTTAAAAAATTCCTCCATTTTTGCAATTGTTTTAGGGTGTAAAACTTCTGTCTTTTGTTGTTGTTGTTGTTGTTTTTGTGTTGTTTTTGTTTGTTTTTTTCCTCTTTGGCCGTTTTGAGCAGCAAGATGCATGACAGGTGGTGTGAAAAAGAGCAACATTTTAGTAATTTTAGTCGACCTAGTGTGTTCATGGGAGCCTTAAAAATAATTTGGGGGTATGTGCCACACAGTTGTATGCAGGCTTGCAGACGACAGTGCAGTCATGGGGTACTTAGTGCATTAGAGCGTTGATAGAAATTGAAGAATTGCCAGAAACGTTACTCCTATTATATGCTTCGCGTGGAATTTTTGTGGGAGGTTACAAATTAATCCCTTGTTCATAACTTTGTGTTGCAATAGGGTAATAGAAAATAGTGTGTGAAAAGGGGGGTAAAATCATATGGGGAGTTGACCTACTGCCGGATGTCTCCATCCGGAATCGAGGGAGACAACTAGCGACGTGCTTAGTCCAAGGCTTACGGTCTGCAAGTGAACCAACGCGGTACAATAGCTACGAATGGGACGGGAAAGCTCTGTGGACACGCACGCAATCCGCTGAGGGGATTCCAGTTAATGCCTTTGTTTGACAATTGTTTCTCTTTCAGACAAACATCCACTTTACGGAAGAAAAACCTCTTCACTGCCGGCAGTCGCAAGCTGTCTTTCCGGAACGCTTTGTAAAATTCATCGCCAAAGAAACCAACCCAATTATTCCGAGGAAGGGCGAGTACAAAAAGAGGCCAGCAGAAGGCGTAGAACCTCGTGAGCCCCCGCAACAAGTGCGGGGGCTCATGAGGTTCTATGCCTATTGCACTTCATTGGTGTTTACTATTTCTCGGCGACGAAGAGGCACAAAAGGTTTTATCACAGAAGTTTCGGATCAGGGATAGGTTATGGACTTTGCGTTCTTTGCTTTAATCCGGTTGTTTAGGAAGATAAGTTGGACTGGATTTGGGAATGGTGTTGATGTGATGATAGTGGGGCGGTGGTGGTGGAGCTGGTTGGTGGCGGTCGCAGAGAGGCAGGTCCAAACGCTGAACTAAGTATCCTTGCTATTAAACCTTCCAATTTAACCCTTCATCGCCGAGAGTAAAGAAAGGAACCACACCCAACCCGCAAGAGGTGTAGATCCTCATGTGCTCCCGCAAATGAGGGGGCTCATGAGGATCTATGTCTCTCGCAAAAATGTCCTCTTTTACAATGGCACCAGAAAAACTAAGTCATGATTATTTCCGTGGCTATTCATTTCCAGAATTTGGGAGGTGTCCATTGGAGAAGCGGAGTGCGTCGGTTACCATGGTCACACTGAGGCGCCACCAAGTTAATCTTACACCCCTCACGAAATAATGACAATGCACAGAAACAGCCGTTTTATTAATATGCATGTTAACCCTTTCACTGCTAGTGGACGCTAGATGCGTTTTGGAAATCTTTGTAAATTCAACGGTCAAAGATCCCCAGCCGTCCGACGAGAATGGATACAAAGTAGTGTCCGCAAGAGGCATAGATCCTCATGAGCCCCCGCAACTGCGGGGGCTCATGACGATCTATGCCTCTTGCAGATGTGTGGCGTTTGATTTTTTTTTCAGCAGTGATGTGGTTAAAGAGCAAACTATTTCGGCAGTGGTGTGTGGCCCCGCATGCAAAAAGTCATGCCGGCAATTGCCAGCAGCACCGGAGAATGGTTTAAAAACACACTGAGACACACTCATTGCTGGCTATCGCATCTGCCACTGAAAACAGCAGCAGGAAAATCTATCATGGTAAAAATAGACAGTCGATAGAAACGGCAAGAGCACGGATGAAAATAGAAAATCCAGTGGTGCACGCAGGCCCTTATACGAACCCACAAACCCCACGCGGGCCAGGCACGAACGCCAACACACTGACATAAGAAAAACACGCGCACACAGGCACGCTCGCACAGACAGACACACACACACACACACACACACACACACACACACACACACACACACACACACACACACAGTGGCACACACACACACACACACACACACACACACACACACACACACACACACCGCACGCGGCATGCACGTACCACGCACGCACTCGTTGTATGTCTTTTGCACGAATTTTATTTATTAGAGATAAATTATGATTAGTCAGTACAGAGACATTTTTTTCAATAATGGCAGAGAGAGAGAGAGAGAGAGAGAGAGAGAGAGAGAGAGAGAGAGAGAGAGAGAGAGAGAGAGAGAGATGAGAGATGAACATGAAATGAAATGAAATGAAACTTTTTTTCTCAAGGCGGATAAATGATTAGGTACACAGACCTTGTTTTCAATCAAGAGAGAGAGAGAGTCTCCTTTCCCACTACGGTAAACAGCTGTACAGACCATCGCAGCTCAAAGCCGGTAGCGGTTTGTTAGCTTGGCGCCTTTACAGGCGCCAAGTTAATCAGGCACTACCGTAGAGCCGCGGCCGCAGGTGGTTTGGCTTTGAAAGTGACTGAAAGTGAAAGAGACCACTGACGGTAATCCTATCCAAAACTGATCAGCTAAGTGGCTGTTTGAGTGATGACACTGCCGACTCTTACCCTCAACTCACGTCTGCGGAAAAACTCCGACCTGAAAAAAAAACCCACACAATAACTCATCCCAAAAATACTGCCAGCAGGCGGCCAAGTCACGCCTTCATACCCTCTATCCCTTCCTCGGTATAAGCAGCAGAGACGCTGAAGAGGAGGCGGAGAAGAGTTCTAACTCATATTCAAGGTGCCCTGCATCAATAACTGCGGAAGTGTTGTATAGTTCCGCAGCTATTGATGCGGGGGCGTCTCTAAAATGAGTTTAACGCATGTAGTCACAAGGGCCGTGGATTCCAGATACATTTTCGGCAGAGATGTAGAAAGAATGAAAACTAAGTATACATCGATAGTGCCGGGTAAGTTTACACCTTACACGGCGGGCTGTGTTCGTTAGCAAGAGAGCGTAGATTCTCATGAGCCCCTGCAGGCTGCACGGGGTTGATGAGGATATACGGCTCTCTTGCAGGATGAAAAGGCTGGTTTGAGGAGGGACCGCGCTGAACTTTATTTTTATGAGTTTTGCAGACGCTGTGTCGACAGTTTGGCATGATACCAACTACAGCAGGAAGGGTGATGTAATTGGGGGGACAAAAACCACCAGGAATTTTATTATTTAAAGTCACGATCGTGCAGTAAATTCTTGTGCATTTAGTTAATTATTTTTTATCGGTCCGTTTCCGATGTGACATTTATACAATTTAGCTGTCATTCGACATTCTGTTGTATCTTTTAGAGTGTTGTTTTTTTGTTTTTTTGGTTTTTTTTTTTTTTTTGGTTTGGTTTGTTTGGTTTTTGGGGTTGTTTTTTGTGTTTTTTTTTTTGTTTTTTTTTTTTTTGGGGGGGGGGTGGAGATGGGGGGGGGGGGGGTGGGGGTGGAGGGGGTGTGTTGTTATTTTGTTTTTAGGATTATTTGCGTCATTCTGTTTTATTTATAGATGCTTTTAAACGATTTTGACAGGCATTCCATCACTCTAATGGGTATTTCCGTTGTATATAAAAGATATGCTGCAGCCCCAGTGAAGGCCTTTCGTTTTCCATTGTCAAAGAACCTTAACCCTTTCACTGCAGGGGTGGATCGGGGAGGTGGGGGTATATCAATGCTATATCAAAGGGGTGGAAGTGTTAACACATTCTGCCCCAGGACCGCAATTCCCAAATTTTGAAGTTGCCCTCTGAGGGGCTGTATTACAATTCTAGAGACAGGTCAAGCATGATAATTCAAGGGTGGTGCCAGAATAGCTTGGCGCCTATGGGCGCCAAGCTGTTCTGGCACCACCCTTGAACTGTCATGCTCGATCCATGTCTTGCTGTGGTCTGTCGGGATTGAATGAGTTAAGGTATATACGCTTCTGTGTGTGCCACTTTCCGAAACCACTGACCGTTAAATTTATAATGATATCAGAACATACTCTGCGTCCCCTGGCAGTGAAGGGGTTATGGACGTCTTTTAGCGTTAAACGTCAGACGTCATTGGACACTAACATGAAACGTTCGTGATAAACACTGCAAAACTGGACAAACTCGCTGCGTTATCTTAGCGGTGGTTTCGGGGCGACTCCCGTAAAAGATGATGTTGTCAACGTTTGTCTTCCTGTTTGGAAAACTTGTCGATAATCTCCAGGTAGCCAGATTTGTTACCGATGTCAGGTAAGTGGCCACTTGACTGTTGCTACGGTGAAACCTGGACGTACGTTATCCCATTTCATCCTGACACACCCATTGCTTGAAATAAAAGTGACTATGATAGTTCAAGGGTGGTGCCAGAATAGCTTGGCGCCTGAGGCGCCAAGCTATTCTGGCATCACCCTTGAGCTAAAGTGGTTGCTCTGTCTGCTAATCTGTAATGCAGCCTTCATGGGGCAATAAGTAAATCTAACAAAATCAGCCTCAGAATGTAATGCGTTTTGCTATCTTGGTGTTTGTACTGGAGACTAGAGCTGCGCCTAGGCCATGAGCAAAAGACAGTAAGTCACTTGTGTGTGTGTGTGTTTGTGTATGTGCGTGTGTTTGTGTGTGTGCGTGTGTGTGTGTGTGTGTGTGTGTGTGCGTGCGTGCGTGTGTGTGTGTGTGTGTGTGTGTGTGTGTGTGTGTGTGTGTGTGTGTGTGTGTGTGTGTGTGTGAAAAGCGAGATTTATTATTGTAATTACAGTGAAAATATCAAATAATGACAAACATGAACTACTGTCTTTTGCCTTCGCATTGCAGAGGTCAGGATGGAACGTGTGTGTGTGTGTGTGTGTGTGTGTGTGTGTGTGTGTGTGTGTGTGTGTGTGTGTGTGCGTGCGTGCGTGCGTGCGTGCGTGTGTGCGTGCGTGCGTGCGTGTGTGCGTGCGTGCGTGCGTGCGCGCGCGTGCGTGCGTGCGTGTATGTGCGTGCGTGCGTGCGTGCGTGCGTGTGTGTGTGTGTGTGTGTGTGTGTGTGTGTGTGTGTGTGTGTGTGTGTGTATAGACATATACATTTGTAGGATTAACTCACTCAAGGCGCCCTTCATCAATAGCGGCGGCGGAAGTGTCGTATGGCGTTGCCCGCGGAAACGCTATACAACACTTTCGCAGCGATGGATGCTGTGCGACTTGAGTGAGTTAAATGTTTCGGTGCTCATTTATTATTAACTCGTATTATTAACTCATACGATACGTGCCGCATCCTGGTGGCCGTGTATCCGAGTGCTCCACGTCTGCAATGTGTTAATCGACGATGTATCAAACACTGCAACAAACAGCAGGAGACAGAAATAGACTGATCTGCAAAAGAAATGCTACATTTTTGGAATCATCGGAAACACTTACTTACTTCCGATTATTCCAAAAATGTCGCTTTTTTTGCGGTTAGACACGAAGAGTTTGTAATCTGGCACCACCGTTGAACTACCATGGTCGATCCATCTTCTGAACTTTTATCTAGTCTTCAGAGGAAAACTCATTATGTACGGTTATGACAGCCGGCTGTACAATTCTTGACATGATCAGTATAACCACTCTCTGTCTTCACAGACAATTTGAACTTACTTATCAACAATTCAAGGACCTAGCCCGTTTTCTGTTGTCTCTTCCCTTACTGACACGGTCATGTTATAAAAGAAATGTGCTTTATCGGTATGACCTCAGCTTGGCCGACATTGCTGTGGTATGCATATGCACATCTAAACCCGTATTGACACCTCAGTTTGAGGAACAACTCAGTGGCAGTCGTTTTTGGACGGTCAGCAAAGACAACTGCAGGAACTGCAGGAACTCATGTGAATCTATGTCTCTTGCAAACACAAGGAGATGGGCGAGGAGTTGTATTGAGATTTTCATGCAGTGACCTCGCGCACTTCTGATGACCCTGCTAAAAATGTGTCTCCATATACCGATTCGACAGCGGTTTGTGATGACAGCGACAAAAATCGAGGATATAAAATAAAGAAAGAGCGTTAACTCATAAGCCGCGTATCCGGAGGCGGCACGTCTCGAATGAGTTAACTCAACAGCGGCGAGAAAACTTGACAGAACGGCGTGCGACGCGACATTTTATCGCCCCATAGAGTGATAAACGGCGATTCCGGCCGCTGTGAAGAGATGATGATGATGATGATGATGATGATGATGCTGATGCTGATGCTGATGCTGATAATGATGATGATGATGATGATGATGATGATGATGATGACTCTCTTATTGCTGGATAAAGCTATTAAGCAACGCAATGCTTCTTACAAACCGTCCTGTACAAAGAAATAACACGACATGAAAACAATCACATCATACAAAAGACGCAGGGGAAAAAAAATGAACGAATGTAATAATTGACTTATTATTACAATTTTCTTTTTAAATAATAAGAAAACAACATGGCGTTGAAGAATTTGTAACTGCCTCCGATGCAAAAGCAAGAGAAATAAACTAGCGCATAGCATTAACCTCACACAGAGACTGAGGAGCTGGGTGGTTCTGTGGTAAAGCGTTCGACTCTCGCCCGAAATGTCCCGGGTTCGAATCCAGCTTGGGTCAAAATTTGTTCAGACCCTATTTCTGTGCCTCGTCTTTGAAACCACCTTCGTTGTGGACAACGAAAGACGTTAAGCCCTAAACGTTTAACGGGTTTTTTTTTTATACATAGAGTGGCTTTAACTCATTGTGTCCGAGGTACGAAATACCCACATTTTGGAGTTATCCTCTGAGGACTGCATTACAATTCAGGAGACAGATCGATCATGATAGTTCAAGGGTGGTGGCAGAATAGCTTGGCGCCTATCATGGTCGAGTCATATCTTGCTGTTGTGTGTCGGGGGCGGAATGGGTTAAGTACTGGAAACAGTTTTTGATAATTCAAAACAACTTAAATAGCGGCACAATTCCACCTTTCGCGCCGCTATATGGAAACACGCTATTGCGAAGCACCTTGCTTAGTGGATGGCGCGGGACTAAGCTCACTCACGCAGCTGGCCTCTGAAACGTAGCTGCTGTTAGTGAGACACTGGCAGTGCGTCAAAAGGTCCTCGGGCCAACATCTTGCCGTAAACCTTTTGTGCACCGGTGGACGCACGGCACTACACCCAACAAAATCACTACGAGCAAAAGGAAAGATTTGCATGTGCCGGCCATGCGGCTGCAGTGGATAATCGGAATGTTTGTCTCTCGGCAAGATAAGAGGGACTCGCTGAGTGGCTGTGCTGTCGAAATCAAAGGCTGGTCAAATGTCATGATTTAAACAGAACTTAGCTGATATAATCGATTGACACAAGTGGATTCAATTTTTGTTGTAGCAACCGAGCCACGGCTCGGTTTCTACTAGTGCAAAAATTGAATCCGCGTGTATGTGAACACGTCATTTAGAAAAGAGTGTGTTATGAGGGCGGCGTATCACACCGAGTGTGTAACGCCGGTGTGAGGCATAACACACTCAGTGTGTTACGAGTTCCTGTGTTTTTATACTTGTTCAGATGCATCAAATTCATAGTATTTCAGTCACTGATCATTTTCAAAAGAGTTTTCAGTAGAGGGTTGTGTGACACATGATACAATATTGCTAAACTTTAAGTTATTTCTTTGTATTTGTATATTACTGCAAACCATTGTTCTTTCGATTGAGTAGTTTCTAACGAACTCTCGAAGTCTTTATGAAAAATAGTAGTCTCACATTTGTTTATAAATATCAATAGTCTGTAAACACGAAGTCTGGGGTACAGCCTGGCGAGACTGCTCAAGGGTAGTGTCTGTGAGATTTGCGCCTACACCGGTGCATACTCTCAAGTTCGCGATTTGCAATATCGACCATGGATATCCATACATAGGACTACTGATACGTAGGACTATCCTCGGATATGTACCTTTAACAGGTATAGCAGGTAAATATTTTTTTTTTAATCCTCCACATTCCAAAACCACCTAGCCAAATTCAGGTGAAAGTGAAGAGAAAAAAATCAATCAAAATAAACCTCGGGAGACTGAATCGGCAGCTGTAGATAGCGTCTGCTGAATTCAACAGGCACCCCTAAGATTTCCAGTGCCAACTTGCGAGAGATGGATCGACCACGATAGGTTAAGTGTAGTGCCTGACTAGTTTGGCGCCTGTCCAGGTCTGATCGATCATAGTCGATTCATAATTATGAGATGAAAACCTCATCATGCCTTCATTTGATAACTACCTTCCCCCCCCCCCACCCCCCACCCCCACCCCCATATAATACGCCAATACACCCATCACATGTTAATTTTCAATGTCTAAACTGGCTAGCGTAGTGCCTGACTAGCTTGGCGGGTGTCCAGTCCGGCACTACATTTGACCTTTCAGTCGATTCATTTGAAATGTGAACCCACATCATACCTTCATCACAAACTTTGATAACTTTCAGGCTCATCATAATTGTTCAATGTATAAATTGGCACTACCCTTCTTCTAGCGCGGTTGATCCATCTCCCTTGATGTGTTCGAGTAGTGTTTGACAGACGAATATAAGATGGGATTATATGGCATGCATCCAGAATAAATTTTGAAAACAACTTTTCCATCAGAAGCCAGTGCACTCATCATAAGTTCCTTGTCCAAATGTCTAACCTGCCACTACTTTTGACTTGACTGATTTGTACGTAGTGCTTGACAGACGAATATAAGATTAGATTATATGTTATGCCTCCAGGATAAACTTTGAAAACATTTTTTCCATCATGAGCCAATACAACCATCACATCTTACTTGTCCAAATGTCTAACTTGGCACTACTTTTGACCTATCATCGTTGTGGATTCACCTCCCTCGACATATGCAAGGTACTTAGCAGACAAATATATAGGATGTGAGCGCGCGTCATGTCTACAAGATAAACATCGATAACGGTGGGTCTTTTTTTCTCCCCATTATACCAATGCGCAAAAGGCCATCGGGCCGACGAAAAATCCGCCGTTGGCCGGCGCACAGCCGTGCGCGGGCCAAGGGCGGCCGGCGTCGGCCCGGTGGCCTTTTGCGCATTGGGATCATGTCAGCCATCACAACCCATCACGTCTATAAATTGCCCAACGTCTGAATTGGCAAAACTGCCAAAAGGCGTCGAACCGAAGCCCCCCGGACTCTGATAGCGAAAGGGTTAAACGAGTAAACTGCAATTTTGGCACGACGCTGCAGCGTCGGAATGCAGTCAAGGGAGAGAGGAAAACAGCATTAACCCTTTCAATTTTGACGCCAACGGCCGTCTCAAGCAGTTCCGAATCGTCGGCATAGCCTCACGGACCAAACTGAAGTCAGAAGAAGATGGATCGACCCGTGATAGCTCATCGGCAGTGCCTGACTAGCGTGGCGCCTGGACAGGGGCCTGGATAGTCAGGCACTGCCCTTGAACTATCACAGTGGATCCAACTCTCCCCGCCGTACGCACGTGGAAATAAAAGGCTTCGTTGAAGTTTGATGGTCGTCGCAAAACGGTGAAAGCAATCACTGATAACTTTACGGACTGCTTGTGCGGGGACTTTTTAGATGTTGTAATCAGAGGTTATTTGTGTAGTTGTTGTGCACGTTTTCATGTGGTCCATTTTTGTGTTCTCTTATCAATGTTGACGACCGTCAGACTTCACGTAACAACCCACACATCAAAGGGACGATTCGTGATTTTTTTTTTTTTTTTTTTTGTAAATTATTATTATTTTTTCTTTCTGTTCAATGTTTTATTGCTTCACAGTCAGATTAATGCCAAACAGAATAAGGTGGATTGGAATTCCGAGTCTTTTTGTTCGTCATGTATCAAGGACCGCAACCCCCCCCCCAACCCCCCCCCCCCCCATTTTTAGCCCCCCCCCCTCCCCCAATCCTCCAGCCCCCGCCCAGCCCCCGCACACACGCACACACACACACACACACGCACACACACACACACACACACACACACACACACACACACACACACACACACACACACACACACTATCACATACGGCGCTTCGCGCCAAACATACGTTTTGCAGCGACAATAGCGCAACTAGACATGACGTAAATTTTATCTTGTTAGTTCACTGCAATGTTGAGCCCTGCCCGCCTATGACGTCATGTGCGTGCTACTGAAAGCGCTCCACCGCGTCCAATCCTAAAAAAGTCTCTTCTGTGAATAGAAGAGACTAAAAAAATGTAAAAAAAAATAAAAATAAAAATAAAACCTGAAATCAGAAAAAGGTCTTTAAAACGAAGGAAATTTTTGTCGCGTGGATGAAAGCTGATTTTCGTACGTTTAGTCGAAGTTGTAACCCGTTCAGTGCCGAGAATTTTTTTTTAACATTACCCACTGCAAGAAGTATAGATCCTCATGAGCCCCCGCAGTTGCGGGGGCTCATGAGGATCTATACCTCTTGCTGGCACCATTTTGAATATTGCGTTTTTAGGTGTTCAACTAACGAAGATTGCAGAAACAGTCTGCGTCAAACTGGCACTGAAAAGGTTAAATTCCGGTGAACTCATGCACTATTTAGGGGGGGGGGGGGGGGGAAAGCAGTACGTCCATTTGTGTGAAAAGCGAGGTTTTCGTAGTATTACAATGAAAATCTCGCTTTTCACGAAAACGGACTTCTGTCTCCTTCAGAGATAGAGGATTGAAAATCTTCAATCCTCTTTCTCCCCTTCGCTTTGCAATGTAAAACTCTGTCTCTAAAGCAGCGATATAAATGAGTGAATGTAACAGCAAAAGTCTTGTATTTTCATGAGCCCCTGCTACTGCAACGAAAAGAGTCAGTACAAAGCGCGACGCTGCCATAAATGTAACCTGTCTACTGCCGAGAAAAACTGAGCACCACCCAACTGTAAGAGGTACAGATCCCCATGATCTCCCGCCTCCCCCCCCCCCCCCCCTCCATGAAACAACTTTATTTTCATCCCTACGTCATACGACCAATAACTTTAACGCAAACTGTACCACATGACCGAGCTACAAAAACCCTTGTAGCGACTAATGCGGACTTTTTGTAGCCTCTTTGTGACGCGTCTTGGATGCCAGTTTTGTTCTATAAAAGATTACCAAACGTTCTAATGTACAAAGTTACTTAGTGTTGTTCGAAACAACAGGCGCACTACTGGAGACGGCAACGCCGTCATTAAAGATTTTAAAATTACGTCATAAGTCTATTATGTATAAATATATATATTCCTTTTACGACAGTCATGTCTGGCGCGATCCAGGTCGGAAGATTTCATATTGATTTCTTTTACGAAAATAGTGGAGCAATGAAAACAAATACGTTATTGGTAGCAGGGGCTTGCTGCACGGACCCTTGTAAACCTTCGGGAGGCCGAAGGCCTGAGGGCTACAAATGGTTCCTTTGACCTCCCGAATGCCGCCTAGAAGGGTCCGTGTAGCAAACCCCTGCTACCATTAACTTATATTGTATTTATGTTCTTGCGAGGGCTGGAGATTATTTTACATTGAATTTACAATTATTCCAAAAACGCAGTCTATGTTCACTGGCAGGGAAGGGGTTATAGAAATCTCTATACTATTGGTTGGTTGGCTGGTTGGCTGATTTCGGGCTTGTTGGTTGCTTGGTTGCTTGCAGAGAAAAGCTCAATAGAGGTTTTTTTGTTGTTGTTTTGTGTGTGTTGTTTCTTTTTTACCGATGGGGACCGCATGTTGAAGAATGGACCTTGCAGACCTTTTGACGTTAGAGACCCTGATAACAAAAAAGGCCGATTGACGCGCTACTAACCTCTCTTTTTTTCTTCTTCTTTCTTCTTCTTCTCCTTCTTCTGCTGTGAAATAACAGTTGAATCATTTACATCTCTTGCTACGAGGCAACCGGTCTCAGGCCACTTTACAAATTTCAAATACAAGCGATCAAAAATCTCTGTAACTTCAGTAGCTGACTGGCCCTTCGTTTGTCTTGTACTGTGTTTGTCTAAATGGCGTAAATCCGTGTCTGTTTCGTGAGTGTGTGTGTTGGGTTTCAGCGCGGCGCTTGAGTCGATTTCCCCAAAATTGAGAAAAAGCGCCTATATAATAACGGTATTATTATTATTATTATTATTATTATTATTATAATGTTCATGCATTTGTTTGCATCACTAAGAGCAGAGCCACAACATACCCAATGCGCAAACGGCCATCGGGCCGACGTCGGCCGCCGTTGGCCCGCGCACGGCCCGACAGACTTTGCGCACTGGGTAACAACCTTAATTGGCTAACAATTGTCTGGAACGAAACAATAGAATTCCGCTGTTTGGCTGAGGCTCAGTTGACGTCACTAAAGGCTTGTTTTTAGTTCCAAGAGTTTAACCTATGCTTTGGCTGTCGGTAGCGGTTTTTGTCGCGATGACTGAATCATCGCGACAAAAACCGCTACCGACAGCCAAAGGGTTAATCCGTTCAGTGTTAAACTCATGACGTTCTGTATTTATCTGTTAAGCGCTGCGGCTTGCTAAATCAAAGGAGGTGAGTCGAACTTGACAGAGCGTCATGATCGTTTTATCTGCCACACTGAGATGGCGCTGAAAGTAAACGGACTAACCCCTTGACTGCTGGGGCACAGCGACCAACATCCAGATGCAAGAGGCCGGCACGAGACCTACACGAACCTCAGCAGGGGGAGTGGGGGGGGGTGGGGGGGGGGAGGAGGATCCCTGAGCGGCCGCGTAAACGATTCATCGCGTACACACTCACTTTACATCGCCGGCGTTCGGCAAAGCCGAACTGAGGGGTCCTTTCATCGAGGACGTCCGGTCTACTATGCCGCTGTGATCCAGGCCTTTCCCAGCAAGCATTGGCTCCACGGCCGCTGTTGGCTCCACGGCACAAAACCGACCTCGGCTCGAGGACTCTTGCTTGCATTTCCCTGTGCCCCCCCCCCCCCCCCCCAGCCCCCGGCCAGATGCGGTAAATAAGCAGAGAAAGGTAAGTGGTGGTGATGTGGCTGAGTGGAACCGTATGCTGGCTGGACCCTTGTCGCCGTTCAGTCACGCCGAGACTGACTTGACCGAGTTTCCAGGCTCAAAGTCCAGACAAGAAGATCACGACTGAAATCTCCATATTTCAGAGGTGTCCTATGAAGACTACACAGATATCAATGTATTACAGACGGACATATCGACTATGATAGTTCAAGGGTGGTGCCAGAAAGCTTGGCGCCTATAGGCGCCAAGCTTTTCTGGCACCATCTTTGACTGAACTATCATGGTCGATCCCCAGGTTGTTGTAGTTTCACGGCTGAACAAGTTAAAATGCAGACCGCAGAAGAGTGACTGTCACGCTTGTACTGAAAAGCAATAAAATACTATGGCCAACGAAGGCGGATGATGATACACGCTTATTTCCTTTTGGGTATGGCAGTGTGACTGTGACACGCCAAGGTAAGCGTATGATACTATAAATGTGAATCTGACCCTCCCCTCCCCCCCCCCCCCCCCCCCCCCCCCCCTCAGTTTGCTCACGACTTTATACAAAAGAGCTCTGGAATTTTGTGCTCTTAACTGCCGACATGTCGGAAAGCCAAAGCTTACACCTTGGGAGGTCCTGACCCCACAAACCTTTTGTTTGTCCGCGAAACATCAACATACCACAAGACGTCAATATACCGCAAAGCATCAATATGCCGCAATTATTATATGGGCCAGCAGCGTCAGTTCGACATCAGAACGTTCCCGTCTGCACGTGGCAAAAATCCTCGTGAGTTCCTGCGGAATTTAGAGGCTTTGGTGACTGATATCTGAATTGTGCTCGCAAGGATTTGCCTCTATCTTCTCCAGGAAGGAGGTTATTGGGGGTTCGGTCGACAGCTGGTTCGCCCTCCAATCAGACGTTTTTGACCTTTGTGGGCTATAATCGGTCCGTCATCTGTTGCCGTTGTACGACAGTTTGTTACCGTTCGACCTCCCGCAGTCCGGGTTAGTAATCAACCTTTCAGGGTGCGTTTTCATTACACTGATGGCGCTGCATTCAGATTCTCGAAGCGGTTTTGTGTAGCTTTTATAATTCAAGAGTATTGCCAGATTAGCTTGGAGCCTGAAAGGCGTTAAGACAATCTGGCACTACTCTTGAAATATCGTCTTCTGCAGCCGCTATACACGAGTGTTAAAGACGTCAGTCTCAAAGCCTGGCGCAAGATCGAATCGTAGATTTCCTCCCACTGTGGTATTTTGTGTAGGGTATTGCAAATGCACCAAGCTACTTTGTTCGATGTTGTGGAAACAGCCGCAACACTCCAGGGAGGGGGTGGCGGAGTAAACTAAATCTGAGAGCGATGCGAAGTGTCATGTATGAATGAAATACCTGATCGACTGACAGAACGGAGGCCGCAATGGAGCATATCAAAGGTCATGATCTGTTAGCTTATCATTTTATGAGACCAGAAGAGGCGATTCCCTTAAGTCAGCATTTTTATGGTTTCATGACAAATTAACCCTTTGGCTGTCGGTAGCGGTTTTTGTCGCGATGATTCCTTTAGGAACATTGCTTTGACTTTTTCCCATAGGAATAATCGCGACAAAAACCGCTGCCGACAGCCAAAGGGTTAACCAAAGGGTTAATCGACTCAGCCCGTACACGGCGCTATAAGATATATGAATCGGCTCTGACAGCATAAGGTTGGTGCCAGAAATACTTGGCGCCTAGAGACTTTTGTGTCCCCAGTGATCGTCAATAAGTTCAGCGGGGAGCTGGGTGGTTCGGTGGTAGAGCGCTCGGCTTTCGTCCGAAAGGTCCCAGGTTCGAATCCAGCTGACGACAAAATTTGTTCAGACCCTATTCGGTGCCCCGTCTTTGAAATCACCTTCGTCGTGGACAAGACGTTAAGACCTAAACGTTTTATAGCGTCAGCACACACAAAAGAATGTAAATGGTTCAACCCTTAAAGCGACCTGTTCTAGGTCGGGCTTCGATTGCTGTAAGTTCGTCCATAAATCGGTTAGTTAGTTATTGTGGTTTAACGCCGAGCAGGCGACTAAGGCCATCTCACGGCGGGATGGGTAAAAATCTGGTCATCCAGACTAAAAGAAAGGTCTTAAAACAGGATGTAAATATACCTTAAACTTGTCATGATAAAATGTCGCACAAGTCTTTAAAAGAAACGTCTACAGACTCTCAAAAAGGGCAATATAGTGAAATTCACATAGTCAATAAATGCTCAGATCTTGTTAGAAATATTGCAATCTCTCAAGAAATTGAAGATCTTGTACGGGGGAACATCCCGGAATCGTCCATAAATCGGATTATCAACGTTGTCTTGCCTCAACGAAGACTGTTACCTGTCTGCCCTTATTTTCACAATTCATGTGAGTAGGCATACACGTACCGAGGTTTTCCTCTTCCCCAGATACACACGTCGTGGAAACTCTGCTGCGCAGTAAATGGGGCAAAGAGCATAAACGTTTTTCATTTTACAATAGTCAAATCTGACCATTTAACCCTTATCATTCGGGATAAACCAGTGTGTGAAATAAATTTGACTAAAATAGTTCAAGGGTAGTGCCAGAATAGCTTGGCGCCTCTAGGCGCCAAGCTATTCTGGGACCACCCTTGAACTAAAGCCATTGGTCGATATCCTTATCTGTAAGTACTATTATGTAGCTTGCATATGGCAGTGTGCAAATTTGAAGCTTTTATGTAGCCTCAATATGATATGGGTTATGAATATGATATGGGTTATGGTAAGTTCTTTTGCACAGCACTGGTGTAAGACACACTAAGAACACTGAAGGACTGTTAACCCCTTCACTGCCAGATTGTGTTGCTGAAATCTTGGTTAATTTTCCGCTAAAGACCCCAAGACTTCCAGGCCAAGTCAGATGGATACAAACTGGTGTCAGCAAGAGACATAGATCCTCATGAACCCCCGCGAATGCGGGTGCTCATGAAGATCGATGTATCTTGCAGTTGTGTTCACTTTTTCTCGGCAGGGAAGCGGTTAACCCGTTATTTCCCCCGGGAGCAGGTCGCTTTAAACTACGAGTGATTCATGGACGATCCATATGTTCGTGTAACTATGTGTCAGGATTAAATAGGTTACTGCTGCACGCTTGTCTTCACAGCCGCAGCTGATAAAGGATCGATCCATGTTTTTGACACATTCCATCAATAATAGCTAGATGTTAGTCATTCAAAGTTTGAACCCTCTGGCTGTCGGTAGCGGCTTTTGTCGCGATGATTCCTGCAGGAATCGTCGCGACAAAAGCTACCAAGCCAAATGGTGAATTCCTGCGGGAATCATCGCGACAAAAACCACTACCAACAGCCAAATAATGATTCCTGCGGGAATTATCGCGACAATAAACCTCTACCGACAGTCAAATGGTGAACTGCTGCAGGAATCATCGCGACAAAAACTACCAACAGCCAAATGGTGAATTCCTGCGGGAATCATCGCGACAAAAATCAATACCGACAGCCAAATGATGATTCCTGCGGGAATCATCGCGACAAAAATCACTACCGACAGCCAATTAGTGAATTCCTGCGGGAATCATCGCGGCAAAAACCTCTACTGGCAGTCAGATGGCGAATTCCTACAGGAATCATCGCGACAAAAGCTACCAACAGCCAAATGGTGAATTTCTCAGGGAATCATCGCGACAAATATCACTACCGACAGCCAAATGGTGATTACTGCGGGAATCATCACCACAAAAATCACTAGCGACAGCCAATTAGTGAATTCCTGCGATCATCGCGACAAAAACCTTTACCGACAGTCAAATGGTGAATTCCTGCGGGAATCATCGCGACAAAAGCTACCGACAGCCAAATGGTGAATTCCTGCTGGAATCATCGCGACAAAAGCTACCAACAGCCAAATGGTGAATTCCTGCGGGAATCATCGCGACAAACATCACTACCGAGAGCCAAATGGTGATTCCAGCGGGAATCATCGCGACAAAAGCCGCTACTGACAGCCAAATGGTGAATTCCTGCGGGAATCATCGCGACAAAAGCCGCTACTGACAGCCAAATGGTGAATTCCTGCGGGAATCATCGCGACAAAAACCTCTACCGACAGCCAAATGGTGAATTCCTGCAGGAATCATCGCAACAAAAGCTACAAACAGCCAAAAGGTGAATTCCTGCAGGAATTATCGCGACAAAAGCCTCTACTGACAGCGAAATGGTGAATTCCTGCAGGAATCATCACGACAAAAACCTCTACCGACAGCCAAATGGTGAATTCCTGCAGGAATCATCACGACAAAAGCTACCAATAGCAAATGGTGAATTCCTGCGGGAATCATCGAGACAAAAACCTCTACCGACAGCCAAATGGTGAATTCCTGCAGGAATCATCGCGACAAAAGCCTCTACTGACAGCCAAATGGTGAATTCCTGCGGGAATCATCGCGACAAAAAACCTCTACTGACAGCCAAATGGTGAATTTCTGCGGGAATCATCGCGACAAAAACCTCTACCGACCGCCAAATGGTGAATTCCTGCATGAATCATCGCGACAAAAGCTACCAACAGCCAAATGATGAATTCTTGCATGAATCACTGATCGCGACAAAACCCTCTACGGAGAGCCAAATGGTGAATTCTGCAGGAATCATCACGACAAAAGCTACCAACAGCCAAATGGTGAATTCCTGCGGGAATCATCGCGACAAAAAATCACTACCGACAGTCAAATGGTGAATTCCTGCGGGAATCATCGCGACAAAAGATAACAACAGCCAAATATTGATTTCCTGCAGGAATCATCGCGACAAAAGCCTCTACTGACAGCCAAATGGTGAATTTTACTGTCCTGTGATGGCAAAAGACAGCAAGTCCATTTCTTTAAAAATGAAAAGCGACATTTTTATTGTGTTACAACGAAAATCTTGTTTTTCACACAACAGATTGCATCGACACCGACGCTTGTCATCGCGAAGAAAACTGAAGTGGTGTGCAAAAGCACAGTTTCGGTGCGGAATACCTTGATGCACAGTGGATATCCACGTTGTGGCGAATGCACTGTCAAGCACGGTAAGTTCAGCGCACACTGTAATCCTGCACATCTACTGAAGCCCTTTCAGTCGCTGCTGGGAAAATGCTGAACGACACCCCTGACTGAGAGAGGCAAATGACCTTACGCGTCTCATGCAAGACGTTCTTTGCATCAGTCTTCCTGGCCTTTACGTCCGAACTGTTTAACGTTGAATCTGCTGTCTTTATAAACACATCATATGATTTATATCTGCCGACAGCAAAGGTCTATTTTAACCCGTTTAGTGCAGACGCATAACAGCAGGAGATAGGTCGACCACGATAATTAATACAAGGGTAGTGCCAGATTGCTTGGCGCCTGAAGACGCCAAGCTAGTCTGGCCGCTACCCTTGAGTTATCATGGTCGATCAATGTCCTGCAACTCGTACATAGTCATTAGGCGACACATGCAATATTCGAAAATGCGGCCCTTGGGGTTAAATAAGTTAACCCTTTCGTGCTAGTGATTACGAGTTGCGTCTGACTGAAACGACTACACACTGACCGACACTGATTCGCATGAAGAACACTGATGTAAACAAACTGTGAACGTGACAAACTTGACACGAAGACCATAATATAGGACTAACAAGAGACATAAATCCTCATGAGCTCCAGCCCGACCGAGACTGCGCGGCGGGCTCATGAGGGTTTAAATCTCTTGCAGCTGAGTCGCCGCCGGCTTTGCCTCCCCGGCAGTTACTGATAAGTTAATGTCCTGAATTAGAGTACGGAATTAGTGCACTGTACTTGGGTTTAGTCTCAACGGCAAGTTTCTGTCTGTACCACCTATGCATTTCAGGCCCCACCCCCCTTCCGACATGTTGCCGCAAAATATTGTGTACAAAATATTTCGGCCATGCACCATGCCGACAGCGGCATCAACTCTCGGTCATACTTGGCACCGGCGGCCGTTCCGGCTGCAGTGATGCTGTGAATCCCGGCCGTCTGATACTGGACTCGCAATGAGTCCAACTGCCTTGAGGAATACGGACGTACATCAGCTGTGCCGCCTGCAAGAGCCATAAATCCTCATGAGCCTCCGCAGATGCGGAGGCTCATGAGGATCTATGCCGCTTGCACAAAGTAGCTGTCTGGGCAGGAGTGCATCCAAGGTTCAGTCCTCTGGCTGACTATCAAACCTGCCTCGCGCATCTAGATTGACTTGGTTCCGGTGGAAACTATGGTAAATCTCTCATAGTCCCCAGCTACAGCTGCTTCAGCGGCTTATAATAATAATAATAATAATAATAATAATAATAATAATAATAATAATAATAATAATAATATAAAATAACAATAATAATGTACATTTATATAGCGCTTAACCTCCAAATGAATGGTGCTCTACAAGATCAAAAATCACAGAACAAAAAGTACAAGAAAAACAAAAAACAAAAACACTGCAATAAATGTTACAAAACTAAAGTGACACATATCAAAAGCTCACACTCACACATTACACACACACCGTTACAAGAACAGTTACTGCCAAAGATTGCTAACGCACTGAAAATGCATCCAACTATACGCATAAAAAACAGATAGGTCAGTCTTGAGCAGTGATTTGAAAGCAGACAGAGCTGGAGCATGTCTGTGTTACGTGGTGGAGTTGTAGTCGTAGTATGATAAACACACCAGACGCACGCACGTAAGGTTCAGTTTAAAATAAACCTCGTTCAGCTGCAATCCGTCACACGTGACTTAAGGATGTAGACAATACTGGAGTAACAGTTCCAACAATATTTTAATTCAGCGATGCGATCACCACACAATGCATTTCCAAATGCATCAACACTGATACAAAGTCTCTTCTGCAATGTCCACACTACGACACAAAGTTTCTCACACAACGTACACCACACTGTTACGCTGTTTCTTTTACAATGCACACCCTATACGGGCCACGTACCTACGATAACTGTGTGTCTCTACAACTGACAAATGCAAGACAATGTACCAACGTGCTTCCCCAGCACCAATCTTTTATAGTGCACTAATTTATAGAATAATCTAGGAAAATCAAACAACTCAACCAATCAAAATAATCTACGCAACTGAAACTCACAAACATCGATAAACACGAACCCTCTAGAAAACCACAATAAGCTACAAAAAATTGGCTGCTCACTTCAGCCCCAAATCCTTGATAAAATGACATCTCAAAAAAGAATGGTAGGCAGTTCGGAAACTTCGAGAACCTTCACAAAATTTCAATACAGACAAGAAAAAGGCTGAACACTTCACGCACATAGTAAACAACTTGACCAAAAGAGCAGCTCACTCTGATACCGAGTTTCAAAAGGTTGCCGACGCTTTGATGTTACACACACGAGGTCACTAGACAGAGCGCGATTTTGCTGTAACATTCTAGTCTATTCTCATCGTAACTACACAATACAAAAATCGACCGCTTTTCTCCGTGTGACTTCGCTAGAAACTTCCGGAACAAACCTAACAAAATAACAAAGCAAATTCCGCTCTACGCGCGAATAAAAGAAAATTCCACCAAAAGTTTGAAGGTACGTGAATCGCAACCATGATAGCTCAAATAAATATTGGATCGTTTCCTACGATTAACACATGTATGCTCTCACAGGACAACACAACCACAATCGTAACAGTCTGACATGGGCTGGAAGGTCGTTCCAGGTGACTGGACCGAAAAAAGAAAGGGTAGACTTCTTTCGCCTAGGAACCCTGAAAATACGCGTGTCTGATGCTGAGTGTCGGTGGGCGGGGGCGGAACGGAGCTATCTTGAAGGCGTGTAAATATGAACCAGGTCGCGGGACAAATATGGGGGAGCAGAACCGGTAATGACACTGTAGCAAATAACAGAAAACTTGTACACAATTGACAATTCTTTGAGACACAGGCAGCTAGTGCAGGTCAACAAGTAAGGGTGTTATGTGCTCACGTTTCGGAACTCTGTAAATTAGTCGGGCAGAGCAGTTCATACCTCGCGCTGGGACCATATGGCGTTGAGGCGCGTCCCCTGGGTGGTGGATAGGGGGTCCCTCGTGAGAGGGGTGCACCGAATGAAATAAGGTGCCGTGAACCAACATGGTCTAAGGGAAGGTGACACCGACAGAAAACCCCTGGTCCTCCTAGTAAGGGGGTTGGGCGTGGGGGTAGCTTCCCCACCCTGCAAAAAAGGAAATAGCTACAAAAACGCCGACGAAAAGACTAACAGTAATTCCTTTCCTGGAGGAGGAAGGTTCTTCTACTAGAAGACTTATGACGTCCTGTGGTGAAAGCCGGAAGTCTTCGGAAGCCACAGGACCGAGCCGCCTCTCTCTATCCAGGGACACAACCATGGGCACATGGAATGTCAAGACCATGTACCAGAGTGGCAAGGCCGCCCAGATAGCAGCGGAAATGCAAAAGTACAACCTTTCCCTGCTAGGTATCAGTGAAGCCAGATGGACGCAGTCTGGCCAGAAAAGGCTGTTAAGTGGGGAGATGATTCTGTATTCAGGTCATGAAGAGGAGAATGCCCCCCATACAGAAGGAGTAGCATTCATGCTGTCACCAGTGGCACAGAGAGCGCTGATGGGCTGGGAACCTCTTGGGCCAAGAATTATCACAGCAGCCTTTAGAACCAAGAAAAAGCTCAAGCTGAACGTCATCCAGTGTTATGCGCCCACCAATGACAGTGACGAGGAAGAGAAACAAGAGTTCTACGACCGACTCCAGAGTGCCGTGGACAAATGTGCGGAGCGAGACATCACCATCGTCATGGGCGATTTTAATGCCAAAATAGGGGAGGACAACACCGGATACGAAGAGGTGATGGGGAGACAGGGACTAGGCTCAGAGATGAGTGAGAACGGGGAGAGGTTTGTGGACTTTTGTGCTCTAAACCGACTTGTCATTGGAGGCAGCATCTTCCCACACAGAAGAATACACAAAGCAACTTGGGTCTCACCTGACCATACAACAGAGAACCAAATAGACCATATCTGCATTAGCAAGAAATTTAGAAGATCCCTTCAAGATGTTCGAGTGAGGAGGGGAGCAGATGTCGCCTCAGACCACCATCTGCTTACCTTAAGAATGAAGCTCAAGCTAAAGAAAAGCCGCACAGAGACAACAAGAAGACAGCGCTATAATGTAGGCCTCCTGAGAGAAACTGGAGTTAGAGAAGAGTTCAAACTGGTGCTGTCCAACCGGTTTCAAGCGCTACAGGAGCTAGTAAATGAAGAGGAGGCGGTCACCACAGAGCAGCAGTGGAAGGCAGTTAGAGAGGCGCTGAACTCGACCTGCAAAGACACTGTAGGGTTCAGGAAACACCACCACAAGGACTGGCTGTCGGCACAGACCTTGAAGAAGATAGAAGCGAGGAAGCAGAAGAAAGCAGCGGTCAACAACAGTCGCACGAGAGCAGCCAAAGTAAGGGCACACGAGGAATACTCGGAAGCCAACCGCGAGGTGAAGAGGAGTATCAGGGCAGACAAGAGGGCCTACACAGACAGCCTGGCAGCAGAGGCAGAAAAGGCAGCAGGCAGCGGCAACATGAAACAGCTCTACGACATTACCAGAAGATTGTCGGGTAAGTATGGCCATACAGAAAGACCAGTAAAAGACAAAGAAGGCAAGCCTATTGCAGACAGAGCAGACCAACTCGACAGATGGGCCGAGTATTTTGAAGAGTTACTGAACAGACCTAGCCCACCCGACCCCCCCGACATCCAGCCGGCAGAGACCGACCTACCCATCAGCTGTGACAGACCCAGCCGGGAAGAGATCAGAAGAGCAGTGGCATTTTTGAAGAATGGCAAAGCAGCAGGGCCAGATGGCATCCCAGCGGAGTCTCTGAAAGCAGACCTAGAGACAACAGTGGAGATGCTGTACCCACTGTTTGGAAAGATCTGGGAAGAGGAGGTGATGCCAGCTGACTGGAAGGAGGGGTACCTAATCAAGCTTTCCAAGAAAGGCGACCTCAGCAAGTGTTCCAACTACAGAGGAATCACCTTGCTGTCAGTACCAGGAAAGGTCTTCAACAGGATCATCCTAGAGAGAATGAAGAGCTCCGTTGACCCCCAGCTGAGAGACCAGCAAGCAGGATTCAGGAAGAACCGATCATGTACAGACCAGATCGCCACTCTCCGCATCATCGTGGAACAGTCTCTGGAGTGGAGCTCCCCGCTGTACGTCAACTTTGTGGATTACGAGAAAGCATTTGACAGCGTGGCCCGAGAGACTCTGTGGAAACTCCTACGACACTACGGTGTACCCACAAAGCTCGTCCGCCTGATCAAGAGCAGCTATGATGGCATGACATGTCGCGTGATCCACGAAGGGCAGTTCACCAGGGAGCTTCAGGTCAGAACTGGTGTCAGGCAGGGGTGTCTGCTGTCTCCGTTCCTCTTCCTACTGGCCATAGACTGGGTCATGAAGATGACCACAGAGCACAGACGAAGTGGAATACAGTGGACACTGTGGACACAGCTTGATGACCTCGATTTTGCAGACGACTTGGCATTACTGTCCCACACTCGTCAACAAATGCAGGACAAGATCACGAGGCTTGCTGACATCTCGTCCCACGTGGGCCTCACCATTCACAAACAGAAAACAAAGACAATGAGGCTGAACACAACCAGGGAAGAACCAATCTTGCTTGCTGGCACCCCGTTGGAGGAGGTGGAGTCCTTCACCTATCTCGGGAGCATCATAGACAAAAAAGGCGGCACTGATGCAGATGTCAGAGCACGAATCGGTAAAGCCAGAGCAGCCTTTCTCCAGTTAAAAAAAGTGTGGAGTTCCAGAGAGCTGTCACAACACACCAAAGTCCGGATTTTCAACTCAAATGTAAAAGCAGTTCTCTTATATGGAGCAGAGACTTGGAGATTGACAAAAACCACAGTCAACAGAGTACAGACCTTCATGAACAGTTGCCTTAGAAGAATTTTGAAAATCCACTGGCCAGAGAAGATCAGCAACGTCAGACTCTGGGAGAGAACAGAGCAGATAACAGCAGAGAATGAAATTGGGCGAAGAAGATGGGGATCGGTCACAGCCTGAGAAAGCCAGCTTCCAGTATCACTAGGCAGGCATTGTCATGGAACCCCCAGGGAAAGAGGAAAAGAGGTAGGCCGAGAAACTCCTGGCGTCGAGACCTCCAAGCAGACATCAAGAGACTGGGAACCACCTGGAGTAGAATCGAAGGAGAAGCACAGGACAGGAGTTGCTGGAGGTCTCTCGTCGACGGCCTATACCCGGGTAGGGGTGACAGGCGTAAGTAAGTAAGTAAGAGCAGTTCATAAGTCTTTGAAGTTTATCAAGAAGATTTTGAGAAACACCAGCCAAAAGGGAATTACAAAAATCAATGCGGAAAAGAACAAGGGAGGTAACAAGCCTTTTGGTTGCTTCGTCGGTAGAGAGAAGGTGTCGAATTGAACTGATCTTCCTCAATTCAAAGAAGGAACATTGGCAAACCTTGTTGTCATGCTCTCTCATGGTCAGCCTATTGTAAAAGATAACACCTAGATTACGGGCCGACTCGGGAAAAGGGGATACTGTTCTGACCCACTCTGAACGAGTCTGGGAGATCAGTGGAGGTTGAACAAGAAAATCTTTAGGCCTCAGTTTTGTTACTATTCATTTGCAATTTGTTCTCTGTGGTCCAATTCTGAACGTCTGTGACACAGAACTACAAAGACTGGAACATCTGACTAATATGTTTTCGTTGGGCACTGACATACAGCTCTGTGTCATCAGCATAAAAATGGTGAGAAACAGAGTGACATTTGATAACACTAGATTAAAGGCTGGATATACAATGTGAAAAGGATTGGCCCCAAAACAGAGCCTATAAGAATTTGCTTTGTTCTCGTCCTCTCAAGACGCATTTCTTTTTTCTTTTCTTTTTTTTTTTTTTTTTTTTTTTTCGTCTGGACTGTAGGCCTACACAATAAATTACAATAATACTTTATTAATCCCTCATGGGGAAATTCACTGTCTGCCCAGACAACACATGGCATCATCATTCACTCATTGAAAGAATTCTTCGTCTGCTGTCAAATTCATATCTAAGTGGATGTGTTTTGTCATCAATAATGTCAGCCAGTTTGTTTGTAATCCGTCTGTTGTACAGTGTGTCCAAAGTATCCTGTGCCCTACCAATCACCGCGCCCTCTTTCCGGATTAATTTGTTAAGAAGTTCAGAATTCTGCTGCGAGGCTCATCACCAAAAAGCGCAAAACTGATCATATTACACCTGTAATTAATTCCCTCCACTGGCTCCCTGTGGTTGCAAGAATTTAGTATAAACTTTTTTTCTGTCTGCCTTCAGCTGCATTTCCACATCATGCCCCCCGTACCTGTCCTCTCCTGCAGCTGTACACTCCCTCAAGACAACTCAGATCCTCTGCTGACAGCCGCATTTTGCGTGTACCTTTTGTCCGTACCAAGTCTTTTGGCCAGCGGTCTTTTTCATATCTTGGGTCGCTGTACTGGAACGAACTCCCCTCTGCCACAGTGCTTCAAAAGACGTTTTTAAATCTGCGCTAAAAACACACCTTTTCCAACTCCATTACCCCACTGATTAATCATTGACTGCTGAGGATTCTGTTGTAGTTTTGCTGTGGTGCCTGGAATGTGTGTGTATGTGTGTATGTGTGGTGTGTGTGTGTGTGTGTGTGTGTGTGTGTGTGTGTGTGTGTGTGTGTGTGTGTGTGTTTGTGTGTGTGTGCGTGCGTGTAATATTGTGTACAGTTTTTGTAATTGTTATTTTGAAATTTGTAAGGCGCCTAGAGCTCTACCTGAGGTTAGGCGCAATAGAAATTATTATTATTATTATTATTATTACTATTATTATTATTAATATTATTATTAAGACGATGTTGTTCTCTTTTACATAAATTTCTACCCCAGCACGTCAGTCCAAAAGTTACAACGCTAACAATACTGGAGCAGTAAAACATTTGTAAAAGCTGATAACTTGTAGGGAGATAGACTAAATGGCGGCACTGTGTCGACAGTATGTTGGTCTATGATTTTGGCCCTACAGCTTGAGGCGTTAGATCCAGCGGAATCACGTTCTAACACACAAATACGTATCCGGATGGACGATAGAAAAATACTTTATTCTGAGTCTATTCTGCAAATGCCGCTGCGACGATGCCTGAGGCTGGACTAGTCTTGTTTTTCAGACGGATTAGACTCGTCAGGCACTACTTGAAATGCAATGCACTACCATTCAGCTAAATCGAAAACAAGTTATCTGCCACAAGTGACCCTGACTGTGAAACTGTGAAGGAAAGATCGGTGGGGGCATGCCTGCGGTGTACATGTGAATATCGAAACCGCTGCCATACCGGTCACGTCGCCATCGATTGGCGGCTGACAACCCAGGTCACGTGCCTGTCGCCCGAATGCCAGAAATTCCCGCGCCGGTCCAGACCCCAATGCACTGATGCAGTGGCCGAGTCTGCTGTGATCTGTTGCCATTGACGTTATTACAGTAACACTGACATCGAGCCGTAGTTATGGACGACCATACTCATTTCCTACCGCGCACGAGGGCGCGCTCGTTCGTACAGTTCTATTCTGGCCGCCCGCGAACGAGCGTGCGCTCGTTTTCGATAGTACTTCACAGTTCGCCTCCACCAATGCTATGGGCTGTTAAATAGGCAAGGGAGGTCACTGCCAACATCCTGTCTCGTAGTTTGACAGTTTGTTTGCGAAGCTTTCGTGGATTTTAGAGTTGTTTTGAGACGGAGAATGTGTTCAAAAGAAATCTACCTCGACCCTCCATGCGAGGATGAGTCTTCTGAATGTGAGTGTGAGTCTGACGATAAATTCATGCCTGCACACCGACCAGAAAGCAGTGAAAACTCCTCTGCAAGTTCCGATGAAAGCATGGATGTTACTTTGATGCTTTCTCAGAGACCAAGTACTTCCAGAGATTCTAATACACGAGGTGGGAGCAGAAGGGGGCGTGGTCGCACATTTTTGTTTATTTTTTAAAATAAACTACAAACAAATCCCTTTAGACAACAGCAACACAAACAATTTACTGCCAAACTAAAAAACAAACATTATACAACATCTCCACCAAACAGAATTAAAATCAGTACATCAAGTATCTTTTTATGATTTTTTGTGTGACACCACTCCTTTTTAGCAGTAAATCTCCAGATTTACTTGGACACAGGAATAGGTTCATGCATAACTTACTTGGTAGGAAATGATTAATTTATTAAATCTCGGACTTGTCCGGCACTAAATCTACACTACAGTCCAGCAGGGGCCAGGTGCATGAGTGAGCTTAATCCTTCGCCAGTCATTAAGCAAGGTGCTCCGCTAGTGCGCTGGCGCAGGACTAAGCTCACTCATGCAACTGGTTCCAGCGACCGTGATAGTTCAAGGATGATATCAGAATAGTTTGGCTTCTACAGAAGCCAAGCTATTCTGGCAACATCCTTGAACTATCATCGTCGATCCGGACATAGCTTGTTGTCGGTGTCAGTGTCAATTGCGCGCTTTTGAGCCGGAGACATGCAACATCTGGGGACTGGTATTATGAGTAACCAGCCTACATTGTAAAGCGTAAACAGACGACTGAGCACCGTACTTCCAACTGTGCGTATCAGCCTGGCCCCGTGTGCCGCGATGACTAATTTGTTGTGAGTGACGGAACAAGCCGCGAAACAATGTGGTTTACACCCAGTCAGTTCTGGTCCTTTGGCGGGAGATGGGGGGGGGGGGGGCGAGTGGGGGGGCGTGGGGTTAGTGGGGGGGGGGGGGCTCTCCTTTGGCAGCAGAGGGGTAACCCTGTCACATCTACCAGTCATCTGTGGAACCACATGGGTTGACCGTGACACAACTATGTCGCACTCGTTTGGCGCTTTTCGAGACAAGTGGAGTTCGATGCAAATGGCAAAAGAAATGGACCGAATGGGTGACTGACTCCTTCTCTGACTTATTCTGCCAACTATAGTAGTTGGGCTCACAGTGATGATTCAAGGTTAGTGCCTTATAAGCTTGGCGTCTTGAAAGGAGTTAGTTAGTTATTGGGGTTTAACGCCGAGCAGGCGACTAAGGCCATCTCACGGCGGGTCTTGAAAGGAGCCAAGCTAATGGACCTCACTGGTGCGCGCATTTTAGCCAATCAGAAAATAGAAAAAAAAATGCCGCAGCGCGGTCCTGTTGATGGGTCCCAAAAGCTTTCCCGTAACTAAGCAAGGAAATGGCGAAGTGCGATACTGTTTGTGCGTATACGTTTCACTGAAATGGTTAGGCATTGCCATTGGGGTACCTGCAATCAGGACGAAAGGTACCCTGAAACCATCAAAGAAAAGCTTCTAGCTTTTTTTCCCCCTCCCAAAACCAACGTGATGGGCTGAATAAAACTGAACTTGCTGTAGACCGCACACTGATCATCTCAACATCGGGATACTACCCCCCCCCCCTCCCTCCCTCCCTCCCCCCTCCCTGGCTCGGTGGTAAAAGTGCTTGCCTCCAGACCAAAAGGTCCCGGGCTCGAATCCAGCTTGGGTCAAAATTTGCTCAGACCCTTTTTCGTTGTCCCCGTCTTTGAAATCACCCTCGTGGTGGACAAAAGACGTTAAGCCCTAAACATTTATTTTCCCTCCCCCCTCCCCCCTCCGCCCCCCCCCCCCCTAGAGGACAAGAGCAAACGCAGAGTTGTTTGTATGTGGTAAATGTCATGTTTCTAGTTTGTTCTGAAAAATTAATAGTGACAATTCAATTGCGGAAGTGGTACATAATAGGTCAGCGATCGGGTTACCACGGCCGGAGCGTACTGTAGGCCTACTGCTCAATAATGTGCAAGCGCTCGCTACTCCAGGCAGTACCGCTACACTGATCTGCACACTTGGATGAATGTGTGTGTGTGTGTGATTTTAAATATGGAATTAACTCTCCAGAAGCACCATAACCAAAAGTTTATGCCCTTACGTTTCTTCAGTATGCACTCTCTCACTCATTGTAACAAATCACGACAAGCACAAATAGACACATCACTCCTGCAGTAACACACATTTCATAAGATCTCTTTATGATGAGCATAATTATATTCATGCAACGTTTTTCTTCTCAGCATTTTTGGGATGGCGAACCCAGTGAGCAAGTCATTTGTGTATATATGCTGACAATAAAAGCAGAGGTGCATACTTAACATTTCGCTTACTCTCTGTGATGACATTTCATTTTCCAAGTAACTTTCGTTGTCCTTTGTAGAAAGCTGACAGAGTGTGAAACAGTGATGCCATGAATGGAATGCCTGGTGTGATTTGCAATACATCCCTTTCGGTGAAAACAATAACCTGTGATATTTAGCTGGCCTTGCACCTGTGTGTAGTAGGAATGAGATTTCTGCAGTCCCACACTGGTGTTGTCAGCTAATTTCACACAAAATCCTGGTAACTGACATGCCTCGAGTATGGTGGAATTTCTGGATGCGGATGGGCATTTGACTTTGATCATGCCTGTCTGGCTACTGTCGCACACTTTGAGAGTTGCTCCTAGAAATAGAAACTGTGGATTAACCACAATACTGCGCTTGTGCAGGTGTCTGTCAGGAAGTACTTCTAAATATTTACTCTTGGCAGTGTCCTCATGTCGTTTACATAAAATGTGGCTGCAGCTGAGAAAAAAAGTGTGAAAAGATTTTGTCAAGACATTTGTCAGAAACGTTTGCTTTTCTATTTAGATCTATGTGGAAGTTTCATGTTGCAAGTTTCTGGGGTTTTTTGTGTTTTTTTTAAAGATTTTTTTGTTTGTTTGTTTGTTGTTGTTTTTTTTTTGGGGGGAGGGGGGTCCCTCTACCCAGTGATTAGAAATGGTCAGTTTTCTGTTCTTTCCTCACGTTTTTCAGGATTTGGACACTAACTGGTCAAGCAAAGGCGATCCAGTTCCTGTGGGAGATTAAATGGGGACCTCGTTGTGACACACATCTCAGCGACCCTGATGATTCCCTGGTATTGGCTCTCTTTTCAGTCTCCTGGTCTGTGGACAAATATTGAGTGCAGCTTTAGAAATACGTTTGACGTTTTAAGTTAATCATATACATATACTGTTTATAATTTTTGTTTAATTTCTCTTTTACAAATTTTGGGATTTCACCATTAGACTACCTGGCCATGGAGAGTGCAAATTCTGAAATAGCGGCAAGCTAGAAGACAAGGAGGAGGTGATCAGATCAAGAATTTGACAAATCTGAATGACCCCATCTCAAGTCTCAAGAACTAAAGGTGTGCAGACGCAACCAACAGAAGAAGAAGTATTTGGAGTGGACTTTGTGAGAAAACAGGAGAGACAACTAAACAACCTGTTCTAGTTTTACACTGCATTAACAAACGCTTAGGTTTTGGCTTTTTTTGTCATTTTTGTTGCCAAATGGTCAATCTTTTAAGCACATTTATAGTGAAAAGGGGTAGACTTTCAGCACCTACAGCCACACGATAGACTGTTTCTCACTCTTTGCTGATTGAGAAATTTTGAAGACTTCATTATAAAAGGAAAATGAGTTTTGAATCTAGTATTTCTGTCCTATTAAATTGTGTCACTGTGAATCAGTCATTTATGACCTGAACCATTATTTCTCTTTGTGTTGTGTTTTGGCATGTAAACCACTCATATTCCAGAATAAAATATAATTTACCAGTTAATAATAGTTTTGATGTTATTTTAGGTAATGCTTACTGCTTGCTTGTGTTGATGTGGCATGTTATGGGCCTTTTCGACCGCTACTCCGATGGTCTGGCTAGCACACTATGGTTTTATTATGGGGACAGATGCGATCTTGGTGCCTTTTGATATTGCTGCTCCCCAGGCTTGTGGCATGCCGCTGCAGCTCATTCGATTAGGCACATGGGTCAAAACAGTTTAGCTGCCTTGAAATACTGAAGAGTTTTCTGAAGCCCAATGATATGAGAACAGTGACCATTCAACCTGAAATACAAATCATACATGCATGGATATTTATTAATAATCTCTCTCTCTCTCTCTCTCTCTCTCTCTCTCTCTCTCTCTCTCTCTCTCTCTCTCTCTCTCTCTCTCTCTCTCTCCTCTCTTTCACACACACACACACACACACACACACACACACACACACACACACACACACACACACACACACACACACACACACATCGATTTTATTTGTGAGTGAAAGTAATTCAGTACTGAGCTCCGCCTGACACTGTGAACACAGCCAGCATTTAGAGTGCGCTGAGCAGCACTGCCATCCCGCTACTGACGATGAGACAAGATGGACTAGATTTTTCGTGTACCGAAACGTGAACACATTATGCCTTTACTAGCTGATTTGCACTGGCTGCCAGTTTCATACAGAATTCAGTATAAAGTCTGTGTTATTTGTTTTAACATCATCTCTGGTTCTGCCCCACCTTACTTATCAGATCTTGTCCAGCTGTATACACCGTCCCGCTCACTACGCTCTGCTTCAGACACTCGTGTGGTCCGTATCCCTAGACGTAATAAGGTCACTCAAGGTCATCGTGCATTTTCGTATTTTGGTCCCATTACATGGAACGCCCTCCCAGCTGATGTGCGTCACTCATGCTCATCATCTCTCTCCATTTTCAAATCCAAGCTTAAAACACACCTTTTCTCTGTTGCATATACTTAAAGACCATTTTGTCTGCCGGTTCATCATGTGTGTGCGTGTGTGTGTGTGTGTGTGTGTGTGTGTGTGTGTGTGTGTGTGTGTGTGTGTGTGTGTGTGTGTGTGTGTGTGAGAGAGAGAGAGAGAGAGAGAGTTTTCTGCTCCTTGTAAATCAATGTATTTTGTTGTTGTATGTGTTTGTTTTTACTGTGATTGTAAAGCGCCTAGAGCACCTTGGTGATTAGGAGCGGCGCTATAAAAATTACCTTTATTATTATTATTATTAAAATGGCTCGGATAAGTGTGCTAAGTTTTTTTTTTAATAAAAGCAACACCAATAACAAAAACACCTACCCGGCTCTGCAGGCACTGATAGCTTCTGTGACCTGTGCTTGTTGATGCTCATTTTCCACGTACAGTTTGTGTGGATCGGCGCGTTCTTGTCGATCTGCGACCGGTGATAACGGATGCAACTTGAACGAATCACTGCCAGTTGTGTGATAAATACGAACAGCATCAATGAAACTTGACGCAAACTTGCTTTGCCTCGATCTAGGGCCGTTTTTGACATAGCTTTGTATCCTGGCATAAATGTAGGCTTGTAGAATTTGCAACGCATTCAGTCGAATCACGCGCGCTACCGTCCGCCATAGTGTCCAAGGGACAGGAAAGCTTGTGGGACCGCCCCAGCAACATTTGCTAGGGGGTGTGGCTTTTATGGCGCGTGCTCGGTGAGGTCCATACAGCGCTACCCTTGATCGAGCTACAAGATCGATCCATTGATGGCGACTGATTGTTCTTAGAGTGTCCGTAGGGTGACCTCGCAACTCGGAAAACAGCTACAGAAGATGTTGGTGTAATCGCTACCTGTTGTAATCACACGTCAAGGGCTCCAAGTTAACCCTTTGGCTTTTTGTGTAGCGATTTTTGTCGCGATGATTCCTTCAGGAACAAAAACCGCTACCGACAGTCAAAGGGTAAACTGAGGCGCCAAGACGGTACCGTCTCAGTGGAACCGCCGGCTGCCTTTGACCCGTCATGATGGATCCATATCAAGCACAGTGTAGTGTGTCAGTGTGTGAACAAGTTAATGCGTGTAAATATTATGTAAGCCTGGATTCTTTTGTTTTGAACTTGAACGATTGAACATTCCCTCCCCCGCCACCGGTCTAAACGGCTTTTAGCCCTATTGACATGCACTACAATATGTTCAATTGAAGGCGTGATGTCAGCCAAAACGCTTTAATTCTCAAACCATCTTGTTTTCTCTGTCTGTTGTACGTCCGCCATGGGTCTATTGGCACTGCATGCAGCAAGCAAAAGACATGCAATCGGTAAATAGCGGGCAATGGGCGAATAGTGGGCAACGGACAAATAGCAGGCCGCTCGCAAATAGAGGACAAACGTGTAAATAGCTGACGACGTGTAAATAGCAGGCAGTGGGCAAATAGCAAACAGCGGCGTGCAGGTTCGTCAGTAAGCCCCCTTTCAATTTCCGGACTTCAAAAATAGATTCACATGATCCGTTGAAAGCTGCAGGGGACATCAGGACCTTCTAATCAATCACAAATTCTTTTCGGCAGCGGTGTTACTCAAAAGAAGGACATCGTCTCTTCTTTTTTTTTTTTCCTAGTACCGCCAAGACGTCTTGAAGTCACGTGCTGAGTGTGTGATCAGTCACAATCACAGGCTCAACGCCGATCACTTCGTCAGTCCTAGGAACGGGCGTATGCAAAAATAAAGTCCATCCCAATCCAATGCAATCCAATGCAGTGTGCATTTATACTGCGCACATTTTTTTTAAAAAAAATGTATGAACATAATTATTTTGTGTTCGTGGCGCAGTAGTCATTAGAAAGAGACGTCCCAGTAAGCAAAAGGTCATCGGACTGACTTCGGCCGCAGTCGGCCCGCTTACTGGCGTGCGCGGGTCTACTGCCGCCGAAGTCAGCCAGTCAGTAGTGCTTTCTGGGGATATGCCAGACGGTGGGCCATGAGAGTGACGTCCACCATTCCCCTTATCCTCATGACTACATGGGTGAGATAAGCGGCTCATTCTTGATGTGTCTACTTCAAAAGTGTCTTTTATTTAGTACAGTTAGCTTTTTTCTTGCTTTTTTTTTTTCTCGCCGGAACTGAAGCGCGTTCCACTCCTTGGTTGCTATTTCTCAAGCAAGAAGCAAAGAGGCACGCGTCTCTTCACGGCAGGGTACCCATGATCATCTGAGCCTCACGCAGATGGCCGGGATAGGAGGAGAAAGTTTTTTTTGCGGGACGGCGTATCAGGGTCTTCCACCTGTTTGCCCAACAAACTTGCGGCCTGTCCTCACGACCTTGGGGGCACCGTCTTACCCCTTTTAGCCCCGACGCCCATCAGCAGGAGATGGATCGACCATGATAATTCAAGGGTAGTACCAGATTAGTTTGGCGCCTGACGGCGCCAAGCTAACCTGGCACTACCCTTGAATTATCGTGGTGCATTCTTCACCTGCAACGGGTACTTGGGCGTTAGGCGAAACCTCCAACAGATTGAAAATCAGTACAGCCTTGGGGTTATATGGATTAAGGACAGGCTTCTCGCCAGATGTACACAAATCACACTTAACCCCTTGAGCATGCAGCCACCTGTATTGTATACAGCACCTAAGACTGCATGCACAAAAGGGTTAATGAATGAGAGTCGTGTTTTTTGTTTGTTTGTTTGTTTGTTTGTTTGTTTGTTAGCTCATGGCTCCGTGTTATGAAGCATTTTACTGGTGTCTCCCTGAGGTTTATACTGACACCGAATTGTTTTCCCGTTGAAATTTGTAACAGCAAAGATGGTTTATCCTTGAAGTATGAAGTATTCCATGACTGCACGTATCAGACAACATACGTTGCTTGATCGGAATTCACACCTTCGCATCGCCAGTGGACGCAGATTGTGGGTGGGTTTTTGTCTACCATATTGAAAATGCGGTAATTGGTCGGAGCACGTTCCGTAGCATGCAAATAACGAACATATGTGGGCACACATCAGACTCTGACAGTGAAGTAATACAATAAAAAAAATTACGGCATGCCTAGCACGCCGAACCGCGCCGTTGAACGTACATTTGGCGGGAAACGCCGTGTCAGTGTATGTGTGTGTGTGTGTGTGTGTGTGTGTGTGTGTGTGTGTGTGTGTGTGTGTGTGTGTGTGTGTGTGTGTGGTGTGTGTGTGTGTGCGCGTGTGTGTGTGTGTGTGTGTGCGTATGTAGACACAGGTTTCTCCTGTGTCTGTGTACGTACCGGTCTGAAAACGTAGGCCCATGCTTCCTTCAAGATGTATCTTCGAATACTTTACAGCATTTTTAGATTGGATTAAAAAAGAAACGACGTAAAGGGGGCTCGTGTTTCATCCAGGGCCTCAAGTGTGAGAAGTGGGTGTTGACGGAATTTCACTGACGAGCTTGCTGAGCTCGTGAAACAGATCATGGAGGAAGATTTCAATGGTGACAGCGTGTTTTCCTCTGATGCTACACGGCGTGCCCTTACCCACCTTTCTACCGATGCCCGCCGTGAGATGGCCTTAGTTGCCTGCTCGGCGTTAAACCCAAATAACTAACAATTCCAATCGTCACGATGCCCGTGAGTCAAATGGTTGTTGTGATGTGTCTAGTGTGGTAGAGTAGCATCTGTGCTTGTCGCTCTCGCTTTCAGCTCCCACCGCTGGCTAGCAGTTCTGCGAAAAGGGGAGCAGAGTATGTAAGTCTCTCCCTGCCAGTACACAGCCTCTCCAACAACAAGCTTCATGTAGTGCCTCCTTGTGGTGACTCACGGTAACCGAGCACCTTAACGACTCGGGTTGAACTACAGAGGACTCGGAGGAGGTCTGGCCCCCAGACATGCGGCATGCAGGCCCATCGATGTGTGGACAAGCCCTGATGTCCATGAACCAGATCCCCAGCTATGGGTAAATAGCCCCACTTTCTTGTGGGTGCCTTGGGAGAGGCAAAGGCTAGAGGAGTTACAAATCAAGGCAGGGATGCTCGATAGCCTTGGCTGGCAGATCTCCTTCGAGAAGGAAAACTCCGAGGAAAAACCTGAGTAGATCGGACTCATAAGCCTTGATCTAGGAGAAGGACACTCCAAAACTAAACCATCCTGTGCTCCCAGGAAAGGCCTTTTGACCAGGAGTTAAAGGTGAGATAACCCCGACAGAAACCCCGAGTGCTGAAGACGGAAGTAATGGGCTGCACTTACTTACTTACTTACTTATGCCTTGCACCCCTACTGGGGCATAGGCCGCCTACAAAGGATCTCCAAGAGTCTCTGTCCCGGGCTCTCCTTTCCACTTGGTTCCAGGTCATCTTCATGGTCTTAAGGTCTGCATCCAGTTCCCGGCGCCATGTGTTTCTTGGTCTGCCTCTTTTACGCGTGCCCTGTGGATTCCATGTTAGGGCTTGCCTGGTGATGTTGTCTGCTGGCTTACGTAAGGTGTGCCCTATCCATCTCCAACGTCGTTGTTTAATTTCGTCTTCTGCAGGCAGCTGGTTGGTTCTGTACCAGAGTTCGTTGTTGCTGATGGTCTCTGGCCAATGGATATTTAGGATCTTGCGCAGGCAGTTGTTAATGAAGACTTGTATTCTCTTTGTGATGGCAACTGTTGTTCTCCAAGTTTCTGCTCCGTATAGAAGATTGATTGATTGATTGTACATTGCTTAACGTCCCGACACCGTATAGAAGAACTGCCTTGACATTGGTGTTGAAGATCCTGACTTTGGTCTTGGTTGATAGTTCTTTGGATCTCCAGATGTTTCTCAATTGTATAAATGCTGTTCGTGCTTTCCCTATCCTTTGCTTGACATCTGTATCTGAGCCTCCCTGTTTGTCGATGACGCTACCCAAATAAGTAAAGGCATCCACCTCCTCCAGTGCTTCTTTGTCAAGCGTAATCGGGTTGGTGGTGGCTGTGTTTGTCTTGAGTATCTTACTCTTGCCTTTGTGAATATTGAGGCCAACCTGTGCGGAGGTATCTGCTACTCTGGTTGTCATCTCCTGCATCTGCTGCTGAGTGTGTGATAGTAGGGCCAAGTCATCTGCGAAGTCCAGGTCAGTTAGCTGCTTCCAAGGTGTCCACTGGATTCCATTTCTTCTCTGAGCTGTAGAGGTCTTCATAATCCAGTCAATCGCCAGTAGAAAGAGGAATGGCGAGAGAAGACATCCTTGTCTGACGCCTGTCCTCACCTGGAATGCCTCAGTGAGTTGCCCTCCATGTACCACTTTACAACTTAGATCCTGATATGAGTTCCTGATAATGGTGGAGATTTTTTCAGGTATCCCATAGTGCCTTAGGAGCTTCCATTGGGTCTCTCTGTCCACGCTGTCAAATGCTTTCTCATAGTCAAGGAAATTGATGTACAGGGGTGAGTTCCACTCTAACGACTGCTCAATTATAATTCGCAGCGTGGCAATCTGGTCAGTGCAGGATCGATTTTTGCGAAAGCCAGCCTGTTGATCTCTAAGTAGGGCGTCGACTGGGTCTTTCATTCTGTTCAGCAGAACCCTATTGAATACTTTCCCCGGCACTGATAAGAGCGTGATCCCTCTGTAATTGGTGCAGTTACTAATGTCTCCTTTCTTCGGAATCTTAATAAGATATCCCTCTTTCCAGTCAGCTGGTATTTGTTCCTGTTCCCAGATCTTCTTAAATAGTGGGTATAGCATTCCCACTGTTGTTTCTAAGTCCGACTTCAGCGCCTCAGCTGGGATGCTGTCTGGTCCTGCTGCTTTTCCATTCCTGAGCTGCTTAATGGCCATCCTAATTTCTTCTCTTGTGGGTGGGCTGTCCTCTATAGGTAGGTACGCTTCAGCAGGTTCGATGTCTGGTGGGTTCTTCGGTGCTGGTCTATTCAGGAGCTCTTCAAAGTGTTCTTTCCACCTGTTTCTCTGTTCTTGATCGCCCATGATTGGTTTTCCTTCCTTGTCTTTGACCGGACGTTCGGGTCTACGGTACTTCCCTGCTAGCTTCTTGGTGGTGTTGTAAAGTTCTTTCATGTTGCCCTCTCTAACTGCTTGCTCTGCTTTGGTTGCCAGGTCGTCCACATATTTCTGCTTGTCTGCTCTAATGCTCTTCTTCGTTCGTTTATTTGCGTCTGTGTACTCTGCTTGTGCCTTGGCTTTCTCTGCTCTTGTTCGACTGTTGTTGACGGCCATCTTTTTGTTCTTCCTCTCATAAATTCATTCTTTATGTTGGTGCTTCTTGGGACCAAGCACTTCCTGGCAGGTTGATGTAACTGCTTCTTTAATTCCTTCCCACTTGCTCTCGAGGGTACCTTCCTCCTCTTCCAACAGCTCCTGTAACACTTGAAACTTGTTGCTGATGGTCAACTTGAACTCTTGCAGCTTGGTAGTGTCTCTCAGGAAGGTGGTATTGTATTTCTGTTGTGCCCTGTGCGCTGTTGTCGAGTTCTTTTTTAGTTTCAGTTTTAGCTTGGCCACCACGAGATGGTGGTCCGAGGCCACGTCCGCTCCTCTCTTTGCTCTCACATCTTGCATGGACCTTCTGAATTTCTTACTGATGCAGATGTGGTCAATCTGGTTCTTTGTTATGTGGTCTGGAGAAACCCATGTGGTCTTGTGAATGTTCTTGTGGGGGAAAACGCTGCCACCGATGATCAAGTTGTTTGATGCGCACAGGTCTGCCAGCCTCTCCCCATTGTCGTTTCTATCTCCTAGTCCATGGCGCCCCATGACTTCTTCATATCCAGAGTTATCCGTTCCTATCTTGGCATTAAGGTCTCCCATCAAAATGGTGAAGTCCTTTTCTGAATACTTCTCTATGATAGACCGTAGTCTCTCGTAAAACTGATCCTTGATGGTTTCATCACTGTCGTTGGTGGGTCTGGGCTGCACAGCGCACTCTAATAAACCACAGTACCACGCATATACAGCCAGCCATATGACACTTGGAGATGGATTAAACAGAAATGGTGCTCGCCCTGTGGAGTCTCACCAGGCAGGTGCAGTACCGGGCTCTGCGCCTCTTATGGCCGAAGCCCGCCACTCGACAAGAGAAACTGTACGGGCCTGTGGAGGCACTACAGAAGACGATAGATTTCATTTTGAGAGCCAAACTCCAAGTTTGACGGCGTTCGAGAAGAAGAAGAAGTCACGATGCCCGACACCCCACCCCGCACGTTCCTGAACCTGCTAGATACCTCGGCCACGCCCACCCGGTCGACAGACCTAGAAGCGACTGCAAAGCTGCAAGCAACGACCCCCTCTCCCCGCTTCCCAACTCCCTACCCCCCTCCCCCTCCCCCCTCCCCTCCCCCTCCCCTCCCCCCCCCCCCCCCCCCGAACAGCCAGAGGCATTGACCAATGTTGGCCGATCCCCAATAGTACCGCCTGAGCACTCCACTCCCTTAATCCACTTAGAGAGGATTAGTCGGCCACCCAGCCCCGCAGTCTGCTCCTCCATCCTCCTCCCAAGCGATGACGTCACTGTGCTACTTGCTTGCTTGACTTGAAAAGGGACAGGGACTTCCAACTCTCGTTGATTTCGTCCGGGGGGGGGGGGGGGTGGGCCAGGGGGGTTGGGGGGGAGGCTGTCTCACTGTCTGTCTGCCGCTCCGTCGCGCAGCTGGCTGATGGTGCTGCCGGGGCCGGGTGGTTGATGGTGCAGGAGGTGGGTGGTGTGGCCGGGGAACCGTTGCTATCGCCAGGCTGGTGGGTGGTGGAACGCTAACCACTCCAGAAGATGTTGCAGGAGTGGTGGCGGTGGTGGTGGAGTCGGCCGGGGACACCGTGGCCGGTTGAAGTAGGGTCTGGGGAGGTAGGGTGGTGGTGGCGGCGGCCAGTCAATTCTTGGTCGAGGGGCCGGGCGCTGGCGTGGATAGGGTGGATGGCGGTGTTGGGGTGGCAGGCGGAGGTGCGGAGGCGGTGTGGCGAGGAGTGGTGGGCGCTGTTTTCTGACGCTTTTTGGAGGTCGGTGGCGTCTTCTTGTTTTTGGTGGCGGGCCGGCGACTGGTCCGTTGCCCGTCGGTGGTGGCTGGGGTTGAGGGGGCGGGTCCGTGCCCATGTCTTGTCTGTGCTACCTACTGTGCAGCCATCTTGTGTGTCCGCCACCCCCTGGGCCCCGCGTCCCACCCGGCACACACCAACCCCCATCTCCCTCCAATTGGTTGCTACAACAAATACTCATGCTCAGCAACCTGCCACCGGGCCATGTTCTGTCGCTTCCAGCACCCCTGTCCCCCCCCCCCCCTATCATCCGGATTACGCCCCCCTGCCCCCCCCCCCCTGCCCCCCCTGCCGCCCCCCCCCCCCGGTCAGGTACTACTGTCCATCCGGAGAACGCGCCGCCCAGTGGCACCTTCACCTCCCCAGTCCACGGCTACTGTCGACACCTCAGTTGCCGCCAGTCACAAAGAACCCGCTTCCCTCAAGAAACTCGCCGCTCGGCAACTACAGTGCTACTCGCAAGCCTTTACTGTCATCGGGTCTCTTACAACCATGCAGACATCCAAACGTGAACTGCATGAGACCAAGCGGCATCTAGCCAGCGCCTTATCTCGCATTTCTGATCTCGGACAGCCGGATCAGAGACACCGCTGTGCAGGCCGCCAACACGTACAAGGTGTCAGAGAGCGAGTTGGCCGGCCTGCATGACCAAGTGCACACAATCGAGGTCAGAATCGGGGGCTTGTCCTCGGGAAAGAAGAACCAAGGCTAGAACATTCGCAGGATAACGAGGCAAGTCAAAAAAAAAGTACGCCATCGTCAGCCTCTCCCACTGACCACAATGCTCCCCTTCAACAGTGTGCCCCAATGCCCTCGCCAACTGTTTCGGGGACCGATACAGGCCCTGAGGGTGGCCGCATACCGGTTGTCGTGACAACGGACAGAGACGGTAGCGGCCCAGCTAATCTGCCCTCACACAGCCACTCAGCTAGTCATGCTGCTGAGTTTCTTCCCCCGCCGCTTGTCGCCTGCTGAGCACCTGGCCACGCGCCGCATTCAGCCCGGCACTACTCACCTCATCATGGGCGACTCTACGATTCGGTATATGAAGCCCCCCCAAAATAGCGACTAACCAGGGCGACAGAGTCATCTCTGTCTCCGGCCTCAAGGTGGCAGATATCGCAGAGTGGATGACGTCACAGCCGGAAGTAGCCCATGTGGCAGTGTTTACATTTTATGTGAGTGTAAATGACTGCAAGCAGAGGGGAATAGCCAGCCGCCTGTGGGACAAACTCAGCACGCAGTGTAAGCGTGTATTCCCCCGGGCTAAACTACAAGCATCCAGCATCATACCCGCCAAGGCTTAATCTCCATTTCTCCATCTCCAACGCTAATCTGTGTCACGCGTGCCGCAAGCTGGGGCCGAAGTATATTAAAAAAAACAAACACTGCCACCTTCACAGTTCCCAGCGGTGCCCCGCGGCTTACTAAACTCTTCTGTTAGGACAAACGGGACTTGATCTACCCCAGCTACAAGGGCATGACCCGGCTAGCAGGTAACATCAATGGGCTGGATCAAGACATGACGACCGGGCCAAGACTTCAGTCACCTCCTTTGGCAGCAGCGCCAGTAGCAGTTACCGCCGCAGTGACACTGTCCCGACAAACTGTTACGTTGCCAGGCAGCAAACTGTACCTGAAAATGCTGTCGTTGGCCGGACAAACCACTGTGACTCTACCAGTCCACATGCACAGCAACTACAACGAGACGAACAGACTCCGTCACAGCACCCTACCACATTCCCCTGGTATCAGAGTGGATATTACCTGCCTTTCCCTTGGCCAGAGTATGGAATTGACTACCGTTTGTTGGGACAGTACCATATCCTTACAGTACGATGCCGTCTTATTCCTACCCCTGCGTAGACATGGCACCTCAGTACACAAAGACTGAAGGACTTTGACCTCTTACTTTAAATGCCATATAACTGCCATTGTTCCCATTTCAGATATTCAAGACAGTGATTAATTTTGATTGACTTTGCAGGTGACTGTGTTCCTTCTGTTTCCTGAACCGGTTTCAGCATCATCAACCATCCTTCTCGAAGTTGATTATTCTTTTGTTTGTTTGTTTTCTTGATCAATGCTTTTATAAGTTTAATATCAGCTCTGAATCGTCAGATTATCCGTAATCTGGCTTACCCGCATATCATACACTGTTTTCTGCATTGTTTTATTGCGTATACTAGCATATCTCAGTTTTCTTTCTAATAATGTCTGATGAAATACATTGAAATCGCACCAGCTCCACATAGGGCACCTTAACATTTACCACTTGGTGAATAAGGTTCCCGATTTGTGTGATTTTGACCCAAACCACACCCTTTCACATTTTTGGAATCACCGAATCACGCCTAAGTTCCAACATTAGCGATGTGTCACTTTCAGTTCTTGCGTTTTCAATTTTCAGACTTGATCCTGTGCTTCCGCAGCAAACAGGAGTTGCTGTGTATATACACGATTCTCTTGCACAGTTTACGCGCAGACGAGTAGACCTCAACTCAAAGACTTGAAAGCGCACAAAACAAACAAATCTGCTCCATTGTTAATTGGATTTGTGTATAAAAACCCGTCTGCATCGTTTGAGTGGTACGACGACTTTTTAACAATGGTGGACAAAGTAAATAAATGCAGCTCCGAAGTATTATTACTTGGAGACTTTAACATTAATATATGTTTACTTCACACCCCGTTTGGGATTCTCAGGTTGAAGATCTGCTCGGCAGTTGTGCTGCGCCCTGGTCTGAAGCCTGCCTGTTCCTCAGCTATGATTTCCTCTGCCTCTGGCTTCAGCCTGTTCAGTAGGATCTTTAACATGACTTTGCTTGGGTGGCATATAAGACTGATCATGCGATAATTCTGGCATTGATGTAAGTTGCCTTTTTGGGGGAGAGTTATTATAAGTGATTGGGTCCATGGTGTGGGCCAATCCCCTGACTGCCAGATCTTATTGCACATTGTTAGTAAGGCGCTTATCATGTCTTCTCCCCCTTCTTGGACTAGCTCTGCAAGGATGTTGTCTGCTCCTGCTGCCTTCCCTTTTTTCAGCGACTTCACGGCAGCCTCTACTTCTTCTCGGAGGATGGAATAATGGCCGTTGTTGGTCACGGGTGGGTTGACAAGTATGCCTGGGTCCCCTGTAGCTCGGTGGTTGTACAAATCTGAGCAGTACTCTGTCCATCTCTTGGTATGTCTTGGTCTTCCGTAAGACAGTTCCCTTCACTATCTTGAATGATCGAGGAGCGTCTTTGTTTTACACTGGTCAGGTCTTTCACCAGTTGGTATGCTTTTTTGCTATTATTTTTGTTCAGATTTTCTTCTACGTATTTACGCTGAGCTTCAATCCACTTATTCTTTGCCTTTTTCATGCTTTTCTTGATATCCTGGTTAATTTCCCTGTATTGTTTAGCTCCTTCTACCTCTGATTTCTTTTTCTTTAATTCTCGACACTTGTCACATAGAGTAAATATGTCAGCTGTAACCCAAGGCTTCTTTGCTTGTCGGTGTTTGCCAAGGATCTCACTGGCTGTTTGGGTTACAGCAGTGTTAAATGTGTCGATCAGTGTGTCCACATCCGTGTCTTCTGCACCTAGAAGTAGCAGTGGTGCGAATTTTCCACCTATCTTTGCCTAGAAGGCTTCCGCTACCTCTGGGTCTTTCAGCTTCTCGAGGTCAAACTTGATTCTGGTGGGACCCTGCTTGTTGACCTTCTTTAGGCGGAGTCGGAAGGTCATCATCACTAAGTCATGGTCGCTTCCAATGTCTGCTCCTGGAAAACTTCTTGTCTTGGCAATGTGCACACTGGTTTGGAAGCGTCTCTTCACCATGATGTAGTCAATTTGGTTATGGTGCTCTCCGCTCGGGCTATGCCATGTCCACCTTCTGGATGCTTTGTGTGGGCCAAACGTGTTCATCAGCTTTAGATCATTTGAGCTGGCAAATTCCATGAGCCTTTGGCAGCACGACTCGATTGTCTGCACTGTCTGAGAAGCGGAGACACTGTCAGGATGAAATGAGTCGTAGAGACCAGAGTCATCTGCAAACAACTGTCGCCCTAACCTGTACTTGTCAATCACACATCCGTGGTGTAGAGAGAGAACAGAACAGGCCCTAAGACGGACCCTTGAGGGACCCCGCATACTAGCCGGGTAACATCACACGCCACAACATTAACACTGACGTACTGGAATCTGTCCTCAAGGTACGAACGAAACCACTGTAAGACACAGTCCGTGATACCAAACTCAAGCTGAAGTTTCTGCAGCAGTATGTGGTGATCTATGGTGTCACATGCCGCACTGAGATCCAGCAGTACCAGGAGTGAGTGGTCACCACGATCAGCTGCACAGAGAATGTCGTTTAAGACATGCAACACTGCGGTCTCTGTAGAATGACCTGGCCTGTATGCAGACTGAAATGTATCTACTAGCTGGTACCTAGACACATGATCAGCCAGTCTATCGGCCACCACACGTTCTAAGAGCTTGGACAAATATGGAAGGTTTGATACTGGCCTATAGTTCTTAGGAAGATCAGGGTCCAAGTTTGACTTCTTCAAGAGAGGACGAATCACAGCAGTCTTAAAGGCTCCTGGAACAACACTGGTGAAGGGACTGCGGTTGATGATGTAAAGAATAACTGGCAGAAGAATGTCCAAATTCTCCAAGACTATTTTGGTGGGGATCGGGTCAACACTAGAGAACGTGGACTTTGATTTTGCAATGACTTGTGCAGTTGATCAGCAGAGACTGGCACAAACACTGAAAAAGGATCACCAGCAAAAGCGGATGAATGTTCCTGGCTATCAGGTTTACCACTTGTGTTATCCTTTAACAGCTGCTCTCTGATGGCACCACTCTTATCGTTAAAGAACTGGGACAGAGAGGCAGCAGTAAAACTTCGTGGTTTATAACCATAGTAACGCTGAAGATGCGTTGGCAGGATGGTACAGTTTGTTCCTCGGTGTACTTGACAAACATGCGCCGTTACGTGAAAAGAGAGCGAAGCACGCACATTTACCTCAGTGGTTAAGCAGGGAAATTAAAGAGGCCATGACTCTTCGAGATGAACTGAGACGTAACAAAGATATTGTTGCTTATCGAAAACAACGCAACCGTGTTAAGTACTTAATCCTGGAGACCCAGAAGAAGCACTTTCAGCGTTTAATGGACAATAAATCAGATACTCTGTCTGTGTGGCGTGCCCCCAATGCCTTCACTAAATCGCGGCATACGGCACCCTGCACTTCAATATCAGCAGATACTTTTAACAAACATTTCTTGTCTGCCGCCGATTCATTGTTAGATACCAGTACTGCTGAACTAGACACACCATCCGTCTCGGAGAAACTTAAAAGCTTTTGTGAGGAAAAGCTAAAACCAAATGTTTCTTTCTATATTCCGATTGTGACCGTGTTTGATGTTGGAAAATCGATAAGTCAGCTAAAAAACAAGCGCTCACCGTGACGGCATAAATACAAACTTTCTAAAAATGTCTGCCCCATGCGTTGTCGAGTCTCTGACATTTATTTATACTGAAAAACAAAAGAAACGCGAAATTTTCAAACGTTGTTTCCCCTACTAAAACATCTTAACTGTAAAGTGTTAACTTGTGTGACAGATATCTGAGTACTGCCAAAAATCGATCTGCATGGTGTGCAAGTTAATTCTTTGCAGTTAAGTTGTTTTAGTAGGGGAAACAATGTTTGAAATTTTCGCTTTTCTTTTGTTGATCAGTATATAGTCTCACTCAAGCGGTACATTTCCGACCTGGTGGAAAATAGCAAAAGTTATTCTCTTGCCTAAAAGTAAGGACGTCACAGATCCTAACAAATTTAGACCGATCTCCCTTTCGTCAGCCCTGTCAAAACCAATAGAAAAACATGTTCACAGACACCTGAGCAATTTTCTAGAGAAGCACAACTTAATTCACCCCTTGCAATCGGGATTTAGACCCCGCCACTCTTCTCATACGGCTCTGTCTCACCTAACAAATACTTGGCTATTAACAAAGCTCATATGACAGGTGCTGTATTTTTAGATTTTTCAAAAGCATTTGATCTAGTCAATCATGGACTTTTGCTGCAGAAGCTAGCGACGTATCATATAAACACAAATTCCTTAATTAGGTGTCAGTATGTGTTTGTTAACAGTAGACGTTTTTTGGAAGGTGTCATAAAACATGGAGTCCCTCAAGGTTCTGTTTCGTCCCCTTTTATTTTCTATTTATATTAACGACCTACCACTACATATTTCACAACCAAATGTAAGGAGCAGCATGTTTGCTGACGACGCTACCCTACACGTTTCATCAGCCGACATCTCCAAAATTAATTCCTCACTTCAACGCAGCACTGATGTTTCTAGATGGTGCCATGAAAAGTATGCAGAGTGCATGTTAATCACTACTCGCCAGAAGCATCAGCTGCACCCCCCCTCACTCAGCATTTCACTCGGCTCAGAGCCGATTAGGCAAGTCAGAGAGCACAGGTTGTTGGGCGTCACTATCGACGTGATCAGCTCACTTGGCACGCTCATGTCATTAGTATAATATGTCGGTCCGTGTCCAGAAATGTATTCATCCTCTCTAAACTTACTCATTTTACAGACACGCCAACAAGAAAAATCTTTTATTACGTTCACATCCAATCACATATAAATTATGCATCTCAGTACAGTTTGGGGTGGGTGTAGCAATGCATGCTTAAAAAGGCGTAATGCTCTCCACCGGCGGGCAGCTAAGTTAATGCTCTCTAATAGTAATAGACGACATTGATGGCCTTGCAGGAACAGAGAAGGAGCTAGCTCAGCTGGTGAAAAAAAGCTGGACAGTACAGCCATTGCGTATGGGATGGAAATCAGTGCAGAGAAGACCAAACTGATGACAAATAATACCAGTGCCATTGGCACCGACGTCATGATTGGAAGCCAAAAACTGGAAACAGTTAATAAACTCAAATACTTGGGAGCCTTTGTGACAGATGAGGGATCAAAACCAGAAATACTGTCCAGGATTGCGCAGACAACAACAGCACTGACAAGATTGAAGACCATATGGAAGGACAGAAACATCACACTCTGCTCCAAGATCAGACTGATGCGCTCCTTAGTCCTCTGTGTTCTTGTATGCCTGTGAGTCATGGACCCTCATAGCAGACCTTGAAAGGAGGATACAAGTCACTGAAATGAGATGCTTTTGAAGGCTGCTTGGCATTTCATACAGAGATCACATCACGAACGAGGAAGTGGGAAGCAGAATCAGGCAAGCCATCGGGCCCTATGAAAACATATTAGCCATTATGAAAAAAACGCAAACTGAAGTGGTATGGGCATGTCACGCGTTCAGCAGGGCTTGCCAAAACAATCCTGCAAGGCACTATGCAAGGAGGACGAAGGAGAGAAAGACAGAGGAAAAGATGAGAGGACAATATGAGTGGACAGGACTGAGGCTGGGCGATACGCTAAGAATGGCAGAGAACAGAGAGGAATGGAGGGAGCTGGTTGCCAAGTCATCAGTGGTGCCCCAACGGTCGGCAAGACTACGGGATATAGATAGATAGATAGATAGATAGATAGAATAGTAAAGAGAGCACTGACGACCGACCCAAAGCCCTTGCCGGCATGCTGCCTTTACGTAAGCTACTTATATACAATAAGGGTGTGTTAATGTTTAAAATCAGCCTCTCTAAAACTGCTCGCTACTTAACGGATCTCTTTAGTCCCGCTAGCACACTGTACAAGACAACGAGAAACAATCTGTACGTACCTAGGCCACGCCTCGACATATTTAAAACGAGCCTATCTTACTCGGGAGCCATATTGTGGAACTCATTACCAGCAGATATTGCTGCCGCCCCATCCCTGTCTACATTAAGGACCCGTCTAGCACAGCACCTAAATAAGCTATGAGCACCTAACGTCTGTTTTTTTACGGTCACAAACTCTCAGTAAACTCTCGTCCTGACTATAAGCCCACTGTACCGTTGCCTGTTTTCTTCTCAAATTCTGGACTCTTGATTTGCCTTTACAGTAAGAACAGCGGCGTCAGTTTGTGCATACGTCCGCGAGCGCATGAGTGTGTGCGTACGTGCGTTTGCGTATATTATCGGTTGAATGAGTGGATGTGTAACCTGACTTTTTCTTTCTCTCATATCATATCATTTTTGTTTGTTTGTTTGTTACTAATACTATTGATTTAATACGTGTGTGCATTTATATGAAAATGTAACTGTAGTCTTATATCCTGTTTCTATGTGTGACTCTCTGTACTGTTAGGCCATTGACTTGTGGGTGTACGTGAGAGAATGAGGTGTGTGTGTGTGTGTGTGTGTGTGTGTGTGTGTGTGTGTGTGTGTGTGTGTGTGTGTGTGTGTGTGTGTGTGTGTGTGTGTGTGTGTGTGTGCGTGTGCGTGCGTGCGTGTGTGTTACTGTTATATTTGTTGTAGTGTGTAGCAACGACAAGAGGTCTGTGACCTATCTTTAATCCTTGTAAAATAAAGTTTCATTTCATTTCATCTCTCTCTCTCTCTCTCTCTCTCTCTCTCTCTCTCTCTCTCTCTCTCTCTCTCTCTCTCTCTCTCTCTCTCTCTCTCTCTCTCTCTCTCACACACACACACACACACACACACACACACACACACACATACACACACGGCACACACACAGACATGCGCACATCTCTAAGAGGCATAGATCCTCATGCGCCCGGAGAGAGCATGAGGATCTGATTCTCTAGGAGATGTTTGGAGCGCGCGCGCATGCACGCACTAACACGCACGCACGCACACACACACACACACACACACACACACACACACACACACACACACACACACACATCGTCGCGCTTTCAGAAGAGCATCAGCAGGTGACCCGATACAGCTAGTTTGGAGAAAGGTATTTGGATGAGTTCGTTAGCCAGCTTTGTATCCTTTCAACTTCTTCAGTTAAAAAAAAAAGAAAAAAAAAGAAAAAAATTAAAACAGTAAAAAAAAAAACATGATTTCTGGAGAAAGTCAGACAGTGGAGGTGACGTAAAAGAAGCAACTCTGTCACCACACAGACATTGATACAAGACTCTAAATATGACGCAAATCTCTCTTTCGCGCGCGTGCTCTCCGGCTCTCTCACAAATATGCACGCATCTCGAGGAAGCATAGATCCTCATGCGCCCGGAGGGCGCATGAGGATCTATGCCTCTTGGAGATGTTCGGAGCCCGCACGCACTAGACACGCACACACACATCGGCGACGCGCTTTCAGAAGAGCATGCAGGTGACCCGTGTACTTAGTATATCATGTAGCTAGGTAAAGTCAACCTGCTTTCACACAAATCATAGCAAGACTGAAATTGTACCGCAAAATTCTAGTTTTGTTACCATTTTCTCATGCTTATGAAGCGAAAGTGAAACTCATATCACGAAAAATATAAATTTACGTAAAAACTAAAACTTACGTCATGACACATGACGTTTGACAAACCAATGACGCGTATGTCCTGCGCCCCTTATAGAACTCACTGACGCATTGGCAGATATGCGAGACTTTTTCAATAGGAAATAATTATTTCAACATCAGAATCAGGTCAAAGACAAAAGGTAGAGAGACCCTTGACAGCGAGGACAGCTCTCATACAGAAGGGACTTTGTGGGTTATGGTTCATCCCATCTTGCTTATAAAAGCGAGATTTTATTGTTATACAATGAAAATGTAGCGTTTGGCAAAGATTGACATCCTATAACGGTTGAATAAAGTTCTCTCTCTCTCTCTCTCTCTCTCTCTCTCTCTCTCTCTCTCTCTCTCTCTCTCTCTCTCTCTCTCTCTCTCTCTTCATTTAGCAAGGACGCGGTTGATAATAACTGTTGTACCTATATCATTTATCCTTGGAAAATAAAGTGTCCTTGTTTCTCTCTGCCCCTGTCCGTCCGTCTCTCTCTCTCTCTCTCTCTCTCTCTCTCTCTCTCTCTCTCTCTCTCTCTCTCTCTCTCTCTCTCTCTCTCTCTCTCTCTCTCTCTCTCTCTCTCTCTCCATCTCCATCTCTCGCACACACACACACAGACACACACACATGCAAACACACACACACACACACACACACACACACGTGACGGCTGCTTGCACTGTGAGTGTGTGTGTGTGTATTGTGGGGGGGGGGGGAGGTGGTGTAAACAAAAATTGCACTGACATTCGTACTGAATCAATGTTTGTTAAATACCTAAACTAGTACTGCACACTCCAAAAAATCCCCCCCCCCCCCCCCCCCCCAAAAAAAAAAAAAAAAAAAAAAAAAAAAACGGTTGTTACATGCACAGTGTATATTGGGTGGGCCAGTGTTCGGGGCGACTCCTCCCTAATGGAATGTTAATTAAACCCCATTAAATTCACAATTGATCCCCTGGACACACGCCAAGCCCGTCATCCACTGTTTTGCTCTGTGAAGACAAAAGGCATTACGATTATTTTGTGAAAAGCAAGATTTTCATTGTATTAAAATGAAAATCTCGCTTTTCACGAAAAGGGGACTGCTTTTACCTTCACCGGACACAAATTCCTGATGTATGTTGGAAATCTTCCTACTGCAAATGGCACGTACAAAGTACACGTTTGCACCATTGTGCAAATGGCCTAGTACAACACGAAGGGATTATTGAACCTGCAACAAAGGCATTACGCCCCAAGCTGCCTGTAATCCAATTTTTTTTTTAAAGTAAAATTAACCCGTTTAGCCCCGACGCACTGCAGCAGCAGATGGATTGATCATGATAATCCAAGGGTAGTGCCAAATTAGCTTGGCGCCTTCAGGCGCCAAGCTAATCTGGCACTACCCTTGAATTATTATGGTCAATCCATATCCTGCAAGTGGTACATAGTCGTTAAGCAACATCTTAAAAATTTAGGAAATGCGGCCGTCTGGTTTATAAAGTAACTGTAGGCTACATTATAGGTTATACCAGTTTTAACCTCATTTTTGAGATGTTGGGAGGTGTCACTTAGGAACCATGTACCAGTTGCAGGAGATGGGTCCATCAGGTGACAAGCTCATCTGGCACTATTTTTGAATCATCATAGTTGATCTGTCTTTTGCTATAGTGTTAATCTCTCTCTCNTCTCTCTCTCTCTCTCTCTCTCTCTCTCTCTCTCTCTCTCTCTCTCTCTCTCTCTCTCTCTCTCTCTCTCTCTCTCTCTCTCTCTCTCTCTCTCTCTGCGGATGCGTTTAAAGCTTATTTCCTAACTTTTGCTAAAACTCTGGCGCAGAATAATACCAATGACCCTGACAACTACACATGCTCGGAACAACCGCGTCACTATAGTCAGCAGAGAGCGGGTCATATATTTTCTGTGCCTCTTATGAGTATTCTGGATATTGGTAAATTTATTTCTAGTTTAAAAAACAAATCCTCTTGCGGTCCAGACGGCATCAGTACTCAGTTTTTAAAATTATCTCTGCCATTCATCATTGAGTCACTGACATTCATCTACAATCTAGATATTAGGCATAATGTATTTCCTAACGAATTAAAAAGGGCTAAGGTAATTCCTCTTCCCAAAAGCAAAGACTTAATCAATTTAAATGAGTACAGACCTATATCCATTTTATCATCAATTTCGAAACCACTTGAAAGACATATACATACTCATCTCCTAAATTTCCTTGAACAAAGTCATCTGATTAGTGTTGCACAATCCGGTTTTCGACCTTTACATTCCTGCCAGACTACTCTAAATCACATTATTGATAAATAGCTCTCTGACATTAATGACAACAAAGTATCAGGCGCAATCTTTCTTGACCTTAAAAAGGCATTCGATCTTGTCAATCATTCCATCCTCCTGAAAAAAATACAACTCTATCACATTAACTCGAATACTGTTTTCCTCTTGTTTTCGTATCTCAAAAACAGAACACAGAAAGTACTCCTAAATGACAAATTTTCATCAGACGGTGTAGTGACTTGTGGTGTTCCACAGGGATCTATTCTAGAGCCTTTATTGTTTCTATTATTTATTAATGATCTGCCGCTGTGCATATCTCACCCAGAGGCTAACTGTGATCTGTTCGCTGACGACACAACCCTACACACATCTAACAAGGAGCTAGCGAATATCAATGAGGTACTCCAGCAGAGCCTGGACGAAATAGCTGACTGGTGCATTAATAATCACATGATAATTAGCATTCCAAAGACAAAGAACATGTTAGTTACAACACGCCAGAAACACCAGCGCGGCCTACTAACTTTAACACTTACCTTAGATGGCCAACCTATAGAACAAGTAACTAAGCATCGCTTGCTGGGCGTAACAGTAGACAACCAGTTAAAATGGGAACCTCATGTTGCATACATTATGCAAAACTTTGTCCAAAAACTTGTTCCTTTTGTCTAAGCTCAGTCGTATAGTTCACTAATCCTGACGTTTGCAAACTTTTCTTCCACGCCCATATCAAAACGCACTATAATTACAGTTCCACTGTCTGGGACGGTTGCAGCGAAGTTCATATGAAAAAAGTGAATTCTCTGTACCGTCGAGGTGTTAAACTCATACATCCTGGACCCGCTCCCACAGACAAAAAAATCAAATCTCTGAAATTGATGGCATTAAACAAACAATTCGAATTTAATCGGTGTGCATTAATGTACAAGATTCTACACGAGAGAGCCCCCTCCATTTGCGAACTCTGTTTTCAGATAATTATAGATAGAACATGGGAAACAGGTGTATATATATATATATATATATATATATATATATATATATATATATATATATATATATATATATATATATATATATATATATATTAGCCTGGCGTTTTCAGGTGCAAAAGCATGGAATAATTTACCCCAGCATCTTAAGTCTATTTTTAAAGTTAGTATTTTTAAGGATCGCCTTTATCGCTTTTTACTTCTAAACTAATACCACGATTCAGTTCTCCTCTGTTGATGCTGTACTCCCAGAGACATGTTCTAATACAAGATGACCTTCAGCTTATGTCGCTGTTATTATGTTTGTACGGTTTTTTTTGGTTGTTTGTTTGTTTTTTTCGCCTTTTCTGCTTTTCGTACACTTGAATGTTCTTGACACTATTGTTTGTTTGTTTGTTTGTTTTAATATTTTACTGTGTTGCTCGATCTATATGTATGTGTAGCAGGACAGTTTGTAAGAGAGGCATTCGCATGCCTAAAACTTTATCCTGAATAAAAACGTTTCATCATCATCATCATCTCTCTCTCTCTCTCTCTCTCTCTCTCTCTCTCTCTCTCTCTCTCTCTCTCTCTCTCTCTCTCTCTCTCTCTCTCTCTCTCTCTCTCTCTCTCCCCCTCTCGTGATGATAGCGAGGGTGTGTGTTTTTGGAGGGCTGAAGTTAACAGCCCCCTAGACAAGAAAGCAACATTCTTTCATCTCGTTAGTGCATCCACTTTTTGCATCTGATCTCTTATTGCGCCCTTGATTCATTTTATCACCCCCCACCCCCACCCCCACCCCCCACCCCCACCTCCCTCCCCCTGGAACGATTCAACCGCGATTCCGCCGTGATTCCTCTTTGAAGAGAGCGTGGCTTTTAGTATGCGACAACAAACCGCAAAAATTGTAAGCAACTTAATTTATTCGAGACGTGCCGCCTCCGGATACGCGGCATAAGGTTAATGAGTTAAATAGGGGCGCGATGTCGCCTGTCGCTCAACTATATGAAAACACGCGATGTGATTTTCCGCCTGCTGTTCAGCTACTGTTTTTGCTTTTTCGCCTAAAGCGCCGCTGTCTCGTGGCTATAATGAAACACGCCTTTAAGCTGAGGGCCTTGTTTACCGGGTAGCGTTTTTTCTTTTAGTCTTTACAAACCCCTATTAACTCAGCACCACGTTATAGCGAACACGGCAGAACGACGACTCATGGCTATCGCACGGTATACTGAGGCTGACCTGTATTTGGAGGGGGGGGGGGGGGGGGGGGAAACTAACTGATTAACGATGACTTGCTGTGAGCATATTTATGTCTGCTTTTATGCCAGATTAAACACCGTCCTGGGCGGCGAGCTGCCTTTAGTAGCTTGCTCAGCTTTAACTCATTCATGTCGCCTCTCATCAATAGCTGCGAAAGTGTCGCATAGCGTTGCCGGCGTCATCGCTATTCGACACTTCCCCAGCTATTGAGGGGCGCTTTAAATGAGTTATAGGGCTCGGGAAGCTGACGCCAGTCGTGGCGGCCATCTTGTGAGGATACGGGACTAAGCGCTCATAGGGAAATCGCTGTTTTTGTAATGTCAGGAAAGTCCTGACGAACTATAAGCAATAACAGCAAGTCTTGCCATCACTGTAGGAAACCACTCACCAGAATCTGTTTTTGTTTGTTTCCAAAGAGGAAGAAAAATGAAGAAAAACGTGTTGAAACACTATTTCGCTACTATCTCATGACTATGGTATCCTCTTAAGATGGCGCTTGACGCGCCGACGATGCTAGGCAACGCGGGGAACTTCCCGAGCCATATTCCCCAATAACTAAGTAATCAATGGTAGCTTTCAATGATCCAGTGATCCCTCTCAGTCTGACTGACCAATATGAATGCAGGCCTTGGCTCACCTAATGATGGCCGCACAGCCTCTTGATTTCCATGGTTTCCTCGTTTGCATCAACCGATGTACTTTTTTCACTCTAGAAGATAAACTGGCAGCGACTCTACCTCGATGTATTCTTGGCAACATCGCGTTCCCTTCGTTATCTCACTTTACAAAGAGCACCACCAAGGTAGACCACTTCCTGCTTTGATTATCGGTGCAGTTATTTCCCTTTGGTGTAGTGAGCCCAACGTTTGCCGACGTCAGAATTTGTGCGTTCTGTGCCCCGCGGGTCGCAAAAAATGGGAGATAAGAAGTGATGGGTGAACAAGCACTTATGCAACAAGGGGAGCATCGTCCCACTGCGGGCACTATCTGTAGCGATGTACAGATTCCTAGATGTAACAAGTGCCACAGTCTATTTTCGACTTGGGTCTCTCTCTCTGTCCCTCGCGCGCGCGCGCGCGCGCGCGCGAGAAAGAGAGAGAGAGAGAGAGAGAGAGAGAGAGAGAGAGAGAGAGAGAGAGAGAGAGAGAGAGAGAGAGAGAGAGAGAGAAAGCCGCATTCCTTTTTTATAAACGCCCGGAATGCTTGCCTCCTTCATGGGCTGTAATTATGACGAAGAACACTACTGAAAAGTGTGAGAATCATCTGGTAAGCAGCACATGAAAAGAAGCGGCTTGTGCGTCAATCATGATAGTTCAAGAATAGTATCTGATTAGCTTGGCGCTTTTAGGCGCAACGCTAATCAGGCAATGTTCTTCAGCCATAGTCGTTGGTAATAACATCCTTTACCTAGTATCGCAGGCGCTCCATCCTCCTGCAACTCAGTGGCGTTTAACCCATTTAGCCCCGACGAACTACAGCAAGAGATGTAGGCCTAGTGCGTCGGGGCTAAATGGGTTAACGTCCACGTCGGCAAGCGTTGGGCTCACTACACAAAAGGGAAATCAAAGGTCGTGCCAGATTAGCTTTTACGCCTGATGGCGCCAAGCTACCCTGTTCGGCGAGCATGCTACTGGACACCGTGACAGAGGGGCACCAAAGAAGAGATACAAAGACTGTCTCAAGAAGTCACTTAGTGCCTGCCAAATTGACCACCACCAGTGGTCTTCGCTTGCTGCGGACCGTGACACCTGGCGCTCCACCATTTACAAGGCAGCTGTCTCCTTTGAGGACTCTCACAGAGCTAGCCTTAAGGACAAGCGGCTCAGGAGAAAACACAGAGATGCCGCAGCTCAGAACCCTGGCCATACCTTCCCCTGCAGCCACTGCGGTCGAACCTGCCTGTCTCGGATTGGCCTCCGCAGCCACGAACAAGCCTGCAGACGTCGTGGGCAACTCCTATAAAATCTTCGTTCGCGAAGTCAAGCCAAGAGAGAGAAGAGACTCTAACACTACCCTGGATGGTCATGGTCGATCCATCTCCTGCAAATTGTACATGGTCGTTAGGCGACACCTCCAAATTTGATAAACGGGCTAGGGGGACGATGAGTTAACCCAAGCTCAGGTTGATTGATAAACGTTGATTTATTCAAGCTATTTGTAGGTCAGTTGTTTCCCCTGCATTTGTAGCTTTACATAGCCTCGATCGATTTAACTCCCATGGTTGTTTTTACCCGTCCCAGCCCCGGTAGCTGGACTCGCAATACAGGGAAAACTGGATGTCCCATGAAATGCCCTGGTAAACCATAGTGGAACAGCTGCAGTGTGCCTGAATGGATGAGTGTTCAGGGCGTACTCCATAGGCAAAAGATGTAACCAGCCGTGAGGACCGTCCATTATCACTCCGGTGCCGTGGACGTTAACCCATTTAGCCACGACGCACTACACCAAAAGATGTCTCGACCATGCTAATTCAAGGATAGTGTCAGATTAGCTTGGCGCCATCAGGCGCCAAGCTAATCTGACACTACCTTTGAATTATCACGGGCGGTCAAGCCTCTCCTGCAACTGGGACATAGTCGTTAGGTGACGCATCCGCAATTTGGGAAACGGGGCCTTGGGGTTAAATGGGTTAAACCGCAAAGTGACCAACTTTGTTGCAGACCTATTGATTGGCCTTTCACTGATTTTCATACATTCTGCAGCTCGAGGTGAACGACTCTTTTCAGCGGTGTAAACCGCAGGACTAAAGACATTTCTGTCTCTCGGAACCCAATGACTTCCATTCTGCAGAATGGGAATCTTATTTGTGGCAGTCAGGGCCTTAACTCATTCGAGACGTGCCGTCTCCGGATACGCGGCTGAATGCGTTAAACAAAGAATTTCAGATGAGTACTGCTCTTACTGTGACGACCCTCTCTGGGCATTCAGTACGTTGTCTAAACCTTCTAGTGTCGGCACAGTACTACGATCACTAATACTGTTGCCGCATCCACTGGTATGCTGTCCGCTTAGTGCTGCCGCTGTATTTGCCTCAAAGGTAAGTGGTCGAGGACATAAGACACTGCCGACTTCCAGCTTGACCCACAAGAGACATAGATTCTCATGAGCCCCAGAAGTGAAGAGCCCCTATGTCTCTTGCCTTTACAGGAGACTGGCTGTGGGAGCGACTCGGTTGCGTGTAAGTACTTGCTGGTTCTTTTACTCTGCTGGTATGCGGTTTTGTGCGAGGTAATTGTCCTCTTCGGTCGGTCCCCTGGTATGCCAGCATCGCCCTCCTCCCTATGCTACTAAACATTCTCGTCTCCTGGCGGCCCCCTTTGTTTTCTGTGCAGTTCCCACCGCGCAAAAGGTGCTCGACCGAGCCGACTGACCTGCAGTGGCGGGACTGCTCACAGGCCAGGCTGAGGCGGCGGGCCCGAGGATCCCTTGTTCCCAGGGTCGTGAATGATGCTAACAGACTGGTGCCACGAGAGTCACTGTGTCACTCTCTGTGGACGCTCTGACACCCCGCCCGAAGACCTCGTGCCGCTGATCCAGAAAGACCAGCAAGAGGCACAGATCCTCATGAGCCCCCGCATTCTGCGGGGGCTCATGAGGATCTGTGCCTCGTGCAGGTGGGTGGTTTGTCCGACGGAGCGGAGGCGCATACCTTGCCCCAATTCCTGCAATTCCGGACCCTCTGGCATGGCGGCCTTGGAGGCACATGTCGGCCAGCTTTAAGCCATGTGGATGGTTCGGGTGGTGGTTGGTTTGACGCAAGCAGAAAAATACTCCTCTTTTGCCATCACGAAAATTATATATTTACGTGTTAACCCCTTCCTTGCCAGTGGACACATGTTTTGTTTCTGAAACGCAGTTTCAGTATCTTCGTTCATCAGTTCAACGACCAATGGCCACAACCGTCCAAGTAACATAGAAACAAATGGTCTCAGCAAGAGACATAGATCCTCATGCGCCCCCGCGACTGCGGGGGCTCATGAGGATCTATGTCTCTTGCAGTTGGATCGTGTTTTCGTTTTATCGGCAGACAATGGGAAGGCATGTTAACGGTAATGAATGATGATTTTGATAATACAATGGCCTAAAATTTACATTTTAAACGCAGTGAACCTAAAGAATAAAATGACAAAATTATCAGTGGAGCTGTCCTTTCAAGGTTACATTACACGTGTTAAACGGAAAGCATGCAAATGGATTTAAAAGGATTGTATTAGTAAGACAGTGGTCAACAAATTGACATTTTAACACTGAATCCTTGGACGAACAAAATGATCACATTTTGGAGCTGTATTTTGAAGATTACATTGCACTTTACTGGAGACAGACTCAGTGAGCATTATATATACTTCATTTGCGGAAACACTATACAGCAGACTCTTCAAATGTTTTGTTTCGGGACGTTCCTTCGGACAAAATCTTCAACTTTCTGAAGGAAGATAATTTGCTTTACAAAATTTGAGCCCCTGTAGTCTATATAAATCTGACTGTTCTTATGAACTTCAAAAGTCTGTAAACATGTGAGACTGACCTGTGCGACTTTTCAGCCAAGAATATTTTCCAACTGTATTTAAATCCTGTTTTAAGACCTTTCTCTTAGTCTGGCTGACCAGAATTTTATCTTTCCCGTCGTAAGATGGCTTTAGTCGCCTGCTCGGCGCCAAACCCCAATAACTAACTTATTCATTGGTGACAGTTCGACTTATAGCCGTTCTGGCACCGCCCATGAGCTATCATGTCCGATCGCAGCTGGTCTTGTGGTGGTGTCAGGCCTGAATGGGTTGATTGACCATCATATTTAACTCATTCCAGGGTCCCCGCATCAATTGATGCCGGGCGCCTTTAAATGAGTTAAGAATGGACAGTCCCGGACGTACGCTGCCAGCTCGGCGTTAAGGTATGCGGGACTTGCTACAGGCCCCTTCTCGAATGAGGTCACCACCTGTACAGCAAAAGCTGAAGAAGTGAAGAATTTATTTTTTTATAAGAAAAAATATATTTCAAAACCGATATGGACCATCTGGTGTGGACTGCATATTCTTCTAGCGTGTTCAGCACGTCATGGGCCGCTTACATGAGCCGTGAGTTTAGTCCTGCGCCCGCCACCGAAGCAAGGTACTATGTGAGCATAGTCCTGCGCCAGCCACTAAGCAAGGTGCTCCGCTATAGCGGAGCACCTTGCTTAGTGGCTGGCGCAGGACTTATCTCACTCATGTAACTGACACCTGGATCAGGACAAGACCTTAAGCGCCAAAATGCGACGGATATCTAATACGATGCGGTACAAAGGACGACGGACAAGGGAAATGCATTTTTCGCACAAATCAGATGACGATCGTCTCAGTGACAAATTTTTGTCAAATTGCCTCAGTGTGTTCACTCCTTGCGTGGTCCCACAAGAATTGTTTTCTCGAGGTTGTAGGTGCATTGCTGGAATGTTTGTTAAAGTGTGAGACTAATACGATGGCCAAAGGAACCGCGCGCAGAGAAATGCTGAACTTTTATTTCTGGCTTCTTGTGAAAATGACTCGGTGTGCTGGATAGCGCGCAAGTGTGTTTTTGGACATTTTTCCGCACAAATTGAATAACGGTGGGAATTTCTGTCAAAACTGCCTCAATCTGTTCACTCCTTGGATGGTCCCAAAAGAATACACCCATCTATAGTTTGGAGTTACATAGAGAATAAAAGGATGCGCGGTGAGAACACTGCGCATGATAGACCGGAAACGGGCGAGTCACACATCCGGCGATCTTGTTGACTTGTGAAGCATACGATTTACATTTCTCCATTGAGAACTTCGTTTTTAATCTATTCATAATTCTATGAGATGTCTAAATCGCGTAACTGCATAGTCAAGAACTGCCACAACGGCAGATACCGCTTATCCATATGGCGAAGCAGAATTTGTGACCAACATGATGGCATCAAACGAGGTGCATATGGCTGCGACTGTGAACCACCCTTCAAGTGAGTGAGTGAGACTCGAGACAGTCTATTTATTATCTTTTTAGTAATGTTGCTGCTTTTTAAAATTCTTTTAAAAAAATAATTAAAATTGAGAAAAATGGTTCCCATTCTTATCGTCTAGGCCCTAAAATAAGTAGGTTGGTTGTGCACTGTGTCTAGACTAGTGTGTGCGTATGTCACTATCATCTATGTGTGTGTACACATTCGTGACATCGTTTGAATGCGGGTGAAATGCGCTTTGAAGCCAGGTCTCTAGGAAAAGCGCAATAGAAATAACCCTTATTATTTATTATTATCAGGCCTGATTATTATTATTATATTAAGTGTTAGGCCGATAGGCCAAACTGACCTTTCAAAGTCCCCTCAGCTTGGCTGAAGGAGAAGGACAAGGCATCGCTGCCTTCTATGTCCTTTACACTTTTGGGCTGGCATAGCCTGCATACTGTTATTTTAAAAAGCATCCTAATCATAAAACAAGGCCTACTCTAGTGAGTAAATCTACTGACTGAAGTCCTTGAGAAGTAAACAGACTCATTGAGACAGTGCATGCCGAGTTGGCCTGTACTGACAAAGATCAAGCCTTATCCATACATATTTAAATTTTTTTTATTGATTATTATTATAACATAATTTATATTAACATGAAAGGTTGACATTACAAGTAATATTGTTTTAAATCCTCATTGTATTTAGAATGGTGACAATTCCAACCAAGAGAGCAAAGCGGGAGGAAAGAGAAAAATGGAAACTGCTCATTAACAGAGAAGACACAAAGACAAAGAAGCTGCTCTCTCCATCTAAAGACCACAGAGTGTGTTCAGCTCATTTTGTTGATGGGACACCTACACCTGCCAACCCGTACCCAACATTACATCTGGGATATCCGAACTATGAGGCAAAGGTACACTTGTTTTAAATCCAATAAATTAGAAGTTAAGATTGGTTTTGATTCCATTGTGAAATGCATAATTTGCAATTCAATTGACAGCAGTAATTTGTTTTGTTTTTGGTTTTTGTAGTGGAGGGGGAAGGGTGGATTCAGATAGGGGCTGCTGTTTTAGTACATGCCAAAAAAATTGCCATTATTTGACCCCAAACAAATACCTGTATGCCCGCACATACTCTTTTTCACCACCACCCCCCCGATGTACATACAATTGCATATCTCCTACCCCCCCCCCCTCTTCCTTCTCCCTGTACATACGCATTTGTGTTCCCCCTCCATACGAAATGGATCAACCCTAAAACAAGCTGCTAAAAACAATCGGTAGTGCACAACGCTTTTTTTTGTGTGTGTGTGTGTGTAAATCAGTACTATTAGTATTATTATTAATAATATTATTAGTATAGTCTTAGGTGTTCTTGTACGTTTATAATGAATGTTTATTTTAATATTAAAAATGATCTTATTACCTTTGTATTCGTCAATATAATATATATATCCTTATTTTTTCTTGTGAAACATAGTTGTCTAGTCTCATCCCTGTAAAAATATACCAGTACTAGATGCAGAATCCTCGGCAAAGGTATTATACACTAATAATAAATATAACAATAGTATTACATTAGACAATCATCAACCAAAATACCAAAATTCATTAGTTCATTACATTTTTAATGAACCACTACATTTTTAATGAACCGCCCGGTATGTTGTCTGTTTTTGTTTGAACAGGTGGAGAAAGTCTTATCAAGAGACGTCTTCCAACAAATGGATGTTGCAAGGGTACGCAAACCACATCGACCAGCGGAGAATAAAGCAGCATACACTTGTATTCCTGGACCGTCATCAGAGGCCGATATTGTCAGTCAAGACCATCCTTCACTTCTTAACAGCCCCAATGGAGACCAACGCCAGTCAAGTTTAGCTGAAAATTTCTGTTTCCTTCTTGGCCCTTCTTGTTATTATTGTATCTCTTTTTTCTGTGATAAAAACAATTATTACAGAAAAGTCCGATTTGCTGTTGCAGTTAAACATATGTAAAAACAAAGTAGACTTACTGACAAAAGAAAATGAAAAGCTCAAAACAAAAAGAAAAGTATCACGTAAAGTGATCTGCAAAGGTAAACAGAAAAAGAAGGCACCAAAGCTGTATAAAAAAATTAATCACTGAAAGGAATGTGAAATACTATACGGGTTTACATGCAAAGCTCTTGTTGAGGTAATTCATAAGCATGTTGCTCATTTGGTTAAAAGACGCTGGCATGGAAAATCTAAGATGAACAATCCGGCCCGTAGATTTAAGAAGCAGCCATCAAATTTTGGTCCAAAGCGCTATCTAGACAGTATAGATGAGCTGCTTTTAGTTCTCATGCGTTTACGTCTGGATCTGGGTTTCCAGGAATTAGGTGACCGGTTTAACATCTCACTTAGTCTGGCTAGCAAAATATTTACCTCGTGGATAAAAGCACTGAGTGCTGTTTTACAGAGCATGATACACATTCCTGACCTTGAGACTGTACTGGCTACAAAACCTAACAGATTTCGTGGGCAAAAGTGGACAAACCTAATGGCTATTATTGATTGTACGGAACTATTTATTGAGACGCCTAAAGACTTGAGAGTCCAATGTTCAACGTGGAGTGATTACAAACATCACAACACTCTTAAGCTGTTGGTTGCTGTTACCCCAAATAGTACCATATGCTATGTATCACCTGTTTATGAAGGTAGAATTTCAGACTCCGAGCTTGTTAAAGATTGTTGTTTTTTGGAAATGCTGCCAGAAATAAGCATTGTGATGGCTGACAAAGGGTTTAACTTGTCCCTTGAATGTGCAAGGTTAAATGTTAGTTTAGAAATACCACCTGGAAGAAGAGGACAATGTCAGATGCCATCAGATGATGTAAGGAAAACTAAAAACATTGCAAATTTGCGAATACTGGTGGAGCAAGTAATCAGACGATTAAAGAGTTTTAAATTTCTTCGAAATGAACTCTCTCTATCCAGCTGTACAAACATTGATGACACTATTATAGTTTGTGCTGCTTTGTGCAACATGATGGGTCCTATTTACAGAGATTAATTTATTTCACATAGTGTGTGTATGTGCATTTTCTGATGGTTACATGTTTGTATTTATTTTTGTGTAACAAAGCTGGAGGTCTGGTAGCTATTACATTACTCTGTTGAAGACCAAAATTTCCAAGTGTGGGAACAGATATGAAAATTATTACAGACAACAGATCGGGCTTTACAACCCACTGCGTGAGCATTAAGGATGGGGGGGGGGGGGGGGGGGGGGTGACCGGGGTTGAATTATTACAGCTTTGAACAATTAGACTCTTGAGACAATTTACGTTTTATATGCATTTTATATGCATATTTAATAAATAACTTGTGAGTTATTTTCTGAAATTGTATTCTATTAATGTTGAATTCAGTAAATTGTGGGATCTGTATTGTCGGTGTTGTAGCTAGTGTGATACGCAGTCTTAAAAGCATTTCTTTTTATTACTGTTTTCCTCTATCTTTTGTTTTCCGGACAATCCCCCACATAACTAAAATACACCTCCCAACCTTACATGACCTACGTATTGGCAACTGAAGTCAATAAACAGTAGCAATTGCGGACAAATTCAAGTGAATGGCTTTAGAGTCAGAAATAAGAGTTGGCAGAAATAAAAGCGTACATAGCACAAGAGAATTTATCTTCTTAGACTGGTTCCAGGGGTGGCGTGCATGAACGTACTTAGCAGCTAAGTCACTTTACTTAGCTAACGATGCATCTGTAGCTAAGTGGCTTAGCTGCTAAGTATGTTCATGCACGCCACCCCAGTATTTTATAACTATGGACGAAAATCAAAATACAGAAACCAGTTTGGTGGCCTTGGTTTCTGCTAGTTTCCATATTAAATACATCCTCCAAATCTGACACAAATTGAAATACAATTATACTATGCAAAACAGATTAATTGTTTTTTTTATTGATTACACACAATTTTTATTATTAATGTAATATTTTAACCTCCAGCCAGTGACAATAAAAATTATTCTGATTTCTGTCTTAGTACTTCATTCTACATGTGTGGGGTGTTTGTGTGCCTGTTGTTGGTTGTGGTTTTATACTTATATTAATGTGCTGTACCCTCTATTTTCCTTTATTTCTTTGTACGTTTTACTCTTGTAAACATATTCAACATTCTTACATGTACTATGTTTGTGCAGCCGAAAGGCGAGTTTCTATGTACATTTCATAGACGAATAACGTCAGTCTCTTACTGTCACTTATTTTTTATTTCTCATATACTTTTTTTTATCCTGGCTTTGGGCTGTACGTTACTTGTTAGGTCTCCCTAAGGCATTTAATTAATACCAATAATTTGATCTTATGTAATGTTACACTTAAAAAATGTGTCACATTTAAAAAATTGTATATTTATTAAAACAAATGATACCAGTATACGATACGATACTCATTTATTGCCAAGTAAAAACTTTACAAGGAAAGGGCTTTGGTACATGAGGCAAAAGTCGCAGCAAGCAAGCAAATAAATAAATAGTCTATCAAGCAATACAAACTCGTATTCACTCCCGTGAAAGCACAACTCACAATTAAAACTGCAATAGGCCTACCAGAAGAACTGTACACCAAAGGCCAAGTGCGCGCACAGCACCACCCTTCCACACACAATGTGCATTCTTCACGCTAGCAACTACGTGCACTTGTTAATGTTAGGCAAACAATACTAAAACTTCACAGAATAGGCCTACTACAGCCTTGATTTACAGCCTGATGATTTACAGTATTTAATTCTTTCAAATAAAATGCTCAAAATATATCTATATATATCTGTTACTATGAGAACATTTAAATATTGCTTGCAGCTCAATGATTTGAAGTAATCAAGGTAATATCTTAAATACATTAATTACCACACACTGACTGGCAGACGAGTACATTATTTTCACTTGCATTTATAACACACCCACTCATCATCAGTAGTTATCTCACTGCTTTCATCAAAACCAACACACATCTGATGGTACCACTCTGGGCACAGATCGCATTTGATTGAACTATCAACATAAGTCTGAGGATGTTCATCTATTTCTTTCCCACAAAGCCCACACAGATAAACTTGCAGCTTTATGAACTTGGCAGCCTGTTTACCCCTTCCTGCCCTAGGTTTGGCAAGACAGACCACCTGCTTTGGCTGAAAAGAAGGCTCCTGTTGTGGAAAGTTGCTAGTACTGGCAGCCTGTTTACCCCTTCCTGCCCTAGGTTTGGCAAGACAGACCACCTGCTTTGGCTGAAAAGAAGGCTCCTGTTGTGGAAAGTTGCTACCAGAAGTACAAGGGAGGCATGGTCGCTTGGTTCCACTATGTTCATCTGCATCATCTGTTTCTAAGGATCTTTTTGTGCAAGGGTGCAATTGACGTTTGAGTAGTTCGGGAGCAATCTGCTTTGTCCAGAACCAGATCAAATTGGAAAGCATGCTTTGCCAAAAGCTGTCATCAAATTTAACTGGAATAAGAAGATGTCCATGCTCTGTGAATATAAACAAATCACAGTGCAAACAATTGCTTAAAGCTAGCTGGCCTTGAATTTGCCCATAATAGGCACACTTCTTTGCTAGACATACCTCCCCATTCTCTGTCAGTAAGTAGGGCACATTCTCTACTGTTGGCCTCTGTCCTCTTATGGTAAATGGACATTTGATCTCACACAGCCTCTTTCCATGGCACTCACAGGTCACGATTAAATCTGGGCTTGTTGCCAAAAATGGATGTATTTTTGAAATAACCAGTCCACAGTCTCTAGTTTGGAATTTCTTGTGTTCTAGTTTTTGAAGTTTCTTGTAGCTATGCTTAGCTCTCGGTTCCAAAGCAATCCCATGCTTGACAGGGAGGATAGTCAAACTCTTTTCACGGCCCATGATTTTATCAACAAGCCAGTCGCATTTTGCTATTTTTGGCTTATCAGCTTCCACCTGCTTTAATAAAGTTTGTGTCTTTGTGTGGACCGAGTAGAAAGTGGAAGATGTTATTCGGCCAATTCTGTGCTGCTGCCACTCGGGCGAGTGGGACTGTGCCCTAGTACACAGCTCAATGTTGTTGATATCCTCTTCCTTAAGCTGTATGGCCTCTATCAGCTCATCAACACTAGTGCAGTTTGCAGCACATGATTGAATGTGATCAGGTAGGTCAGGTTTCTGTGGTGCAGTTGGCTTCTTCTTGCCCATTGTAAGTGCAAAAACACACTCTGGTGCCACTTTAACAATGTCATCATACAACTTTTCTGCAATTGTGTCCAAATCTTCTAGTTTTTCGGATTCAGCTTTACCGAATGGCTAAAAGTTCCTGATATCTGTAATGATTCCTTCCCTTTCTTCTCTTGATGTCATTTGTGAATACTTGTCTTTTATTGCGTACGTATCCCGCCACTTACCAGGTTTTATTGAGACACCACTGCGAGGTACAACCCAAGCACACAGTTTTTCTGTTGATGATCTCTCTGTGGCTCCACTCCTTACTGCACTTTCTACTCTGAACAAGAGGCCAGCTATGTGATTGCATGTGCCAAGAAGACCTGCAGGACAAGTACAATATGCTGTTTTGATATCTCCCCCTGGTGTACTGTCTGTTTTTTTAACAACCATGACCCATGCCTTATATGGCTTCTTTCTAACACTCATTGATGGGTATATGTCAGCTTTCAGGAAAGCAACAGACGAAGAGGGTCGCACTGTGTGGTACTGCACTTCTTTTACCCACTCACATGCATAGTAGCGATAAGCTTTACCCTCTTTGTACTCATTCAGCAAACGCTTTGCCAAGTCCTGTTTCTTGCTGCAGGTCTGATTCAAATAGCTTGCAATGTCATTAAAGTAAATACTTGGCCACTCAAACATTCCATCCTTTTCAGACAGCCACCCTTCCTCAATAGTTGTGGGATCAGGGTATGTGATGCCATCTTGTTGGAGTTTTTGCTTGTACTCTGTAAACAGACGCTTTTCCACTTTCTCTGCCTCTGCATCAACTGGTATGTTGTCTTCATGGGCTGCAAACACTCTGAGAGGAGAAAAAAAAATTGGAAAAAGGGAACTTATTAATGTTAGATAAAATAATAAAGTTCTATCTTTATGTAAAAAAATAAATATTTTCTGAAGAAGGGTGTAATCTTCCCAGTGTAAAATAGACAAGATTCTATAGGACTTGGACGGTGAGAAACGAGCATGTATAGAGCTATTGACCATGTACCTTTTTGTAATTAAATTGTTAAATTGTTAAAAAAAAAAAAAAAAACACTTTGATTGCTGTAAAATGATGAGAGAAAATGGTACATTTTAAAACAGATTTGAAGCCTGAAGATACACCTTGACACTGACAAGTGACAGTGTATGACTGTGAAGTGCGTGACACCATCTAAATACAATCTACATCTAGGCCTATCTTATCTGGCATCTACTGACACCAGACACTAACTCAGTAACTGACTTATAAAAGTAAGACAGTGTTTTTATGACTGAGTGTGCAGATTGAGGAGTCAGTCACCCAGAGTGAGAGTGTGGGTGACCCCAACTCTCTTACAAATAATGAGTACACTATCAGGAATATTTTAATAATGACTAGTAGTCGCTTGGGCCGTTCGTTTTATAAATAAACTGAAGAAGTGAAGGCCTCGCGGTACAAGCCCCTCAACTATCTATACTACGTAACAAACGTCACAAAATGTTATGACAATGAATGATGATTCATGAACGATGATGAATGATCCTGATCGTGGTTGTGAACGACTCAACTGGAGAATAAATATGAACGTATAAACAAAATGGATGTTCTTACCTGGCAACTAGTTCATCAAAAGTTCCATACACACTCTTTTTTCGGACACTTAAAAAGTGTTTAAGTGCATCAGCGCTCCAAAGCCGGAGGTTTTCGATCGTCACTTCGTCAAAATTCATGATTAAGAATAAGATGCCGGATGTACCTTTCGCCCGATTAACAGTGCGCATGCGTCAAAAAAAAAAAAAATCTCCGAATCTATAGAAGGGTGTATTGTTTTCTCGACGTCGTTAATGTAGTGCTGGGATGTTTGATAAAGTGTGAGACTAATAGGCAAAAACAATAAGATCTGTGTGGAGAGAGTAATTGTGCATTCTTGCCGCGCATTACCAGCACGACTAATGCCTCATCCGTCTGAGGAACACAGACGTAAATGCCGGCAAGAGGAGTACCTCTTCATGAGGCACCCGCAAGCCGGCGAGAGCTCATAAAAGACTGTACTGACGTGCCACTTGCAGGTGGGGCGAGTCTGGCGGCAGCAATCAGCAGGTGAGTGTGGTTTGCGACACAGACAGACCGGCGCGGCCACCAAGCGTCGAATCACGAGCTCCCATCGAGTACGAGACCATCAGGCCGATGTATGTCTCAGTTGGCAACGTGGTCCCGAGGATCCTAGGCAAGTTGCGTGAGTGAGCTGTGTCCCGCGCCAGCACTAAGCAAGATGCTCCGCTGTCGCGGAGCACCTTGCTTAGTGGCTGGCGCGGGACTCAGCTCACTCATGCAACTGGGACCTTGCGCTTTACTGGAGGACCACGCGCCGAATCACCGCTACTGGAATCCCGAGCATTCGTCCCCCTTTTCCCTCAATTCCGCACTTTGTTATGCCATTCTCGCCTGCATGTCTGTTTTCTCTTACCTACGTAGGCCTACTCACTCACGCACCTCGTCACCATATCGGATCTGCATCAAGTGAAAGGTCGCACACAGGACTTACGCTTCTCTCTACTTCACGTCCCTAGACTGACTCGGGGAAGTCGCCACAAGTACACTTTTATTCAAAAGAGATGCTAAAGCATGGTGTACTTGTGCTAAAGCATCTCCTTTGAATAGAAGTGCACTTGTGGCGTACTCCTCAAGTGGGTCTATCTGCCGCGTACTCCTCAAAACGGTAAGGTTAATGCCGTGCGTGTGTGCGCGCGAGTGCGCTGTGTGTGAGGTTGTGTTTGTGTGTGTGTGCGTGTGTGTGTGTGTGTGTGTGTGTGTGTGTGTGTGTGTGTGTGTGTGTGTGTGTGCGTGCGTGCGTGTATGTTTGCTTGAAATTAATTGTACTATTAGCTCATTTTGTCTGTTTGTGATCATGGTTATTATTCGTCGTCTGTAGTTTAGCTGTCGCAAAAGGCAAGCTTGAAATTTGGCCTCAAAACCAAATTATTTTACCTTTGAAAAATAAAAGTTGATTGTTCTTTTTCTTTCTTGGCATATTGTCTATACCCTCAAAAAGTCAAGATTCCATAGCGTGTCGAGATGTAGGTGTTTTCTGTTCCAAATATTCGATACTTCGGCAGTTATATCAAGCAGGCCACCTACGCACGTTTTGTCCTTATTGTAAACTCTTTCACACGACAAAAACTATTCTGCCCTTTCGCTGACAAAAGACAGCTCATTTTTGTGAAAAATGAGATTTTTTTCAACTGAAAGAACGAGAGCGGAAGTCACGGCGTATAATCAGCTTCTACCACAAGCATTTGCAACACTCCAAACATCTCCAAGAGGCTTAGATCCTCATGAGCCCTCCGGGCTCATGAGGATCTATGCCTCTTGGAGATGTTTGGAGTGTTGTCTATGCTTACAGTCCAATCTCATTATCCGCCGTGATTTTTTCGCTCTTGTTCGTTGGTGGGACTCTTTCGTCGCAAACGAAACCTCGCTGTCATTTAGTGCTTTCACAAAGCAGTACTATCTATTAACAATAAATAAATAAATAAACATATACGATACATTCCCTAGACGCTGTTTTGCCGTCATTTCCCACAACGCTGCGAGTGCGGCCTGCTATTTGCGGGAAGTGACCTAGAAAATTAGTGTCAGTTGAGAAAGGCATCTGTAACGATACATCACACACAACAATTACCTGCCGCCAGCCCCGTGTGTCAGCCACTGTTTTCAAACATGGCATAAATATGTCTGTAGTGTGGTGATGTAGGTCGGCTGCGAGAGGAAAAAAAGAAAAGAAAGGCTGCAACAACGTATTCGCTTCCTTTATTCTGTTCTTTTTGTGTTTTCCGAGTTCCTACTTGACTGTCAATGAACGTTGTCCGATCCTAACCCTTTGTCTGTCGGTAGCGACTTTTGCCGAGGTGATTCCTGCAGGAATCACCTCGACAAAAATCGCTACCAACAGACAAAAGGATTAATCCCTTAGCTGCCAGTGGTGGCGGCTTTCGTGTCTGAAACCAATGCACACTGACCGACATTCGCGTGAACTGAGCACACAAATCTATTGGGACCAAACATGGGCGTGACGAACACAGGACTAACAAGAGACATAAATCCTCATGAGCACTCGCGACTGCGGGGGCTCATGAGGGTTTATGTCTCTTGCAGCTGTGTAGCGCTCGCTTTGTCACGGTTAATCCATACCTGGTTGTTTTTTTTCTTTCTTTCTTTCTTGGCTTCTGGCTTCTCCTTTCAGCTAACTCCCAACACTTCCCGCACTGCCCCCCAACGGTGCGATGACCAATTTCTAAGAAGGGAGGGGGGTGGGGGGGAAGGGGAAGTTTTCTTTTTCTTTTTCAAATGAGACATCTGGAGTTGTCAGAAACTATAACGTGTGTTGTTCTGTGGTTCTGGACTTTACGCCGTAGTGTCCAAAAGCAAAGGGCGGACCAGCACGCATACGTGCAGCACACCAGTGTACACTGTGATCATGTTAGTTCCTATGCAAGGCGTCCACCTGCCCAAAATGAACAGTTTTTGCGGTTCGACAGCCTATTTCATAGACGGCCGACAAATGCAAGCTTTGAACCTTTGGCCGTCAGTAGCGATTCCAGAATCATCGCGACAAAAACCGCTACCGACACCCGACGGATCAATATGCTTCTCTCTCTCTCTCTCTCTCTCTCTCTCTCTCTCTCTCTCTCTCTCTCTCTCTCTCTCTCTCTCTCTCTCTCTCTCTCTCTCTCTCTCTGTATATAATTATATATATATTATATATATATTTTTTTAATTCCTTTTTTTTCCCTCTGAGTGGTGGTGGTGGGGGGGGGGGAGGGGGGGAGGGGGATGGGTCTTTTTACTTACATAATGTTTTATCTTTTGATGTATCGTCTGATGTATTTTTATATGTGTAGAGTAGCAGGACAGTTTGGAAGATAGGCATTGCTATGCCTAAAACTTTTTTATCCTGAATAAAAACTTTCATCATCATCATCTCTCTCTCTCTCTCTCTCTCTCTCTCTCTCTCTCTCTCTCTCTCTCTCTCTCTCTCTCTCTCTCTCTCTCTCTTTATCCTGTCAATAAAACGTTTCATCATCTCTCTCTCTCTCTCTCTCTCTCTCTCTCTCTCTCTCTCTCTCTCTCTCTCTCTCTCTCTCTATCTCAGCTTCGTTGTTTGATTTGCATTTACTATGTTTCTGTTCAAACTGCTCTAGCTCCCTAAAACATCAGGGACAGACTTGTGAGGCAAGTCCTATATAAACCTAAATCTATATCTCTAAAAGTTTCAGTCATCATCATCATCATCATCACCTCTCCCCAGACCTTTACCGAAAGAAGGCCTTTCTGACAAACATGACGTTAAAACTTTATTTTCTAGTAGCATCTTGTACCATTCTGATCTTTTTCATGATGCTTAGTGTTCGTTTGAACACACCACGAATTCCACTCCGTTTTGTATATATGAGTAGAGAGAAAAAAACGAGCTCATGTCATGTCATAAGACTCCAATAGATCCAGTCACCAATTCAATAAACTACCAGTGTCAAGAGTGAAGGGTCAAGGACTATTGTGTTTTGATTGCGAGGTCAGGCCGCGAGGACACGGGACACAGTAGAGCCGCTGTTCCACAAGACGCAATACGTGCAACGTAACCGGACCTCCCCCGGCTTTCAGCGCTTTGTCAATAAAGTGACAGTCTTTATACGCCGTGTGTCAAAAACGAGAAGTCACACTTTCAGTCCGGATTTATACGCTAGGGATCAGTTGCACCAGTGAGCTTAGTCCTGCGCCAGCTACTAAGAAAGATGCGGACAACCTTGCTTTGTGGCTGGCGCAGGACTGAGTTGATTGAGCTTAGTCCTGCGCCAGCCGGCGCTAAGCAAGAAGTGGAGCACTTTGCTTAACGGCTGGCGCCGGTCTTAACCAACTCATGCAACGAACCCCAGATCCTCTTCTCCGCCGGGGGTACAAATGTCACCGTGGGCAGCAAGTGACTCGATCCGTACGTTTGTTTCTCTCTTTGATTTATAAATATTTTACTGGCCTGTTGAGTAATTTTTGTTAGAATAAAAAGATGGTCTTGCCTAGTACACATGAGAAACACATGAGGCTACAAGCAAGAGACATAGATCCTCGTGTGCCCACCGCATCATGTTCTGCTGGGGGCTCATGAGGATCTCCTCCTCTTGCAGACGGACGTTAGGCCGTTGCTCCTGAAATAAAAGTCTGTGACAGTACAGACTGAAAACCACCAGATTATTGCCGCCCTTTTTTTCAGCCGGGGCGTGAGAACATTTGTAAATGATGTGGCTCTAAGCGACCTTGAGGACCCGGGTCCGCAGTTGCACTGAGAAAATCCTTCCTGGCCAGCAACTGCCAACCAACTGCAGCGAGATGTTTGCGTGGAGGCTACAAATAGCTCAAAACAAAGCCGTTGGAACTATGAAAAGCTATTGAAAATTACGTCAAACTCGACCCTGGTGTCAGTTGCATGAACGAGTTTAGTCCTGCGCCAGTCACTATCCAAGGTGCTCCGCTATAGCGCAGCACCTTGCATAATGGTTGGCGAAGGACTAAGTTCACTCCTTCAACTTGCCTCTGCGCTTTTTTGGCGGAACTGAGATAGGCCCTTTTGGCCTAAGAAGCGCAGGCCCCTGGACCATCCAAAGAAATAGTTCATGTGCTATATGAAACCCATCTTGGAAGCCCATGAGGATCTGTGTCCCTTGCAATTGGGTGCCAGTCGCTGACACTGACTGTGCTCAAGGTAGCGACCTGGTTATGCATCGTGTACACAAAGCCTGACAGGCGAGGTCATAGCGTTTCTTGTTAACCCCATTCATGCAAGAGGCATAGATTCTTATGACACCCTTCAAGCAGGGGGTCATGAAAATCTATGCCTCTTGCTGATTGAACTCAGCCCACGGTTGGAATGCACCCTCAGTGTGAGCAAGTCAGCGGGGTTAAGTCTGAACCTGAAAGGTATATGGGTGAGTTTCTGATCAACAGCACGTCAAAGTTAATCCCGCTAAGAGCCGCCTCAACTTTGTATGGCCATGTTTGCATGGGGAAACTCGATACTTACAAAATGAACAGTGATACATGTAAAGCTGCATTCATGCACTGAATATTACTAATATTTGCAAGGTTTGCTTGGCTGGGATTTTGTTACGACCAGCGTAGTGTCATCCTGTGGTGTTTGCCGAAGTCTTGCCAGCAGTTCCCACTATATGACAAAGTTCGCCACATTGACTGCCCAGATCTCAGTACCGACGCGAGACTACTGCCGCCTATGTCGCCCCGACGATCTCTTGCTCACCGGGGCACGCCAACGTACGATACTAAACACAATGCACAACTGAAGGGACGCTAGCTAGTTTATATTTGCGATAAAACAGCTCAGGTAGTTCAGAATTGCCATCAACGCAATCAGACGGAAACTGCTCTTCCAGTGTGTTTCAAATCACCTAATGTTTAACCGATGTAGCCCCAACACCCTACAGCAGGAGATTGATTGATCATGATAATTCAAGGGTAGTGCCAGATTAGCTTGGCGCCCTTCCTGCAGCTGGTACATAGTCGTTAAGTAACACTGCCAAAATTTGGGCAATGCACCCGTGGGTTGAAAAGGGTTAACTGAATTTGGCTACTTTTTTTTCATTCGCGATTCTCGGATATTCCAGACTGTCCATTTACTTAAGAGACTCGCAAGCCGCGCTAAACACCAAATGTTAACCCCTTAACCAGTGGTCGCAGACTGTGTTTCTGAAATCTTTGTCAGTTCAACGCAAAAGGGCCCCGGCCGTCCAAGGAACATGGTTACAAATTGGTGTCAGCAAGAGGCACAGGTCATCATTTGACCCCGCAGTTGCGGGGTCTCATGAAGATCTACGCCTATTGCAGCTGGATGCAGTGTTAGCTTTCTCTCTCGACAGTGAAGAGGTTAAAATGTACCACAAAAAAAAAAAAAAATGGGCCACGCTTTGTCCGGTCTCATGATGACGGCGTTTGTTCTTGGCTTTTGACCTTTTCAGTGATATCTGTCAACCTAGTTTTTGTGTCGGTCTCGACATATCACTATTTCCGCCATCATTCTCTTGGCCAAGCAAGTTCCGTGCCACTAGTTTAACCCATTCAGCCCTGACGCAATACAGCAGGAGATGGGTCGACCATGATAATTCAAGGGTAGTGCCAGATTAGCTTGGCGCCTATCGGCGCCAAGTTAATCTGGCACTGCCCTTGAATTATCATTTTCGATCCATAGTCTCCTGCAACTGGTGCATAGTCATTAGATGACGCCTCCAAAATTTGGTAAATACGGCCGTCGGGCTGAATGAGTTAACGCTAATGATGACAAATGCAGTTTGACCGGCTCTACTGCGCAGCGGTGAGGTGGGTCATTCAATCCAGAGACCACGATATAGGTTCCAAACGTAGTGCCGTGCTCTTAACTCATTCTACCCCAACACCAAAATCCTTAAATTTTGCCCCTGTCCTCTCAAGACTGCATTGCAGTGCAGGACACAGATCGACCATGATAGTTCAAGGGTGATGGAAGAATAGCTTGGCGCCCGTAGGCACCAAGCTATTCTGGCATCACCCTTGAACTAATCATGGTGGATCCTTATCCTGCTGTGGTGTGTCTGGGGTAGAATGAGTTAATACAGCGGAACCCGTTTTCAACAACCACCTTCTTCTTCTTCTTTTTTTTTTTTTTTTTTTTTTTTTTTTTTGCAAAGAAAAAAAATGGTCTTAGAAGATAGGTGCTCTATCAAGAGAAGGCTTAGTGGGCGAAACGTGCCACCTGTCATTTGACAACAATAATTTAGGTGGCCGGTGATCTCTCATATGGGTGGTCGCTCAAACAGGTGTTACGTTTGTGGTTGTGTAATTCTTTTTAGGGCATGTGTGTGTTGATCATAGGAAAGATCCGGTGTTCAGTTGAGTTATTTTAGATAAGAATCACGTACCGTTTTAGTATGATTCGCATTTCTTTTACTCCATTCGAATGGGGAATTGCGATCGATTTTTGTTGTGTAGCTAGAATGTTGTACATTTCGCTAACTTGTTGCAAAGTCGGACCTAGATTAAGCTGGAAGGTTCTGGAAAAGGCGCGATCGTTCTAGTGACCTCAAACATGACGTCAACGTTTTGTAGTGCACATGTTGGCTACATTTCGAAACATTTACGTAATGCACCTAAATTTTAGTGGAAGATTGTAGATAGATCTAGAATGAATATTATTGAGTTTTGGTTACGTTTTCTTTTCTGAATCTGATTGGTTGAGTTGTGTAATTTGCGGTATGTTCTGGAAATCTGTAATAGTATAAAAGAGGGTGTATGAAATATGTCCACGCATTGTATGAGAAACACAGTGTATCAAAACTGCGGATGCATTGTGTGAGACAGTGTATCAAAGTTTGGATGCATTGTATAAGAGACGGTGTAATCAAAGTGTGGTTGCATTTATGAGAGATAGTGCATCGCGAGAATAAAGTACTGTTGGAACTGTTACTACAGTGGTAACCTTGTGCTACATGTGACGAGCGCAACTAAGGTTTTCCTACAAGAACCCTACGTGAATATGTCTGGTGTGATTGCATCATACGGTGCCACTACCACGACAACCACGTAACAACAGGTTAGACTTGAGGCTGTATAGGAGATAGACTGACCGTGATAGTCCATTTGCACCTTTAGCCACGCACCAGTTTTGCGCGTACGCGTCGGATTGGCTTGACGCTGAGTAATGGGTGTAAAACTAAGTCAGAACTATACTGAGGAGCAAAAGAAATGCGACATTTTTGGATTCCAAAAATTTCGTATTTCTTTTGCTCCTCGGTATATATGTGCGCGCTGGATTGGCTTGGCGACGAGTAATAGGTGCAGAACTAAACTCAGAAGCAAAAGAAATGCAACATTTTGGAATAATCGGATTCCAAAAATGTCGCATTTCTTTTACTTATCAGTATGCACACACACACACACACACACACACACACACACACACACACACACACACACACACACACACACACACACACACACAGGGAGACGCAACCATCAGAGTGGGTTACCTAGCATTTCATGTGAAAATGGGTTCCCATATTTCTATTTATTCTAGGGCTCTGGAATTGATGCGAATGTTTAGAACTCACATTATAACTAAGCTCTATAACTTAAAATAAAATAGACATTTTCTAGAAACAGAGCCACTAGATGCCGAAAAAATGGGTTTCTGCCAATAAAGTGGGTGGGTGTCTCTCTCACACAAATGAAACTGGCATTACAGTCAAAATGGGTGTCTTCACAACAGTAGGCGTCTGTAATAAGGTCAAGTTCATGGAATACTTCTTTTTCACATTAATTTTTTTTTCCCAACTTAAATGTGTATGTGTGCTTTAACATTCTTTACATAGTATGGTGCAAAATTCAATAAACACTGGCCCGAAACCTTTCGATTATGATTTTTACAGAGGAAATCGTTTAAACATTGCTGCGTTTTGTCCTTTTGAAGCAAAACAGTTTATCATGGCATTGATGTGAGAATCAACATAATGTATTCTGGAAATTAAAGGACTTTTTTGTGCGTTTTGGGGTACTCTGGAGTTTCAGACAAACAGCAACAGAGCATTTTGAATATTAACCCTTATCATTCGGAATACACCAGTGTGTGCAACTAGTGTAACTGAAATAGTCCAAGGGTTAGTGCCAGAATACCTTGGTGCCTCTAGGCGCCAAGCTATTGTGGCACCACCCTTGAACTAAAGCCATTGGTCTATGTCCTCATCTGTAAGTACTGTAATGTAGCTTGCATAGAATTATGGCAGTGAACAGATTTGAAGCTATTTAGCCTCAGTATGACTATGATGCGGGTCAAAAAGTGTGGAAAAATATCAAAGATAGAAAAAGACCCAGACGAAGAAACGAACACTTAACTTATTCTACCCCAGCAAAATTTAAGATCCACCACGATAGTTCAAGGGTGATGCCAGAATAGCTTGGCGCCTATGGGCACCAAGCTATTCTAGCATCACCCTTGAACTATCGTGGTGGATCTGTGTCCTGCACTGCAACGCAGTCTTCTGAAGACGACTTCAACATTTGGGCTTAACTTATTCTACCCCAGACACACCACAGCAAAATAAAGATCCACCATGATAGTTCAAGGGTGATGCCAGAATAGCTTGGTGCCTATGGGCGCCAAGCTATTCTGGCATCACCCTTGAACCATCATGGTGGATCCGTGTCCTGCACTGCAACGCAGTCTTCTCAAGACGACTTCAACATTGGGCTCAACTTATTCTACCCCAGACACACCACAGCAAAATAAAGATCCACCATGATAGTTCAAGGGTGATGCTAGAATAGCTTGTCGCCTATGGGCGCCAAGCTATTCTGGCATCACCCTTGAACTATCATGGTGGATCTGTGTCCTGCACTGCAACGCAGTCTTCTGAAGACGACGTCAACATTTGGGGATTCCGATCTTGGGGTAGAACGAGTTAAAATGACAGAACAGAACACTGACATTAATTAACTAACTGACAACATAAGAAATCACTTGAAACTTCAGCCTTTATTTAACGTCTTTCGTCTCCAACAAACAACCAGCCATTCTTTCATTTGCAAAATGGTATGGCAGTACAACCAACCATTCTTCAGAGCATGGAATTACTCGTACTAAAAAAAGAGGAAAACCCCTTTTCACTAGGGGGGTCCGGGGGCATGCCCCCCCGGAAAAATTTTTGAAAATTTACATTAAAATTTGTGCAATCTGGTGCATTTTAGAGAGAAACTGAGCAGTTTAACCACCTAAAAATCTTGCTTTTTTTTTCTTATTTTTGGGGTGCACTTTTTATTTTTTGTGTCAAAGGTTTAAAAGTTATACTAAAACAAAGTATTCAACAGAATATTTATATCCAAATGCTTATTCAAAATACATCTGAATGTCTTTCCATTTTTTTTTAAATTTGAGTTTAATTATATAATATATATACTTTCTTTAATAATCTCTGCTTAATCAGCTGTAAGTATGGATTCCTTTTATCTCTTATTTAATACTATGTACCATGGTCACTGAGCTGGAGAAAGGTTATATAGATTTTTCAACATAATTTCATCAAACTTTACTGGGAAAAAATACATTGTAATAAATTTATTCACCATCATGAGTAATATTTCCAATGGCACTGCTTTTAGCTTTCTTGTGTTTCGCTGTAGACACGTGAGCATCAAGTGCTACGCGGCCGCGTAGTTAATATCAACTCTGCGCAGTTCGCGGCAATACGCCTGCCCACAGGCCGCTAACTTGCGAATACACTGAGCGCGGAGCTCGTCGTTTACGCTTTTCTCGAGCCAAGTCCATCTCCAAATATTCTTGGCTCCAGAATCGTCTGACGTCTATTCTGTCTCCGCGTTTAAGTATTTTCTCTTCGCCGTATTTTGACCAGACTACGACTCCACTGAAGACCGGAAGTGACCTGTGCGAGCTAAAGCTAACGCCTCGCTCAATTTTCAATACGCGATTTGGGGATATCCGCCACATAAAGATCACGAAACACGGTATTGGAATAGTGACTTTACGATTTTGTTTTCGGCGGAAATTCGGCGGAATGGCAGCTTCATTTAAGCGGAAATCCGCCAAAAAGAGGAAAATTCCATGCTCTGATTCTTTCATTTGCAGAGTTTTTAAAATGGCATGCAGTATATTACAAAATGATCCCCCCCCCCCTCCCCCCAATAACACTCTTGTAATCAATTTTTACATTGTCAATGGTTTTCTTATCTTATTATATTGTCTTTTGTCCCCAGCCGGCTGTTTCGTTTTGCAAATCCAAAGGTTATACAGTATACAAAATGTGACCCTTTCTCACGAAACCAGTCTTAACTCGCAGCGAGCCAATCAGCACTACACGCAATAATATGTGGTGGGGGGGTCAATCTGGGGCATTTTCACTTTTTGGGAGAAATGTATTCTACATACACCAAAGTATCGTATGGTTAAAATCTTTATCATGAAAAATGCCATTAAATAGGTAAAAAATGATTTTAAAAGTCTGCCCTTGGCCCCAATTATGCTGCACACAGAAACTTCACAGGCTGTTTTCTCAAAATGGCCGCCGGAGGCTTTAACAACTTTAAACACTTAAGAACAGCTTTTACAATTTTTGCACTACAGCATACAGTCATATATCACAGTAATCAGCAAACACTGTAGTTTTCATAAATGCATATATGTCAAAACATCCAAAATGCGAGTTCTTAAGACTGATTTTGTGAGAGAGAGGGTCACAAATGATCCAGGCGTCCATCAGATAAAAAAAAAAAAAAAAAAAAAAAAAAGCAGGCTATACATGCTGAAACCACCCCAATAATAACACTGATGTAATAAATCTGTATGAAATCGAAAATGCTGCGAGTGGCGGCTCAATTCATTTCTTTTGTAACTTTTTCAGTCTGTTGCGGACGTAATCCTTAATGTTTGTCCAGCGCCTATGTCTAAGTGCAGGTTCCAGCGCCATTGCATACTGTATCTCGGCCTTTCCAGGAAGTTTGTTCATGACGAGGTGTGTCTTGAAACGAGTTTGAACAGCTTTCTCTTCAGCTTCCCCCCATGGTTTTCTTGTAAATCTAGCTTTCTTTCGAACAGGAGCTGACGCAGTACTGTCATCATCAAAACTATCTAGATTGTCATCATGCTCTGGACGTCTTTTCTCCGTCATGCTCATCGATTCCTGTGTTGCTGACTTGCTACTTGCTTCATTCACAGGTGCTGTTCCCCCCGAGACCTCTCTGCCAGTTTCTGATGCGTCTTCATTGTCAAAGTCAATCTCTTCATCATCGCCCAGCTCAGCTCTAATGCAACTCTCAAAATCTGTCATCCCATTGTTAACTGACAGAAGAATCTTTGCCACTTTTGCCTTTTGAAGGACGTCTTGAGGTTGGCGGTAGATATGGCGATGTATCCGAATATCATGGCCAAGGAAATCTGCCAGCTGATCCTGGTCTAACTCCGAGATGGCCATTGACTGAGCCAAAGTTGCAACCTGTTTCCGCAACTGAGTAAATGTGAACATGGCTGGGTATGACACCCCTGCTTCTAGGGCATGGGCCTTCAGAACATCATGGCCTCTGTAAGGCCTCTGACCAGAAGGTGTGGCAAAGATGTACTGGGAATCAGCGAGAGCTGGCACCGATTGCCTCATTTGAAGGATTCTGTCCACAGTTGTCATCATCTTCTTCGTCAGCAAAACGGGAACACTCCTATTAAACTTGCCTCTGATTTCCACTCGCTGAAAATGATTCACCATTTTCTTCTCAACCTCTGTGAGACCTTTCAAGATATCTTGATTGGTGATCGATCCAATCTTAGCATTCTGGAAGTCTGACACCTTCATTCTCTGAACTTCTCCCCCTCGTTTTCGGTTGAAAAGTGATACAGCACAAAGAGTTGCTTTAACCACTGTCGGATAATCTTCCGAAACCATCCTTGTCTCAAGAAGCTGTTGGACCTTCCTCACATCTTCACATGATGGGATCAGCTTGGGTTTGTTCATGGTCATTTTCCCGACCGACTGGGCTGCTGTAGCGGACACACAATCATACCAGTCCCCGTTGAAGACAGAGTCAAACCGCTGCGCCTCAGAGAGCTCCTGTCGCCACCTGTCGTCTGAACCCTGTCCAAGCTGTTTGGATGCCTGTGACTGTTTGATCTGTGAACACTTTTTCAAAGCATGGCCTATGCGCATTGCGAGATTGCCTTTTTTGAACTGATGTGTGTCCTCATCAAAATCTGCTAGCTCTTTTACAGCCAGGACAACATGATCAAAGCTAGCTGAATTGATCACAGCATTTAAACTTGCGATTTTCATTTCTGACCTCACTCTGATAATCTTCAACAGTCTCCCTAACTCCCGCATCCTGGAGCTGATTTGTCCAGCCGTGTGTTCTTCAATGTCCCTGCGGTCAAATAATCTCTTTCCATACTCAAGAAGCAAGGGGTCAGTTCTGATGAGACGGCTTATCTCATCATCTCTCTGGGTAGCCAAGACCTTGTGGTAGAAGGAAAATTCAACGTCTAAGGGTATTGGAAGCATGAGCCGACCACGGCGAGCGGCGTCCCCTCGCCGAGTGATCTGAAACCCTCCTGGCTTCTGACAGCAACGTTTTGAGTGTACAGAGATCAGCTTTTTTTGATAGAGCCCTTTGCAATGGCTACAGGCGAGAAGGTCGTCTGCCTTACTAGTTTTGGTGCGATACTTAGGAATCAAACATCCGGATTTGTTTTCAAGAACAGCAACGTTATGCATGTAATCACCCTCATCTTGTAGTCTGATCCATGCTCGACGTCTCTGCTTGGTCCCTTTTTTCATCGACAAAATTTTAGCAACGTCAGCCTCATCTGCATGGACATCTTGTAAGTGCGTGCTCATTTTCAAGACAAGCTTGCCACACAATTTGCATGCATGTTTCTTGTCCCATTTGTACTTTCCTTTCCCTCTCTGCGACACGTGCACACCCGTTTCTTCTGTAAGTGCTCTTTCCCCACTCTTTCCAGCATCATGTTCCTCCTGCCTATCCACATTCTCATTGCCACCCCCTAACGCACACTGCACCTTGCTGGTACTAGCGTCACCAACACCTGGTCACCCCAAACCTGCCACTTTGATGAAATCTAACATAGTCGATACAATACTGTCTATGTCCGAGATCCCAGCAATTGATGCTGACACACCCTCTGAATCCGGTGAGCTCGAGCCAGGAACAAACTCCTCGTCATCACTGCCCTCGTATTGCGATGCGCTGGCACTGCTCTCAGTCTCGGGTCCATCCCAGGCGCCATTTGCCAACTGGAGAAAGAAAGAAAGAAAGATTAAAACCAAAGCTGCCTTAGAAACAGAAACAGCCCAATTTTGGTTTAAAGGGGCCTTGCACAAGAATAAAAAGAGTAATCCCGTGTATGACCGATTTACATATGTGTGACCTCGGTGACGAGGGCTGGCTTCTGCAGCAGTCAAAATCCACGTTTTCTGAAAATGCAAGCAGTTTTCACACATTTGTCAACCCTGCGTGACCCTTTGAGAGAGGTCACTCAAATTGGCATGTTTAAAAAGGTCTTGCCACAAAGTATCCTTGGGCCAAGCTTGAAGAATGTGGCTTGAATAGTCTCCGAGAAAATGCCACCGTTAACTCATTCTACCCCCAGACACACCACAGCAGGATAACAGGGGTGGGATTCTAGTAAGAAAGAAAACGCGGAAAATCAAACGACATTGGTGGGGGGTGGGTGGGTGGGTGGGTGGGGGGGGGGGAGGGGGTGGGGGGGTGGTTTCATGTCCTTCATTTTCAGCGGCCGAAAAATCAAACGACAGGGGGGGGGGGGGGGGGGGGGGATAGGCACGCGTGTCCACCGTTCGCCAAAGTATCCAAAAACCGACAGGGGGAGCGAGACCAAACACACCCGAAAATGGACTTTGTTATGACACTCCTGATCTGCAGTATAAAAATGGAATGTGCGTACCAGTTTATGTTCAGATGCACACTAAACGGCACTCTGTCTTGGACAATATCCTTTTTCACCGCCATTTTCCACTGCGACCTAAAGCTACCGGAAGTGTCGGGCGATAGTGAACCAAACTACATACAAATCCAACCCATTTGAGATTTTTTTGCCATTTAAGAAGATTTTTTTTTTTCTCGTCTTTTTTGTTGTTATTAGACGCGGAAAATAAATATGCTTCAGCGGAATTGTGAAAGAATTTCCACGGAAATCCGCGGAAACGCGGAAGAATCCCACCCTGGGATAAGGATCGACCATGATAGTTCAAAGGTGATGCCAGAACAGCTTGGCGCCTACGGGCGCCAAGCTATTCTGGCATCACCCTTGAACTATCATGGTCGATCTGTGTCCTGCGCTGCAATGCGGTCTTGAGAGGACAGGGGCAAAATTTAAGGATTTTGGTGTTGGGGTAGAATGAGTTAAAGTTTACCATGGACGACGGACGGACGACCAGTGGCCCAGAACATAAACTCACTTTTGCTTCGCACGCACGCCAGCCAATAAAATGAAGATGATCATAGAATCACTTTACTTACCAGTTTGTAATTGGGAGCATTCCGCTGCCGTCCATGCACCCTCCTACCAGACGCACCCTCTGTGGCAGAGGCTGGGGGGCCATGATTCTGCAGCATAGATCCCGATGGGTTTGGACATCCTGCTGCCATCCGGCGCTGGGTGTGTGCCAGAAAGTCCTGAGCCGGTGTGACCAAAATGGTGTTGCTGAGAACATGTCCAATACAACCATGTAAACCAACTGACATTTTGAATCAGATTGATTGTACATTGCTTAACGTCCCGACAGCCACTAGGCTTTCTCAGGACGTGCCTGCACTGCTTGTGAAAAAAAACCCACCTAAACAGAACATTGCCATGTATGTCGCCTGCCGGTCAAATACGTTAACTCATTCTACCCCAACACCAAAATCCTTAAATTTTGCCCCTGTCCTCTCAAGACTGCATTGCAGTGCAGGGCACAGATCGACCATGATAGTTCAAGGGAGATGCCAGAATAGCTTGGCGCCCGTAGGCGCCAAGCTATTCTGGCATCACCCTTGAACTATCATGGTGGATCCTTATCCTACCGTGGTGTGTCTGGGGTAGAATGAGTTAAATAAACCTAACACATGGGGCCAAGACATAAAGCTAAGACCATTTAGCAACACACATCCAATATCAAGAGCTACAGGCAGTGCAGACAGTAGGGAGAGTTTTAAAAAGGCAAATTTATACAGGTGAATGGACAAAGGGTAGACAGAAACACATGCATGCCCCAGAATTGAGAGAAAAACCCACCCTGTGGGGCTGACCAGGGTGACCCTGAGAACTAAAAACTGGCAATACAGTAAAAAGCGATACTTCAGTTGCACATTCCTAAACGAGACCTGTTTGTGGACGTTCGTTCTTCGAATCGCGAGGCAGTTTTGCGAACGAGGATTGAAATCTGGCGCCATTTTTGTTTTTAAAAAAAAAAAAAGTCAACTGATAGTTACTGTGCATGCATGTGGCAAGTTAACACGTCAGAAAAAAAAGAAAGAAGAAACAAAATCGCGTGGCAGATTGACCTTGTAATGGGGTTATTGAACGAATTCCTTTCATTGAAGAAGAAAGCTTTTGTTAAAATCGTGGGGTTCTATTATCATTTACTACAAGACTCAACGGTCAGGCCCGGCCGGTGCGGCCGAAGACACGTTTGAAAGCAGACGCCTTATTTTTCTGGGCCAAACGGGTACGGGGATTGGAGGCATCTCTCAGTTAAATAACTGCACTGAACAAGTACATTTGGGCGTGCTCTTAACTAAGAAATATTGCATAAAATACCTCTGCAAATGCGAGAGAATGACCGGTGCGTCCGTTGGAGACGAAAGACGTTTAAGCAAGGGAAGGAACTCCGTTCATCGGTGTTGGACCAATCAAATTGATCTGAAAACACTCCGGCCGCTTCCGTGTCCACACACAGGCCCAGGGCACCCCTGAAACACAACGATGAAGTAAATCTGTTAAAATGGGCACATCGTATTTTGATATTTTTTTCTGAATTTTGAATGAAAGATAATACAGAAACAACCCTCAGAAAAAATGGGTGTCTGATCTGGCCACCCAAAATTTTACACAGACCCAGATTGCATAAGGATGGTAAAGAAAGTAACCCAGTTCAGTCATTTGGTGTACGCACACACACACACACACACACACACACACACACCGCTGACGCGTGGTTACGAAGTATAAAACAGTGAATGGATGCGCGATACAACATGTTCTCACGTGTTTGCAGACCTAACAATGCAGTGTGTTTGGGGACCGTAATAATGCAGACCTCCTGCGGCTGCAAGGGCCCATGCGAGTCTATGCCTCCTCAAGATGGAAGGAAATACTTCTTACCCACCTGACCCGACCAACTTCATTGATAAACTGAAAGTAGGCTAAACACACACCACCCGGCCGCACACAACAAGGCTGTCCACGATTTATGAATGGAAAATCCCAACAAGGGGTTGAGCGTGATAACCGTGCACCCGTATTTTATCTTGGTCAGAATATTCATAAAACAAAACGCCCCAGTAAGTGCACAAGGTCCTCGGGCACACATTATTGGGGTTCAACAGACTGCTTTTGACCCAAGCTAACCCCTTTGGGAAAGGCAATCGGATCTATGTATTGGAACACACGCTACAGTCAGCCATGGAGTACCACTACGCATAAATGGTGTCTTCGGCCAGACCCTCACTGTGCGTGGAAAGACGTAGTGGTTGACTCGCCACCTCTGGGCCTCCCACCCGTCGACTCCGCGACTAGCAAACAATGTCGCAAGTAGGGGGAATAGTAGGTGTGCTCACCTGGAGGCCACACTGAACACCACCGAAGTTCCTCCGGAGGGAGGCCCCTACTACTTGACCTATAGCAGCAGGGCGCGGGGTGGCTGGAACAACTTGCGGGGCTGGGTGAGCACACCGGGGTTGATGGGGGTGAGCGGCGTCAGAGGAAGACCCTCTGAGGTTAACAAAGGAAACTTGCAGCAGCACCAAAACAAAACTAAAGAAAAACAAAATTGACCCCAACCTGGGTTCCCATCCGCAACCCCTCAGACGAGGATGTTGCATGAAACAAAATCCCTATGTGTGTAACAGTAGAGCCCATCAGGCGGCGAAACCTGACGAGTTCATCGACATCGAAACTAGTTTTACATTCATTTTAACCCAGGTAACCACGACGCACTTCAGCAGGATATGGATCGGCCAGGATAATTCAAGGGTAGTGTCAGATTAGCATGGCGTGCGCCAAGCTGATCGGCACTACCCTTGAATTATCATGGTCGATCTATCTCCTGCAACTGATACACAGTTGTTAGGTGACCCCCTTCAAAATATGGGAAATGCGGCGTTGGGGGTAACTCACTCAGCCCCGACGCACTACAGCAGAAGATGGATCGACCATGATAATTCAAGGGTAGTGCCAGATTAGCTTGGCGCCTGTCGGCGCCAAGCTAATCTGGCACTACCCTTGAATTATCTTGGTCGATCCATTTCCTGCAACTGGTGCATAGTCGTTAGATGACGTTTCCAAAATTTGGGAAATACGGCCTTGGGGCTGAATGAGTTAAGGTTGAAAGAACTAGAAGAGCGGAGCAAAAAGTAGCGAATACGACCCAGGCCCCTTGATAGGCAATATCCGTAGTGGGTTATTCTTCAGGCGCCAAACCTGTGCAGAGTTTGAAACCCAGGTAGGTGATGAAAATCAGTAATTTGAATGGAGTTTACCGTACCAAGTCAGGCGAAAAAAATGCGGTAAACTCAACGTCAAGTCACGGTGGTTCCATATCTCATTCAGCCCGACGGCCGTATTTCCCAAATTTTGGAGGCGTAATCTAATGACTATGGACCAGTTGCAGGCACTACCCTTGAATTATCACGGTCGACCCATCTCCTGCTGTAGTGCGTTAGGGCTGAATGGGATAAAGCCGGCCAAAAGCTGAAGCCGGGGAACTCGATTTCGAATCTGTGTTGGTCCATTCAACAAATGTGTGGTTTTAGAAACTGTAATCAAAGACAATTGTAAAAATTACCGCGATATTGATCGCGCGCGAGACACGAACTAATCTCTCTCACCCACAAACAAATTAACCGTTCAGTGGAAAGTCGCATTTAAAGTACCATTACGCACAAATCTGAAGATACATTTCAACTCCATTTGTGTTTGTTATGCCTTGTCGACACACCTAATAAACTTTAACAGCTGTTTGGACACGCAGCAAAAGCACACGCGTAATCGCACTTATTTATTCTGCGCAGCCGTCAGCGTGTCAATCTATTTTTAGCTGCTTCTCGCACTGATAGCGTTATATTTCTCGAACGGAGTGGAGTCATTGTCAGGTTACTTGTTATAAAGACGACGTGTGCTGAACTGGATTGCCCTAAATGAACAATAACTAGACCAGTGTGTAGCGTTTCGTAACCATCTATTACAGAAGCGTATCTTTCAACAGTAGTTAGTGGGCCTTTAAAAATCTACAACTAAAGGACTAGTTAGTGAGTGACGGGTTGAACGCGAAAGCTCAACGGTGAGCCTGATTAGCTTGGCGCCTTTCCAGGGGCTAAGCTAATCAGACACTATTCTTACGCTGCAGCGGTCGATCCTCACAAGTAAGCGCTGGCAGGAAAAAATGTCATGCTGATTTAAATAGGTACAGGTGACACACGAAAAATAGGTCATATTAAGGGAAACGAGTCGTTATGTGTTAGTGATAATAATCTAAATGGTGACGCCTGTTTCCTCGCAGGCCGGCGAGGCTCTGGCCTGGCCTGGCATGGCCTGGCCTGTACTGTCCTGGCCTAGCTGAATGATAAGATAATACTCGTTAACTGTGAGTATCCTGTTGTTTTTGAGTATCTGTTTTCCGGTTTACAAGAATGTTGTATCACTGACAGGACTAAGTCCCTCCCACTTTGGGCCTAAGTCGCTTAGTCTTTTTTCGGGCAGTGAAAAGGTATCCTTCCAAAGCTGTTCCTTTCTGTTCTCCTTTTAAAAGCACGTTTAACACACTGTGCCACAAGTCAACTTTCGTAAATGTTGGAGTTGACATCTGAAGACTGCATTACAATCCAGGAGAGAGATCGACCATGATAGTTCAAGAGTGGTGCCAACTAAACAGCTTGACGCCCAGAGGCGCCAAGCTATTCTGGCACCACCCTTGAACTATCATGGTCAATCGGTCATGGTTAACTCATTCGCGGCAAGCCGCATCAGCATGCGGGGCATAAGCCGCGCATCCGGAAGCAGCTGGCCGCGAATGAGTTAATTGGTTTAACCTGCCTCGATGCTTTAGATTTCTGGTGAACAGCGCAAAACAAAATATTATATCGTTTCCATCCTCTTCCCCCCCCCCCACCCACCCAACAACCCCACCCGCTATCAAAGCCTGCCTGTCTTTTATATGTAACTAATCGGTCCCTGCATGCGGACGTCCGTAAAAACGTTAATTCAGCTGCGGCAAGTCATTTCCTTCTCGCGATTGATGACTCGCCCGACGTGTGGACGTTAGAAAATATGTCACTTCCTCCCGAGAGGGAAACGTGACGCTGACTAAACAGACCGGAAGTGAAAAAGTGATTCGGACACCCGCACCTGAGCCGGCCACAGGTCCAGGAATTCAACCCAAAAAAGTCCCCATGTAAAATAGTAAAATAGTAGTAACTCGGAATTTTTACACGAAAAAGTACCCTGACAGTGCTATAGAATAAAAAATAACTCAAGATTGTACGCGAAAAAAAGACCCCGGACAGTAGAAGAGTTAAATAGTAATTCAGGATTCCTACACGAAAACGTTCCCTGACTGAGTACAGTAAAATAGTAACTAAGAATTCTTACACGAAATCAGTCCCCTGACAGTAGTAGAGTAAAATAATAACTCAGGGTTCCTAAACGGAAAAAAAAAAAAAAAAAAAAACGTTTTCTGACAGCGGCTCTTGAAAGAGCCGCTATCAGAGAACTATTTTTCGTGTAGGGACCCTGAGTTATTATTTTTGGTACAGAAGAGCCGTTGTCAGAGAACTACAATTTTGTGTAGGATTCATGAGTTAATATTTATTGGCACATACGATGCGATATCAGGGAGCTTTTCTCGTGTAGGATTCCCGAGTAACTACTTCTGGCAAAAAATAGAAGCTGTTAGGGGACTCTTTTTTTCGTGTAGGATCCCTGAATCTGTGTCTGTGAAACGTTCATTCATTCAGTGCCGCATACGAATAATGAGCAAAGTTAGCGTTCGAAGCATGCCACAAACTATAAGCGCTACTGATTGACAGTCGGACTGTTAGCTGGTTGGTTAGTCGGTTGGTTGGTTGGTTGGTCGGTCGGTCGGTCGGTCGGTCGGCTAGCTGGTTGGTTGGTTGGTTGGTTGGTTGGTTGGTTGGTTGGTTGGTTGGTCGAGTGATTGACAGCCCATTTAGTTGATCAGATGACACCTTCGCTGTTCAGTATGACTCCATGGAATTATTCATAACAGCAGTCTGGTCATTTGACGAAGTAATTTCACTGACCCACTTTACCCTTAGGCGGCAATGCCCAAATTGCGGGGGTGTCACATAACGACTATAAATTATGCCAGTTGCAGGAGACGGATGGACCATGATAATTCAGGGGTAGTGCCAGTTTAGCTTGGCGCCGTAAGGCGCCAAGCTAATCTGGCACTACCCCTGAATTATCATGATCTACCCATCTCCTGTTATAGTGCGTCAGGGCTAATAAGGCGCCAAGCTAATCTGGCACTACCCCTGAATTATCATGGTCCATCCATCTCCTGTTGTAGTGCGTCAGGGCTAAATGGGTTAAAGGGACCTATTTTAGGCAGTAAAGGGTTAACTCATTCAGCCCGTGGCCGTGTCTCCAAAATTTTGGAGCGTCATCTAATGACTGTGCACCAGTTGCAGGAGATGGATTATCATGGTCGATCCATCTCCTGCTCTAGTGCGTCAGGGCTGAATGAGTTAACAGTTCGCGAATATCTCTTTTAGAAATGTTTTTAATGTTTTACAATAATGCCGGACAAAAGAGCTTGACTTAAATTATGAAGCTTGAAATTAGTAAAAATGAAAGCCTTTTTTTTTGCGCTTGTTCTTCTCCGTACGCAGGAGAGTTCCTTCCGTTACGCACAAAAGTCAGTTGAAAATCTCACAAGTGGTGCGTGTGCCTACTGACTTGCTGTTTGTGTCAGTCCGAGGAGCAAAACGGTCATAAGACCACATCTCCGGACAGCCAACCAATCGGAGAATTACAGATACGTGCAGGGTGCGTCGTCGGTTGATGCGTACAGAAGACACGTTTGCTGTTACGTCTCCTGCAGCCGACAGATTTGGAGAATAGCGCGTGAGCACGTGGCTCTGTGATCATGTACGTCAACCGTGAATGTAACCAAAACAATCTAACAAGTACTTGCTTACCAGACAGCCAACGTTTTCTGTCAGCACCATGTTTCGCTCATTGCCATTTGCGTTTGTACTCTGTCAGCTGGTAATCCAGTTATTTTTTTTTGTCTTCCAGAGCCGAAGGCTCGCATGTTAACCCAATGACAGCTGATGACGATACTCGGTGCTGGAGGTAAAGGACACGAAACTACGCGTCTCAGTTTTCCTACGAACCCTGTCGTCAGTAGCAGTCAATGGGATCAACTCGGCTGCAAAGCACGCTAGTCGAAAGTCTGCAGTTCTCAGGAGATGGTCGATCAAAGGTTGCGCCCGATAAGACTGGTGACTGAGTGTGGGAGAGAAAACGAATATGACGACTGACACGCTGAAGGGTAGTGCCTGATTGGTGGATAGGCACAACCCGTGAGAATCATCACGATCGTTTAACCCTGAAAAATGTATTACCACCCAGCTGCAAGAGGCATAGATCCTCATGAGCCCCCGCAGTCGCGGGGGCTCATGAGGATCTATACCTCTTGCTGACACCACTTTGTATCCATGTTCCTTGGAAGGCTCTTTGTCGTTCAGTGAACAAGGATTTCAGAAACACAATCTGCGTCCACTGGCAGCCAAGGGGTTAAGCTCCTGCAGCTGGCTCTAGAAGCGAAAGATGTGTCAGGTGATTTGTTGACATTGTCATCAACGTCTGAAGAAAGTGTCTGACTGTCGACGGGTTTCTGTCGGCACAACTTGCAGCACATTTTGACAGGTTGAAATGTGACCCACTTTGACTCTCTTCCTTTTGTTGGATTACTTTTTAAGTCCCTTCTATGTATAGAAGGGACTTTTAGGACGGGTCGCGGTGGGGCCAATTTAATACCATGTCCATGATGTCAAAGGCGGGCAGGCCTGAAGTAACAAGACAAAAATTACGTCATGTCTAGTCACGCCAACCTCGCTGCTGAACGTATATCAGTTTGGCGCAAAGCGCCGCATGTGCCGTGTGTGTGTGTGTGTGTGTGTGTGTGTGTGTGTGTGTGTGTGTGTGTGTGTGTGTGTGTGTGTGTAAACACGAGAATCTCCGATATTGCTGTACGCACACGCTTAAAACTTCGCGAAATATTTTCTTCAAGGGTGCCTAAGAGAGCCTCCGAACATATTGTAACGGGATGTCTCATTGAAGACATACAAGAACGTTTATAAAATGACCCAGATTAGAGTCCGTAATTTTTGTCATATTTACTTAACATTTTGGATATAGCTAATTTGGAGAAATACATTGTACCTCTTCATTTTTTGGAATAATAATTAATTCATTTTTTCAAGTTTTGGATCCATTATATGCTTCCATCAAACAGTCAGCCGTGGAAGAGGCTGTGTGGAACAAAACAGTTAGCTCTGGAAGAGGCTGCGTGCCTTTCGGATGAGTGAGGTGAAACATCAATTTCGTCATTGTGTACACGGTGTCGTGAGACGTGATGGCATAAAAGAAAAACGCATGTGAGCTCCAAACAATCCGGTACACTTTGGGATGAGATCGTGGACATTTGAGGTTTACCGACAGCCAGAGGGTTAATGTAGACACAGGACCCCACCAACACAACTACTGTCTGGCTAATCCTGAAGCATCGGACAGGACTAGAGGCGTCTCCCACAGGTATGACAGAATGATATCCCCCAGCAGCAAAACGTCTTCAGACTCACAACGGCCCGCTCACAGCCGTGCGCGGACCCACTGCGGCCGTCGTGGGCCCCAGGACCTTTGCTTACTCGGTGACAAAGACCATTAGGACTTCAGTCCTAATGGTCTTCAGTTTGTCACCAAGTCTTGTGCCCCACACTGACGCCATAGACGCCTACCCTCCGCACATCATAGTAACACCCTCAATTTGAGGAATCGGCCTTGGCTAACTAGAGGTGTAGATGCTCATGTGTACACAATGACGCTTCCAAACCAGTGTGAACATTGCCAAGACAAGAAGTTTTCCAGGAGCAGACATTGGAAGCGACCATGACTTAGTGATGATGACCTTCCGACTCCGCCTAAAGAAGGTCAACAAGCAGGGTCCAACCAGAATCAAGTTTGACCTCGAGAAGCTGAAAGACCCAGAGGTAGCGGAAGCCTTTCAGGCAAAGATAGGAGGAAAATTCGCACCACTGCTACTCCTAGGTGCAGAAGACACGGACGTGGACACACTGATTGACATATTTAACACTGTTGTAACCCAAACAGCCAGTGAGATCCTTGGCAAACACCGACAAGCAAAGACACCTTGGGTTACAGCTGACATCTTTGTTCTATGTGACAAGCGTCGAGAATTAAAGAAAAAGAAATCAGAGGTAGAAGGAGCTAAACAATACAAGGAAATTAACCAGGATATCAAGAAAAGCATGAAAAAGGCAAAGAATAAGTGGATTGAAGATCAGTGTAAACACATAGAAGAAAATCTGAACAAAAATAATAGCAAAAAAGCATACCAGCTGGTGAAAGACCTGACCAGTGTAAAACAAGGACGCTCCTCGATCATTCAAGATAGTGAAGGGAACTGTCTTACGGAAGATCAAGACATACTGAAGAGATGGACAGAGTACTGCTCAGATTTGTACAACCACCGAGCTGCAGGGGACCCAGGCATACTTGTCAACCCACCCGTGACCAACAATGGCAACTATCCCATCCTCCGAGAAGAAGTAGAGGCTGCAGTGAAGTCGCTGGAAAAAAGGGAAGGCAGCAGGAGCAGACAACATTCCTGCAGAGCTAGTCCAAGAAGAGGGAGAAGACATGATAAGCGCCTTACTAACAATGTGCAATAAGATCTGGCAGCTAGGGGATTGGCCCACACCATGGACCCAATCACTTATAATAACTCTCCCCAAAAAAAGTAACTTACATCAATGCCAGAACTATCGCACGATCAGTCTTATATCCCACCCAAGCAAAGTCATGTTAAAGAGCCTACTGAACAGGCTGAAGCCATAGGTAGAGAAAATCATAGCTGAGGAACAGGCAGGCTTCAGACCCGGGCGCAGCACAACTGAGCAGATCTTCAACCTGAGAGTTCTATGTGAGAGATACCTCCAGCACCAGCAGGACCTCTATCATGTCTTTGTGGATTTTAAGAAAGCGTTTGACAGGGTGTGGCATGCAGCCCTTTGGTCCACCATGAAGCTATACAACATCAATGCCAACCTGATCAAAGTCATAGCAAACCTTTACAACAAGGTCACTAGCGCAGTCGGCTTCAACGGCAAAATAGGAAACTGGTTTAGGACTACAGTTGGAGTCAGACAAGGCTGCTTGCTCTCACCTACTCTTTTCAACATCTTCCTGGAAAGAATCATGACGGACGCTCTGAAAGATCATGAAGGAACTGTCAGTATTGGAGGCAGAACAATCACGAACTTGCGCTTTGCGGACGACATTGATGGCCATGCAGGAACAGAGAAGGAGCTAGCTCAGCTGGTGGAAAAGCTGGATAGTACAGCCATTGCATATGGGATGGAAATCAGTGCAGAGAAGACCAAACTGATGACCAATAACGCCAGTGGCATTGGCACTGAAATCATGGTTGGAGGCCAAAAACTGGAAACAGTTAAGAAATTCAAATACTTAGGAGCCACTGTGACAGATGAGGGATCAAAACCAGAAATACTGTCCAGGATTGAGCAGACAACAACAGCGCTGGCAAGATTGAAGACCATATGGAAGGACAGAAACATCACACTCTGCTCCAAGATCAGACTGATGCGCTCCTTAGTCATCTCAGTGTTCTTGTATGCCTGTGAGTCATGGACCCTCACAGCAGACCTTGAAAGGAGGATACAAACCACTGAAATGAGATGTTTTCGAAGGCTGCTTGGCATCTCATACAGAGATCACATCACAAACGAGGAAGTGGGAAGCAGAATCAGGCAAGCCATCGGGCCCTATGAAGACTTATTAGCCATTGTGAGAAAACGCAAACTAAAGTGGTATGGGCATGTCACGCGTTCAGCAGGGCTTGCCAAAACAATCCTGCAAGGCACTGTGCAAGGAGGACGAAGGAGAGGAAGACAGAGGAAAAGATGGGAGGACAATATGTCAGAGTGGACAGGACTGAAGCTGGGCGATACGCTGAGAATGGCAGAGAACAGAGAGGAATGGAGGGAGCTGGTTGTTAAGTCATCAGTGGTGCCCCAATGGTCGGCAAGACTACGGGAGATAGATAGATAGATAGATAGATAGATAGATAGATAGATAGATAGATAGATAGATAGATAGATAGATAGATAGATAGATAGATAGATAGATAGATAGATAGATAGATAGATAGATAGATAGATAGATAGATAGATAGATAGATAGATAGATAGATAGATAGATAGATAGATAGATAGATAGATAGATAGATAGATGCTCATGAATATCTGTGCCTCTTACAGACGGTACGAGATATATCTGACAGACCGTAAAGGGCCGGATTAGAGAGCATAATGACTGCTAAGTACATGTAAATGATGGAGCCCGTCTTGGTCACCAAGAGGTAGAGATTCTCATGAGCCCCTACAGTTGAAGAAGCTCACGAGAATCTATGTCTTTACGCAGACGTAACGAGCTAAACCTGAGCAACGTCATCTTAGAAGGAATGATTACTAAGTTAGTACTTACCCAGTGCGCAAAGGCCATCGCGCCAACGTCGCCGTTTTTGGCCCGCGCCGCGTGCGCAGATCAACGGCGGACGACGTCGGCCCGTTGGCCTTTTGCGCATTGGGTGCCTCATAAGATCCGACTGCTAAGTACTAATGGCTTCTTCAGAAATGATTATGAAGTACCCTACCCTACTCTGTGTCGCGGTCTAGTCCCTGCGTTTGAGCAAAGCTTGCCTCGTCTTTTTTTTTTTTTTTTTTTTTTGGCAAATAACTTGTGAACACAGATGATTTGAAGACAACTCTAAAGGCCCCGCCACACATGCCCGATTTTGAGGCCGATTCTTGAGCAGTTTCGAATCGGAGTGTGATCGGACCGGACTGCAAAAACGTGTGCACTGCCACACATTCCCCGATTTTTTTTTATTTTTTATTTTTTTTTTTTTATAGCCGACCGGTTTGAATCGAAGATCAAGGTCGTACCTGTTCAGCAAAATGGCTGCTAGTTTGGACAGTGATGATGATGTGCTTGCATTATCAGCAGTTTTGCATCATATTCGGGAAGACTGAGGCGGGCGAAACATCGGCAACGAAGGTGGTACTGATCTTCCGCCATTTTCAAACTGAAACCACGTGCTTTGCGAGACGCGCTCTGATTGGTTGAAACTTACAATCGGGGCCGATTCGGATCGGAAAAATAGAGCAGGTTTTTAACACCCGATTCCCAGCCGATTGGGATCGGATCGGATATATGACGTCACTCCGATCGCAATCGGATCGGAATCGGCTTCAAAATCGGGGCACAATCGGCCGCATATGTGGCGGGGCCTTAAGACGATAAGATGATCAGCAACCTTGGTCCTAATTTATTCGGGCAATGTTCCTTTAGTCCTGACAACATTGATTTAGCCGCGGCCCTCGGCAAATTTTGAACATGACCTATTTAAACGTGCTTAAATATAACCTGACCGAGCTCCACATACGTATGTTTAACCTTTCCAATTTCAAACGTAAAACACATGGCGGTCGTGCCTTCTCCCATCTTGGCCCCGCCACTTGGAACAGCCTCCCCGGCCCTGTCCGTAACTGTCAAACGCTCTCCTCATTCAAATCACTTCACAAAACCCACCTCTACAATGCTGTCTTTTACTAGTTCATTTCCCCAGCCATGCACAATTCATCACCACTGTCACGTGTGTGTGTGTGTGTGTGTGTGTGTGTGTGTGTGTGTGTGTGTGCGCGCGCGCGCGCGCGTATGTTGTGTGTGTGTGTGTGTGTGTGTGTGTGTGTGTGTGTGTGTGTGTGTGTGTGTGTGTGTGTGTGTGCGTGTTAGCTGTGAGCCTTTTCATTGTATCAGCCCTTAGAGCTACTTTTAGAATAAGCGCTTAACAAATCGTTATTATTGTTATTATATTATTATTATTATTATTATTATTATTATTATTATTATTATTATTATTATTATTAAACACAGACACATATGTTTCTGCAGACTTCACGCTCTCAATGCTGAATGTTCAATACTCGCTTGGTCTTGGGGTGCGTCTGATCCGTGCATAGCTTGGCGTAGTGTCAGCATCATTGATATAGGCCAGTGGTCACTGAGGCATGTGCAGTGAATGTGTGGTGTGTTTCAACTTTTAACTAGGTCATCTCCGTGATCTCCCAATGGATAGTGTCTAACCCGCTGAGTTTAAAAACAACTAAATTTTAACACAATTTAAGACTAAAAGTGGTGATCACTTTAAGTTCCTAGCGTTGTCTTGATATTATCTTGTTTATAGGTTAACTCATTCGCGGCAAGCCTCATCCAGATGCGCGGTATAAGCCGCGCATCCGGATGCGGCTTTCCGCGAATGAGTTAACTGGTAAAAAACACGAGGCAAGCTTTGCTCAAACGCATTATTCCTGGTATCCATAAAGTCAGACCGCATTGTCATCGTTCGTGATAATGTGGTGCTAAACTTACTTAGGCTTATGAAAGAAAAAACACTGGGGCGCTGTGGTGCTGAACTTGCACAGGCTTACGAAGAAAAAACACGGTGGTGCTGTGGTGTTGAACTTGCACAGACTGATGAAAAATAACACTGTGCTGTGGTGCTGAACTCGCTTACACTTTTGAGGATAAAACACTGTGGTGCTGCGGTGCTAAACGAAGAAAAAACACTGTGGTGCTGTGGTGCTGAACTTGCACAGACTGATGAAAAATAACACTGTGCTGTGGTGCTGAACTCGCTTAGACTTTTGAAGATAAAACACTGTGGTGCTGCGGTGCTGAAGAAAAAACACTGTGGTGCTGCGGCCGTGCTGAGCTCGCATAGACTTATGAAGAAAAAAAGCTGTAGTGCTGAACTCGCACAGACTAACGAAGAAAAGCACTGTGGTGCTGTGGTGCTGAACTCGCATAGACTTATGAAGAAAAAACACTGTGGTGTTGTGGTGCTGAATTCGCATAGACTGATGAAGAATAAACACTGTGGTGCTGGGGTAGAGAGAGAACAATAGAGTCCCGATAGACAATGAATTCAATAGAGCCGCATCAGTCATTAATTTACATCATTTTTTAATATCATATTTTTTGGCCCCAATTTTACCCCCGTTAATTCTGAATCAACCCTTTGATTTTTAAAAACTGACAAGCATGACTGATGCGGCTCTATTGATCTGATTATCTATCGGGACTCTATTGTTCTCTCTCTATAACTATTGTCTCTGTCAACACCTAATCATTTACCTGATCAAGTGATGCCAAGTGAAACTTAATACTTATTAACAAGTTGCAACTAACTTTTAGGAACCTGCAGAGGTAACCTTTAAGTGTGTTGCCATAAGAACTTATTAATTACTTACCCTAAGTTCTTACAAGTACTTACCCTAAGTTCTTACAAGTACTTACCCTAAGTTCTTACAACAACTTGACTCAAGTCCCAAGACACTGAGACAGATTTATCAAGATACAAGGACAATAAAAAAACTTTTTTTTCTCAGTAATACTCAGGTGGTGGTGCTGATGGGGTTAAATAATCAGGCACAAGTGGTGTAAATGACATGTCATCTCTCTGCGAAGCATATGACAAAAATATTGATTGATTACCAAATCTGATTTTTATTTGTTTAAAAGATTGTGTAGTTTTTCTGTGGTTTCCTGTACCCCTATCCTTTTTCCCTCTGCTAAAAAACTGGCCTTCAGTTCTTCAACATTGACGGGAGATTGACTACGCATCTTATTCTGTATTTCAGATTTTTGTTTCTTGTAGTTATTTAAATCATCCTGGACTCGCTTAAATTCTTCGTCATCAATAAAATTATCGTTCAATGCCTTACTGATAATAAGTTTCATACTGCTCAGCTTTGCACCAGCCAGCGTACTCAATGCTTCATGTTTCTGTAATTTTGTGTGAAACCTCTTGTTCAAGGCCTCCAAACCAAAACAAGCCAGGCATGTAGCAACGCTAACAGCCTCAACTGTTATTCCAGCCAAACTCCCAATTCCTGTGGCGAACAGAACAATACCCCCTACAGAACATGAAGCTGAAACTGCACCAATAGCCATAGAAGTGTTTTAAACAGAATTGAAAACGGTCTTATACCGTCTTTTGCACCGTGAGTATTTCGCCTCCTCACTCTCCAAATATTTCAAAGCTTCTGTAATATTATTTAATCTGAATGCATCTGCCTGTAATGTTTTATCTGAAGCAATTGGCATATGTGTATCAGGCGCAAGCGTTGTTTTAGTCGTCACATTTGTTTCAGTCGGATCAAGCGTTGGTAGTTGCGGATAGAAGTTTACCATTTTTTTTATTGACAAATATTTTTTTTTATTTAATCAGCAATTACATTTTGCAACTCTTCAAAAGTATATAATTTGCTGGCATAATAAAATGCAACAAGATCAATGTGTTCAAGGTTTATGTAAGTTAGACGAACAAAAGTTGTTTTGTCAACCACCACCTTGACAGCTGGAATACTGCTCGAAACATTAATAACATCATTATTTTTTGTAATAGCAATAAAGACCTTTGATGATTCTGTTACTGTTTCATCCCATGTAAGTTTAATTCCTTGTGCAATTTGAGCCTCTTTAGCAGTAGCAACAGATTTCATGATAATTTCAAATACTATTGTCACTTCTCTAGCCATGACTAAGCTTGCTGGCATAAACACAACAGAAGTATCTGATCTACCCTTTCTAGTTGTAAGAAGATATCTCCGTTTCTCATAATTTTCAACTTTCAGTTTTTCTCTGCTATTGTTGTCTGGGGCAAAGCTTGGAACAAGACTTACAATAAGCGGCCCCGAGTTAACAACCTTCCTAAACACTAAGGCACCTTCGTCATCAGTGTATACATAAGGACTAATAAATTCCAACTTTATGTCCCAGTCAATTGTGGGTGGTGGAACAGGTACAGGTGAAACCACCCACTTATTTCCCACATGTATTAAGTTGTAGGGCGAATTATTTACAGGTGGAGTAGGTACAGTAACATCACGTAGCTGACCAAGTTTAGGAATCTGTTTTTCGCCATCTTTCATGTCAACAATTACTTTCCTCTTGTACATGCCATAGGAATCAAGTTCAAAACCATATATTTCTCCAATTTCTCCCTCCTTCTCAAAATCCTGTACGTCTGCCAAATCTTTCAATTCTGTTACTGGACATGCAACTGGTATGAATCTCGGCTTTGGACCACCACTCATTTTTTATAAACAAAAATAAAATTATTTAATTTCCAACACAACACTAAAATCATGCATAAGAACTGGTTTGTCATCCTGATTAGTTACAGATATACTCAGTGACTCAAAGAAACTAGAACCTAATTTCTTAAACTGCAAATTAGGAAATCTAACAACTACACTTTCACAATACGGAGCAGTTCCAGTAGGTAAGCATCTCAACAAAGTTGAAGGCTTTCCATTGTGAACATTCTCAGATGTGTTCAGTTCTTTCAAATAAACATTTAGCACTCTGTGTACTGACAAATTGACAGGGCGTTTTCCAGTTATTTTAAGTTTTTTTGTCTTCATTGTTATAATACCAAACTTAAATTCACCTAAATCATCTAATCTCCACCAATCTTCGTCAATATAAAATCCAAGTAAATATGCAAATCTATCTGAGATCTTTAGCCAATCTTGTGTCGGAGATTCTAATGTAACAAGTAGGTTAGCTGGATTTAAAGTTGCTTTAATTTTAAAATTACTTTGAAACCATTCAGCTATAGTACAAAAGTCATAATAACCAGGCGGTAAAGCTTCAGTCTTACCACCAAAAATTACTTTATTATATATATCATCTTCTATATTAAACCATTTTACTGTATAGAACATTTCATGGATAGCTGCAGCCTTGCTACCATCCCGATTATCAATCCCATTAGTTAACCACACTGGTTTGCTTGTGTCAAGATTTGTTAAGGTAATAAACATTTTTATTATCTCATATAAAAAAGGATGGAATTTAAATCACCAACCATTACCACAACAAACGCATTTCAATTTAATATGGATGCCAAATATAATGTTGCACCTACTTATGAACAGAAAATAATTCAACTAAATCAACTCGACATAGCTGTGTCGGACGCAAGCGTACAAGACCTATTCCAAGTGAAAGTACCAAATCCGTTTGACCATTACCTAAACCCTCCAATAACAGATGACTCAACTGCAAGAAAGTGGTCTTCAAGCCCACTACAGATGTTTCAAAATCAACTCAACTTTGCCATACTGTGTTCAACTACAGGCTGTGGTGTTTCATTTACAGACCACTTGAATCACTCAAACAAACTGATTAGGTCTGTGTATCATTTCCATGTTTATTACCAGCTTAGACGTATACTGTCAGAACTTCATACACCACTGCCCACTGAATCCAGTTTCAACAGGTTTAACAACCCCATGGATATGAAAGCGTTTGAACGCATCTGTAATGAATTTAACATCAGTTCCCGGTATGACTTCACACAAAAACTTGATGATCACAAAGGCATGGGTACATTGTATTATGCTATGAGTCACAGACAATACCCTCAAGATTACTACCCTGGTTACACTTCATTCTCATCAAAATCACAAGTCTGGATAGGATCAATAGAGCAGAAGCAGTCAAACGCATGGACCACATTTATTTTAGATAAATCTGACGGGTTTACTCAAGCAGGAGTCGAGCGCGTCAATGAGTCTATCAGAACATATGTCTGGTGTATACTAGGTGCACAATCACTAACAAAATCAAACATTTTGAATGGAAGTGGAAAGTTTGAAGCACAAAAACAGTTTCTTGCAAATCTTGAAGATTCAATTAATTCAACAGTAGATCTCCCATCAAGCATACAGCGCTATCAAGACGTACTCAGATATGCCAGATCAAAAGATGACTTTGTAGTTGGAATCGGGTTATACATGTTGCCATCAGACCTTCAACTCCAAATGGGTACAATAACAAATTATAATAATGAAATAGTTGTTGCAGGTGTTGGTCAAAAACTCGGTCTCAATCAATCTGTAAACTTAGGAGCAACAACCACACATGTTCAGTCATTAAAATCATTACAGACGGTAACACCCCTGGCCCCGGCCCCAACCCCAACACCGACACTCATACAACCAGTACAGTCAACACCAACCCCTGACACACATGAGTCGGAAAGAACTGCATTGGTAATAGGCCTCACTGGATTAGGAGTATTACTTCTTTATCTGTTTCATTAAATAACCCACCATCAACCCTCCTACTGTAACCAAAAAGACCCACACATGCTCTGCCATAAACCCTACTGCCTTTGCTGCTGTAGTAATCAGCCAACTGACAACAGTGCCAATTATGCCAGGCAAAGCGTCCACTGCTTTCAGAGCCAATTTCTTAAGCAAGTCTGATATGTGAGACAGTTGTTTCTTTACCCATGACTGTAAATCTTTTGGATCTGTGGGAGCCGGTGGGCCCGGGGGTGGCGGTGCACCCCCACCAACCCCAGCACCGGAGACAGCCAGCACTACAGTGCTGATAATAAACCCAAGAGCAGTAATTAAACTAGCAATTGTAATACCCTGCTCTCTGAAAAGTGTTTTAAGTCTCTCAGCCAGAGTAGTGTCTTCGTGAAGTATTTTCTGAATAGTTTCTCTAATTCTGTTAACTTGGGTTTTCAGTTTTTGTCTTCCAATACTAATTGTTTCTAACCGTCCTGATCTTTCTATCTGCAAATCATTTAATCTGTGCTGTATTCTTTCTTTCATTTCTGTGTCAAGATTCCCATTGTCTGCGGTAGCCAGTTTTTCTTTTTCACGTTCTATGTGTTTATCAAGCTCACCCAGTTTGGCAACATTATTTACCATCTCACCTCTTATCGTCTGCAGTGATTTATCCAATCCCATAATCTCCCTCATTGTCAAAGGTGGATCATCTATTGTTTTCAAAGCGTCATTTATTTGCCCTTCAGTAAATGAGGTTTCTTGTATCACAGTGTTTGATATTTCTGGTAGGCTTGTTACTGGTGCCATTTCAATCTCTTGCCCTGTTGGCAACTTTGTTTGCGTGTCGTGAAGAACACTAGCCAGTCTTGGCGTGACAGGAGACCCACCAATTCCAAGTTGACGCAAGGCACCAACACCACCTTCATTTTTTATTGTACTTAAAGCCCTAAACCTACTAGGGTCTTTTTTGTTAGTCAATAGTACTTTTCCTTTGTCAACAGTATTTAAATATAAATGACCCTTGCCATCAAGTTCAAACTGATTAGGATCTACGTTGTCTGGGCGGCCACCAACATGATCATAAAATGAGTTCACTTTGGTTTCTAAAAGTTCGTGACGTAAACTGTAAATATTTCTTGTACCAGTCATATCTGACATATCTGTTGTATTACCAAAATCATACGTGTCATCCATTTCAAAATCTTCATGATTAAATCCTCCTGCTGCCATTGTTTTATTAATTTATTATTTTTTATTGTGCATAATAAAAATGACACAGTCTTACGGATCAAAGTTAGACCCATACAGAAAACTACGTGAGCCCCTGGGTGTTAAAGGCATTCGTCAATCAATAGTCATCACGAACAATCCAAGTACCATAGACCAGAACCAAACGCTTACAGTAAAGTTTCCAAACCTAGGTCCCAGTGACGTTATTGTTCCTGGCACTGCACGCCTAGCATTTAATATTGAACTATCATCAGACGCAGATGTAAACAGAACACTGGTTGACAATCTTGGCAGAGCAATTGTTAGAACTATTAAAGTAAAACTTGAAGGACAGGAAGTGTTTAGTCTTGACGACTCAGATGTGTTCTACTGTTACAAAGACCTTTGGCTCACAAGAGAAGAACGAGAGGACCGTATTTATCAAGGCATACAGCCAGATAATGTTGGTAAACTTCGAATCAATGCCGGAGATAAATCAACGTCAGCAGCCAATGATGTTATTATAGCAGAAACATATGGAACCAGATTTTACATTCCACTTGAGTTTGAAATCCTAACAGCACATTTGCCTTATTATCAAGGGGCACTGAATGACCGTCTAAGTTTTGAACTAACTTTCAATGACTACTCCAAAGTCATTAAATCATCTGCCGCAGATGCAACATACAAGATCTCTAACATTTCCTTGGAATATGAAATTGTTACACATACTGAACTAGCCAGACTCATTCAAAATCAGTACCAGTCAAGACTTCCAATTTATTATGACCGTGTGATTAGGCATAGTTTAATACCCAAAGACAAAAGCGACCCAATGTGGAACATAAACTTGAACACGCCTGCCAGGTCACTGAAAGGTATTCTTATGTTGTTTGTTGAACCGGTGAGTCCATACAAAAGAGATTCAGAAAAATTCTACAATCCTAAGATTACACATTTGTCCTGCACAATCGAAGGCCGCCCTAATCAAGTGTATGCTTCAGGAATGTTACCTTATCAACACTATGACGAAACCACAAAGTATTTTGCAGGAGGAAGGATTAGAGATAAACCTGCAAACATTGCGTGCAAAGATCTACATCTGTATGATGTTAGGATTGGACAATACCTTACAAACAAATATGCACTGTGGCTAGACCTTCGTAGTACAGATGATGATTACCTTCATGGGTCAGGACGAACTGTCGAGAATGGTAGTGATGGGATTACAATTCAGATACAAAAGAAGGTTGAAACTGCTGCAGCCATTAACATATATTTGTACCTGATATATGACGCACAACTCAATATACAAGAGTGTAGACTAAGTGGACACATATATTAAAATTATATTGTGTATTAAAATGAACCAGAGCTTAATGACCCTTGACCCACACTGTGGATTGTTTTGTGGCGCCACAGGGTGTGGTAAAACTGAATTTGTACTTAACCTATTACAAACAAGATACATCCACCATTTTGAAAACATTGTAATATTTTGTCCTACAATCAAACACAACAAAGCTTATCACAATCGTTTATTCATTTGGACTGACAGCAATATATACTTAGTCGACCCTGAGAAAAAACTGAATGACTACCTACAATATTTTTACAAGCAATTTGAAGGACAGCCAACGTTGTTCATAGTTGATGACTGTTCTGCAGAGAAAGACATTGTCAAGAAGAGAAACACTCTAGCAGAACTTGCCTTCAGTGGCAGACACGCTAATGTAAGTGTATGGATTCTCACTCAAAAATATAATGCTGTACTGAAAGATTTTCGAGAACAGTTAAAGTTTATCTGTTTGTTTTACTGCAAGGATCGTGACAGCTTTGAAGACTGTCTCAGAGAAAATGATGTCATCCCAAATAAGCATGAACGAGATGATGTAAAAAATAAACTGAAATCAACTAAGCATCTGAAGCTCATTTTAAAGACAGATCAGCCCACAGGGTATGGGTTAGTAAATTGATGTAAATTAATTTATTCTTTTGTTTGTCCAATAAAAATGACAGACGGACAAATCATACAAGTGCTTGATATCTCACACTGTTTCAAAGATGTTATGCATTTTACTGACTTAATATTACCCAAACAGACTAACATAAGCCTTTCAGCACCATCAGAAATATATGCTACATATAGTGTGACTTTGGATTATGTCGATGAGCATCCAAATGTGGAGCACATGACAGTTGATTTAAAGACACCTACTTTTAAAGTTGATGATACCAACTATGGCTGGTTAGGGGAAGTTTGTTATAGCATATTTAAGCAACTACGCAAACTAAATGTTTATATTGACAGTGTTACAGTTAATAAAGTGGTATTACACAAGGTGAGTCAGCGGTAACATTTTTTCATTTATTATTTTGTCGGACAAATAAAAATGACGGACAATGTTCAAAACCCTGGCTCATCTGGTTTAAGAAACGTGTTTCACACAACAAACTTACCCATATCCAATACTAATAATGTCTATGAATCAATAGAAAACTCTTTTTCTGTCATACAACAAAATCTTCTTACAGGCAGTGTAAAGATTCAGATTGTTGCAAAAATCGAATTCACTAGGGTCGACGGTGAGGTGATTGTTTCGTACATATCAACAAGACAACACACTGTTAACACAAGAAGGGAACCGGAGGTGGAGAACGTGTTTAGAGACAGACTATTACCAGACTTCCTCCAGGCGATTGACAGTGCAAGAATGAAGGGGTCTGGTTGGCACGAAGGGCATGTACATGAACTGCAATTAAAGCAGTCTAGGTATCATCCTATATTAGGTAAAGCATGGTTGCCACTGCCAACAGAAGTAGTAAACAAAAAGGCTGTTGTTAACATTCAGAACAATGACAACTATTGTTTCATGTGGTGTGTGCTTGCTAAACTACACTTTGTAAAAATAAAACCTGAACGTGTTTCTAACTACACCAAATTTGTAAACGAACTCGATTTTAGTGGCATTGAGTTCCCTGTTAAAATAGAGGACATAGACTTGTTTGAAAAATTAAATCCTGGCATATCTGTAAATGTGTTTGTGTGGGATAATGTGTCTGTTGACAAGTTACAACCCATTAGAGTATCAGCACTGGCACCAACCTATGGTCAGTCAGAAGATAAGCATGTTGACATGTTGCTAATCGGAGATGACAATAACTTTCACTACACAATTATTAGGAATATGTCACGTCTAATTCATAATCATACAACAAAACACAAGGGCAAACAGGAATTTTGTAATAGATGTTTACAGAGGTTTTCCTCTATTGCTGTGGCACACAAACATGTTTTACACTGCAGGTCAGCTGATGACATTCAAACTGTACTTAAGTATCCAGAGCCTGGTAGTCAAGTGTATTTTAAGAACTATGGGAATCAGCAAAAGCTGTCGTTTGTAGTGTACGCTGATTTTGAATCATTGGTTGTTCCGTATGACGGTCCTGTTCCAGAGTCATTACCAAAGACTATAAAACTAAGTGACCAAGTGGTGTGTTCTTTTGGATACATTCTTGTTAGGTCAGATGGTTTGCATTCAGAACCTGTTATCTACAGGGGTGAAAATGCAGCATGTCTGTTTTTAACAGAAATGAGACAACTGTATAGTCAGGTAGTACAATATCTCACAACATGTCAGATGCCTTTGGTGATGACAGAAGAAGACAAATTAAAATTTGATACAGCTGAGACGTGTTGGATTTGTGAACAGCCTCTGGGAGGTGATAAAGTTCGTGACCATGATCACATAACTGGACGTTACAGAGGTGCTGCTCATAACAATTGTAACTTATTATTAAAAACAGATCCTAAGACATACAAGTTGCCAATCTTTTTCCACAATCTCAAAGGATATGATTCACACATTATCATGCAGGCTGTAGACGAGTCGTACAAAAACATAAGTTGTATTGCCCAGACAACTGAGAAATACTTGACTTTTAGGTTAGATAAATTAGCATTTTATGACTCTATGCAACATTTGTCTTTAGGATTGGCTAGTTTGGCAGAAGGACTGACTGAGTATCCAATAACAAGTAAATATTTTGAGCCAGACTTGATCAAGAAAGGTGTCTATCCATATGAGTACATTGATCACTGGGTTGTGTTTGAGGAAACAAGACTGCCACCAAAAGAGAAATTTTATTCCACACTAACTGGAAAAGGTATTTCTGACTCTGAATATCAACACGCACTTGATGCGTGGGGGAAGTTAGGATGTCAGACAATTGGTGACTACCACGATCAGTACTTGAAAGCTGACGTTTGTTTGCTAGCAGACGTATTTGAAAGTTACCGTGAAAAGGGTTTGTTACACTACAGACTTGACCCTGCTTGTTACATAACTAGTCCTGGCATGACATGGGATGCATTTTTGAAATCCAGTAAGATATCTATAGACCTGTTGTCTGATCGTACGATGGGTGAAATGGTGGAACGTGGATTGAGGGGAGGCATTAGTATTGCATCGAACAATTATGCCAGAGCCAACAATAAATATCTGGACACTTTGACCTTGCCGGGACTTTGACCCCTCAAGCCCGGGGTCAAGGTCATTCATTACGTACTTGGACGCTAATAACCTTTATGGCTGGGCGATGTGTGAGTTATTGCCCTTGAAAAACTTTTGTCTGTATGATTTGTCACAGTATGATGTAACAGAGTCAGGGTTAACTAACAATATTATGAATCTTGATCGAAACGACGCGAAGGGTTGGATCTTTGAAGTAGACCTGGAGTATCCACACCACCTACATGATTACCATAATGATTATCCATTAGCAGTTGAGAAAATGAGTATGACAGGGAAAAAAAGAAGACACTAAGCTTGTGCCAAATCTGAATGACAAATTCAATTATGTTTGTCACTATCGCTTGCTGCAGTTTTACATCAGACACGGGTTAGTACTAAAGAAAGTTCACAGAGGAATTCAATTTGATCAGAGTGCTTTCATGAAAGATTACATAATGAAGAACACAACCCTTCGTGCCAGAGACGGCAACACTGCATTTGACAAAGACTTCTTTAAGCTTATGAACAATGCCTGTTTTGGCAAGACAATGGAAAATCCTCATCACAGAAAAGATGTGAGACTTGTCACAACTGAATTGGGTGCAATTAAACTTACAGGCAAGCCACAGTACACAGGGTACAAAGAGTTTCATTCATCATTGTATGCAGTGTCACTCAAAAAAAAGATTGTTAAACTGGACAAGCCAGTATTCATTGGTATGGCAATTCTTGAGTTATCAAAACTGTTGATGCTTGAATTTTATTATGATTACTTCAAACCAAAATATCCTGAGTGTCGATTGTTATACACTGACACTGACTCTATGATCATTGATGTGCGTACTGAAGACTTTTACGAAGACATGAAAACAGAGTTACACATGTATGACACGTCTGACTACCCTAAAGATCACCCGCTGTTTAGCACACAAAACAAGAAAGTGCCTGGTAAGTTTAAAGATGAACTGAATGGTGTGCCTATAGTTGAGTATGTTGGACTGAGGTCAAAAATGTATTCTATACTGCACCAGAAAGGTAGTCAGTCAAAAGCCAAAGGAATTAAAAAAAACAGCAATAAAAAATAAAGACATTCGTCATGAACATTACAAGCAAGTGTTAGATGGTGCATTGATGCCTGATTATCCAAACAAGTCACTGAGATCAAATAAACATAATCTTGAAATGATCCAAACACATAAGAAATCACTTGCAGTTGGAGACACGAAACGTGTTTTTCACACTAAGGAAAAAGCTTATGCACCTGGACATTACAGGCTCAAGTTATCTGAAGACATTTGTGATGAACTGGTTGATGAATTAATTGACGACTTAGTTACTGAAATGAGTAACGGTGTCTGGGGGAATAATCTGTAATTCTTCTCTGACAAATGCCCTCTGGGGTGCAGGGTCATACAGATAATATATTGTTGCGTCTGGACCGGGGACTATTTTTTTTATATTGTGTACAGACGTTGACCAGATAGGGTCTGTTGCCCTGCGCTTCACGTCGTTCTCAGCCTCTCCTGGTTGATATAAATATCTCACCTGTTTAGTAAACAAGCTTGTGTCTGGCGCAAGCGGTGCCTGGGTTGACATTGTTTTTGGCTCTGTAATTGATTTCAATTTAATAGCATCAGCAGGCTTTGGATGTCCTTCATTGTTCATTGCTTTTATCACATGTGGTAATCTCTTAACCCACTCAGTGTTCCGGGTGTCATGCATGAGTTCCTTAGAATACTGGTAACTGAAAAGTCTCTCTGACAACTGTTTGTTAAAGTTCTCTACAATTGCCTGTGATCTGTGCACACCTGGAATGCCTCGTCTGACCAGTACACCATGCTTAGCAAATAACTGATTAACAGCACCTTTGAATTCAGATCCATCATCAACTTGTACTAGTCTGGGGTATCTTAAAGGGCCTCTTCTATAGATACTTGTTAAAGCTGTAGCAACTGTACTGGCTGTTTTGTCAGATATGGGTTCAGCGTCTTTATACCTTGAAGCAATGTCTACAACAGTCAGTGCATATTTGTATCGTTTCTTTCTTATTGTGTCATGGGGTAAGAACAGGAGGTCCATTTGGTGTGTGTCATTGGGGGTAGTGTTTTCAAAATGGGGTCTTGTTATCTTTCTTGGAGCAGGGAGATATATCTGCCAAATTGCTTGTCTCTGTAACCATTGCTTGACTTGATTGAGTGTTATATCACCGCCCACAGCGGCATGTAATTTCTGAATAGCTGTTGCTCCTTTCCAATAGCCTGATGGAGAGTAATATATTTTTGATAGTTTATTTTCGGCTGCCATTTTTTCTAGCAATGAAAACTCCTGTAAAATAAACAAATGTCATTCCCACTAGAACAAAGATTATCTCCCCGTTTCTTTGTTGTGTGCTTGGTTTGTAATAGTCACTTAGTTTCGGTTTTGGGATAGACATGTCTTCACCTGTGACAAGAAAATATTCCCTGATTGCTTCGTCTGTATTTGAAAACGTATGCTGTGCGTGGCCTTCAAGCCTGAGTTTTTCATTGATGAAATCAAGTTTCTCAATTCTATTCTTTTCATATTCCTGCTGGGCTTGAGCAAGTTTTTCTGTTGCCTCATTGTGACGTTTCATTTCCTCTGCTGATTCTTCTCTACCCATTTTTGAAAAGAGATAGTTTGAGCCACTGAAAGCCAATGCGTTAACCATCGCTCCCCCAATCATAATAGCTATCGTCGCCATATTTATTTTATTTACATAGAAACATTTTCTGGAATAATTCCCTGCTTGACAAGAAAATCTTTTGTCGCAATCGACGCTGTGACAACTACAATTAGCTTAGCACTGTCTTCGAAATCAAGTCTACTCAAGTCTGCTGATTTCATTTTGAGTAGACTTTTCCCCAGCATAGAATAAGCTACTGCTAATCCACTGATTACGGCAGAGTGATACACAAGGTTCATCATGTTCTTTGAGTCATTCATTTTCTAAGGCAAGAAAAATTAAAATAATATTTTTATTTACTGCATATAAAATGGGTCAACGGCTTTGGATGTTACTGGTAATGTGGCGACTTCTGGTTTTGTTTTTGGAGTGTCTGATTTTTTGGTCACTGTACGAGTCTGTGGTTTGTATTTTTTGTATAATTGATAACCTACGTAACCAAATCCGACAACAAATCCGGCAATTATATATTTTGTTGATTGAGGTTCGGGGTCAGGGTCAGGGCGAGGGTCAGACTTAGTTGTTTGTCTCTCACTTTGATGAGGGTGTGACGGACCTGGCTGTCCTGACGGTAGTGTCACCAATGATGTTATTGACTGTGGGTCAGTTACATGTACCTTTTGCAGTAGTTCTAACTTTCTTTGTTTGTTCAATGCAGCTACTCTCTTTCCAGCCTCAACCCTCCCCGGACTTTTAACCTTAGTCACAGTTTGAACCTGTGTCAAAACAGGGTCGGGGTTCGGTTGTGGAGTCATCTGGGTTTCGTCCATTTTCTTCTGCAGTAAAATTTATTTTTGAGAAATCAATATGGCTCCCAGTAACAAGAAGGGTTACGACAGGTGCAAGGTAATTTCCAAACTTGTAAAACATGACACATGCTAATTTGCCAATTGAACTTGAAACAATAGGATTGCTTTCAAGGTCGTGTGATAAACTGTCACTATCCACAGGTAGAAAGTGACTCACTGCTTTTGTGTATAGGCATACAAGAGATCGACTCAAATCACGTGTCATTAGTGAGGCAATGTGGTTCTCATATTTTGAATGAAGCTTGATTAGTTCGTCAGCCGTAAGAGATTCAATATCCTCTGTCATGTATTGTCTACCCAGATAAGCCTTTGATTTGCCTGAGACAATCACAGACAAAAGCCGCTGTTTTTTTGAGTCTAAGTCTTTGTTCTCTACAGCATTGATATCATTCAATAGAAAGATTTCATCAGGGTTCATTTATAATGTAATTAAAAAATTAAAACAAAAAACAAAAATTGTTATCAAGCAAAATCATGTTTTCTAGGAAGTACATTAATAGTAACTTTATACGTTTGTACCATTCAGCAAAATGTAGCCAATAGTTTTTGAGTTTACCCCAGACCAATATTGTGTCTCTCTCAGTGGGCTTATAAATGACATGTTTCACAGATTTCAATTGTAATGTCATGTACAATAACCCTGTCCTTTTAAGCAAACAAACCTGACACAGTATTGGCGATTATTGGCTTTGCAGTAAATTATAAATCACAACCTGGCCAAGTGAGGGCCAAATGAAACATCAGATGTAACATACTAGTTATCACACACGGCCTGTGCCGCACCACATATAGCCCGAGATAAGTTTTCAAAAGCCTGGATACGCAGTTACAGACAAGTAAAATAAAAATGGAACACTTACCTTTGAGCCAGGGCGGGGGAGCTGTTTCGACTTAATTAGTCTCATCAGAAAGGTCATAAACCCTTGACAGCTCATTGTAGATGAAAAATTTTCGTGGTCACCTATATGTACCAAAGACCAGATGTCCAAACCAAATGTGAATTGCTCTCGGATGTGGTTTGTGCGTGACTGTATGCTGAGCTGTGGTACATTCTATTCCAGGAAAAACAGACGCACGGGGTACTCCCGGGACTGAGCACAAAATCTCATACTCCGTGCATCTGTTTTCCTCTGACACATCACGCTAAATATGATATGATGTGATGTGTAAATTTGATGGTATGTTTAAAAGCCGAGAGCAATGTGAGTCGCTTAAATTTCGGTCTTCATAAGCGACTTATCATTGTAGAACTACTCTGATGTATCCATTGGTGCCACTTGTGGCTGCAGCTTTGTTCTGATTTCATTCATATATGCAAACACATTTTGAATTGCAGGGCTCCCTACAATTTGTGTTTTTTCTTCATCAAGAGCTTTGACTTTTTTTCCATTCAGCTCAATAGAACTCTTTTGATGACGGATCTTTTGATCCAATCTGCTGATATGTACTTTAATTTTCTCTATTTTGTTTTTAAGTTTGCTATGAAATACAAGCTCTTTTGCAAATGCTTCATCATTTGCTTCATCTTGGTACTTTATCAAAAAAGCTGAAGATGCTGTCATCTCATTTTCATTATCTGATAAATCTTTTTTAAACTCCTGTTCTTTATATTCTAGGAGTTTCAATTCATTTTCAAGATGCCTACCTTTTTTGTTACAATCGATAAGCCGCTTATGAAGAGTCCTGGATCGCGAAATCACATTTACTTCAAATGGTTGTGCCATGTTTGGTAACGCGTTGCTGTGCACTGGGTTATATATGAGAAAGCTCTAGGCATAGATTGGCCAAATTCTTTGAGCCAATAAAATTAGGCTGATGCAAGTCTGGAAAAGCAGACGCAATAGAAAGACAAACATGTTTGAACCTGGTTAACACTGCGCACAATCGCACACCTTTAGAATTCTCAGTGCAGACGGTTCAGTCATGTGTGAACACGACTAATATCCTTTCTCGAGTATATGTCTTGTATGACAAAAAGCCTTCCTGCTGCGTCATTCACTAAAATCTAGACTGTGTGTTAAATTTCTGAACAGTACACCACATTGTACATATACTAACACATGCACACAAACACACGCACGGACACACGCGCGAACATGCATATTAACATACACATAAACAAAAACATAAAGCCTACCTTGCTAAACACGTACACCCGTAACATCCCGGCATGGCGACACACAGACAGAGCTGGTTTTTCTCAAACATTTTTCAATTTCCAAACCAGCCAGCTAACTTTTCACAGTGCCAACACACATACAATTTCAGTACACTATGCGGCATAAACCCTTGCGTGAATAGATACGGCTTTTCCTGAGAAATTATGACTAAGCTGATTTCAGTGCAAACAGGCAGTTGATCGTGACTCATGACGGTACCAAGGGTAACAACACAAACATTAGTAAGCAGACGTCAGGCCTATTCAGCCAAACAAAAGAGCGACGACATTATCCCTTGAATATTATGTCGAAATTTTTATTCATAAATCTTGGGGGGGTCCATAAGTTGGGCAGACTATTCGAAACTGAAATGCTAATCTATACGTTGCTCGTGGCAAATGAACACGTCAAGACCCTCAGTCTCCTCATAATGTGCGTCCTAAGAGTACAGCTGACTGAAACGTTGTACAACGGAAGTCAAGCCTGGAGTCTTGGCGGCTCTTGAGGATCTGTTGTTTATGTACTCAGACAGGTGTCTGTTTAAAGCAGTGAGTAATGTGTCTATTTTCAGCTTGAAAGCGTAGTAACAGACTAAAACAAGTACACCATTTACGGGCGAGTGAACTATAGCTCGAGTCAGGCATCAGTTATGCACCCAAAAGAAATATCTTACAATCTGTGTGTGTGGGTGTTTGCGTGCTTGTGCGTGTGCACGTATATTTGACTTGTTATGTTTCAGAGTCGTGCTTAAACAGAGCCAATTCTATATTGTTTGCACTGAGCGGTCCCCCTGCCACAACACAATTCTATAGGCCTTTTGACGCGTGACGTGTGAATGGCGCTGTGAAAGCTTTTACCCAACTCATTGAAAGAGGGTTTGGCATTGAGTCTTGTCATGCGTGAACTGAAATGATATGTGTGGGACATAGCATGTGAGTTTTTCGGAAATCGACTCTGGCAGTATTGAGAGAAACGGTCATGTAAAAGTTAATGACCGTAATTAGTAATTAATTAAGGTCATTAGGTGTTGACAGAGACAATAGTTATAGAGAGAGAACAATAGAGTCCCGATAGATAATCAGATCAATAGAGCCGCATCAGTCATGCTTGTCAGTTTTTAAAAATCAAAGGGTTGATTCAGAATTAACGGGGGTAAAATTGGGGCCAAAAAATATGATATTAAAAAATGATGTAAATTAATGACTGATGCGGCTCTATTGAATTCATTGTCTATCGGGACTCTATTGTTCTCTCTCTCTGGGGTGCTTAACTCGCATAGACTTATGAAGGAAAAAAAAAACCACGGTGATTGTTCCCGTGCTGAACTTGCACAGACTTATCTATTATAGTGGAGGAAAAAACACTAAGCAAAATTCCTCTGGCCGACTCCAGCCTTCGTTGGCACGCGCACGGCCGACCAGAGGACTTTATGCTCACTGCGTATCCGCTTTGGAGCCACAGACCTGGCTGCGTTATATCTGATGTTATATTCTGATGTGCGTAACGCTGAGGCTGACCAGTACTAGCACCACAAGGATGATGGATGCGTCGCCGGCGCTCTGTGTGTCTCGTGAATCCGTGACCCGATACCGGGTAATCTGGCTTTGTGGGTCATAGCAGAGCTGAGGAGTCCTTGTCATTTTGTGAATATATACTGACTTCCATTATAAACGCGAAAAGTGTCTGCAAGTGTACCCGCAAACAAAGTGTCACCCTGACAGCAAAACAAGAAAATTTTATTTGTTGCTTACTTCAGATGTTCAGCCTACTGTCTGAGTTACCTTCACACAAAAATTGGATGCGTTATCGCCCATGCCTGGAGGACACAGGGTTTCATTAGTGGTGAAAAAATGCAAAAGTGGACACACTCTGTGAAGCAAGTTTCCTGTCAGTGATATGTTTTAACACACAAGTTGTGTGGATTGCTTATGATGTTATTAACTGCCTCAAACGAAATTTGACTCGAAAAATTCATTAGAGAACCAGAACTTCCGGTGCACATCATTTTCTTGATAAATCTTATTTGATTTAATGTGAATTACTTTCAAACCATATTTTATGCTCCAGTGACTGACACAGAGATTAAAAAAAAAAAAAAACACACACACACCCATATCCATTTGATCAGGTAAATATTAGCCGCTAACCTAAAAATAAAGAACTTTCTGATTTTCATGTTTGTAGGTCATGCTATTTATTTAAGTGCCTTTGACAAACGAAAAGTAGGTCAAGACCAAACAGGCCGGAGTTTCATGCACACGGACCCTAGTGACACTGCACATTGGTTGGCTTTCAGCTGTGTCCTTTGAGATGCTCTCTATTTCACTTTCAATATCCTGTGATGGTATTGTCACTGATGACGTCATAAGTCATCGATGTGCGATTTTTAAGACTAAACATTCTATTTGCACACGACATAACACACTATTCATAACATTTTCTAATAAATGACGTCAAAATAACCCGGATTAAAGCATATTTACGCAGAAAAGCGCTATGGTGAAAAAATCGCGTTTTTATTGCAAGTCAGTATAGATCTGAAGTCACTCATTTGTTCGAGTGCAATCTTGAGAATCCAGGGGGAAAACTGTTTTATATTGACAAGCAAAAGAAACGCGACTTTTTATGGAATCATCGAAAACACGAAATGGGGGGGGGGGGAGCGGGGGGGGGCTGGGGGGCGGGGGGGGGGGGGGCGGGGGGGGGGGGGGGGGCGGGTTGAGGAAGACAGAGTTTCTTGCACTTTCTAACCACTCACGGAAACATCTAAAATGAGGGATTTGGAGAGGAGAAGTCCAATTTCCAAAGTCTTCATAATCTTATTTCGCGCCAAATTGTCACTTACACGGTTGAACGCGAACACTATTGTTGTGTATTTGTTGGGATGGTGTTCGAACATGTGTGTTGTCGTTTATCTGCACTTGTCTTACTGTTTGTAATTGCCTTTCGCTGTTACTGTTGTTGCTGTTGTTCTCCTTCTTCTTCTTCTTCTTCTTCTTCTTCTTCTTCTTTTTCTTCTTCTTCGTCTTCTGTGTTTTTGTTTTTATAGTTTGCAAGGTGAATAAACGTTCAAAGGTCACGTGTGTCACCAGTCTAATATGGAAGACAGAGGAAACAAAACAATAATTGTAAAGCTTTACGCCGGTCTTGTTTTTGAAAACGCTTCACATAAATAATGCAATAAAACGAGGCGGTCAAGGTTTTTGTGAGATTCACTGGTCGACGTGACTAAACAACGTCGTCAGTCGAGGTCCGAACGCGGGGACAACAACTTTAGCGGATGCCACAGACCTTTTGATGGATGTCGTAAAACTTCCTTTAAAGTATAGAGACTGTTTAGTCTTTTATTGCACCTGTGTATAGGTCGTTTCACATCGGAGCCCACGATGTTTTTTCACGAATATCTCCGCAAAGAAACACTTTTCTATACCACTTTAACTCATTCTACCCCAGACACACCACAGCAAGATAAGGATCGACCATGATAGTTCAAGGGTGATGCCAGAATAGCTTGGCGCCTATGGGCCCCAAGCTATTCTGGCATCACCCTTGAACTATCATGGTCGATCTGTGCTCTACACTGCAATGCAGTCTTCAGAGAACAACGGCACAATTTGGGGATTTCGGTGTTGGGTTAGAATGAGTTAAGAACAGATATCACTTAGTGCCAATTGACCTGATATGAAATATTTTTACTGAACTCCCATGATTAGTCGTTTTTGCTGTACAGTCGAAAAAACTTGGTGAAAAGACAAGAACAAGCCGTTTTCAATACCCTAAAGAGAGCCCCGGCAAATTTAAACATCGAGGTGAAGCATGCATGCCTGCGCTATTTCAGGTTTGAAAATTTGTCATATTCACGTGAAAATGGATCTTTTTTATACAGATTTTTTTAATATAGCCGGGGTACATTTAGGGATGTCAAAGTAATCATTTCCATGAAAGAATTCCGATTTTTTTTACGACTGTACAGCCAAACTGACACATTGTTCGATTTTCTTATAAGTAAATCGTATTAGGCCAACCATCACTGAATGATATTTGTTCAAAGATTGGTATAGAAAAGTGGGTCTTTGCGAAGATATTTGCGAAAAATGTTCCCTCTGATGTCAGACGACCTAAACGTGTGTTGAATTCTCGTCCTGTAGATGGCCTGGCCCTAAAACATCATCGCTGGTGACGTTACGTTTACGCTGAACGACTCCCAACAACAAACGCGAGCAAAGCCACAGCTTGTCCCATAAGCACAGCAACACTCCAAACATCTCCAAGATGGAGGAAAAAACACACTAAGCAAAAAGTCCTCTGGCCGACTCCAGCCTTCGTTGGCCCGACCGAGAGGACTTTTTGCTCACTGGGAGCCACAGAACCTACCATTGAGCCGATCGTTTTATAGAATTTGGCCGTGTTCTTCACATTCCTTCTACTTCGAAGACAAGTAGCGACTAATCTCTATACCTGCTTGTTTGTCTATTTTGAATAAGGCTATTTACCCGAAATATTAATAAGTTCTATTGTAACTCTCTTTTCATCTTAGCGGGTTTCTTTATCCGTTGGGTTTTTCTCTGCATTTTACACACTTGGCAGTCACCTTTTTGGTCTGGATTATGTCCTCATAGTTGCGTTCGGGTGCAATTACGTACACTACGATCACGTTAGGTCACGTCGCATGGCATTTTGGCGCGGCCGGACAGGGGTCATACCCCCACGTCACTGTAAGGTCAAAGGTCAATGACCTAGCGTTTCATCGTCGGTTGGGGCTGCTTAGGTCAGCCCAGACCAGCTGCCTTGCTCAAGCTTTACTGAGCCCATTTGGCCCCGACGCACTACAACAGGAGACGGATCGACCATGATAATTCAAGGTAGTGCCAGATTAGCTGATTAGCCTGAGGCCGGAAGGTGCAGAATCACGGGCCTGCACGCACGCTTACACACCTTTTGCATGATGTCATGTTTGTGATCCGAAGCACACGCATACTAGAACGGGCTTCGGCAGAAAACAGCAACGTTGGTGTGTCACTTTCTGTGTTGTTTTGTTTTGTTCTGGTGTATACGCTGGCAACTTGTCGCCACAAACACTGGATTGTTCAGCGGCGTTGTGGGACATTGTGTGCCGTGTGCTGGTGGGCCGCTATCCTTTGGCTGTGGGTTGCGCATTTTTGTCGCGATGATTTTTGCACTTATCATCACGACAAAAAGCACTACCGCTGCAGGTATCATCGAGACAACAAAAAAAAACAAGATGGGATGAACCATAACCCACAAAGTCCCTTCAGTCAATATTAGAGAGCTGTCCTCGCTGTCAATGGTCTCTACCTTTTGTCTTTGACCTGATTCTGATGTTGAATTATCTCCTATTGAAAAAAGTCTCGCAGATCTGCCAAAGCGTCAGTGAGCTTCTATAAGGGGAACAGGACATACGCTTCATTTGATTTGTCAAACGTCATTTGTCATTACGTAAATTTTAGTTTTTACGTAATTTTATATTTTACGTGATATAAGTTTCACTTTTGCTTTATAGCCTTCAGAAAATGGTGACAAAACTAGTACTTCACGGTACAATTTCAGTCATGCTATAATTTGTGTGAAAGCAGGTTGACTTTACCTAGCTACATGATATACTAAGTACACGCAGGTGGTCATGCTCTTCTGAAAGGGCGTCGATGTGTGTGTGTGCGTGTTAGTGCGTGCGTGCGTGCGTGCGCGCTCCAAACATCTCCAAGAGGCATAGATCTTCATGCGCCTGAAGGGCGCATGAGGATTTATTCCTCCTGGAGATGCGCGCATGTGTGTGTGTGTGTGTGTGTGTGTGTGTGTGTGTGTGTGTGTGTGAGAGAGAGAGAGAGAGAGAGAGAGAGGAGAGAGAGAGAGAGAGAGAGAGAGAGAGAGAGAGCCGTGCGCGAGAGAGGGGATGACGTCATATTTAGAGTATTAAGTCAGTGTCTGCGTGGTGACGGAGTTGCCTCTTTTACGTCACCGCCACTGTCTGACTTTCTCTAGAAGTAAAGGTTTTTTAGTGTTTTAATTCTTTTCTGAAAAGAATTATTTTTTACTAAAGAAGTTGAAAGGATACAAAGCTGGTTAACAAACTCATCCAATGTCTTTCTACAAACAAGCTATATGCAAAAGTTCAAGTAAATATGACAACAATTACGGACTCTAATCTGATTCAACCGACTTCCTATAAACGCTTGTTTATGTCTTCAATAGGAAGCTCTCTTAGCCACCCACTTAAGAAAGTATTTCGCCAAGTTTTAAGCTTGTGTGTACAGAAATATCGGTATTCTCTTGTTTACATTTACGCACACACATGGCATACATACGCACATACTAACGCACATACGGCGCTTCGCGCCAAATGTACGTTCAGCAGCGAGGTTAGCGTAACTAGACATGACGTAATTTGTATCTTGTTACTTCAATTGTTAGAGGTTTAGCCTGCCCGCCTTTGACATCATGGACATGCTATTAAATTCGCCCCACCACGACCCGTCCTAAAAAGTCCCTTCTATAAACAGAAGGGACTTAAAAAAAAACGGTACCGAGTTAGGCTGTCCATACCGCTTTTGGTCGCGATGACTTCTGCAGGAATGATCGCGACAAAAACCGCTACCGACAGCCATATGGTTAACGTCTACCTGCCAATTCTACACCAGGCTAATCAATTTTCGACTGAGGGAAACAAAAAATACACTAAAGACAATCTAACCCTTTGGCGTCCCTGGCGACAACGCTCGGGGGAAAACGGTGTGTTACTACGGTATCATCAGTAGGATTCAAGGAGTGAAAGAGGTTAACTTCTTATAATCTCTTAAAAAAGTGATATTTCTATGCGAAAAGATCAAAATTAGACCCATCGATTTTTGTACTGACTTATGCAGACTTCCGGCAAAGAAGACAAATAACCCAGTGCGCAAAGGCCTTCGGGCCGATGTCGGCCGCTGGTGGCCGATGTCGGCCCGATGATCTTTTGCGCATTGGGAAGGTTTTGCTTCAAAACGTGCTTTTCGTGCAATGCAAGAATCAGTCTGCATTTATTTTCCGGGCCAGAGTGAAAAAAAATAACATAGACTAAATAACAAGAACAAGAGGCTGACTTTATATTGTTTTTAATTGTTAGCCCGGCCAAATAATCAAAAAACATCCGCCGATATGGCGCGTTCTTGTTGTCTGCGCGTCAACTGTAACCAACGTACCAAAGCGGCACAGTGGACAAATTTAGCTATGTTTGCAAGTCTTATCACGGAGATGAATTTGACATCTGTGCTTGAAACACAGAGGTCAAATATAGTTCTGATGTAAGAGTCCGCTTTTCTCCCTGCGTCCTGGCGTGACATTGCCGGGCCGCCATGATGGATGCCGGGCTTGTTGGCAAGTAACACGCTGCACGCGCTTTACGTCAGAGCGCACGAAAGAAACATGCCCTAGCGATAAGTGGAGCGTACGAAGTGTAAGAAACATCCTCCCGTTGGTTAACCCATTTTACCCCAAAGAGGTGTGACCTGACGCCTAGTATGTTCCAACTCAATGCAGGAGGAGGCCGACCGACCATGATAATTCGAGAGTAGTGCCAGATTAGCTTAGCGCCGTCAGGCGCCAAGCTAATCTGGCATTACCCTTGAATTATCATGGTCGATCCATCTCATAGTCCTGTGTCAGGATTGAATGGGTTAATCAGAGCAGGAGAAACAAATAGGTATGTGTGAAATTAGGGCGTTTTACTCAACAAAACTAGAGCTGAAAAAGTACACCGAGCCGGTGAGCAGTAAATGGCGGGTCAGTCCGACGCCGGCCTAAGCTGCCACGCTCACGGCCGTGCGCTGGCCAATTATTTAGGCCTAAGTCGGCCCGACGATCTTGTGCTCATCGTGGGTGGGTGAGCTTCAAAAGCAGCTCCTCAGTGAACCTGGTTCGGCTGCGCATGTCATTGTCGGCTCGGCCGGTCTGCCGGTCCCGCATCTTTTCGTTTGTCTCCAAGTCTGCAAGCAGATTAGTCAGCTAACCCCGTCACTGCCGAGAAAAGGTGAACGCGATCCAACTGCAAGAGGCATAGATCCTCATGAGCCCCGCAGTTGCGGGGGTTTATGATGATCTATGCCTCTTGCTGAGGACACTGTGTATCCATGCTGTTTGGACAGTGGTGGCTTTTGGTCGTTCAGTGAACAGTAACGGTTTTCAGAAATAAAAAACGTGATTGTACGTCCGTTCACAGGGAAGGGGTTAAGGCACCATTACGTGTAAAACTGAAGACAAATTTCAGCACCATTAACTCATTCTACCCCAACACCGAAATCCCAAAATTTTACCGTTGCACGTTCCTCTGAAGACTGCATTGCAGTGCAGGACACAGATCGACCATGCTAATTCAAGGGTGATGCCAGAATAGCTTGGCGCCTATAGGCGCCAAGCTATTCTGACATCACCCTTGAACTGTCATGGTCGATCCTTATCTTGCTGTGATGTGTCTGGGGTAGAATGAGTTTTAAAAATGGTGTTCCTTAGGCCTTGTCCGCGACACGCCTAATCAACTTCTACGACAGTTGGGGTACTTGACGCAACAAGCGGCACACGTGTTTATACTGCGCAGCCTTTAGCGTGTGAATCCGCTGCTGCTCGTTGTGATGAAGCTCTATACCTCGCATAAAGTTCATAATAATAATAATAATAATAATAATAATAATAATAATAATGAGTATTTATATAGCGCTTAATCTTACTCAAAAGCTCTAAGCGCTTTACAATCTGTACACAAAAATAAAAATACAATGACATATGCACATAACAAACAAAGCACAATGCCCGAACACACCACTTTTACAATAAACTAAATAACAATACATACATAATAATTTATATTCTAATTAACATTCAGTCTAAACGAGGAGGATTGCAGAACTACAACTAAGGCATCAAACACTGGCAGTTATTCAAAGTAAAGCTTGAAGAGGTGAGTTTTCAACGACCTCTTGAAGTCAGAGACAGACTCACTGTTTCTGACCTCAAGAGGAAGTGTATTCCATAACACTGGGGCTTGATAAACATATAAAAGTTCACACAGGGATTCTGCACTGTGCTGTCGTGTCAGCGGCTTTTTTGGGTGACAAATATGCCGTGTATTCACGAGTTCCGTGCGTTTTCGTTTGCGAGTTCAGTGATTCGCATGGAGTTTTATGGCGCAGCTCAGAGCTCAAGAGTAATTCGGCACGTGCTATTCTGTCATAGAGGACGAACGTATGTTGGATACAATAGCCGTATTCCAAGACTCTGAAACCGAGATTTCAAGTACGTTTTTATATGTATTATCGACAGCTAGTGAGTTAAATGTAGTATGTGTTAGTACGATTTAGTTCGGTTGTGTACCGTTGATTTGGTTCAGTTATGTTGGTTTAGAACTGGTTGAGATAACCGAGGAGTTTTCTATATAATTCTATATAATTATTTACCAGAATGGGTAACTAAGGAATGTAATGTGTTTTGCTATGAGTAGGTTGTTTACGAAGGCAGTACGTGGGTGTGTTAGGTATAATCTTTTCCTATGTACGAATCAGTGTGTGTGTGTGTGTGTGTGTGTGTGTGTGTGTGTGTGTGTGTGTGTGTGTGTGTGTGTGTGTGTGTGTGTGTGCGCGTGCGTGCGCCGCGCGCGTATGTATGTAAACACGAGAATCTCCGATGTTTGTGTACGTACAAGCTTGAAACTTGGGGAAATGCTTTGTTCGAGCCGAGGGGTGCCTAGGAGAGCCTTCAAGCATATTAAAATTGCATGTCTCATTGAAGGGTTAAAAGAACCGTTTATATAAAGTCGGTTGTACCGCATTAGAGTCCGTAATTTTTGTCATATTCACTTCAAAATTTTGGGATATAGCCAGATTGCAGAAGGACATTGGATGAGTTCGTTAGCCAGCTTTGTACCATTACAACTTCAGTCTTCAGTAAAAAAAATTAATTCTTTTCAGACAGTTCTATACAAATATCCAATGCGCAAAAGGCCATCGGGCCGGCGTCGGCCGTAGTTGGCCCGCGCACAGTGCTGCGCGGGCCAACGTCGGCCGACGTCGGCCCGATGGCCTTTTGCGCACTGGGATAGTCATGCAGTTTAACGAAACTGACTCGCATGTCGGTGCAGATTATCGGAATAGTGCCGTTTGACAATACTGATGTCGTGTTTATCAGCTCGGATGTCTCTAAGGGAGGTGTAGGTGTGTAACTGGATTCAAAACACCCTCATTAAATCTTAGCCGACTGAAGCCGTCTAAACTACATATTTCTAAACTTGAAGCAAAGTCTGCAAAAAACAGCTGGCGCGCACAGAACAGCAGTCCTGCGGCAGACAAGAGGATAGAATCTCACGATCTCCTGCAAAGGCTCATGAGAATCTATGCCTCTTGCAGATGGAAGTGCACTGGTTGCGAGGCCCCCTCCTCCCTCTCCCACGCTCCTCCTCCTCCAGCCACTCTCAGGCTTTGACAGCCTTGTGACGGCGCCGCAGCATTCCGAGACTGCAGTGGTTCCAGAAATAGACTCCAAAAGCTATCCGAAATCAGACGAGAACGGAGACGAAAGCTAAAAATACTACCACCCGACTTGAATAGACGTAGCTGCTTTACCAGACGAGAGGAAAATCTGTGGCCATAGCCTCAGCCGCATGCCAGAGAAGGAGGCTTTCTGTCGTTCCGACGGCCTTCCTTCAATCACAAATTTTAGCAGCTGGTGCAGAGAGAGCACGACAGTCGCTCGTGATCCCCTGGACCTATCTACAAGAGGCATAGATTCTCATGAGCCCCTGCTGTCGCAGGGGCTCATGAGAATCTATGCCTCTTGCTGACCAAGTTGGGGTCCATTTACACCCTCAGAGGGTTGGACTGTCTCATGTAACTTGAAGAAGACTCGTCGACTGAGAAGGCGAAAGAAGAAGATGGGGAAGTTCCAGACAGATGAGCGGATGCTTGTTGGCAATAGGGATATCTAAAAAAAAACTTTTCAGTCACGGCCAGACCCGTACAGACCCGTTTTTTACTGTCGCAAGGGACGCAGATTGTGAGGAGCCCTTCGCCGTCAGACTGGCCGTTTTAAAATCCATGACCGCAAAACCAAACAATTCACGGGGTAATGTAACGTGTAGTACCGGCAGTACCCCATACGTCTTCATATCCTTAGTATTGACGACTTACTTGTACGTGATTGGGCAGGAAGCGTGTTGAAGGGCACCTCAAACTAACCCAACAAACATCACTGTCACGGTCGCGTGAGTCATTATTGACCTTCAAATCGTTTCCCTCAGGGTGCTTGATGAAACTTATCCATTCCTATCAAATGACCACACTAGCACTGAGACAGATCGGCAAGCAGCACTGACTCGCGGTAAGCAGGTGAAACTGTGAATAGCCGCTGGCAGGATGGACAGAGAAGAATCGACTGGGCGGGCAGGACAGCCATGTCGTCACAGGAAAACCGATTTTCTTCATTGCGAAGCAGGATTCGGATACAAGATAGGTGCTATTTTTACCAGCAACATACATAGCTCCTCATGAGCCCCTGCGACTACATGGACTCATGAGAATCTATGTCTCCTCTATGTATTCGTGAGGCCGAATCTTGCAAACGGAAGGGATTAGCTGAGAGGGCCAGTTGCATGAGTGAGCTTAGTCCTGCGCCAGTCGCTAAGCAAGGTGCTCCGCTATAGCGGAGCACCTTGCTTAGTGGCTGATGCAGGACTATGCTCACACGCGCAACTGACCCTAGGAGCGGTCAGCGTCTCTCCCTCCCCCACATCCCCCTGCCCTCCCCGCCTCCCCCACCCACTCCCCATTTGCTCCAAAGCCCCCGGGGCAATGCGACCACGCAGGTCTGTCCAGTTCGATGGCATTCCGGCAGGGCCCGCTGGACACGAGGTCACACGCGTGCAGAATGTGGTCAGCCAGTTCCAGAGACGACTGAGCTTCCACCGGCCTAGTGCGCAAAGGTCCATAGGGCCGTGGTCGACCGCGTTTGATCCTGCGCGCAGCCAGCCGACATTGGTCCGACGACCCTTCGCGTACTGGGAGACGATAGGGTTTTCTTTCCTCAGTCTCGCTAGCTAGTCTGGTTGCCACGCCCACCCCTTGTCGTCCGACATGTCTCGAGGAGTCCTTGACCAGACAGCGCAAGGGCCAGTTGCTTGAGTAAGCTTAGTTCTGCGCAAGCCACTAAGCAAGGTGCTCCGCTGTAGCGGAGCTCCTTGCTTAGAGGCTAGCGCAAGACTAAGCTCAATCATGCAACTGACCCCATGCCTCGTATCCGTCCACTCAATCTCCAGTCAACGCCACAGGTTCGTCTGCAAGAGGCAAAGACCTTCACCCCTTCGCTGATGAGATAAACTGACATGCTCCAGCCGCACAGAGATATAGATCCTCATGAGCCGAGCCAACTGCGGGGGCTGATTGAGAATGTAAGCCTCTTGATGACACCATTTTGTATCCATGTTCCTTAGGCGACGACTGACTTGTGCTTTTTGACTCTGAATTAGCGAACATGTCAAAAACAAGCTTTTGCGATGAACCCTGCCTGGCAGTGAAGATTAACCGTTTGGCTTTCGGTAGCGCTTTTTGTTGCGATGATTCCTGCAGGAATCATCGCGACAAAAAGCGCAACCGACAGCCAAAGGGTTATTGCAACATCGCAAGCTTAAGGGGTTTATGAAGTTACAAGTTACTGTCTTAGGCCGAACCGCATGCACACCCCAGTCCACCGTTCACAGTCTCCTTCAGTGAACGTCCTTCGTCCGCAAAATAGATGTTCATGTCCCTCGACAGGCTGCGTGAGTTCATAGCCGGATGCCGGTGTGTGATTGTGGATCTTATGGCCGAAGACCAAGACGCGATGAAGCTATGCCTCGATCCCTCTTTCAAACGAAAAGCGAGCATCATCATCATCATCATCAGTCCCTTGCCCGAACTGGGCGTTGGGGGGACTGAAAGGCAGCAGCAACAGACAGTGCTCTCCACTGAGTTCTATTTTGGGCGGTGGCAAGCAAGTCTGGCATCTCGAGTTCGGTCCATTCTTTTATGTTTGCGACCCAACTCTTTCTCTGACGACCTCGCCGACGACTTCCTTCGAGAGTGCCTTGGAGGATAGTCTTGGACAAGGTGTTGTGTCGGGTCACGTGGCCAAACCAAGCAAGCTTGCGCCGTTTCACAGTTGCCAGAAGGGGTTCATGTGGGCCCACCAGGGAAGTGACGATGCTCCGTACATATTCGTTGGTCTTGTGCTCGCGGTACGAGATGCGGAGCAACTTCCTCAGGCACTTGTTCTCAAAGGCCTGGATTTTCTTTTCTGAGTCTGCAAGCAGTGTCCATGTCTCACAGCCGTAGAGTAGAATAGACACTACGAGGGACTTGTAAAGCCTGTACTTGATGGTGAAGCTGATGGAGTTACTTCGCCATATCCTGTCCAGCCTGGCCATTGCGGATGTTGCTGTACCTATCCTGATACGGATCTCTGCTATGCAACTACCGTCTTTGGACAGGGTGGCTCCCAAGTACTTGAAGCTATTGACCTCTTCTAGCTTCTGGCCGTTCATGTGAATGTTGCTGCTGCTGTCGCTTGTGGTGTTGATCATCACTTTGCTTTTATCCGTACTGATCTCCATGCCATAAGACCCTGCGCTACTTGAAAGTTTGTCTGTCAGGTTTTGGAGCTCACTATTGCTGCCTGCCATGAGGTCAATGTCGTCTGCGAATCGAAGATTGCACAGGGATCTGCCACCAATAGAGATTGAAGTATGGTGGTCGTGGAGGGTTTCCTGCATGATCTTCTCCAGGAATATGTTGAAAAGGACAGGAGAGAGCAGGCATCCTTGACGGACACCGATCGTCGTCCTGAAGAACTCGCCTGACTGATTGTTAAGTAGAACTGTGCTGCAGGCGTTCTTGTAAAGCGCTTCTATCATTTGGATCAGTCCCTCCTCTATGTTGAACGATCTCATGACTTGCCAGAGTCCGTCGTGCCAGACGCGATCAAATGCTTTCCTGAAATCAATGAAGTTGTGGTAGAGTTCGCGCTGATGCTGCAGATGTTTCTCGATCAGGACGCGGCAGTTGAAAATCTGCTCTACAGTGCTTCTTCCAACTCTGAAGCCAGCCTGTTCTTCTGCCAGCAGTTCCTCGGCGAAAGTTTTGAGGCGGTTGAGAATGATTCTAAGCATTACTTTGCTAGGGTGACTTATCAGACTGATAGTTCTGTAGTTCTGGCACTGTTTCAGGTTTCCTTTCTTGGGGAGCGGGATCACTAGAGACTGTGTCCATTCTACTGGCCATTTCTTTTGCTCCCAGATCTTTTGACAGAGTGTAGTGAGGACCTTCGTTGTTACTTCTCCTCCATGTTTCAACAGTTCAGCAGGTATGTTGTCTACACCTGGAGACTTTCCTCCCTTCAGGCCGCGTACGGCTGCTTCCACCTCTTCAGCTAACACTGGCAGGTCTTCAGCCTTCCTGGCCCCAGCCTGGTTGTTTTGGAGGATGCTGGTGTCAGGCTCAGTCTTGTAGTTATACAAGTCTCGGCAGTACTCAGTCCATCTGTTTAGTACAGCAGTGTTTTCCGTAAGGAGTTGGCCGCTGCTGTCTTCGATGACTGTGGCTGTTCGCTGTTGAGTCTTGGTGAGGGTCCTTAGCGTTTCATAAGCCTTCTTGCTGTTGCCGTTTGCCATGCCCTCTTCCACGCTACAACACTGGTCTTCAATCCAATCTTCTTTGGCTTCTTTCATCCTCTTCCTGATCTTCTTGTTGACAAGTCTGTACTTGTTTGCTGATGTGAGGTCTTGGCCTCTCTTTTTCTTCCAGGCTCTCCTCTCATCACAGAGATCGAGGATGTCATCGGTGACCCAGGGCTGTTTGCGCTTCCTCTGCTTCCCCAGCACTTCTTCTGCTGTAGAAAGTAACACCTCTTTTATATTTCCAGCAAGGGTGTCTACGTCGCAGTCCAAAGTAGCCAAGGCTGCAAATCTGCCTCCCACCTGGGCTTGGAAGAGCTCTTCTACTTCCAGGTCTTTTAGCTTCTGGAGGTCGAATCTGATGCGAGGGCTCTTGCTATCTCGTTTCAATGCCAGCTTCAACTTGAGGCTAGTAAGGACGAGGTTGTGGTCGCTGCCAATATCAGCGCCAGGAAAGGACCTCGTTTGTGCTTTGTTAATGCTGGATTTGAATCGTCGAGGCAGCAAGATGAAGTCAATCTGGTTATGGACCAGGCCACCTCACTTAATGAACGTGTTAGCTTAACGCGGATACAATGCCCGGACATACGGTTACGCACTTTATAAACAGCGACAGCTTTCATTAATTACATCTGCCGCTGTATTTAATTTTAATAAAGCTTTAAGCTCTTGACTACCGGGACACAATCAGACCCCCCCCCCCCCCCACCATCTGCAAGAGGCATAGAACCTCATGAGCCCCCTCAGTCGCGGGGGCTCATTAAGTTCTATGTCTCTTGCTTGCTTTAATTTCTATCCGTGCTCGTTGGACGGTTGGGTTTGAAAAACGAAGATTGATTGTGTTGCTATTTTTTAAGTGCATGACTGCTGTAGACACGTATACTGTGCTTAAGCACATTTATGTGTGGAGTATGTAGGCAAGCCGAGCTTCAGATCAGCCGACGACGAAAAGGCAGTCAGTCCTCAGGAGAAATGCCAAGCGCACAGCCCGGAGTTGCGAAAACAATTAGTCTTACGATGTTGTGCACGTGTTCCCTGGTGTCGTACACTGTGGTTCCAAGTCCCCAGCTTGTACCTTGCACGAGCGCCTCGTCCATCACAGCGTCTGGTGTCCTAGCTTATTACCCGCAGCATGGGCATGTCGTCGGGCGAAATTTCCGTCCAGAAAAAGCATAGGGGTTCACGACGAGACGTGCCTCTTGGGGCTCTGGTCGGGCCTCATCAAGTATCTGGGCTTTCGCCATCAGCGTGAGGAGATCAGCCGGATTCCGTATGCAGCTAAGACGGCGGCGAATGAAAGCGGGACAGCTGCAAGAGGCATGGATCCTCAGATGCCCCTGCAGATTGCAGATTGCAGGGGCACATGAGGATCCATCTCTCTGGAGGGCAAGGTCCAGTTGCGTGACTAAGCTCACTCACGCAGCTGACCCCAGTTCCTTGGCACATCTGGGGTTTCTCATGAGAAGGAAGCTATCTGGATTGAGCAGCTGGCAACCAATCTTGTCCTGTGCAGGCAGAAGACAGTAAGTCCATTTTTTGTGAAAAGCGAAATTTTCACTGAATCACGATGAAATTCGCGCATTTCACAATACTGGACTTACTGCCTCTTGCTTTCGGAGGGCAGAACTCGGCACACCACCCATAGTCCACTCGCTCCATCATCGACATAGTCAATGATCCCCAGACGCCCCCGTGCGGCTTGTAGCTGCCCCAAGAATATATTTCCTCCTCGCTAACGTGTCCCAGCTGCAACTATATCTCAAATCCTCATCTGAAAGCGATGGTGGGGGTGTTCATCTACAGACTAGCCAGACACAGGTGGGACTGGAGGTCCGTGTTCGCCGATACGTGTCGCCATCTCTCAGAGTGACGTTGGGTTTGTTTTACACACCTGTGGCGCATTTACCACATCAACTTTTCCCCTCCTCTTCTGCTTTAATTTCTTATTAAGGAGAGAGCTGAACCAATTAACCCTTTAGGCTTTCTGTAGCGGTTTTTGCCGCGATGATCCTATCGGAATCATCACGACAAAAACCGCTACCGACAGCCAAAGGGTTAACAAAACACATTTTACCGTAAACTTTTTCATCTGAGAGACATCACAGTAAACCGCAGCTACACTGTCGAGGAACCATGACACCTTCATGCTTGGTGGTGCTTCAAAGTCAAGTCACTGAAGTAAAAAACAAATCTGTATTTATCCCACGTGGGGGCAATTCAAATCTGACGTGCTCAAAATCGTAACAATTTTTTTTTTTAAATATAGACAAAATTGTGGACACAGAGTGGCTGTGACAGTTCAAGGTTATATTCACGGCGATTTATATTTTGCGATATTACGAATCCCCCCAAAAATAGCAGTCACGTTTCACGATGGCGGAAGACGATGTAAGTGAGCAAAGGCTATCGGGCCGACGTCGGCCGCCGACTTCGGCCCGATGGCCTTTTGTGCATTGGGAAGGTGCTGCTTGAATTATAAGCTCTTTTCACTCGCCAAAAACTCTACAAACGGGAGTGGGGGGTGGGGAGTAGAGAAGGGGTGGTTGGGGTGGGGTTAGCTGGGACTGCGACACAGCATAACATTCTTCAACTGCCTGGAGAATCAAACTACGTGGAGGGAGAGGGGGGGGGGGGCAGGGGGGGTAGGGCGAGGGGGGGGGGGGGGGGGGGTTGGGTAGTCGGATGTTTCTGAGTGGAATTTACAGTGTGACAGAAGACTTTTCATGTTTAACGAAATTACCAGAACGGTCACTATTTTTTTCTTTCTGACATCGGGTTGTACGGCTCTAGAACGTAAGAGCCAAAATCACAGACCCGTTCGAAATGAGACGAAAGGTATGAACTAGTTTAACCATTATGTCATTGTGCACTACAAATGTAGGTAGCCGTCCCAATACGCAAAAGGCCAGCGGGTGTGTTGTAATTTCAAGTGTGTTGTAATTTCGTCCAAACCATGACGGAGCAGTGTCTTTGAAGAACTATTGAAGTGCCGGTGGTGGCAGTGTGTGTGTGTGTGTGTGTGTGTGTGTGTGTGTGTGTGTGTGTGTGTGTGTGTGTGTGTGTGTGTCTGTGTGTTTGCGTGTGTGCATGCGTGCGCGTGTGTGCGAGCATGCGTGCGCGTGTGTGCGAGCGTGCGTGAATGCGTGCGTGTACGTGGGTGTGCGTGTGTGTGTGTGTGTGTGTGTGTGTGTGTGTGTGTGTGTGGGTGTGTGCCATTCGAACGTGTGTGCGTGCATGTGTGCGCGTGTGTGTGTACGTATGTATGTGCCGCTTGCGTGCGCTTGCGTGTATGTATGCTTGCATGCGTGCGGCCTGTGCGTGCGTGTGCATGTGTGTGTGCGTCTGCGCTGAAACGTCCGTCCGTCCGTCCGTCGGCCGTGTGCGGACAAAGGCAAAGATAACATGGTGTATGTGAACACAGCCAGCTACATCCAGAACACGGCGCCGCACGTCGCACTGAGAACACAAGCACTGTCCTCACACTCTCCACGCCAAAGGAAAGCTAAAGCTGTGGAATTTTGACCGATAGCTCAACATTGGTGCTTCATGTGCTTGATATCTGTGTTCGTATAGTAGGACATGATTCGAACTTAAAAGCGTGATGCCTAAAGACTTTGGTGCCTGAATTGGCGCCGCCAAACTCCGGCATCAGGCACCAAACTTGAGCTATCATTGTTAACCCAATTTACCCCAAGGCCGCTTTCCCCAAAGTTAGAGGTGTCACCTAACAACTATGTACCAGTTGCAGGAGATGGATCGACCATGATCCTTGAAGGATAGTGCCAGATTAGCTTGGCGCCTGACGGAACCACAGGCTAATCTGGCACTGTCCTTGAATAATCATGGTCGATCCATCTACTGCTGTACCAGTGCGTCGGGGCTACATTGGTTATCCCATGTCATGCGAACAGAGGCGTCAAGGTCACGGCTCTTGAGCTATCTCAGTCACGTCGTGTCCAGCAAATTATTTATACGTGCGCATCTAACCCCCTCACTGCCGGGGAAAAGTGAACGCGATCAGCTGCAAGAGACATAGATCCTCATGAGCCCCCGCAGTCGCGGGGGCTCATGAGGATCTATGCCTCTTGCTGACTCCACTTTCTATGTTTCTGGGACGGTAACATATTTCAAAAACACAATCTACGACCCGAGTCTCTTTTAGTGAAAACCTTCATTTTCTTTCACGGTAACATTGTACCATTTTTTTTCCACTGAGAAAGTGAAAGGGGCATGTAAAGTTACGGCACGAGTGGCCAATCAAAATGAATTACCGGTCACACGGGGCAACCAGGTGTGCTTGAGATGACACCGACAAGAGACCGCGGCGTGACACCTTGCCCTCACATTAGTACACATGACAGGTGCCTACTACATAACGCGCGTGGCAGCGGCCGACCAAAGGTACCTCGGTTCAACAGGATACTTAGCTAATGTAACATATCCACCCGTCAGACGGACATAGTGAGAGGTGGATCGGCCATGACAGTTCAAGGGCGCCAAGCTAATCTGGCACTACCCTTGAACTGTCATGGCTGATCAGAGGGCGGTTAAACAGGGACGCCTCCCACGAAAAATTCCAAAACCATTGTCAGGTGCGATTTTTTTTTTAAAAAGGTGGTTCTAAGACAATGCACAAAAAACTCTCTGAATCCAAAAGGCAGCGCAGCAGAATCAAAATTTGCACTGACTCTTTTCTGTACGCGCCCCATCTGATAATGTCTGATTTTATACCAAGGTCGACCTAGGGTTGCTTTGACGTGGCAACTTTGCGTGGCGAGCCCGCAGACACCACAAATGGCTCTCACGTCAGATCCAACCCTGTCACTTTAGTAGACTGGAAATCAAAGTGGATTAAAATTGCTCGTGCTTCGATGAAAAAAGTGGATTAAAGCCCGAACAAACATGCGATATCGCATGTTTGTCCGGGCATTTAATCCACTATTGTCGTCGAAGCACGTGAAATCGCATGTTTTTTCCCGGGGTTTTAATCCACTGTATTCGTCAAAACACGTGCAATTTTGACTTGCGGAACTTGAAAAGTATGTTGGCCCACACCCTCAATCCAGATCGGCTGGGTGTCACACTGGCGAAATCCAAAGGGACTCCGAGACGATCTGGCGTTAGGGCCGGAGGGTCGATTTTGATAACATCAGCCCAGTAAGTGTAGGTTGTGGTTCCGGCCGACCAGTGACATAGCTGCGCGTGCGCGCGAGACAGGCGAACTGAAATAACGCGCGATGACAGCCAGCAACTGATATACCCTTGTCATGATATTAATTAACCCATTTAACCCCAAGGCCACATTTCCTAAATTTTGGAGGTGTCCCTTAACGATTATGTACCAGTTGCGGGAGATGGGGATGGACCATGATAATTACAAGGGTAGTGCCAGATTAGCTTGGCGCCTTCAGGGCGCAGTAGGGCGTTGGGGCTAAATGGGTTAATGCAGTCTTGGGAAGTTCGACGTAAGGGCCTAGTGTACGTGTAAAAAGCGAGTGACTATTATATTATGTGGCCTGAAAGTCCTGGTTTTACAGGTTTAGTTCTTTCGTTTAATTTTAACCTCTTTAATGCCACTGGACGCAGACTGTGCTTTTGAAATCCTTGATAACTGCAGCAACGTCAAAAGATGTCGAGTCACTGAAGGAACGGGGACACAAGTTGGTTAATGATTTATTGGGGTTTAACGCCGAGCAGGTGACTAAAGCCTTCTTACGGCGGGTCGACACAAAAGGATTTCAGCAACTGCGGGGGCTCATGAGGATCCGTGCCTCTTGCAGTTTAGCGGCGGTCAATATTTTCCCGGCAAAGAGGAGGTTAAACACGTTGCGATTTTCCGCTGAATCACGCTGTCTCCCCAGGAGTCTGGCTTGGCAGCTGAACAAGGCTACATCTAGGAACATAGAGTTAAAAACATAAGAAGCCCTACCTACAAGCGAGAAGCATAGATTCTCATGAGCCCCTGCTCCGCAGGGGCTCATGAGAATTTATGCCACTCGAAAATGGACGGGAGCTTGCGGAAAGACCATGGGTTAGGTGGACAACGGACCGGCCATTGAGTGAAGAGGGGGAGGCGATTTGCCTATCACATGACTGTTATTAAGTCCAGTTGACCAGAAAATAGAGCAAGGAGTCACAAACAGGGACGAACAACCCAGACATATCGATGGTGTTTCCATGCAAGCGCGTATGTGACATTTTGACACGAAATCGTGTTTAGATGCGGTTGCCTCTTTTGATTGTTTTGTCCCATTTTCGGACGAAATGTTGAACCTGTAGATCTACAGGAAATGCTCACAACCGCCTTGTGCCTCGCGTTACATATTCTGACCAAATATGGACATTTTTGTTTGTTTGTTTGTTTGTTTGGTGGGTTTTTTCTTCTTCTTCTTGATTTTTCCTTTTTCTTTCTTTCTTTTTCTTTTTTTTTTTTTTTTTTTTTTTTTTTTTTTTGGGGGGGGTGGGGGGGGGGGGGTCTACGTTTAGAGGAGACTTCAGGATGGGAAGTTCCAGACACGTCAGTGTTATCACCTAATTGTTGCAACGCGCCGGACACGTCATTGTCATACTCTCTCTCTCTCTCTCTCTCTCTCTCTCTCTCTCTCTCTCTCTCTCTCTCTCTCTCTCTCTCTCTCTCTCTCTCTCTCTCTCTCTCTCTCTCTCTATCAAACATCAATTCACGACTGCAAAACACACTGCAAGATATTGATGAATGGTGCAGTCATAATATTATGATTTTAAATCCGATAAAAACGGAGAGCATGGTAATCAGCACCCGCCAAAAACACCAGCTTGGCTCTCTCTCACTCAGTCTGTCCCTCCAAGGCAAAACCATCAGCCAAGTTACTAACCATCGCCTGCTAGGAGTCACGGTGGACAACCAGCTTAGGTGGCATCTACACATCAGTAACGTTTGTAATATTGTCTCCAGAAATCTGTACATCTTAGCAAAACTTAAACACATTACTGATATGGAGACACGTCAACTGTTCTTCAATGCCCATATTAGATCGCATATAGACTATGCTTCTACTGTGTGGGATGGTTCGAGAGATGTCAATTTGAAAAGATTGAACTCTCTCCATCGGAGAGCTGCCAAACTAATACTTCCTGATCCCAGCTTAACTACTGACCAAAAATTGGCAGCCTTAAAAATTCTGCCCATGAAAGATCATCTAATTTTATGATAAGGGAATGGTTATGTTCAAGGCATTAAACGATAAGCTACCCCGATATATCACATCGCTATTTACCGTCCAGTCATCAACATACTCCAGATCAAGAAAATCCCTTATTGTGCCGCGACCTAGAATTGATCTCTACTGAAAACGAGTTTGACGTTATCTAGCTCTAGTCTTTGGAATGCCTTGCCTAGAAACGTCACGACATCAGCTACTTTCTCCTCGTTTAAAGTCAGTCTCATCAAGTATTTTTTTTTGTCAGCAGCATCCCCGTGACTGTGCACATATTGAAAAATACTATTTCTCATTAGATCATTAATTGCGTGTATCACAGGTTTCGACTGATGACTCATATTTATTCGGTACAGCTTGTATGTAGCCAGCTACTCATATGACTGACTAGCTTAAGCCGCGTAAGCGTGTGTGTGCACGTGTGTGCGTGTGTGCGTGTGCGCACGTGTATATTAGAGATAGAGAGTGGCGTGCTCAAATGTGCATGCGTTATGTATGCGTATTAGGTTGTGTGTATTCTCATTATATTATTTTAATTAAACCTCACAACATGTCATTATGCCCGACCAGTAAAGTTGGTAATTCCTATGTCACTTCCCCCCACCCCCCACCCCCCACCCCCCAACCCAACATTTTTTTTTCTTCTTTTTTTCATTCTTGGCTTGTGCTGTGTCATGTAATTTTTTTTTCCTTCTTAGTAGTAGAAAACAATTAGTACGATAGTAACTCTGTAATCAGTAGATTAGCAGCGGCAAGTTCGAAAAATGGTTGTTACTACCAAAACTTTTACCGTTGTCAAATAAAGGATCATTGTCATTGTCATTGTCTCTGTTACATAGTTACGCACACCAGCGATATGTCTGTTAGATATGAGGTTAACATGTTTAAACCAAAGGCCACGTTTTCTAAAGTTTGGACGTGTCACCTAAAGACTTTGCACTAGATGCAGGTGATGGTCGATCCATCACCTGCTGTAGGGCGTCGGGACAGAATAGTTTAAGCAGTTTACGATATATGTGTACGTCTTACAGACACAGGCATTGCGTCAAGTGTTTTTTCTTTTCTTTTGTGTGTGTGTGTGTGTGTGTGTGTGTGTGTGTGTGTGTGTGTGTGTGTGTGTGTGTGTGTGTGTGTGTGTGTGTGTGTGTGTGTCGCATATTATTGTTACATACATGTAATTTTCACCCAGCTGACGATTCCCGTGTACCACATTACAAAGACGGTGTAAAAAGTTGAGCAAAGCCAGGTTAGACAGAAAAGAGTGACCGTAACCCTGCTGGAGATAAATTCAGTCGGAGACTTCATGTCATCTGATGAAAAATTCACTGCCTAGAAAAAGTGAACACCATCCAACTGCAAGAGACATAGATCTTCATGAGCCACGGCAGAGGCGGGGGCTTATGAAGATCTACGTCTCTTGCTGACACCACTTTGTACCCGTGTTCTTCGGACGGCCTCAAAGCTGTCAAGAACACAATCTGCGTCTACTGCCAGTGAAGAGCTTAACAGAGAAGACATTTCTATAATTTCAATAAGCACACGAGACACTCTGCCACTGATGGAAATAAATCTCACTACATGCTTTAAATTGAACTTATTACATTCATTTCCGTTGAAGAATGAAAAACCCAAGTTAGCTGGCCCCGCGCACGGCCAGAACTTGAAAATCCGTCGTCGGCCCGAAGACCTTCTGCTACACTCTATAACCTATTGTCTGATCGGTACTTCAAAAAACGAGCGGCGCAATTTTACAACCGAAGTCCTTGAATTTTATTACTCTTAATTAAATTGCTGTGTTCTAAATCCATATAACCACCCGCTGGAGACAAGAGACGACTTCAACACTGACGTAAAGGTGTTAATTCTATTACAGAACCTAAATCGCTTTAATGGGAAAAGTTTCCCGTATCCCAAATTAGACTGAAAGAAGCCCTTACAAATTTAACGGATGTGATACAATTTAAGTTGACACAGAGCAAATTCTACTACAGTCCAAATAGGTTTATCGACGTCAGTTCAAGAACACGAATAGGCCCTACTCGCCAGGCCCTTCATTGCCGAGAGCATCGCCCAAATTCAAGAGGCATAGATCCTCATGAGTCCCCGCACATTGCGGGGGCTCATGAGGATCAATGCCTCTTGCCGAAGCCACTTTATATCCCTGGTTCTTTGCGGGCGGCTGGAGATGTTTGACGTTAAACTGACGATGATTTCAAATAACACAATATGCGTCCACTACAAGTGAGGAGCCGACAATAAAGGATGGTCTCACACTGGTTACCTTCCTCGCACTGCTACGCTTTGGGGTTCGAGGGAGGCAACCAGTGGTGAAACATGCAGTCGAAACACCTGACGTGAGAGTTACATGTAATACGTACAACTCTGGCTGTCAGTAGCGGGTTTTGACGCGACGATTCCTGCAGGAATCGCCCGTAACCGTGAACCGCAGGTTGACACGTTCAAGGCGCCTCCCATCAATAGCTGAGGAAGGGTAGTAGGCCTATAGCGTTGCCGGCGGCAACGCTATGGGACAATTCCGAAGCTATTGATGCGGGGCGCTTGGAAATGAGTTAACGAAAGGATTACGGCAGGAATGGTGTCCGTCTGTGTGGCGCTCTGCGCTCATGTTTTCGGACATAGCGGCTTGAACGAGATGTCATGCCTTTTCATATCATATCACAGATCTTGGAAAGTGGGGGGGGGGGTGAGGTGAGGGGTCCACCTCCCCCTCCGCCCTCGCCCCGACCAAATATACTCTTAAATACCCAATCAAAGTTTGGTTGTTTTTACTTTGGACATCGCCTTCCTCCCCCCCCCCCCCCCGCCCCCCCTCCCCCCCCGCCCCCCCGCACAGTTAAATTAATTGATAGACGTGTTAAGGTGTTTCGATTTTACGGGCTGTGGGAAAGCAAGGTTTCTGCTCTGATGGCGCCTTTTGTCCCTAACAAGAAGTTGGACCCCCACCCAACCCCCACCCCTCGGGAGGTAACCGATCCGGCCCTGGTACGCCAGTTGTACGAGCGCTTAAAGCTTTTATGTGAAAGTATTGGCGCCGTAAAAAAAAATGCATTACTGTTATTGTCACCATCATCATCATCATGATCATCAGTCATCATCATCATCATCTTGTCTTAATTATTGTATCTAATCGCATTCATAAATCGCGCCTTCTTTTCATAAAAAATAGTTACACAGTCTATAAGGAATGGACCTGCAATAGCCAGTAAACATGTATTAACTCATTCTGCCCGCGACACACCACACCAAATATGGCTCGACCATGATAGTTCAAGTGTGGTGGCAAAATAGCTTGGCGCCTATAGGCCCCAAGCTATTCTGCCACGACCCTTGAACTATCATGTCGATCTGTCTCCTGAATTGTAACGCAGTCCTCAGAGGATAACTCCAAAATGTGGGTATTTCGTACCTCGGGCACAGTGAGTTAAGAATTAAATGGAACTTACAACAGGTAATACTGAACGATCAAAACGGTAACCTATCAAGTCAAAATACACAGAAGCGTCTGTCACTCATACGACCATCTGCAACACGGCATTTGTTATTCTTATATTACGCAACTACGGCCTTTCTATGACAAGAAGACACCTGGCAAAACTTGCTATGTAACATCCAGAGACACCAAACACGCAAGAAATAATGATTTCCGCATAGTTATGTCACGCTCATCATAAGTTAGGTCTTCTCGCACGAATCGTACGGTGAAATCCAGAGGGGGCCCTCGATATGAGGAGCAGACCTCGGTCAACAAGAGACATAGATTCTCATGAGCGCCTGCGGCCGTAGGGGCTCATGAGAATCTATGTCTCTTGCAGGTTTAACAATGCAGGCTGCGGGATATAGTTCTGACGCGAAGTGAAGCAGACCTAAATTGTCGGACGGAATGCACTGGCATTTTTATGTCACAGTTACTTTTGACAATCTTAATTCGCACATGCTTTCTTTTCTCTCGTCTCTTTCAGCTGCGGCGCAAAATTGCACGAAAAGGATCGGATCAGTCGACCGCCGCAGTCCAAGAGCAGTGCCTGATTGGCTTGGTGCCTCTTGAAGCACTACTGCCGAGCTCTAGCAGTCGATCTGTTTCTTAAACTATGTACGCTGCGACAAACTGACGCTTGTAAAACAAAAAATAAGTGGAGATATTTCAGCCTCGGGAACAGGTCTAGCACCATCCAGTCCGTTTCTCCTGTATGAGTCATAGATTCATATGAGCCCCTGTAGCCGCAGGGGCTCATGCGAATCTGTATCTCTTGCTGACCGGCGAGCTCGGCTCCAGCTGTGCCGCTCAAACTGAGATTATTGGGAGTTAAACGTCCAACGAAGATGTTACGTAAGGGAGTCACGAACGCTTGGAATGGCAAAACCTAGCAAACGACACAGCATGGTCTTTATAGAAGGAGAAGTGGAATAATGGTTTTGCCTCTCGCTCCAGACAAACACAATCCAGCGCTACTGCACGGTGGGTGGGCAAGTTATAACATGCGCTTAACATGCTGCATAAATCTAGTCTCGGCATCCACTCACGGTGAAGGGGGGGGGGGGGGGGGGGGCTGGGAAAAACAAGCACTCCTTTCTTTCAGCTGCTGTTTTTTTGTTTGTTTTTAGTTTTTGTTTTTCCTTCTTCTTCTTCTTCTTCTTCTTCTTAATCCTATGACTGCCGAGGAAAAGTTAACACGATCCAAAATGAGTCCGCATAGATCCTTCTGAGTCCCGGGAGTTTTCGGGGGCTCATGAAGATTGATGCCTCTTGCCGACATCACTTTAAATCACTGTTCCTTAGACAACCGCCGCCTTGGGATGGTCTCAATCTCCTGCTCGGCGATAAACCTTAATAACTAACTAACTAACTAACCTTAGACAACCGGGACTCCGGCTTTGGCGATGAAATTAACAACGATTTCAGAAACCCGGTCTGCGTCCATTCGCAGTGATGGGGTTAACACATTCAAGGCGCACAGCATCAATAACTAACGGAATGAGGTGCGCCTTGAATGATGTAAGGGGGTGGGTGGATTAGGGGAAAAGGTTGTCTATTCTCCTCAGTCAATAGTGGAACGTCGTTGAAGCACGTATGATCATCACAATCAGTAGGACGACGATTCAGTCGGTCCGAGCGAGTACCCAGTGCGCAAAGGCCATCGAGCCGCCGTTGGCCCGCGCCAAAGTCGGACTATGGCCTTTTGCGCATAGAGTAACTGACAAGCTGCAATCTGAGGACAGATTCATTGCAAAAAGTCTGAGCCACGCTAATATATAATCCCAGTGCGCAAATATCATCGAGCCGACGTCGGTCGCCGTTGGCCCGCGCACTAGGTGCGTGAGCCATAGGCGGCCGACGTCCGCCCGATGGCCTTTTGCGCATTGGGATGCTGGCTCCATACCAGACAGGGACTCCGATCCTCAGCATATAAAACGCCCAACAAATCTTAACAAATAAAGTGACAAGTGCAAGCATAACATAATTGTGTTGCATTTGGCCTTTCTAAGCGTGTTTCTTTCTTTGTTAGGATTTTACATAATAACACGTGCACCTCCGCAAAGCCATGCTTCTAGTCAACATTGCTCAGAAGAACCCAGCGGAGAACTGAAGAAACACGCTTAGAAAAGACAGTTACAACACCATTTATTGATATTAATAAACTGTGTTGTAACTTGTCTTTCCTCGGGGTGTTTCTTTTAATACAAGACAAACAAACATGTACAGAATTCAGTCGCAATTTATCTTGCAAGCATACGTCACCAGACGTGATTCAAAAAGCCAGAAAACCAATGTGGTCTGGCCATCCTCCTGCATCATCCTCCAGCAATGCCTATTGGTTCGATAACGTGGTCATGGGACACACCTATCAAACCACACATATTGGTTGGGTCCCTCGATTCGCTGCCGCTGATAAGCGGCAGCGAATCGAGGGTAGTCAACCGATAATTTGAGTGCACTAGTGTAAACCCACTTTTCTGTTACGTATACAACAATGTCATGTGCATACGATTTGCGTATATCTTCCCAGACATCCAGCAAGAGGCAATCATGCACTAATCAAGGGATACATTATTAGTTGTAATACCAACTCCAGCGGTTTTTGTCGCCTTGAGGGTCCGGTCAAGGGGGTCAATGTCGGAGGTAAGAGTCGAGGGCTTTAGCCCGAGACTCTTACCTCCGACACTGACCCACCTGAACGGACCCGAGAGGTGACAAGAACCACTAGCAAAGCCGAACTCGTAAAACAACAATTTTGTCTTCAACTGTAAAAAGTATAAGCGTGAAGTGTACCCTTGAAAGGACCCCAAACTTTACGTGTGACGTAGAGATTTAGGGGACGTAATTTCAGTTCCACACTTCCGTCTATCAGTCAACAAACTCCCACAAACTGCGTTCGCCTGGAATTTCTCTCTCATGAATTTTTTTTTAATTTAACACATTTTCAGTCATTCTGTTGTATGCAATTGGTAATACAGGCCGAACACAACGAGAGCATATTGTTGTTTTGTTGCGCACCCCCTCAAATTTTATTTATTCAACTTTACGTTTCTTCGACGTTTCGAATGCGATCAGTACATGATAGAGCCTTCTTGTCGTTGATATTGTCGTTGACATTATCTAACTTATCCAATTATTCAGTTATGTTTTGTATGAAACTGGTACCAGCGGTAACACAGAACACCTACATATTATAGTTCTTTATTTATTAGCATATCTTTGTTTATAGGTTTGACTGAAAGAAGATTAGGGTGTGTCTGTACCAAGGAATGTGATTGGCCAACGATTTATTTGGGGAGAAGGCTTTGCTCAGCGAGCAACGTTGTCATCGTAACATTTAATAAAGGAGTCTACTTATCAAATGTTACCTTGGTAACATACAATAAGGAGACATCCGTTGCCCTGAGAACGGACGACCAGGGAAAAAAATCAAATAGAGCCAGGCCAATGAGAAAAAGTGTAATGAGACTGAAAGAAGACAAGAATGCATGTACCGTCTTCTTAGCATCCTAGATAATTGTTTTCGGGGTAGAGACAGATAGTCGAAAAACAAAAGGGCTAACGACAAAATGGCGAAAGATATTTGTCCAGGCGACATTTCGTCTACACGGTGAAGTATCGAAACGACAAAAGGTCGGAAAATAAACACAGGGGTGGCGCAGGTGCACCACCGACACATTGTCGAAGAGACACCGAATGAAACTGAAAGACAGAACAAACTGAGGGAGCGAATCACGCGGTATACGGAATACGATAACGGGACAATCCGAGTGGGTTTCATATCTTCCTGACAGGAATCGCCTACAATCGGACGTACTGCTGATAAAATTTCGACCAGCAAGTACGTGTGTAAACCTAGTTTGTGGTACGTACAAGTACTTTAGCTCCCAGGCTGCCAACAAGATTCAGGTTAGTAGATTCATCCGGGAGCTGCACACTACTGTATCTCTTTGGCCACTGATAGCCAGCGAAATTTAGTCAACTCTTTTGTCCTTGTCTCTAAAGCGTGTTGTTGTTGTTGTTGTTGTTTGCTTGTTGATTGTGTTTTGTTTGGGTTTTGGGTTTTTTGTTTGTTTGTTTGTTTGTTGTTGTTGTTTTGTTTTGTTTTGTTTTGTTTGGGGGGGGGGAGTTGGGGGAGGGGGGTTGTGGGGAGGGGGGGGGGGTTGGGTGTTGTTGTTTTCTTGTCGATTATTTCCCGGTCAGCAAGAGGCACAGATTCTCGTGAGCCGCCGCAGCTCAACGGGCTGCGGGGGCTAATGCGAATCTATGCCTCTTACACATACAGCAGTTGACGATGTTTGCTTGTGGGGTCAGTGTGAAACCTGTACTTAGGGCTGCGGTGATGAATGCATGTACCTCCTTATCACAGAAAGGGGAGGAGGGGTGGGAGGGTTCGCTCGTGGAGTGTCAACCCTGTCCTCTGGTGGTAATTTGTAGCGAGGTGTAAAGCGATCTAGCCGCAAATGGCCGCTTTACGATGTCGCTGAAACACAAGCTACCGAGACAATCCATGATCCACTTCCCGGCATTCCTCGCTATCTTGCGCCGATCCAAATATTGTGCTTGGCACGCAAAGTTAGAGTTACCGGACGTTAGCAGTTCGGTTGTCTTGTCTTCGGCGTTCAGTTCCCGCCTCCGTTTCTCTTTCCGGCGCGTCTAAATCAAAACTGCTTCTTGTGTGACAGTGTCAGAATTTGTTTCGAAGCACTGCGGACTACGTACAAGTCGCGATGATTAGATGAAGTTTAGCAGATTAACGGGAGTTACTGGCATATGCTTAGGTGGTCAGTGCCTTAGTCTCAGGACACGTCAGTGCAAAAGCCTGAAGCAGAGCCGAAAGCCAAAAAGTAAAAGAAGTGAAATTTCGTTTGCAGTCAACTCCCAAAAGCTATCCAGACACTCGAGCTTTCATGTTGGACTCCGTGCTTTATTCCTTTCACTGCCAGTGGACGCAGGTCGTGTTTCTGAAATCTTTCAACGCCAAACAGCTTCACTGAGCCGGCCGGCGTACAAGGAGCGTGGATCCAAAGTGGTGTCAGCAAGAGACATAGATCTGCGGGTGCTCATGAGGACCTATGTCGCTTGCAGTCGGACGGCTGTGCTCACGTTTCCTCGGCAGCGAAGACACTGTACAAAACAGACACGGGAAGATCGTTGCCTCGTTGCTCGCGGCCTCACACGGGTAGTAGTAACTAGTCACTCGTGAAGTTTCGTTCGCACCGGACGACAACTGACGACGAACGAGAGGAATATCACGACGGATAACCAGCTTGTATCATAAGCATAGACAATACTCCAACACTGAAACATCTCCAACAGTCCCTTCCGGCTCATGAGATTCTATGCCAGTCTTGGAGATGTTTAGAGTGTTGTCTATTGCCGTGATTTCCCTCTCTCATTCGTTGTCAGGAGAAGTTCGTCGCAAACGAAACTTCACTGCTGTTTTCTACTACCCGTGAGCTATCACGCAACTCATGATCGTCCCGTGCCTGTTCCGGTACAACATGCCAGACTGCACACCAGACGGCAAAATATGTTTTCATCCACCGCCAGGGAATTTTTTTTTAAAAACGTGCGAACTTGAACAGCAAGAGGCATAATCCTCATGAGCCCCCGCATCTGCGGGGGCGCTTTATGATCTATCACTCTTGCAGACGGGCGACATTTTTTAACAGACTGGTAATGTATATCTTTCTTTTTTTTACTGCAGGGTTTGAATAACGAGCGAAAAAAAGCGCAAACAATGCGCTGCTTGTGGTATGCGGCCGTCACATTGAAATGACAGGCGAGTGACAGACATTGCTTCCTCTGGACCGGCCACGACGCAGTAAAGCTGATTGCCTCATTCAGCCCCGACACGCCACAGCAAGACATGGATCGAGCATGATAGTTCAAGGGTGATGCCAGAATAGCTTGGCGCACATAGGCGCCAAGCTATTCTGGCACCACCCTTGAACTATCATGCTCGATCTGTCTCCAGAATTGTAATACAGTCCTTCAGAGGGCAACTTCAAAATTTGGGGATTTCGGCCCTGGGGTGGAATGTGTTACTGCCTGCCCCGTAGTCCCGGGACGACTGAACGTTTTCCACGTATAAGAATAATAGATTCACATCATTGCAGGAAGCGTATAGGAGTTTGTGAGACCATGTCTCCTGCTGGACCCATTGACTCTAACAAAAATGAATTGTAAGGACCTTTTCAACAATGTTACTAGAACATCTTAAAATGTTATTTCTGCTGCTACTGTGATAGTTATGTGTGTGATCTTCTGATTAATTACTATGCCAGTAAACTGTAGGACGGCTAATTGAACGTTAATCTTAACCCATTCAGCCCAGACGCACTACAGCAGGAGATGGATCGACGATGATAATTCAAGGGTAGTGCCAGATTAGCTTGGCGCCGACAGGCGCCAAGCTAATCTGGCACTACCCTTGAATTATCATGGTCGATCCATCTCCTGCAACAGGCGCATAGTCGTTAGATGACGCCTCCAAAATTTGAGATATACGTGCGTCGGGCTGAATGAGTTAAACACATTTTTAATGTCCATTAGAGTTTTTCTGCATAAGGTCAAATGGTGTGCCTAATTTTATGGTTCGTATACTTGCGTCATTTTCGCTTCGGATTCGGATCGACTTCGTTTCGGATTCGTGTTTATGGGTTGCTCACTTAATACTGTTTCTAGAGATGGATGCGAGTGTTTGTAGGAATGTATGTGGTTGTGTGACTGAGCGACATTTTAACTGTGATATATTTATGCATGTTTCTTCTTTATGACATGATAAACCCGTTCCACCTTTGTGGACAATTAAAGGAGAACATCTTATCTTATCTTATCTCATATTATCTTATCTTATCTTATCTTATCTAAAACGTGTTTTGCACACAACTGAATCACGTCTAGTTCTGTGATTTATGATTATGTACGAGATCCATAGTAAACAGGACCATTTTTTTTTTTGTACCATAAGAACAGAAACCCCGAGCGATGGGATGGACAAAAACGTGAAACGTTTAGGGTTTAGTTCATTCGAGACAAACTACATCCGGATACGGAGCTAAAGCCGTGTATCCGGATGCAGTTCGTCTCGAATGAGTTAACTTTTGGGGGATTTTGGGGTTGTTGTTTCTTTTGTTTTTTATTGGTCTACCACGTAGGTGATTTCACAGACGGCGCACCAAAGAAGGTCTGAACAAATTTTTGAGCCCAGCAGGGTTCCTTTCGGACGAGAGCAGCAACCCGAGCAACCCCGGGATGGAGGGCGTGTGGGCCTTTCCGAACCCAGAGATCCTGTTTCGATGAAATATAACTTACCCGTATTTTTAAAGTGTTTTACAGCTTAGCATAATATAACGTGATTAATGTTACGAAGAACCCAACGGAGAAAGAAACACGCTCAGGAAAGATAAGTTACAACATAATGTTAATTAATGACTAATTTAAAAACAACAGCCAAAATATTATGACTAATTTGAAAACAACAGCCCCCCCCCCCCCCCCCCCCCCGCTTCTTTTCAAAAAAAAAAAAAAAAACCAACAAAAAAACCCGGAAAAACGGAGACATCTCATTGTATATATATACGAGCGTAAGTTGTAGGCATCTTGAGCAAATTATGTATTCGCAGATGTAGACACAGTGGAGACACTATCCCAGTGCGCGATAGGTCAAGGGGCCGACGTCGGCCGCTTGTTGTTGTTTTATTTGTTTCTTTGGTTTGTTTGGGTTTTTTTGCTTGCTTGATTGGTTGATTTGGTTTTTTGGGTTTTTTTTTTTTTTGGTTTTTGTTGTTGTTTGTTGGTTGGTTGGTTTTTTTCTTTTTGCTCCTCTTTGTTTGTTGTTGCTATTGCTGTTGTTTTGGTGTAAGGGGGCCCTCATGCCGATGTACCTCTGACAAAACCCTTGAACGACTCTTGCATCTAAAAATCTATGGGATAGTATCTTCGTTAACCCCTTCGCTGCCAGTGATCACGAAATGCGCGTCTGAAACGACTGCACATATCCCACGTTTGCGAAAAGAACACAGATGTAAGTGTAAACCAAGTATAGGCACAAATAACATAGGAGCGACAAGAGACATAAATCCTCATGAGCCCCAGCGACTGCGAGGGCTCATGAGGATTTATGTCTCTTGCAGCTGGGTAGCGTTCGCCTTGCCCCGGCAACGAAAGGGTTAAACGGGGTACGTAACAAACAAACTGTTCCCATTCTCGGCAGCCATCGTCTTAATGCATCACCCCTCTCATTATCCCGGAGTACAAGTGCCAGTAACCACTCCATAATGATGAGAAAAGGATGTTGCCTAAAATAACGAGCTGTCGTCATCATCATCATCATCAGTCCCTTGCCCGAACTGGGCGTTGGGGGGACTGAAAGGCAGCAGCAACAGACAGTGCTCTCCACTGAGTTCTATTTTGGGCGGTGGCAAGCAAGTCTGGCATCTCGAGTTCGGTCCATTCTTTTATGTTTGCGACCCAACTCTTTCTCTGACGACCTCGCCGACGACTTCCTTCGAGAGTGCCTTGGAGGATAGTCTTAGACAAGGTGTTGTGTCGGGTCACGTGGCCAAACCAAGCAAGCTTGCGCCGTTTCACAGTTGCCAGAAGGGGTTCATGTGGGCCCACCAGGGAAGTGACGATGCTCCGTACATATTCGTTGGTCTTGTGCTCGCGGTACGAGATGCGGAGCAACTTCCTCAGGCACTTGTTCTCAAAGGCCTGGATTTTCTTTTCTGAGTCTGCAAGCAGTGTCCAAGTCTCACAGCCGTAGAGTAGAATAGACACTACGAGGGACTTGTAAAGCCTGTACTTGATGGTGAAGCTGATGGAGTTACTTCGCCATATCCTGTCCAGGCTGGCCATTGCGGATGTTGCTGTACCTATCCTGATACGGATCTCTGCTATGCAACTACCGTCTTTGGACAGGGTGGCTCCCAAGTACTTGAAGCTATTGACCTCTTCTAGCTTCTGGCCGTTCATGTGAATGTTGCTGCTGCTGTCGCTTGTGGTGTTGATCATCACTTTGCTTTTATCCGTACTGATCTCCATGCCATAAGACCCTGCGCTACTTGAAAGTTTGTCTGTCAGGTTTTGGAGCTCACTATTGCTGCCTGCCATGAGGTCAATGTCGTCTGCGAATCGAAGATTGCACAGGGATCTGCCACCAATAGAGATTGAAGTATGGTGGTCGTGGAGGGTTTCCTGCATGATCTTCTCCAGGAATATGTTGAAAAGGACAGGAGAGAGCAGGCATCCTTGACGGACACCGATCGTCGTCCTGAAGAACTCGCCTGACTGATTGTTAAGTAGAACTGCGCTGCAGGCGTTCTTGTAAAGCGCTTCTATCATTTGGATCAGTCCCTCCTCTATGTTGAACGATCTCATGACTTGCCAGAGTCCGTCGTGCCAGACGCGATCAAATGCTTTCCTGAAATCAATGAAGTTGTGGTAGAGTTCGCGCTGATGCTGCAGATGTTTCTCGATCAGGACGCGGCAGTTGAAAATCTGCTCTACAGTGCTTCTTCCAACTCTGAAGCCAGCCTGTTCTTCTGCCAGCAGTTCCTCGGCGAAAATTTTGAGGCGGTTGAGAATGATTCTAAGCATTACTTTGTTAGGGTGACTTATCAGACTGATAGTTCTGTAGTTCTGGCACTGTTTCAGGTTTCCTTTCTTGGGGAGCGGGATCACTAGAGACTGTGTCCATTCTACTGGCCATTTCTTTTGCTCCCAGATCTTTTGACAGAGTGTAGTGAGGACCTTCGTTGTTACTTCTCCTCCATGTTTCAACAGTTCAGCAGGTATGTTGTCTACACCTGGAGACTTTCCTCCCTTCAGGCCGCGTAACGGCTGCTTCCACCTCTTCAGCTAACACTGGCAGGTCTTCAGCCTTCCTGGCCCCAGCCTGGTTGTTTTGGAGGATGCTGGTGTCTGGCTCAGTCTTGTAGTTATACAAGTCTCGGCAGTACTCAGTCCATCTGTTTAGTACAGCAGTGTTTTCCGTAAGGAGTTGGCCGCTGCTGTCTTCGATGACTGTGGCTGTTCGCTGTTGAGTCTTGGTGAGGGTCCTTAGCGTTTCATAAGCCTTCTTGCTGTTGCCGTTTGCCATGCCCTCTTCCACGCTACAACACTGGTCTTCAATCCAATCTTCTTTGGCTTCTTTCATCCTCTTCCTGATCTTCTTGTTGACAAGTCTGTACTTGTTTGCTGATGTGAGGTCTTGGCCTCTCTTTTTCTTCCAGGTTCTCCTCTCATCACAGAGATCGAGGATGTCATCGGTGACCCAGGGCTGTTTGCGCTTCCTCTGCTTCCCCAGCACTTCTTCTGCTGTAGAAAGTAACACCTCTTTTATATTTCCAGCAAGGGTGTCTACGTCGCAGTCCAAAGTAGCCAAGGCGTAAAGACTTGTTAACAGCCGCTCGCCTTAACTCGACGACCCTCTCTCAAATTGAGGACGTGACAGAGGCAACCCAGGTATTTTAGGCAAGAGGCATTAGATTCTCATCGGTCCCTGCGGCCGCAGGGGCTCTTGAGGATATATGCCTCTTGGAAGGCGGAGGGTTGTTTGGTGAGGGGTTCTGAACACGGCCCCCTTGCGTCGACGGCAAGGCCGGGCCAGGTGTGAGCTCCGGAGAGCTAATTATTAATGAGACGGCGCGAGCTACGTAGGGTTAATATAAATGAGGCTATCGTCAGAGGTCCTCCTTAACGCCATGCGTCATCAGGGACCAAAAATGTACTTGTGGAGATGAGATGGGACCCCTCATGCCACTTCACCCCTCCCCTGCTATATAATATCCTGAGTATTTGAGCATTCCAAAATTGTTCGGAAACTGCTACTTCGTGCGTGAATACCCAGGCCATCTTAAAGCTGTGTAAATACTACATTTTAAGCTGAACCATTGCAATATACACGCAAAGCCGCTTAATTCAGATAGACGTTTCGCCTGAAATCAAAATTAGGTCCAAATTTGCACGTCCTTCGACGAAAACAGTGGATTAAAAGTCCGGCCGGACAAACATGCGATATACTTGCGGGGGCTCATGAGGATCTATGTCTCTTCCTGAGACCAAAGTGTATCCATGTTCCTGCTGTGGTTTTCGGTCGCTGCAGAAACAAAAATCAGGACCAGAAAGGTGGACTGCCAAGCGCGTAACATGCAGAGAAGAACAGGACGAAGAAAGAAACACGCGTAGAAAAGACAGTTATGACACAAGTGTGTTGTAATGTCAGTCTTTTCAAAGCGTGATTTCTGTCTTACTTGGGTTCCTTTTTCAAGAAACAAAGATTTCTTAAACGAAATGTGCGTCTAGTGACAGGGAAATTCGTTTAGCTATTCTGTACATGAGCCTATGACAAAACGTCGTGAGCCTAACAACCGACATATTTTTAGTCAAGAAAACCGCACTACAATAGAAAATTTGTTCTTTTGTGATTCCGCTATGAAGACATTGGTGTTGGAACACTTACATTTCTCACAGAGTCTGCTTTTCACCAAAATGGACTAATCTATATGATTTTTATGTGTATGTCCAATAGTATAACTAGTGTGACAACAAACAATTTTCTCTACTGAGTGACAGGGAAAAGTCCTTCAGTCATTGTCCTTAGATGCGAAAACTGAAATACAGATGACTGAAGAACTTTTTTTGTAAAAGGTGGTAATCACACGAAGAACTGTATTATTGTGATTTAAATTGACTGAGTATGTCCACCGTAACAACCAACACTGATTGTTACAGGAAACTTAATTTTAAAAGGAATAAAATACTAGTAATACTGCCACCTGTGAGAACAGGTTATACAATTAATTTCTTTTAAAAGAAAATAATTTAAAAAGATAAACTGACTTAATATGATCATATTTGTCACCGTATGACCACCGAAACAACCAACATTTTCTGAAAGGACCAGATATTCGTTGCTGGAAATCATCTGTTTCTGCATTAACCTTAATTATTTTCACATGCCCACATGTCAGATACATCAACACTAACCAGTATCTAAAATAAGCCTATTTTAACTCATTCGAGGGAAGCCGCATCCGAGCCGCGCATCGGGATGCGTTTTGCCGCGAATGAATTAAAGACATGTCTGTTGGTTGTTACTTTGGATATTTCTGTTGGTTTTTACTTTTGGTACAAACGACCTTTTGTCACAGGCTCATATGCATAATATCTTTTGTCAATTCATACGTGGCTGTTTTTCGCTTCATAATTCCAGTACCGGTGTGGCCGGTAAGTAGTTTTTGGCAGGAGATAATCCTCCGCTGACGCTGTGACAAGGTGAACTACGAACGGATGGACCGGGCTCAGACACCCCATACATCACGCCCCCCTGTATGCATACCAGGATAGCACGATCACAGGCTAAGGTTGGCACGACAGTGGAACTGATTTTTTTCCTCCTGGCGCTCTGCTGTGGGCCCGTAACAGGCGCGGACCAGCTACCTTTGTTCGGGACACTTAACCCATTATATCCTGAAGCTGATTTTTTTTTTAATTTGCTTATTGTCCCGCGAAGGCTACAATACAGATTAGGAGACAGATCAACCGTTTTAGTTCAAGGGTGGTGCCAGAATAGCGGCTTGGCCTCAGGCGCCAAGCTATTCTGGCACCAGCCTTGTAATAAAACTCCCTTGAACTGTCATAGTCACGGTATTTCAAGCAATAGTGTATCAGGATGAAAGTGGTTAACCTGACATTAAAGGCCCCTAGATGTCAAACTTTAAAAAGCTGGGATGGGGGTGGGGATGGGGGCAGAGAGAAGGGAAGATGGGGAAGGGGGGGCGGGGGCGGTTGTAAGCGCGTCAAGCGAGTATGACGACCTGTTGAGCCTTAATTCTCATCACCCACCGAATTATTCATAAAAATTATGTATGTGAACATAAGACACACTTATACAAGGTACATTTACTTGAGAACCGGGGGAGGGGGTTTTGAAACTCCAAAAAAGGGACTTGTGTAAATGTTATCAGCAAGACAGACAGATCGTCATCAGCTCCTGTATGCGTCGTGCAGGGGCTTATGAAGATCTATGTCTCTTGCAAATGACCTGTGCTCGCTGATAGAGTGGCGTAGTAAACTACGACGGTTTGTTTCTGCTGTTGTCTTTTTTTTTCAGATTCTTTCATGCTGGTATGCGGTAAAACAAGTTACTGTAATGCGTCACTATAAAACAATGCAGTAAAATTTTTCTTTTGTCTGACTAGCGGTCGCGGATTTGGTCGAGGTGACTCCTGCAGGAATCACCTCGACAGAATGCGCGGCCGACAGCCAATTAGTCTCCCTTCAGACTTAGTCTAACTACGCCTGTAAAACGTTGAGTCACGTGACTCCAATGATTGGCCAGAATGCCAGATGGTTTTCCCTTGAAAAAATAAACAAAATAGAATTGTACGAGAACGAAGATTGTGTACTGGCAAAGTTTGATATAAACTGTGATACACGATTTTTGTCAAAAACTGTCAAGAAGGGGAAAGCAGAACGGTTAAAAAATAGTCCCACATGGCTGAGGAAACTGCTCGGGATGAACCCATGACTGTGGAAGGAATTCTATCAGATCAAAGTTGCCCTAATTACAAACTGTTTACTTTTTTCTTGTGATAGTGTTCATTGTTATTGTGATTATATTTGATACGTTCACTATAAATAAATGTTATTGCCCCCAAAAGATGTCGTTGTGCATTGAATTCGGGGTCATGAAAGGTCAGCTTCCACCGACGTCTTTTGTCGCTGAGTAAGCTAAGAAATGGCACGGTTATTTCGAAGCGAACAAACAGACTAACAGCCAATGGGCTATAAACGCCTGGCGGAACATCGCCCGGGTCATCAGAACAGCGTAACACGGAAATGTGTTCATTGCTTAGTAACACACAATGGCATGTTATGTCTGCCTAGTCACGCGTACATATAATATACTGATGTGCACAAGAAAGTCGACATTTTTGGAATCATCGGAAATACTTTAGGTGTTTCCGATAATTTCAAAAACGTCGCTTTTCTATTGCTAGTCCGAGAACATCCCAAAGAAGAGAGAAACACGCTTATAAAAAGAAAGTTACAGGACAACACAAATATACTGTATTGTAACTGTCTTTTCTAAGAGCGTTTCCTTCTTCTTTGGTACGTTCTTCGCATTTGACACGCTTGGCAGTCTTCCTTTTGGTCTGGACGTCATATTGCCAGTAAGTGCTACATTTACTGACTGCCTCAGTGTCTCTGCGGGACTGCCACTTTAACCCATATCATACTGAGTCTAAAAGATTCAAATTTGTACACTACCATATGCGAGCTACATTGTAGTACTTACAGATAAGGATATAGACCAATGGCTTTAGTTCAAGGGTGGTGCCGGAATAGCTTGGCGCCTAGAGGCGCCAAGCTATTATGGCACTACCCTTGAACTATTTTAGTCAAACTTATTTCACACGTTGTTGTATTCTGAATGATAACAGTTAAAACAGAAATTTGGAGGGCTGTTGTGGCTGATGCTGGTGAAGATGATAATGATGATCTTAGTCGTGATCATGATAATTCGCCGGTAATGACGAACTCTGTTTTAACAATGAAAGTATTGAAAAGCATCAGCGTAATCAGTGTGCGTGAACAATGAACCATAAACAATGAACTGATATTTTCCACGGTAAAAGTAAATGGTTACATGACCAGTTTTCAAACTTGCCATTGCTACATCTAATACATAAAGGACATACATGTAAATCACAAATATTGATAGCATAACAGCAACTTGTTGATGATACACGTAGGAAACACAACTGGAGAGATAAAGAAAATAATGATGATGGTAATAATAATAATAATAATAATAATAATAATAATAATAATAATAATAATAATAATAATAATAATAATAATAATAATAATAATATATGATAATAATAATAGTGTGTGCCTGCAGCCACCGGCAATGTTTTATAGTTACGGTGGTTGCAGGCTAATCCTCTTGTTGAGGACCTGGTCGGAGTATAATAATCTGCCGTTGTATGACAAATGCCACTATGTCCATTTTTGAGAACAGCGAGATTTTCGTTGTTATACAATGAAAATCTCACTTTTGCCAAATAACGGCATTATTCGTCTGGAGAAAGAACCCAACGAGAAATGATGCCTGGTTAGTTAGTTAGTTCGAGATTTAACGTCCACTGACGGGTGGGTTATGGGCGACAACGAAATATATTGCCTATGGAGTACGACCTGAACACTGATCAATTCAGGTGCACTGCAACTGTGCCACTTTGATTTATACCAGGATCTTTCAAAGGGCATGCTATTGAATAAGCCCGGCGTCTTGTCTCTCCCTGGATTGCGAGTCCAGCTACCGGAGCCGGGACGGGAACTCGAACCCACGACCCTGCGATTCCCTCCGCTATCTTTCGCTCCCATGTTTAACCGCCTGGGCTATTTCGGACTCTATAGGATGCCAGTATTCGCATGCCAGTATCATATGTTTTTCTTGTTGCCGTTACGTGCAATGTTGCCTTTTCATTGGCCGCTGGGCACAATGACAAGATGATAAATTTCCTTTCACAGTGCCGCCTTTCCTCTGCTCAGTCCACCCCCCTCCCCACCCCTTCCGCTGTTTGCAAGGCTCACTGTTTGCAAGAGGCACAGATTCACACGGCTGCAGGGGCGCGTAATAATCTATGTCTCTTGCTGACCAGAATCCGTGTCACCTGCTCCTCAAACTTGAGGGTGTTGTTTTGGAGTAGTATCCAGTCGGTGCGGTGTAGTGGCCGAAGAGCGGCCAAAATGCGCAAGCAGGACACCTTGTCCATGAAAAATGCATGCAGTGTAGAGGAGCCTTCGCGCAACAGGTCGTCGGTGTGACACCGAACGCAGTTGGCTCGGTGTCACGCCGACGACATGCTGCTTACTGGGAGGAGTAGGGCGTGATTGGCGAGTTTCGACTGCCGTGTTTAGTCGTGATTGTATTTTGTTTCCATCTTCGCAGTCCGTAAGAAGAAGAAAAAAGAGTTCGTCATGAAACGTGAACACCAAAATAAGATGTTCGTGATCCGTGGAAACGTCCTTGTTATTTATTTCGTGAAGCGTGAACAGTTTGTTGGTGTTTGTTTTTCTCCCAGATACACACTCGTATAACAAAAATTGTGTGTCTAGTATTCCCGCAGGCACTCGACGTTCCCGCAGATTCACGCTTCCCCATTCACACACTCAATTACCATCGTGACCATTGAACCTACGGGCATTATGCTGAGCCAGGGAGCAGAAGCACTCACTCAAACACACACTCTCTCTCTCTCTCTCTCTCTCTCTCTCTCTCTCTCTCTCTCTCTCTCTCTCTCTCTCTCTCTCTCTCTCTCTCTCTCTCTCTCTCTCTCTCTCACACACACACACACACACACACACACAAACACACACATACACACACACACACACACACACACACACACACACACACACACACACACACAGAGAGAGAACATAAGTGGCAGACCACAGTCTGAAAATGACACGATGCCAATGAGACTCTCATGCGAATATATTCCTCTTGTCTTTAACATTTTCCAGCCTCATCTACCCATGTCTGATAACTGCTTACTTTTGGTTTCTGAAAAGTAAATCAGAGAAGCGTATAGTTCTATCTATCTATCTATATCCCGTAGTCTTGTCGACCGTTGGGGCACCACTGATGACTTGGCAACCAGCTCCCTCCATTTCTCTGTTCTCTGTCATTCTCAGCGTATCGCCCAGCTTCAGTCCTGTCCACTCTGAGATATTGTCCTCCCATCTTTTCCTCTGTCTTCCTCTCCTTCGTCCTCCTTGCACAATGCCTTGCAGGATTGTTTTGGCAAGCCCTGCTGAACGCGTGACACTTCAGTTTGCGTTTTCTCACAATGGCTAATAAGTCTTCATAGGGCCCGATGGCTTGCCTGATTCTGCTTCCCACTTCCTCGTTTGTGATGTGATCTCTGTATGAAATGCCAAGCAGCCTTCGAAAACATCTCATTTCAGTGGCTTGTATCCTCCTTTCAAGGTCTGCTGTGAGGGTCCATGACTCGCAGGCATACAAGAACACTGAGATGACTAAGGAGCGCATCAGTCTGATCTTGGAGCAGAGTGTGATGTTTCTGTCCTTCCATATGGTCCTCAATCTTGTCAGTGCTGTTGTTGTCTGCGCAATCCTGGACAGTATTTCTGGTTTTGATCCCTCATCTGTCACAATGGCTCCTAAGTATTTGAATTTCTTAACTGTTTCCAGTTTTTGGCCTCCAACCATGATTTCAGTGCCAATGCCAGAGTTACAGACTGTTAAAACTCTCATCCCAGCGTTAGCGGTGACAGTTTTCTCTACCTGATATCACGGTTTCTGGGTTGTCGGCCACAGGGTCTGGGCGGCAATATATCAAAAGAACTTGCTCTACAATACGACGTCAAACACTTGTGGTTAAACCCCACCAGTGAAGAGCGCCCAGAAACTTTTCTAGTGCCCCACGTACAACAACAATGAACATGTACTGTTAACCCTTTGGCTGTCGGTAGCGCTTTTTGTCGCGATGATTCCTGAAGGAATCATCGCGACAAAAAGCGCTGCCGACAGCCAAAGGGTTGACGTAGTTTCAACGCCCACACATATATGTCATCTCGTTTCAGTGCTGCCCTCAATCCCTTTAACAAAACCTCATAAGCTGATTGCCCCCTCACCAAGTGTGAAATAACCAACTCAGTGGAAAACACATTTGTACATTACGCGTGAAGTCGAAGGCTAGCCCAGATGGCTTCCGCAACTCAAGTCTGTAACAGGGACTTATTTCTAGCAAGAGGCATAGATGCTCGTGATCCCCTGCGACTGCAGGGGATCATGAGAATCTGTGCCTTTTGTCTTGCAGATAAAATTGTAAAACGGCCATTTTCTCTACGAAAAGTTGTAACTAACCCCCATGACTTCCGCAAACACAGGCTGTAAGAGGGAATGATAATAACAAGAGAAATAGATCATCATGAGTCCCTGCAGATGCAGGGGCGCATGAGAATCTACGTCTCTTGCAGAAGTAAAGGGCGTTCTACGAAGGACTTGCTGGTCAAATCACCGCTGGGGACGCCAAAATTGAGGAGCGGGGATCACATAGCATTAAATTGTCGCCCTAGTCTTGGGTTTCGCCAGAAAGAAGAACAAAGACTGGTTTGACGAAAACGATGTAGAGATCCAGGAACACCTAGCAAAAAAAAAGAGCCGCCCATCAGGCCCACCTAGCCCAGCCTTCCTGCCCTGTGAAGAAGTCTGCCTTCCGCCTCGTCTGCAGCAGTCTCCAGCGCAAGCTCAGAGATCTCCAGAATGAATGGTGGACCAGACTTGCACAGAGGACCCAGCTTTGTGCTGACAATGGTGACTACAGGGGCTTCTACGAAGCACTGAAAGCAGTGTATGGCCCCAGGCACCTGGTACAAAGTCCCCTGCGAAGCGCGAATGGCCAGGCACTCCTCACAGATAATACCTCCATCTTGAACCGCTGGTCGGAATACTTTCAGAGCCTCTTCAGCGCTGAGCGCACTGTTCAAGAAGCAGTCGTCCCACACCTCCCAGTAAAGGTTGAGTTGGACGAACCGCCCACCGCTGAAGAGACCCTCACAGCCATCCACCAGCTCAAGAGTGGCAAAGCAGCAGGCATCGATGGAATACCACCAGAGATCTGGAAACATGGAGGCACAGCACTGCACAACAAGCTCCATGACCTCTTTCTCTGCTGCTGGGAGGAAGGAACACTACCAAAAGATCTCCGTGATGCAGTCGTTATCACCCTGTACAAGAACAAAGGCGAGAAGTCTGACTGTTCCAACTATCGGGGAATTACCCTGCTGTCCATTGCTGGGAAAATCCTTGCAAGGCTGCTCCTGAATCGGCTGGTACCTGCCATCGCTGAAGACCAACTCCCAGAGGGCCAGTGTGGCTTCAGAGCAAACAGGAGCACCACCGATATGGTCTTTGTGCTGAGACAGCTACAGGAGAAGTGCCGCGAGCAGAACAAAGGTCTGTACGTAACATTTGTCGACCTAACAAAAGCGTTCGACACTGTGAGCAGGCAAGGCATGTGGCAGATCCTGGAGCGACTTGGCTGTCCCCCAAAGTTCCTCAACATGATTGTCCAGCTACACGAGGACCAGCAAGGCCAGGTCAGACTCAACAATGACCTCTCGGAACCATTCCCTATTCTCAACGGCGTAAAGCAGGGCTGCGTGCTGGCACCGACCCTCTTCACCATCTTTTTTAGCATGATGTTCAAGCAGGCCACAGTGGACCTCGATGATGACGATGCAGTGTACATCAGGTATCGTCTCGATGGCAGCCTGTTCAACCTCAGACGACTGCAGGCCCACACGAAAACCCTAGACCAACTGATTCGTGAGCTGCTTTTTGCTGATGATGCTGCCCTCGTTGCACACACAGAGAGAGCCCTGCAGCGCATCACGTCTTGCTTCGCAGATGCTGCCCAGCTCTTTGGACTCGAGGTCAGTCTGAAAAAGACAGAGGTCCTCCATCAGCCGGCACCCAAGACAGTGTATCGCCCTCCTCACATCACCATTGGCGAGTCTGAACTAAAGTCAGTGCACCAGTTTACTTACCTTGGCTGCATTATCACGTCGGACGCCAAGCTGGACAAGGAGCTTGACAGCAGGCTGGCAAAAGCAAACAGCGCTTTCGGGCGACTTTTCAAGCGGGTGTGGCACAATCAACAGCTGAAAACAGGCACCAAGATCAGCGTGTACAGAGCTGTGGTCCTCACCACCCTGCTGTATGGTTCCGAGTCCTGGGCCCTCTACCGCAGCCAACTACGACTCCTCGAACGCTTCCACCAGCGCTGCCTGCGTACCATCCTGGGCATTCACTGGAGTGACTATGTCACCAACGTCGAGGTCCTTGAACAGGCTGAAACTGTGAGCATCGAGGCTTTGCTGCTGCGGACACAGCTCCGCTGGGCGGGGCATGTCTCCAGGATGGAGGATCATCGCCTACCAAAGATCACCCTGTTCGGCGAGCTTGCTACTGGACACCGTGACAGAGGGGCACCAAAGAAGAGATACAAAGACTGTCTCAAGAAGTCACTTAGTGCCTGCCAAATCGACCACCACCAGTGGTCTTCGCTTGCTGCGGACCGTGACACCTGGCGCTCCACCATTTACAAGGCAGCTGTCTCCTTTGAGGACTCTCACAGAGCTAGCCTTAAGGACAAGCGGCTCAGGAGAAAAAACAGAGATGCCGCAGCTCAGAACCCTGGCCATACCTTCCCCTGCAGCCACTGCGGTCGAACCTGCCTGTCTCGGATTGGCCTCCGCAGCCACGAACAAGCCTGCAGACGTCGTGGGCAACTCCTATAAAATCTTCGTTCGCGAAGTCAAGCCAAGAGAGAGAGAAATTGTCGCCCTAGTTATTTTGTGCGTGACCCAGTTGTGACCTAGAAAGACTGAGAAAGATGAGATTGTGTAATCGTGTGTGCTTTTTCGTAAAGTAATTTGTTAAATGAAAACGAAATTTGTCCTCTCGTATGACATACATAATTATAATTGGCCCGCATATTTGTAGATGTCTTCCATTGGCGTTTGGAATGTGCGTCGTTGTTTGGATCATGTATACACAAACGTCTTTCTTATAACAAATGTGAAACAGGTGGCAGACGTATCGGCGGTCAGAGATTAATAGACAACCAAAACAAAAGCTCGCTCATTAAAGCAAACTGGACAAATTTCTGAAATATATATTATTTCGTCTTAGAAGAAAAACGCTCCGTGGCTGGCTATATATTATGAGGTGTTTTTTTTTCTTTTTTTTTTTCTTACTTATTTTCTTTCTTTCTTCTGCGAGAGAGGTATAATGTAGTAATAATAATAATAAGAAGAAGAAGAACACCGGTTATTATATGGGCGCTTTACTCAAATCTGCGAACTCGGCTCAAAGCGCAGCGAACTGAACCCAAACATGCACGCTCGGCTGACACACACGCATTCACTCTGACGACAAACACAGCACAAGAGAGACACAGGACATTCACGTGGTGCGAAGGGTGAACTCAGCTACTGAGATTTCGGAAATTTTGATCGCTTGTATTTTACATTTATAAAGTGGCCTGAAACCAGTACCAAAGTGGAGGTGAAGGAAGAGCCGGAGTAACACCGGAGAAAGAACCCCCAACGGTCCGCCCGAATTAACGGTGACACTTACCAGAGGAGAAAAGTCCGACGCCGGAACCCGGTATCTAACCTCGCACTTTTAGCATTGGTGACAGGCGCTTTTACCACTTCGACACGGCGGACCGCCCTGATGTGCAATGTGCCTGACCCCACAAATCAGGTTAAACAAGAACTAACCGCAAGAGAAATGACTTGACCAAATGAAAATGCCTGGGGTTTATGAAAACCACTTTGCGTTACTAATGATACGTTTTGAAAGATTCCCAATAAAATTGTGTTTCATATTGATTGGTTTAACTCATTCTACCCCAGACACGCCACAGTAAGATAAGGATCGACCATTATAGTTCAAGGGTGATGCCAGAATAGCTTGGCGCCTATGGGCGCCAAGCTATTCTGGCATCACTCTTGAACTATCATGGTCGATCTGTGTCCTGCACTGCAACGCAGTCTTCAGACTGGAAAACGGCAAAATTTAAGGATTTCGGTGTTGGGGTAGAATGAGTTACCAGAGTTAGCATACAGCCATCGGTTGCAGCATCATTTGTATCATTTGCTAAAGAAAGCAGCAGCTGTGTAAGAATCTTGCAAACACTTTGTGATCACCTGTCCAAGCAGACCACCCATTTTTGGCCCCGTGGGGTTTTTTTTTTTTTTTTAATGCCCCTGCGCAAGAAAACCTGCTGACTAAGGCGACCGCTTTTTGACAAAATCCAGATAAAAAAAAAGGTGATTGCCAAGCGTGTAAAATGCAGAGAATAACCCAAACGAAGAAACAAAGCGCTTAGAAAATACAGTTACAACACGATTAATAATTAACCCTTTTTTTCCAAAAAAAACCCCAACAACAACAAATACACTTCGCTACTTATTTTATCGTATTCTTGTTTGCTTGTCTAACTTTGAAATATTAATAAATTGTGTTTTAACTGTCTTTTCTAAGCGTGCTTCTTTCTTCGTTTGGGTTATTCTCCACTTTGTTGACAATCCTCTGGCTTGCGCTGTTTGACTGCAACATCATGCCGCATTTTTAACATGACTTAGGTGACTCTAACAAGCAAAAGATTGTAGGACCGATGTCGTCCGCATTGGGCCCGCGCACATTCGTGCGCGGGCCCACTGCGGACGTCGTCGGCCCTAGAGTCTTTTGCTTATTAGGGACACAGGTACGTCGTAGGCTAGAAATAAGCACACAGTCGAGCCACGTGTGACCTGCCCCCCCCCCCCCAAAAAAAAAAAAAAAAAAAACCTCTCAGGACCGTCCATTATCACTCCGGTGCCCTGGACGTTCAACCCCGAACTAATCAATCAGGTACTCGCACGTGGACCGTTTGACTGAAAAATGGGCTCACACCATCAATGACTGACCGAACGCCGGGCGCCTTCAAAGGGGTATCTGAATAATAGATTGATTCCGACATTATCTGTGAGAGTGATAATAATTATCAGACCAGAAGGTCTGGAAATCGTTTAACTCATTCGAGACGTGCCGCCTCCGGATAAGCGGCTTATGCCTGCGTCTGTCTTGTACTGTGTTTGTCTTCAGAGTGAATGCGTGTGTGTCACGTGAGCGTGCGTGTTGGGTGCAGTTCGCGGCGCTTTGAGCCGATTTGCAGAATTGGAAAAAAACGCCTATATAATAACTGGTATTATTATTAGTATTATTGAAAAGAAAAGTGGAGACTGCCAGTGCTAATACTTTAGGAAGGTTACAAAGTAAAGTAGGTATAGCACTGTCAGGGGAGAGAAGTGTGCATGATCGACCAGTGATCATAGATCTACTGTGGCCAAAGCACACACACACACAAAAAGAGATAGGAAAGAGAGGGGGCGCTAAGAAAGTGACTGAAAGCAATGCATATGGAAGCCCCCCCGAAGGGGGGCGTATCACATATCCCACTGTTCCAGCCATTCAGTGCATGGAAATTTAAATCTAGGTCCCCCAAAAAGGGGGTTCAGATATTTAGCCGGTGTGGACAGCTGTTTCGGTCTTGGCGAACTCTTCAGCACACCATCGGCAATACTGGAGGAGGCAGGAAATTCCGCCTACCTGCAAAGACAACCACATTTTACTGTGGTGTCTGCAGGGGCATACATTCCATGCCACCACCTAGAGTTAAATTTCCATGCACCCTAAAGGAGAACCTACCAAAAGGGGGAAAGGGGTTGCAGTCGATATTGTAGTAATAAATGAAAAGAAAAGGGGAGACTGCCAGTGCTAATATTTTAGGAAGGTTACAAAGTAAAGTAGGTATAGCACTGTCAGGGGAGAGAAGTGTGCATGATCGACCAGTGATCATAGATCTACTGTGGCCAAAGCACAAAAAAAAAAGAGATAGGAAAGAGAGGGGGCGCTAAGAAAGGCGCAGGGAAAGCCCCGTACCACGCCCCTTCCGACGAATGTGCCAAGCCATGTCCTTCCACAACGTTTCTGCGACTTTTTCTCGGATAAGATTAAGCACATCCGCTCTGAACTAGACTCATGTTCATGTGATCCCCCTACTTTTGGTTTTTATAATGGCCCTTCACTGTCTCGTTTCGAGCCAGTGACTGAGCAGGAGATCCATGAACTCATTATGAAATCACCAACAAAGAGCTGTGTGCTTGATCCCTTGCCCACGTCCCTCATAAAACAGTGTATTGATGATCTCCTCCCACTGATTACCACCACAGTTAATGCCTCTCTCTCTACAGGTGCTGTGCCTACTCAGTTTAGACATGCTGTTGTGACACCACTCTTGAAAAAGCCTGGACTGGACCCAAACGACTTGAAGCATTTTAGACCTGTCTCTAACCTTCCGTTTATTTCAAAGATTTTGGAGAAGGTTGTTTTGAAACAGCTACAAAGCCATTTGTCTGGAAACGGTCTTTTAGAAATGCACCAGTCGGCATACAGAAAGGATCACAGCACGGAGACTGCTGTGCTGAGCGTCCTGGATGGTCTGCTAGTGAAGGCAGACGAGAGACTTGTCTCTCTCATTGCTCTGTTGGACCTCAGCGCAGCATTCGACACGCTCGATCATTCTGTTTTGCTGAAGAGGTTAGAGGTGACCTTTGGCATCCGTGGTACCGCCCTGGCCTGGTTCAGTTCACTTCATACGTTAAGGATCGTTCTCAGGCTGTTATTGTTAATGGCCAGCTATCTGCTTCTAGTCTTTTGTTGTGTGGAGTCCCTCAGGGCTCCGTATTAGGGCCTGTTTTGTTCACTCTATATTCACAACCTCTATCTGATGTAATTGCCGCCCATGAGTGTGATTTTCACAAGTATGCTGACGATACTGAATTGTCAAGAAGTAGCGCGCCTAGCCATTTCAGCTCCGCTAAGATGAGCGTACAGTGTTGTATAGACGACGTCCTGTCCTGGATGACTAGCAACAAACTTAAGCTTAACACTGACAAAACCGAAGTCATGCCTGCCGGCTCTCAGTCTCGCCTTAGTCCGGCGAGTTCGCAAACATTGGTAACTGCAGCGTTCCCTTCCAGAAATGTGTCAAATATCTGGGTGTGAAGATTGACTCGACGCTCTCCATGCATGATCATATCAGCAGCATCTGCCGAGCTGGTTTCCTTGAGCTGCGCAGAATTTCTTCTCTCAGACCGTATCTCACAGAAAGTACGGCGTCAAGACTTGTAAATGCATTCATTACTTCCAGGCTCGATTATTGTAATTCTGTACTGGCAGGTTTACCGGCAGATCAGATTTCACGCTTGCAGATGATTCAAAACAATGCGGCGCGTCTCATCTTAAAGAAACGAAAGAGAGACCACGTTACGCCTCTACTGAAGCAGCTGCACTGGCTGCCCGTCAAATTCCGTTGCCAGTACAAAATTGCAATTTTCGCCTATCGGCATTTTGACGGATCTCTCCCGCCGTACCTCTCTGCCAAGCTGTCTGCCTATCAGCCATCACGCACCCTCCGTTCCTCCAGTGAAAAGCTGTTAAAAATCCCAAAGCTTAACATGAAAACTGTCGGGGAGCGTTCTTTCACCTTTTTCGCCCCAAGTGTGTGGAACTCTCTGCCAACTGAAATGCGGAATCTGCCCACATTGTCACAGTTCAAGGCTCACTTAAAGACTTGTCTTTTTTGTCGGGCATTTAACACTTAGCTCATATTTAGCTAACTGTTGACCGACTGCCACCTATTCTGATCCCAGAGGAAGTGAATGTAAGGTGTGGGGAAGGGATGGGGTGGTTTAAAGTAGTGTATAATTGTGCGTGTGTGTCTGAGAGAGAAAGGGTGTGCTGTTGTGCATACGCAGTGAGTCCAGTGTTTTCCTGGAGAACAGCGCTATACAAGAACTATGTATTATTATTATTATTAAGAAAGTGACTGAAAGCAATGCATATGGAAGCCCCGCCGCCCCCCCCCCCCCCGAAGGGGGGGGGCGTATCACATATCCCACTGTTCCATCCACTCAGTGCATGGAAATTTTAATCTAGGTCCCCCAAAAAGGGGGTCCAGATATTTAGCCATGCTTCCATATGCTTCCATATGCATTGCTTTCAGTCACTTTCTTAGCGCCCCCTCTCTTTCCTATCTCTTTTGTGTGTGTGTGTGTGTGTGTGTGTGTGTGTGTGTGTGTGTGTGTGTGTGTGTGTGTGTGTGTGTGTGTGTGTGTGTGTGTGTGTGTGTGTGCTTTGGCCACAGTAGATCTATGATCACTGGCCACGGTCGATCATGCACACTTCTCTCCCCTGACAGTGCTATACCTACTTTACTTTGTAACCTATTATTATTATTATTATTATTATTATTATTATTATTATTATTATTATTATTATTATTATTATTATTATATTTTAAACCTGAACCGCTGAAGGCTTAACATCTAGTGTCCGTCCAACATAAAGGTGATTTCAAAGACGGTTGGCGCTGCATTGTTGCGACACGTCTTTCCCCGGGGAAGGCAGCCTAAAATTCGCCTCACGAGACTTTTTTTTAAATTTTTTTTTTAGTAACCACAGCTGGTTCCGAGCACCCGACCTTTCCGACGAGTCGAACACTCTATCCCCCTGAGCTACCGGGATCCCCTACTAAAGATATACTGTCTCTTGCAAGATGCTTGGTGTTCGTTAACAGTCCATCTCTCTTCCATCTGCAAGAGACATAGATTCGCATGGTCCCCTGCAGTCGCAGGGGCCCATGAAAATCTATGCCTCTTCAGTGGTGACCAAGTAGGTCTATATAGCTCTTTCTCCGAGGATGTTTCTCCGAGGTGAAGCGAACGACTGCTCAAAACACCGCATACCACGGCGTCCACCCTAAGCTCCTTGCGCTTAAAGTGATGTCAAACAGTGGTGATGGTCATTTAAATATTTTTGACTACTTTGTAATGACCAGCAAAGCCCGACCTGTCACGTTTCCCGCAGCCTGCATTCCTCCTCCATCGTAGATTCTCATGGGCACCTACAGCCGCTGAAGCCGCACATGAGAATATGTGTTTCCTTACATGCAGTCGAGTCCCCATTTATTCACGTTTCTGTTCTTCAGTTGTTTTTTTTCCTCTTGTCCCCGCAGCCAACCGCTTCCGTCTGCAAGAAGCATAGTTCCTCATGAGCCCCTGCTTGCGCAGGGGCTCATGAAAATCTGTGTTTCTTGCTGACTTAGTAGGCTATTGCTTCCAGACCGTTCCCATTTCCTGACTTCTCTCAAATAACAAAACTGATAACGACGTTCTGAGGGCTCAAGCCTGTACCTGCTAAGTCTCTGCTAAGTTTTCCTAAATCCCTGGCCGAAATTGAGAAACTGCCGCCTCTGACACACAAGCGTTGTTTCGTTGCCGGACTATTGCAAGGGGACTAACTTTGACATTTAATAATAATAATAATAATAATAATAATAATAATAATAATAATAATAATAATAATAATAATAATAATAATAATAATAATAATAAATAGTTCTTGTACAGGAAAACACTGGACTCACTGCCCATGCACAACAGCACACTGTCTCTCAGACACACGCACAATCATACACTACTTTAACCCACCCACCCCTTCCCAACACCTTGCATCCACTTCCCTCCAGAATCAGAATAAAAGGCAGTCAACAGTTAGCTAAAGGTGAGCTAAATCAGTGTTATATGCCCGACAGAAAAGAAAAGTCTTTAAGTGAGCTTTGACTGAACTGACAATGTGGGCAGATTCCGCATTTCAATTGGCAGACAGTTCCACACACTTGGGGCTAAAAAGGTGAAAGAACGCTCCCCGACAGTTTTCATGTTAAGCATTTGTAATGATTTCATACACATTACCCGTGCGTCGACATTTGAACTCAGTCAGTGTGAGACTTTCCCTATTTTGGTGCAGTTCAGCAAAACTAAACAGATCCCTGGGGTCTCACATGACTGAGGTAGTTGTCATTTTCAAACTTCATACACTGAAATTCACAGAAGACTGGTCTATCACAACAGCTGGTGCCAGAACAGATTGGCCTGCGCTGGCCTAGATGTGCGAGTGATACAATAGCTGCCTAGGCCTTTGCATTATTAGTATGGTCAAACTTGCCAAACTTGCCAAGGCGACCACATGTTAAAGGCATCCACCTGTCTAAGCAGACCACCCGTTTTTGGCCGCCATGGTATAATTCTGCTACCTATATGACCCTGTGCAAGTACACCTACTGTCTAAGGCGGCCAGTTTTTTTATAGTCCCTTGGGTGGTCGCCGTACACAGCTTTGGCTGTATCCAGTACGCAAAAGGCCGTCGGGCCGTCCTCGGCAGCAATCCTCATGCTCACAGCCCTGCGCGGTTCGACTGCGGCCGACAACAGCCCGATGGTCTATGCGGCTTATTGGGCAGTGCTTGTTTTTTGCTTACCTACCTACTGCTGCTTCCAATTACATCGTCGAAATAATAATCATAATCATAGCGCCTATCCTCCTGACCCTCGCGCTGGGACCAGATGGCGTTGAGGCGCGTCCCCTGGGTGGTGGATAGGGGGTCCCTCGCGAGAGGGGTGCACCGAATAAAACATGGTCTAAGGGAAGGAGACACCGACACGAAACCCCTGGTCCTCCTAGTAAGGAGGTTGGGCGTGGGGGTATCTTCCCCACCCTGCAAATAAGAAAATAGCTACAGAAACGCCTACGAATAGACAAACAGCAATTCCTTTTCTGGAGGAGGAAGGTTCTTCTACCAGAAGATTTATGACGTCGTGTGGTGAAGTCTTCGGAAGCCACAGGACCGAGCCGCCTCTCTGTATCCAGGGACACAACCATGGGCACATGGAATGTCAAGACCACGTACCAGAGCGGGAAGGCCGCCCAGATAGCACTGAGCGGAAATGCAAAAGTACAACCTTGCCCTGGCTAAGTATCAGTGAAGCCAGATGGACGCAGTCTGGGCAGAAAAGGCTGTTAATTGGGGAGATAATTCTGTATTTAGGTCATGAAGAGGAGAAGGCCCCCCCCCCCCCCCCCCACCATACAGAAAGTGTAGCATTCATGCTGTCACCAGTGCCACAGAGAGCGTTGATGGGCTGGGAACCTCTTGGGCCAAGAGTTATCACAGCAGCCTTTAGAACCAGGAAAAAGATTAAGGTCAATGTCATCCAGTGTTATGCGCCCACTAATGACAGTGACGAGGAAGAGAAACAAGAGTTCTCGTCATGCGCGATTTTAATGCCAAAATAGGGGAGGACAACACTGGATACGAAGAGGTGATGGGGAGACAGGGACTAGGGGAGATGAGTGAGAACGGGGAAAGGTTTGTAGACTTTTGTGCTCTAAACAGACTTGTCATTGGAGGCAGCATCTTCCCACACAGAAGAATACACAAAGCAACTTGGGTCTCACCTGACCATACTACAGAGAAAACAAATAGACCATATCTGCATTAGCAAGAAATTTAGAAGATCCCTTCAAGATGTTCGAGTGAGGAGGGGAGCAGATGTCGCCTCAGACCACCATCTGCTTACCTTAAGAATAAAGCTCAAGTTAAAGAAAAGCCGCACAGAGACAACAAGAAGACAGCGCTATAATGTAGGCCTCCTGAGAGAGACTGGAGTGAGAGAAGAGTTCAAAGTGGTGCTGTCCAACATGTTTCAAGTGCTACAAGAGCTAGTAAATGAAGAGGAGGCGGCCAACACAGAGCAGCAGTGGAAGGCAGTTAGAGAGGCGCTGAACTCAACCTGCAAAGACACTGTAGGGTTCAGGAAACACCATCACAAGGAATGGCTGTCGGCAAAGACCTTAAAGAAGATAGAAGTGAGGAAGCAGAAAAAAGCAGTTGTCAACAACAGTCGCACGAAAGCAGGCAGCCAAAGCATAGGGCACAGGAGGAAGCTAACCTCGAGGTGAAGAGTAGTATCAGGGCAGACAAGAGGGCCTACACAGACAGCCTGGCGGCAGAGGCAGAAAAGGCAGCAGGCAGCGGCAACATGAAACAGCTCTACGACATTATCAGAAGATTTTCGGGCAAGTATGGCCATACAGAAAGACCAGTAAAAGACAAAGAATGCAAGCCTATTGCAGACAGAGCAGACCAACTCGACAGATGGGCCGAGCATTTTGAAGAGTTACTGAACAGACCCACCCCACCCGACCCCCCCAGACATCCAGCCAGCAGAGACTGACCTACCCATCAGCTGTGACAGACCCAGCCGCCGGGAAGAGATCCGAAGAGCAGTGGCATTTTTGAAGAACGGCAAAGCAGCAGGGCCAGATGGCATCCCAGCGGAGGCACTGAAAGCAGACCTAGAAACAACAGTAGAGCTGCTGTACCCACTGTTTGGAAAGATCTGGGAAGAGAAGGTGGTGCCGGCTGACTGGAAGGAGGGGTACCTAATCAAGCTTCCCAAGAAAGGCGACCTCAGCAAGTGTTCCAACTACAGAGGAATCACCTTGCTGTCAGTACAAGGAAAGGCCTTCAACAGGATCATCCTGGAGAGAACGAAGAGCTCCGTCGACCCCCAGCTGAGAGACCAGCAAGCAGGATTCAGGAAAATCCGATCATGTACAGACCAGATCGCCACTCCCCGCATCATCGTGGAACAGTCTCTGGAGTGGAGCTCCCCGCTGTACGTCAACTTTGTGGATTACGAGAAAGCATTTGACAGCGTGGACCGAGAGACTTTGTGGAAACTCCTACGACACTAAGCTCGTCTGCCTGATCAAGAGCAGCTACGATGGCATGACATGTCGCGTGATCTACGAAAGGCAGTTCACCAGGGAGCTCCAGGTCAGAACTGGCGTCAGGCAGGGGTGTTTGCTGTCTCCGTTCCTCTTCCTACTGGCCATAGACTGGGTCATGAAGAGGACCACTGAGCAGAGAAGAAGCTAAATATAGTAGACACTGTGGACACAGCTTGACGACCTCGATTTTGCAGACGACTTGGCTTTACTGTCCCACACTCATCAACAAAAGCAGGACAAGACCATGAGGCTTGGGGACATCTCGTCCCATGTAGGCCTCACCATCCACAAACAGAAAACAAAGACAATGAGGCTGAAACGCAACCAGGGAAGAACCAGTCTTGCTTGCTGGCACCCCGTTGGAGGAGGTGGAGTCCTTCACCTATCTCAGGAGCATCATCGACAAAAAAAGGCGGCACTGATGCAGATGTCAGAGCACGAATCGGTAAAGCAAGAGCAGCCTTTCTCGAGTTGAAAAAGTGTGGAGTTCCAGAGAGCTGTCTCAACACACCAAAGTACGGATTTTCAACTCAAACGGAAAAGCAGTTCTTCTATATGGAGCAGAGACTTGGGGGTTGACAAAAACCACAGTCACCAGAGTACAGATCTTCATAAACAGTTGCCTTAGAAGAATCTTGAAAATCCACTGGCCAGAGAAGATCAGCAACGTCAGACTCTGGGAGAGAACAGAGCAGATAACAGCAGAAAATGAAATTGGGCGAAGAAGATTGGAATGGATTGGTCACAGTCTGAGAAAGCCAGTTTCAAGTATCACTAGGCAGGCATTGTCATGGAATCCCCAGGGAAAGAGGAAATGAGGCAGGCCGAGAAACACTTTGCGTCGAGACCTCCAAGCAGACATCAAGAGACTGGGAACCAACTGGAGTACAATTGAAGGAAAAGCACAGGACAGGAGTCGCTGGAGGTCTCTCGTCGACGGCCTATACCCTGGGAGGGGTGACAGGCGTAAGTAAGTAAGTAACCTTCTGACGGAGCTTTGGGCGACTATAAAAGGACTGTTACAGAACGCTTATCCTAAAATAGCTCTAATAGCGCTTTACAAGCCAAACACACACACACACACACACACACACACACACACACACACACACACACACATGTACATAATCTCGAAGAACTAAGCTACATTGGGGTATCGAACAGGTGGGTCTTGAGGGCAGATATGTACAGGCAGTGAACTGAATGAGGAAGAACTTAATGTCTAATGTCTACGGGTACTGAGTTCTAGACAACAGGTACAACGCCCAGGATTATACAAGTGACAAGAAATGACAAACGTGTCAACCCTAATCGGTCAAGGATATCGCCGGATTAGCATGGCGCCTCCAGGCGCCAACCTAATCCGGCGTTCTCCTTGAGCCATCACGGTGGGTTTGTCTACCTAATTTGATTCGAAAGTTGACAGACATAACGAGTTTGATTAACTGATCATTATACTCTCCCGTGGTTTTTGGCGCTAAGAAGAGAGAAACTGAAAGAAGTAGGAAGCAGAATTTGAAGTTTCAGCGCGGGCCGTCTCCGGGATACTCCGACATTTGTTGCACACGGGACCATGCGGGGATTTCCCGGAAGGGCCGCGGTAACCGGAAAGAATGGCATAGCGGTGTTGATCAGGTGGGGACATTTATAGGGTTCGTCCGTAGTAGGCAGCATTTACTGATGAGATGCCTCGCAAATCACTAGAAAAATGACCGTGTTAGCAGTCTCCCATCCAGCATACACTCGGGTCCATGTAGGTTTGAGGATCATTTGCTCATGGTGTCGGTTTATTGTTTTTACCTAATTTACATCGTTTTTTTTACCATCAGTGTAGTAGGAAAACATTTTTCGCTAGGGGGGGAAGGGGGAGCGTGCCTGAATTGTTACTTTCCAGGCTTGACGAAGACAAGCGACAGTCCAACATGCGAAAATTCCGCATAAAAAATAAATCTCATTTTTCACCTTTTCAAAAAATAATATATAGTATATTAATAATAATAATAATAATAATAATAATAATAATAATAATAATAATAATAATAATAATAAATTTTAAAATACAATCTTATGCCGTCTGGGATACTCTGGTCCCAGTCATCCGCACTTCATTTTATTGGAGAGATGACAAACCCACCTCCCCCCCCCCCTCCTCTCACAACCACCCCGCACTACATTCCTCCCCCTACCTCCCCCAGTTCATACGCAGGCAATGCCACTTTCAGCTCCTCTGCACGAGATGAAGACAGCGATCGTGAGAGAGCTTGATTAACGTAGAACGACACCTGAGCTTTCACTGAAATGCCGATGTAGGCTTACTAACTCACCAGACGAATTTAACCTCTTCCCGGCGGCTGGACGCATAGTTGTTTCTGAAATCTGTATTAATTCACCGACCAAAAGCCACAAACGTCCAAGGGACATGGGATACAAATTGGTCTCAGCAAGAGGTCTAGATCCTCCTGAGCCCCCACAGTCGCGGGGGCCCATGAGGATCTAGCCTCTTGCAATCGAATCGTGTTCACTTCTTCTCGGCAGTGAAGGGGTTAACGAAATGTGAACCAGGACTGGTTTCAGAATGTACAGATCTCGCACCACGTCTAGCCCATTCACTGCCGAAAGTGATTCCTCCCAAACTGCAAGAGGTATAGATCCTCATGAGCCCCCGCAGTTGCGGGGGCTCATGAGGATCTATGCCTCTTGTTGAAGCCGCTTTGTATCCATGTTCCTTTGACGGCTGGGGGTCTTTTACGCTGCATTTACAATGATTTCAAAAGCACAATCTGCGTCCGCTGGCAATGACGATGTCAACCCATGCAGACAGTTTGAAGGTCTACAGTATAAGATTTGTTCCTCGCTGATAGTCCAGGGGCCAGTTGCATGAGCGAGCTAGCGGCGCACCTTGCTTAGTGACTGGCACAGGACTAAGCTCGCTCATGCAACTGGCCCCTGATGCCCAAACCCCGGCAGCCATCAACTAGACAACCATCAAAAGATAAAAGAATATATGCCAAGGATGCCAACGCACTCGAGAGCAAGTGACCATAGAAAATACGTTGTAGAGCCACGGTTGCGCGCCGCGGCATAACAGTTACGGCTGGTTGGTTGTACATTGCTTAACGTCCCGACAGCAACAATACTTTCTCAGGACGTGCCTGCTGCACTGCTTGTGGGGAAAAAACCCAACTAAACAGAATATTGAATGTATGTCGCCAGCCGGTTTAATACACTAAAAAAAAAACATCAAAAATAAAACGAAGACCATTTAGCAACACACATCCAATATCAAGAGTTACAGACAGGGCAGACAGTAGGGAGAGTTTAAAAAAAGAAAAATAACAGGTGAATGGACCAAGGGTAATACAGAAACACATGCCCCAGAATAGAGGGGAAACCCCACCCTGTGTGGCTGATCAGGGTGACCCTAGGAACTAAAAAGTAGTTAACCCCCACCCAAGTCCCCCAGGGCAGACCCGGGGTGGGGGTGGGGGTGGGGGGCATAACAGTTACGGGGCGCCGTCTGCGCCGAGGGTGTCTGAGAATGCGGAGATGATGAGTGATGGAGGGATTATAGCAGTATGTTGGTAGCCCACACGCTTGGTGTCCCGGGCTGCTGCTGTATGCTGCTGCCTCGCCGTCACAAATCCAGTCCACCTTTTGTTTGATGTATGCTGCTGCATGACCGTCACAGATCCAGTCCACCATTGTTTGATGTATGCTGCTGCCTGGTCGTCACAAAACAAGTCCACCATTGTTTGATGTATGCTGCTGCCTAGTCGTCACAAATCCAGTCCACCTTTGTTTGATGTATGCTGCTGCATGGTCGTCACAAATCCAGTCCACCATTCTTTGATGTATGCTGCTGCATGGTCGTCACAAATCCAGTCCACCATTCTTTGATGTATGCTGCTGCATGGCCGTCACAAATCCAGTCCACCATTCTTTGATGTATGCTGCTGCATGGCCGTCACAAATCCAGTCCACCATTGTTTGATGTATGTTGCTGCATGGCCGTCACATTTCCAGTCCACCATTCTTTGATGTATGCTGCTGCATGGCCGTCACAAATCCAGTCCACCATTCTTCGATGTATGCTGCTGCATGGCCGTCACAAATCCAGTCCACCATTCTTTGATGTATGCTGCTGCATGGCCGTCACAAATCCAGTCCACCATTGTTTGATGTATGCTGCTGCATGGCCGTCACAAATCCAGTCCACCATTGTTTGATGTATGCTGCTGCATGGCCGTCACAGATCCAGTCCACCATTGTTTGATGTATGCTGCTGCCTAGTCGTCACAAATCAAGTCCACCATTGTTTGATGTATGCTGCTGCCTAGTCGTCACAAATCCAGTCTATCATGTTTGATGTATGCTGCTGCATGGTCGTCACAAATCAAGTCCACCAGTGTTTGATGTATGCTGCTGCCTAGTCGTCACAAATCCAGTCCACCATTCTTTGATGTATGCTGCTGCATGGTCGTACAAATCCAGTCCACCATTGTTTGATGTATGCTGCTGCATGGCCGTCACAAATCCAGTCCACCATTGTTTGATGTATGCTGCTGCATGGCCGTCACAAATCCAGTCCACCATTGGTTGATGTATGTTGCTGCATGGCCGTCACAAATCCAGTCCACCATTGTTTGATGTATGCTGCTGCATGAAATCCAGACAAAAAAGGTGACTGCCAAGCGTGTAAAATGCAACAAAACACGCTTAGAAAGACAGTTACAACATAATTTAATTATTTAATAAATTGTGTTTACTGTCTTTCTAAGCGTGTTTCTTTTGTCGTAGCGATATTCTGTGCTGCTGCATGGCCATTACAAATCAGTCCAGTCCACCATTGCTTGACTCTGACATAATCATGCTGCACAGACATTATTATGCAGTGGCTATGTCTTCATAAGTCAGACACGTTAACCCTTTGCATGTTGGTAGCTGTTTTTGTCGCGACGATTCCTACATAAACTATTTTGTTGTCGCCAAAGACCCAATGCGCAAAAGGCCATCGGGCAAATCTGGCACTACCCTTGAATTATCATGGTCGATCCATCTACTGCTGTAGGGCGACCTTGGGGTGAAATAGGTTAACTGAAGCGGTCAGAAGAGGACGGGAAAGATCACTACTGAGAAAAGGAAGACCGGACCACAAACAAGACATACGATAACTAATTTGTCTGGGTATGATTAGCCTGTGACCGGACACTATTGTAGCTGTGCCATGAGGGGGCATGCTGAGGTCAAGTTCACAGCGTGGCGGCTGTAGTGGACTCTCAACTCCTGCCCCTGTCTGTCATTGGACATCTGACATGGATCTTTGGGCCCTAAACTCAGCACGCACAGGCCAGGGGGGGGGGGGGGACAAGGTGGGGGGAGGGGGGGGGGAATGAACAACCGTGATCTGAAACAGACGATTTCCGGAAATCAGAACTGAGTAGGTCAGAACTGCAGGTTTGTCCGGACGTTTAACCCCTTCACTGCCAGTGTCGGGACGCAGATTGTTTTAATAAAATCGTTGCAAATTCAAAATAATAGATCACCAGCCGTCAAAGGGACCTCTCCCCCCCCCCACCCCCCTCCTCTCCCCCCACCCCCAGTTGCAGGACTGAAACTTTTCCAGGCCAGTATAACTGTCAACCAACTGTCCCAGCGCGACTATTTTGCGTGGGGCTGAAAACAAGATCAAAACAAAGCCGTTGGAACTATGACAGGCAAGGTACTGGCTATTGAAAATTTCGTGCAACTCAACCACCGATACAAAGTGGTTTGCAAGAAGCATAGATCTTCATGAGCCCCCGCAACTGACTGCGGTGGCTCATGAGGATCTATACCTCTTGCCGTCTGGTGGTGTTAGTTTGTCTGGGCATTGAAGGAGTTAATCCAATGCTTTCGTCGAAAACAACGTGCAGCTTGCACCTACTACTTCGGACTTCCGAACGACGTTTGTTCAGTCATATCAGTTTACATTAGGTTTCGTCTGTGTGGGGCATGTCAGTGAACCTCAGTAATAATAGCCGAGGCATGTCGATTGTGTTTCGCCGGCGTGCGGCCTCGTGAGGGAAATTTTGGCGAGATAGTCATGTTTTAATGCTGTTGAATCCTTTTGATTGTTTTCCCATTTTTCTTGATAAATCTCGAAGCCGTAGCGTAGAAGGAAATGCTCACAACCGCCTCCTGTGTAGAAAGCCTCGAACCACACGGTTCTGACCGAAATGTAAATAGGTGTATATTTTTTCTCGAGGACACGATACTATTGCTTACCCCGGCCCGCATTCAGCCCTGACACACTACAACAAGATACCGTACAACTATGATAGTTCAAGGGCGGTGACAGAACAGCTTGGCGCCTACAGGCGCCAAGCTGTTCTGAAACCGTGAAACCACCCTTGAACTATCATGGTCGATCTATCTCTTTAGGTTTAATGTAGGCGTCAGAAGACAACTCTTAAATATTTGGAATTAATTCGTTAGGATTCGATGTGTTAATTATGAGGTAGCGAACAGAATAGCTAGAATTGTCATACTATGTCCTTGTGTCATATGTTCATATGTTGCAAATAACGTATGTGAGTCTGTTTCGTCATAAATTGTATACTTGAAATTATGTCTTCTGCAAACGGAATGGGTCGCACACACCTACCTACACAAACGCACACGTATGCAAACTACACGCAAACATGGCGCACACACGCGTATGTACACGCACCTCAGTAATAGCGATTAGCACTGGTACGCAACTAGTGTTTCACAAGGGTACGTCTCTGTCTGTCTAGTCAGGCCCTTAGTTGCCTGCTCGGCGTTAAACCCAAATAACTAACTGTCTAGTCAGTCACACAATAGTACGTGTACGTCTGTCCGTCCGCCCGGCCCTCCTTCACTCCCTTCTTCCTCCCCGCTCTCTCTCTCTCTCTCTCTCTCTCTCTCTCTCTCTCTAACTCTCTCTCTCACACACACACACCCCACACACACACACACACACACACACACACACACACACACACACACACACACACACACACACACACACACACACACAAACACACATACACACATCCCCAGTAGCAAAACGTCAGTCTTCCGGGGCCGGGGCGCCCGCGACGGCGGCAGTGGGACCCGCGTACAGTCGTGCGCTGGCCCACTGCGGCCGTCGTGGGCCCGAGTATTTTTGCTTTCTGGGATGCACGCATGCACCCACAATGACACACCTATATCCTGCACTGCCGCACGCAGTCCGGCCAAATATTATCGATGCTAAACGCCGTCCGCCACCTGGACCTAACTGCAGCCGGAAGCGCATATCCCACAGGGCCTGCTGGATCGGCACGTGACCACTGCGTGATTTGCATACCAGAGAGAGCACTCTGTGATGAATGAGGGCACGTAACTCTAACACATTTTCTTCGCTTTGGGTGGCAGGGTCCTCCATGAAATATTTGTCCTCTAAAAGAAGACCCCAACGAAGAAAGAAGAACGCTTAGAAAAGATTATTGCAGCACAGATGATTAAGTTAGTTGTTTCAGTTGGTGTTTGTTTTTTTTAAATAGACATACATACAGCTGCACAACTGTTCCAGTACCGCTGCAAATATATCATTGAAGACAAAGCCGGAATAAAGCCAGCGTTCTAAAACTATGGGGTTTTTAATTTTGTTACTTTCAGCACTAATTGCGGGAGATGGGTCGACATCTAATCAAAGATAAATAGAAAAGATAAGTACAGCATGATATACTTGGTTGTGTGTCTTTTTCTTTTTTTTAAGGGTTTAAACTCGAAAACGTAACCCCATCGCTGCCGAGACTACTGAGAACACGATCCAACTGCAAGAGGCATAGACTGATCCTCCTGAACCGCCGAAATTGCGGGGGCTCATGAGGATCGATGCCTCTTGCTTATTACACCACTTTGATTCCAGTCGTGGGGATCATGATGATCTATGTCCGCTTTTGCAGTTGGATCGTGTTCACCGTTTTCAGTTCTCACTTCAGCGAAGTAGTTAATCACTAAAAAAAAAATTTTTTTTAAAGTCCCTCTCAGAGATGAATGTGTCAGTTCACCATCATGTTTAACCATGGGAACGTAGGGAACTAAAACTTTTCACTATCTCGTTTCGTTTACACGAATACGTTAGTTTCTTACACACCTCCTTCTTTGCAGGCTGAGCGGAAAAGCTGTACCACACACGCGTGATACACACACGATTTTGTAACTTGCCCTATTTTCAGCTCACGTGGCAGTCAACTGACGACTAGCAATCTGGCGTCATGTATTGTGCTATTACGTCATCATGTTTGACTATTTGTCTCAGATCCAAAACATTGACGTGACATTACAAAATAAATGACGTCAAGATCTTTGCTACAATGGCGGCTGTGTTGTGACTAGGCGTGAGCTGAAAACCAACTCACATGTTATTTATGCAAAGAAAAATCTGAGTAAAAAAAATAGATTCTTATATGCTTTCCTGATACTGAGAATCTCACACGAGTGGTTTTAAGACATTATCCTACTCGCTTACGCTCGTAGGATAAGGTTTTAAAACCACTCGAGTGAGATTCTCAGTATCACCTAGACACCGATGTAAGGCTATATAATGTCCACGTTCATGCCCTTGGTTAATGACATGATATAACATTATGTCTCTGAATACGAATTATTTCACGCGGTCTTGACATTATGGCGATCGAGTGTGTGGTTGATGATTATGGTCTTCCAGCTGCAGAGTAACCCCAGATAATTCCACAGTCTGAGGATGTTCATGAGCTGATCCAGTGCCAGCAAGGGGCATAGATTCTCATGAGCATCTATGCCCCTTGTGCTACAAAGGAGATGGGCTGGTGAGAAATATAATGCTTTCGGTTATGTGTGCGTATTGCGTTTCGGATTTGGATTAGATGTTGTGTTTTTTTACACCTGCAGGTCGACTAAGAGACCCATAAAAGTGAAGTATGGTTCGTTTAACCCCTTGACTGCCGGAACACAACGACCAGAACCCAAAATGCAAGAGGCATAGATCCACATGAGCCCCCGCAGTTGCTGGGGCTCATGTGGATCTATGCTTCTTGCCGACACCCACTGTGTACATCAGTGCTCCTTGGACGACTGAATTCTTTGGCGTTGAGTTAACAAGGATTTCAGAAAGAAAAAAAATACGCGTCTGCGCAGAGATACAATATAGGAGAATACAACCCCACCCATTTCAGAAACAATTGATTTATTTAATCCTTTCCGTAAATAAACAAACGCACTTGACCAAATATATTTAACAGCATTATCTGCCCAGTCAGGTCCCCCAACCCCTTGGAAACAAAAGGCTAGTTAAAATATCTTCCCGAGAAATACACACCACCCACCCCCCACACCCCACCACTCAATGCTGTCAGAGTTGGCCTTCCTGAGAATACTTCCTGTTCATACCACCATGGTAAACAATAGTCCTCTATGCCCAAATAGTGTCTCTCTCTCTCTCTCTCTCTCTCTCTCTCTCTCTCTCTGCACACACAAAACAAATTAGCATTCCTTTTTGTGTCAACGCTTCAATGTATGTCACTAAACCACTGTGTCATTTTTTTACTCTGGGGCAAACCAAAAATATAGAACAAATCTCGAATGTAGGTTATTTCGTAAATGAAACGTCCAACGTGAAAAATTGTGTGGAGGAAAATTTATCTGTGAAAAGTTTTCACTTCACACATCGTGACTGCTGCGACGCACACGGACATTGCGCTGTTGAACAATCGGCCTTTATGCTCAACCCTGTCGCGTGATGAAACCGGATTCCTGTTGCGTGCAGTTATTGTCGTCATAACCTGTAGGTAGAGACAGCTGTTGTGTAGTCATGTGAGTTTACAAGATTGCATCTCTTTCATAACCAGAAAGTTGGGCTTGAAAATTGGTTGTGAAACGGTTTCCTGTTTTCGCTCCAGCGGGTGACAATCAGCCTTTCATACAGTTATTTATTAGTCTGTCGCGTGATGCATTTAAATTGAAACCCACAACTTTAATCCCAGGAGAGACCTCAATTATTCAATTTAGTATACACCCCATCATGTTTACAAGTGTTTTAGATCACTCGAGGAGAAAATCGGGTGTGATTTGTTACTTTGAACCAGATCACGGACATTGCCTTGTCGTGTTATGCATTTAAATTGAAACCAGATCACGGACATTTGTGTTGCGTGCGTTTTATTACCTTGTTTACCCAACCAACATGATAATGGCGGACCTATCTGTGATTTTGGACCTTGCAGCTTCTGGGCGTAAGGTCTAAAATCACAGACCGCACACCATAAATAAAACCAGACAAGCTTTTCGTAGTCATTATTATAAGGCTTGCGGTGTGAGTGGTTAGTTTGAAACCCCTTTTATAACCAGAAAGGCAAGCATAGTGTTTTTGTACAAACAGATTATATTGTGTTTTTAAAATGGACTTAATGACGCATGACCCACATTGCGGCTTATTTGCCGGTGCCACGGGCTGTGGAAAAACTCAATTTGTTCTTAATCTCTTACAAACAAGATACATCTATCATTTCGAAAACATAGTAATATTTTGTCCTACAATCAAACACAACAAAGCTTATCACAACCGTTTATTCATTTGGACTGACAACAACATATACTTAGTCGACCCCGAGAAAAAACTGAATGACTACCTACAATATTTTTACAAGCAATTTGAAGGACAGCCAACGTTGTTTATTGTTGATGACTGTTCTGCAGAAAAAGACATTGTTAAGAAAAGAAACATATTAGCAGAACTTGCCTTCAGTGGCAGACATGCAAACATAAGTGTATGGATTCTCACTCAGAAATATAATGCTGTACTGAAAGATTTTCGAGAACAGTTAAAGTTTATATGTTTGTTTTACTGTAAGGATCGTGACAGCTTCGAAGACTGTCTCAGAGAGAACGATGTCATTCCAAATAAGCAAGAACGGGATGATGTAAAAAATAAACTGAAATCAACTAAGCATCTAAAGCTCATTTTAAAGACAGATCAACCTACAGGGTATGGGTTAGTGAATTAATTTATACTTTTGGGTTTGTCTTTAAAAATGACAGACAGACAAAATTGGCCTATTAGTGAAATCATAGATATTACACATTGCTTTAAAGATGTTAAATATGAAAGCCAGCTTAATAATAGAGAGTCACCTGGTAATTTATTTATGTTACCAACAACAGTGTATATGTCTGGTAATATAACTTTATGTGTTGATAATCCATTTATTAAAAAAATAACTGTTGATATTAAGACACAATCATTTACTGTTAACGAATATTACGATGGTTGGTTTACTAAATTGTGTAGTAATTTAGCAAAAGAAATATATAAAATAAATTTATATTTTAACGATATTACATTTAATAAAATGGTATTACACATACAATAATGATGATTGAGTCAGTGTGTAAACAAATCTGTTTTGTAGGAGTTACAGTCAATAAAGTGCCATTTTCATTATATAATTTTCTATTTATTTTTTTGTCGGACAAATAAAAAAGATGGACAACCGTCAAAGATTAAGAAACATGTTTCACACAACTGACTTACCTATATATAATATTTACAATGTCTATGAATCAATAGAAAGATCTTTTTTAGTCATACAAAATAACCTTCTTTCTGATAGTGTAAAGATTCAGATTGTTGCAAAAATAGAATTTGTCAGAGATGTTGGTGAAGTTATTGTAACGTATATCTCGACAAGGCAGCACACAGTTAATTCGAGAAGAGAACTAGAGAAAGTGTTTAGAGAAAGATTGTTACCAGACTTCCATGAAGCAATTGACAGAGCAGAAATGCAAGGGTCTGGCTGGCATGAAGGCCTTGTACATGAACTACAACTAAAGCAGTCAAGATATCATCCTATTTTAGGCAAATCATGGATACCACTACCAAAAGAGGTTGTAGACAAAAAGGGTGTGGTCAATATTCAGAACAATGATAATTTCTGTTTTATGTGGTGTGTGCTTGCCAAACTGCATTTTGTAAAAACAAAACCTGAACGTGTATCTAACTATACCAATTTTATAAATGAACTCAACTTCAGTGGCATTGAGTTCCCTGTTAAAATAGAGGACATAGACTTGTTTGAAAAACTAAATCCTGGTATATCCGTGAATGTGTTTGTATGGGATAATCAATCTGAGAATAAGTTACAGCCAATTAGAGTATCTCCAATTGCCCCAACCTATGGGCAGCCAGAAGATAAACATGTTGATATGTTACTAATAAGCTCTGGTGATAACTTTCACTACACAATTATTAGGAGTATGTCACGACTAATTCATAATCATGTATCAAAACACAATGGCAAACAGGAAATATGTAAAAGATGCTTACAAAGGTTCTCCTGTATAAAAGTGGCACATAAGCATACCCAGCACTGTAGGTCGGCTGATGACATTCAAACAATACTTAGGTATCCAGATCCTGGCAGCAAGGTTTATTTCAAGAACTATGTTAATCAACAAAAGCTGCCATTTGTAGTATACGCAGATTTTGAATCACTCGTTGTTCCATATGAGGGTCCAGTTCCAGAGTCATTACCAAAGACTATAAAATTGAGTGACCAAGTGGTGTGTTCTTTTGGATACATTATTGTTAGGTCAGACGGTCTTCATTCAGAACCTGTTATCTACAGGGGTGAAAATGCAGCTTGTCTGTTTTTAACAGAAATGAGACAACTGTATAGTCAGGTAGTACAGTATCTCACAACAAGTCAGATGCCTTTGGTGATGACAGAAGAAGACAAACTAAAATTTGATACAGCTGAGACGTGTTGGATTTGTGAACAACCTTTAGGTGGTGATAAAGTTCGTGACCACGATCACATAACTGGGCGTTACAGGGGTGCTGCACATAACAATTGTAACTTGTTATTAAAAATAGATCCTAAGACATACAAGTTACCAATCTTTTTCCACAATCTGAAGGGATATGATTCACACATTATCATGCAGGCTGTGGATGAGTCTTACAGAAACATAAGTTGTATTGCTCAGACAACTGAGAAATACTTGACTTTTAGGTTAGACAAATTATCATTTTATGACTCTATGCAACATCTGTCTTTAGGGTTGGCTAGTCTAGCAGAAGGACTGACTGAGTATCCAATAACAAGTAAATATTTTGAGCCAGACTTGATTAAAAAAGGTGTTTATCCATATGAGTACATCAGTGACTGGGTAGTGTTTGAAGAAAGGAGACTGCCTCCAAAAGAGAAATTTTATTCTACACTAACTGGCAAAGGTATTTCTGACTCTGATTACCAGCACGCACTTGATGCATGGGGTAAACTAGGATGTCAGACAATTGGTGACTACCATGACCAGTACTTGAAAGCTGACGTTTGCTTGCTAGCAGATGTATTTGAAAGTTACCGTGAGAAGGGTTTGTTACATTACAGTCTTGACCCAGCTTGCTACATCACTAGTCCTGGCATGACATGGGATGCATTTTTGAAATCCAGTAAGATATTTATAGACCTGTTGTCTGATCGTACGATGGGTGAAATGGTGGAACGCGGATTGAGGGGGGGGCATTAGTTTAGCAGCAAATAATTATGCCAAGGCAAATAATAAATATCTTGACGACTTTGACCCCTCAATGTCAAGCTCATTTATTACGTACGTGGACGCTAACAATTTGTACGGATTCGCGATGTGTGAATTATTACCATTAAAAAACTTTTGTTTGTATGATTTGTCACAGTATGGCATAAAAAAATTAACAAAATATATTATGGCTCGAGGTCAAAATGATGAAAAGGGTTGGATCTTTGAAGTAGACCTGGAGTACCCACACCATCTACATGATTACCACAATGATTATCCATTAGCAGTTGAGAAAATGAGTATGACAGGGAAAAAAGAAGACACCAAACTAGTGCCAAATTTAAATGATAAATTCAATTACGTTTGTCACTACCGCTTGTTGCAGTTTTACATCAGACATGGGTTAGTACTAAAGAAAGTTCACAGAGGTATTCAATTTGATCAGAGTGCTTTCATGAAAGATTACATAATGAAGAACACCACATTGCGTGCCAGAGACGGCAACACTGCATTTGACAAAGACTTCTTTAAGCTTATGAACAATGCCTGTTTTGGTAAGACGATGGAAAATCCTCATCACCGCAAAGATGTGAGACTGGTCACAACTGAATCGGGTGCAATTAAACTTACAAGTAAGCCTCAGTACACAGGGTATAAAGAATTTCATTCATCATTATATGCAGTGTCACTCAAAAAAAAGATTGTTAAACTAGACAAGCCAGTATTCATTGGTATGGCAATTCTTGAATTGTCAAAACTGTTGATGCTTGAATTTTATTATGATTACTTCAAACCAAAGTATCCTGAGTGTCGTCTGCTATACACTGACACTGACTCTATGATCATAGACGTGCCTACTGAAGACTTTTATGAAGACATGAAAACAGAGTTACACATGTATGACACATCTGATTACCCTAAAGACCATCCACTGTTCAACACACAAAACAAGAAAGTGCCTGGTAAGTTTAAAGATGAACTAAATGGTGTGCCTATAGTTGAGTATGTTGGACTGAGATCAAAAATGTATTCTATACTGCATCAAAAGGGAAGTCAATCCAAAGCCAAAGGTATCAAAAAAACAGCGATAAAAAATAAAGACATTCGACATGAACATTATAAGCAAGTATTAGATGGAGAACTGATGCCTGATTATCCAAACAAAACACTGAGGTCAAATAGACACAATATTGAAATGATTCAAACACAAAAGAAGTCTCTAGCAGTAGGGGACACGAAACGAGTGTTTTTCAGTAAGGAAAAAGCTTATGCACCAGGTCATTACAGACTCAAGTTATCTGAAGAAATAGCTGACGAACTGGTTGATGAACTAATCAATGAGTTAGTTGATGAAATGATTAAAAATGCGTAACGGTGTCTGGGGGAATAATCTGTAATTCTTCTCTGACAAATGCCCTCTGAGGCGCAGGCTCATACAGATAATATATTGTTGCGTCTGGACCAGGGATTATTTTTTTTATATTATGAACAGATGTTGACCAGATGGGGTCTGTCGCCCTGCGTCTTATGTCATTTTCAGCTTCCCCTGGTTGATATAAATATCTCACCTGTTTGGTAAATAAACTTGTGTCTGGAGGTGGGGTTGGCCCTTTTTTTGGCTCTGCAATTGTTTTCAATTTAATAGCATCAGCAGGCTTAGGGTGTCCTTCATTATTCATTGCTTTTATCACATGTGGTAATCTCTTAACCCACTCCGTGTTACGGGTGTCATGCATGAGTTCCTTAGAATACTGGTAACTGAAAAGTCTTTCTGATAACTGTTTGTTAAAGTTTTCAACAATTGCCTGTGATCTGTGCACACCTGGAATGCCTCGTCTGACCAGTACGCCATGCTTCGCAAATAACTGATTAACTGCACCTTTGAATTCTGATCCATCATCAACCTGCACTAGTCTGGGGTATCTTAAAGGGCCTCGACCATATATTTTTGTTAAAGAAGTAGCAACTGCACTGGCAGTTTTGTCAGATATGGGTTCAGCGTCTTTGTACCTTGAAGCAATGTCTACAACAGTCAGTGCATACTTGTATCGTTTCTTTCTTATTGTATCATGTGGTAAGAACAAAAGGTCCATTTGGTGTGTGTCATTAGGTGTTGTGTTTTCAAAATGAGGCCTTGTTATTTTTCTTGGAGCAGGTAGATATATCTGCCAAATTGCCTGTCTCTGTAACCATTGCTTGACTTGATTGAGTGTTATATCTCCGCCCACAGCGGCATGTAATTTTTCAATAGCTGTTGCTCCTTTCCAATAGCCTGATGGAGAGTAATATATTTTTGATAGTTTATTTTTGGCTGCCATTTTTTCTAGCAATGAAAACTCCTGTAAAATAAACAAATGTCATTCCCACTAGAACAAAGATTATCTCCCCGTTTCTTTGTTGTGTGCTTGGTTTGTAATAGTCACTTAGTTTTGGTTTCGGGATAGACATGTCTTCACCTGTGACAAGAAAATATTCCCTGATTGCTTCGTCTGTATTTGAAAACGTATGTTGTGCATGGCCTTCAAGCCTGAGTTTTTCATTGATGAAATCAAGTTTCTCAATTCTATTCTTTTCATATTCCTGCTGGGCTTGTGCTAATTTTTCTGACGCCTCATTGTGTCGTCTCATCTCCAGAGCAGATTCTTCTCTACCCATTTTTGAAAAGAGATAATTAGAGCCACTGAAAGCCAATGCATTAACCATAGCACCTCCAATCATAATAGCTATCGTCGCCATATTATTTTTATTTACATAGAAACATTTTCAGGAATAATTCCCTGCTTGACAAGAAAGTCTTTTGTCGCAATCGACGCTGTAACAACTACAATTAGCTTAGCACTGTCTTCGAAATCGAGTCTACTGAGGTCTGCTGATTTCATTTTGAGTAGACTTTTTCCCAGCATAGAATAAGCTACTGCTAATCCGCTGATTACGGCAGAGTGATACACAAGGTTCATTAAATTTTTTGAGTCGTTCATTTCTTAGGCAAGAAAAATTAAAATAATATTTTTATTTACTGCATAAAAAATGGGTCAACGGCTTTGGGTGTTACTGGTAATGTGGCGACTTCTGGTTTTGTTTTTGGAGTGTCTGATTTTTTGGTCACTGTACGAGTCTGTGGTTTGTATTTTTTGTATAATTGATAACCTACGTAACCAAATCCGACAACAAATCCGGCAACTACATATTTTGTTGTTTGAGGTTCGGGGTCAGGGTCAGACTTAGTTGTTTGTCTCTCACTTTGATAAGGGAGTGACGGCCCTGACGGTATTGACACAGGTCCTGACGGTGATGACGGTCCTGACACCTGATCAGTTACATGAGTCTTTTCTGTTTGTGCTTGAAGCTGTAATTTTTTTTGCCTATTATATTCAGCTAATCTTTTTCCAGCCTCAACCCTGCCTGGACTTTTAGTCTTCATCACAGTTTGAACCTGTGTCAAAACAGGGTTCAGTTGTGGAGTCGCCTGGGTTTCGTCCATTTTCTTCTGCAGTAAAATTTATTTTTGAAAAATCAATATGGCTACCAGTAACTAGTAATGTTACCACAGGTGCAAGGTAATTTCCAAACTTGTAAAACATGACACATGCTAATTTGCCAATTGAACTTGAAACAATAGGATTGCTTTCAAGGTCGTGTGATAGACTATCAGTGTCTACAGGTAGGAAATGACTTACAGCTTTTGTATATAGGAATATTATAGACCTGCTTAAATCACGTGTCATTAGTGAGGCAATGTGGTTTTCATATTTAGAATGAAGCTTGATTAGCTCGTCAGCGGTGAGAGATTCAATATCCTCTATCATGTATTGTCTTCCTAGATAAGTCTTTGATTTGCCTGAGACAATTACAGACAAAAGCCGCTGTTTTTTGGAGTCTACGTCTTTGTTCTCTACAGCACAGATATCGTTTAGAAGAAGTAATTCGTCTTGATTCATTTTTATAATGAAAAATAAATTAAAAAAAAAAAACTTTGCTTGGACCTGTGAATAACTTATGATCTTACTTGATAACTAATTTCAAAGTTACCTACAACTTACAAGTAACTTTGACGTTAGTTATCATAAGTTCTTAACCCAAGTCATAAGACACTCGGACAGATTTCTCAAGTTAGAAGGACAACAAGAAAACTTTTTTTTAGTAATAATCTGGTGGTGGAGCTGATGGCGTCAAATGAGCAGGCATGACATCTCTTTGCGAAGAGTATGATAAAAATAATGGATAACCAAAACCTATTGTTACTTGCTTGTAAGTTCTCAAACTTTTTTCATAGTTTCTTCTACGCCTATCTTTTTTCCTTGTTCTAAAAAAGATTTCTTTAGCTCTTCAACATTTACAGCCTGACTACGCATCTTATTCTGTATTTCAGACTTTTGTTGTTTATAGTTGGCCAAATCATCCTGGACTCTCTTAAATTCGTTATCGTCAATTTCATTATTTTCCAAAGATTTACTAATAATAAGTTTCATACTCGTCAGCTTAGCTGCTGCGAGCGTACTCAAGGCTTCATGCTTCTGCAACTTAGTATAAAATTTTTTGTTAATAGCTTCCATACCAAAGCATGCTAGACTTGTGACAAGACCAATACCTTCAACAGCAATTCCTATAACACTTCCCACCCCCGTTGCAAAAAGAGTTATACCTCCTACAGATAATCCGGCCGAAACCACCCCCATGGCCATTGATGTGTTGTGTACAGAATTGAAAACCGTATTGTAACGGCGTTTACACCTCGAGTATTTTGCTTGTTCTTCTTCCAAATACTTCAACGCTTCTGTAATATTCATTAAACGGAATGAATCTGCCTTTAATGTTTTATCACGCTCAATAGGCTCAAGCTGCTCAGGTGGTATTTGTGGATACAAGTTCACCATTTTTTATGACAAATATTTTTTTAATCAGCAATTACATTTTGCAACTCTTCAAAAGTATACAATTTGCTGGCATAATAAAATGCAACAAGATCAATGTGTTCAAGGTTTATGTAAGTTAGACGAACAAAAGTTGTTTTGTCAACCACCACCTTGACAGTGGAAATACTGCTTGAAACATTAATAACATCATTATTTTTTGTAATGGCAATAAAGACCTTTGATGATTCTGTTACTGTTTCATTCCATGTAAGTTTAATTCCTTGTGCAATTTGAGCCTCTTTAGCAGTAGCAACAGATTTCATGATAATTTCAAATACTATTGTCGCTTCTCTAGCCACGACTAAGCTTGCTGGCATAAACACAACAGAAGTATCTGATCTACCCTTTCTAGTTGTAAGAAGATATCTCCGTCTCTCATAATTTTCAACTTTCAGTTTTTCTCTGCTATTGTTGTCTAGGGCAAAACTTGGAACAAGGCTTACAATAAGCGGCCCAGAATTAACAACCTTCCTAAACACTAAGGCGCCTTCATCATCAGTGTATACATAAGGACTAATAAATTCAATCTTTATGTCCCAGTCAATTGTGGGTGGTGGTGCCGGTACAGGTGAAACAACCCACTTACTACCCACATGTATTAAGTTGTAAGGCGCATTATTTACAGGTGGAGTAGGTACAGTAACATCACGAAGCTGACCAAGTTTAGGAATATGTTTTTCACCATCTTTCATGTCAACAATTACTTTCCTCTTGTACATGCCATTTGAATCAAGTTCAAAACCATATATTTCTCCAATTTCCCCTTCCTTCTCAAAATCCTGTACGTCTGCCAAATCTTTCAACTCTGTAACCGGACACGCAACTGGTATGATTCTAGGCTTTGGACCAAGACCACTCATTTTTATAAACAAAAATAAAATTATTTAACTTCCAAAACAACATAAAAATCATGCATTACAACTGGTTTACCATTCTGATTAGTTACAGATAAGCACAATGATTCAAAGAAACTAGAACCTAATTTTTTAAACTGAGAATTAGGAAATCTAGCAACCACACTTTCACAATATGGGGCAGTTCCAGTCGGCAAGCATCTTAACAAAGTTGAAGGCTTTCCATTGTGTACATTTTCAGTAGTGTTCAGTTCTTTCAAATGAACATTTAGCACTGTGTGTACTGACAAATGAACAGGATATCTGCCAGTTATTCTTGGTTTTTTTGGTGATAGTAGACTACCAACTGATTGTGAGCAATCTTCATCTGGATGTGTTATTTTTTTACCTAAAAATCCAAGTAATAATAAAAGACTAATTGATAAAGAAAACTGACCACTTTTTGGAAATTCAATTGTAACAAGTAAATTAGCTGGGTTTACAGTTGCTTTAATTTTAAATTCATTTTGAAGCCATTCAGCTAAAGTACAAAAGTCATAATATCCGGCTCGTAAAGTATCACCCTTCTCAATACCATCAAGAGTTCCACTTACAGAATAATTTTCATCATCCGTTACATTAAACCACTTTACTGTGTAGAACATTTCATGGATAGCTACAGCCTTGCTACCATCACGATTATCAATCCCATTAGTTAACCACACTGGTTTGCTTGCGTCAAGATTTGTTAAGGTAATAAACATTTTTATTATCACATAAAAAAAAGGATGGAATTTAAATCACCAACCATTACCACTACAAACGCATTTCAATTTAATGTAGATGCTAAATATAATGTCGCCCCTACTTATGAACAGAAAATAATTCAACTAAATCAACTCGACATAGCTGTAAGCGAACAAGATTTATTTCAAGTCAAAGTACCCAACCCTTTTGATCATTACCTAAACCCTCCAATAACAGACGATGCTACTGCAAGAAAGTGGTCTTCAAGTCCACTACAGATGTTTCAAAACCAACTTAACTTTGCCATACTGTGTTCAACTACAGGCTGTGGTGTTTCATTCACAGACCATTTGAATCACTCAAACAAACTGATTAGGTCTGTGTATCGTTTTCATGTTTATTACCAGCTTAGACGTATACTGTCAGAACTGCATACACCACTACCCACTGAATCCAGTTTTAACAGGTTTAACAACCCCATGGATATGAAAGCATTTGAACGCATCTGTAATGAATTTAACATAAGCACTAAGTATGACTTCACACAAAAACTTGATGATCACCACGGCATTGGTACATTATATTATGCTTTGAGTCACAGACAATACCCTCAAGATTACTGGCCTCCCTACACTTCATTCTCATCAAAATCTGAAGTGTGGTTAGGCTCAATAGAACAGAAACAGTCTAACGCCTGGACCACATTTGTCTTGGACAGGAGTGACGGATTTACTCAAGCGGGAGTCGAGCGCGTAAATGAGTCTATCAGAACATATGTCTGGTGTATACTAGGTGCACAATCATTAACAAAATCTAATATTCTGAATGGAAGTGGAAAGTTCGATTCACAAAAACAGTTTCTCGCTAATCTAGAAGATTCAGTAAATTCAGTAGTTGATCTCCCATCAAGCATACAACGCTACCAAGACGTTCTCAGATATGCTAGATCAAAAGTTGACTTTGTAGTTGGTATTGGGTTATACATGTTGCCATCAGACCTTCAACTTCAAATGGGGACAATAACAAATTATAATAATGAAATAGTTGTTGCAGGTGTTGGTCAGAAATTAGGACTCAATCAATCTGTAAACTTGGGGGTCACAACCACACATGTACAGTCATTAAAACCATTACAGACAGTAACACCCCCGGCCACGACACCAGTAACATCATCACCTGTACAGACAGTAACAGCTCCAGCTTTGACACCGGTACCCATAACAATAACACCAACACCAATCCTTGACACACATGAGTCAGAGAGAACAGCATTGGTAATAGGTCTCACTGGATTAGGGGTATTACTTCTATACCTGTTTCATTAAATAACCCACTATTAACCCTCCTACTGTCACCAAAAAGACCCACACATGTTCTGCCATAAACCCTACTGCCTTTGCCGCTGTACTAATCAACCAACTGACAACCGTGCCTAAAATGCCAGGCAACGAGTCTACTGCTTTCAGAGCCAATTTCTTAAGCAAGTCTGATATGTGTGACAAGTGTTTTTTTACCCATGACTGTAAATCTTTTGGATCTGTGGGGGTTGGTGGGCCTGGGGCTGGCGGTGGAGAACCACCGGGTCCACCAGCACCGGAGACAGCCAACACAGCAGTACTGATAATAAACCCAAGAGCAGTAATTAAACTTGCGATTGTGATACCCTGTTCTCTGAAAAGTGTTTTAAGTCTCTCAGCCAGAGTAGTGTCTTCGTGAAGTATTTTTTTAATAGTTTCTCTAATCCTGTTGACCTGTGATTTCAGTTTTTGTCTTCCAATACTAATCGTTTCTAACCGTCCTGATCTTTCTATCTGCAAATCATTTAATCTGTGTTGGATTCTTTCTTTCATTTCTGTGTCAAGATTCCCATTGTCTGCGGTAGCCAGTTTCTCTTTTTCACGTTCTATGTGTTTATCAAGCTCTCCCAGTTTGGCAAGATTATTAACCATCTCACCTCTTATTGTCTGCAGTGATTTATCTAAACCTATAATCTCCCGCATTGACAAAGGTGGATCTTCTATTGTTTTCATAGCATCATTTATTTGTCCTTCAGTAAATGAGGTTTCTTGTATCACTGTGTTTGCTATTTCTGGTAGGCTTGTTACTGGTGCCATTTCAATCTCTTGCCCTGTTGGTAACTTTGTTTGCGTGTCTTGAAGCACACTAACCAGTCTTGGCGTGACAGGAGACCCACCAATACCAAGTTGACGCAAGGCACTAACACCACCTTCATTTTTTATTGTACTTAAAGCCCTAAACCTACTAGGGTCTTTTTTGTTAGTCAATAGTACTTTTCCTTTGTCAACAGTATTTAAATATAAATGACCCTTGCCATCAAGTTCAAACTGGTTAGGGTCTACGTTGTCTGGGCGATTACCAACATGATCATAAAACGAGTTCACTTTGGTTTCTAAAAGTTCATGACGTAAACTGTAAATATTTCTTGTACCAGTCATATCTGCCATATCTGTCATATCTGTTGTATTACCAAAATCATACGTGTCATCCATTTCAAAATCTTCATGATTAAATCCTCCCGCGGCCATTGTTTTTATTAATTTAATTTTTTTTATTGTGCATAATAAAAATGACACAGTCCTACGGATCAAAGTTAGACCCACACAGAAAACTACGTGAACCTTTCGGTGTTAAAGCAGTTAGACAATCAATTGTCATCACAAACAATCCTAGTACTATAGACCAAAACCAGACTCTTACTGTCAAGTTTCCAAACCTAGGCCCCAGTGACGTTATTGTTCCTGGTACTGCTCGTCTTGCTTTTAATATTGAACTTTCATCGGACGCAGATGACAAAAGAACACTAGTTAACAATCTAGGTAGAGCAATTATTAAGAATATTAAAGTTAAACTTGAAGGACAGGAAGTGTTTAGTCTTGACGACGCTGATGTGTTCTACTGCTACACGGATTTGTGGCTTACACAACCAGAACGAGAGGATCGTATTTATCAAGGCATACAGTCAGATAGCATTATGAAAATTCGAATAAATGCATCAGACAAAACAACCACAGAAGCAAAGGACGTTATTGTGGCCGAAACATATGGAAATAGGTTTTGCATTCCACTCGAATTTGAAATCCTAACAGGACATTCGCCTTATTACCAAGGGGCACTAAATGACCGCCTGAGTTTTGAACTAACCTTCAATGATTACTCCAAAGTTATCAAATCAACGGATCTCAATGCATCATATAAGATCTCTAACATTTCCTTGGAATATGAGATTGTCACGCATACTGAACTAGCCAGACTCATACAAAATCAGTACCAGTCAAGACTTCCGATTTATTATGACAGAGTGATTAGACACAGTTTATTTAATAAAAATAAAAGCGACCAGATTTGGAATATCAACCTAAACACGCCTGCTAGGTCACTGAAAAGCATTCTTATGTTATTTACTGAACCTGAAAGTCCTTACAAAAGAGATTCAGAAAAATTTTCCAATCCGAAAATTACACATTTATCCTGCACAATCGAAGGCCGACCTAATCAAATTTTTGCATCTGGAATGATGGGATATCAGCACTATGATGAGATCACAAAGTATTTTGCTGGGGGAAGACTTAGAGAAAAATCAGCAAATATTGCGTGCAAAGATCTGCATCTGTATGACGTAAGAATCGGTGAATACCTGACAGACAAGTACGCACTGTGGCTAGATCTGCGTTCTACGGAGGATAATTTCCTTCATGGTTCTGGCCGTATTATCGAAAACGGTAGTGACGGAATCTCAATTCAAATTCAGAAAAAAACAGAAAAATCTGAAAATATAAATATATATTTGTATCTGATTTATGATGCGCAACTAAACATCTCTGAGAGCCGACTAAGCGCTCACATATATTAAAAGTATTCACTTAGCTTTTAAGTTGTTTTGGTTTTAATCCTTCACAGCCCATTTTGAATACCGAAATCACTATAAAATCCGAACGTATTAGTAGGCACGTCGCGCTTGTGCTGAAACACGGACTAAACTGAAAATAAAAGGCGTCGTTTCACTGAGGTAACAGTTTCACTACCGATTTCAACATTCCCAATTTTCACCTCGAGTGATCTAAAAACACTCGTAAAAACAGGGAGGGGTGTACTAGTAACTTGAATCATTTAGGTCTATCACTGGGATTAGAGTTATTGGGTTTTGTCTTTCAATTTAAATGCATCACGCGACAGTGACTACGCAATAGCTTAAGCATAAAGACCTATTGTTCAGAAATGTCACCCGCTGGAGCGAAAACAGGAAACCGTTTCACAACCAATTTTCAAGCCCAACTTTCTGGTTATGAAAGAGATGCAATCTTGTAAACTCACATGACTACACAACAGCTGTCTCTACCTACAGGTTATGACGGCAATAACTGCACGCAACAGGAATCCGGTTTCATCACGCGACAGGGTTGAGCATAAAGGCCAATTGTTCAACAGCGCAATGTCCGTGTGCGTCGCGATGCGTGAAGTGAAAACTTTTCACAGATAAATTTTCCTCCACACAATTTTTCACGTTGGACGTTTCATTTACGAAATAACCTACATTCGAGATTTGTTCTATATTTTTGGTTTGCCCCAGAGTAAAAAAATGACACAGTGGTTTAGTGACATACATTGAAGCGTTGACACAAAAAGGAATGCTAATTTGTTTTGTGTGTGCAGAGAGAGAGAGAGAGAGAGAGAGAGAGAGAGACACTATTTGGGCATAGAGGACTATTGTTTACCATGGTGGTATGAACAGGAAGTATTCTCAGGAAGGCCAACTCTGACAGCATTGAGTGGTGGGGTGTGGGGGGTGGGTGGTGTGTATTTCTCGGGAAGATATTTTAACTAGCCTTTTGTTTCCAAGGGGTTGGGGGACCTGACTGGGCAGATAATGCTGTTAAATATATTTGGTCAAGTGCGTTTGTTTATTTACGGAAAGGATTAAATAAATCAATTGTTTCTGAAATGGGTGGGGTTGTATTCTCCTATATTGTATCTCTCTGCGCAGGGAAGGGGGTAACTAGACTGTCTACAGTGCTATGTTAGAGGGAGCTGACTCAGCTCTTGGTGTGACCTACCCACCACAGGTCTGAAGCCCGTATTAAAAAAAAAAATTCCATTCAATCATCCAACCCTGAACCATGCAAGTACTGAAGTACACAATGCTATGCAATGTACCAGAACAACTACCAGCATAAGTCGCCCGTCTGGACATAACGGCGTCATAAGTTCTTCTACCACCCAATGGGCATTGTGTCATTTGTTGGCATGAGACAGCATGTCAGCATGAGACAAGATTCTCATGAGTCCTTATAGCTGCAGGTGCTTATGTATTATATCTGTGTCTCTCAGAAGAGGACGAAGGTGCCTCGTGCAGAAGCTAAGTTCAACTACAGAGAGAGAGAGAGAGAGAGAGAGGGGGGAAGAGAGAGAGAGAGAGAGAGAGAATCAATGAATCAATGAATCAATGAATCAATGAAACTTTATTTTACAACGGTTTAGGCATTGACATCGTCATCGACACAGCCATTTTACAAACCTGCCGTTGCTAACAACTACAAGACTAACTACAAATATACATACATATAAGTAAACATAATACTTACAAAGAGATGACAACACTATTCACATAGACAGACATACTCATAGACTCACAGACACCTCCCACCCCACCCACCCCCCTAAACACATAGACAGAGCTAAGTAGTCCAAATGATAAATGAAAAGGATAACAGACTTAATTGGGAATAAATTGGACCCAGCATAAAAAGAAACATATAATACAAGTGGTTAAGTCATCCCTACGAGTGATCCACAAAATATTTGCAGAGACCCTTTTTAAAACAGGCTAGCGAGGAGGCGGATTTTACATGGTCGGGAAGGGCATTCCAGATAAGTGCCCCTGAGAAGGATAAGCTAGTTTTATATAGATCGATCCTTGGTTTTGGGACTATGAAAAGCTTTCTGATGTTTCCAAGCTTGGACTCAGACTTACGGAACAAAGTGGAGATGTACTCAGGTGTTTTGCGTTTCCACACTTTGAACATAAAGATTGCTTTGTTATATTTAAAATGATCTTGAAGTGGCAGGAGACCTGCTTTTGAGAGCTTTTCTTCAGTGCTTAGGTGTTGATCAGGGCAGATTATTTTGGCCGCTCGTCTGTGAAGGGAATTGAGTCTCTTTAAATGGACCTCACTACACCCATCCCATACCGATGACGCGTAATCGATATAAGAACGTATGTGAGCGTTATAAAATAGTTTACGGGTATCTGAATCAGTATAATATTTTAGTTTTGATAACATAAAGAGATTTTTGGCTACTATTTTGCATAAGGCGTCTGTATGAGCTTGCCATTTTAGCTGACTGTCGATTTTAATCCCCAGTACTCGATGTTCATTTACCTGTTCTACCTGACTACCTTTAAGAGAAAGGTTAAGTAATAGAGGCATTATCTGCTGTTTTTGGCGTGTGGCGACTACCATCGATTTCGTTTTGGCTGGATGAACAACCATAGAATTGTTTATACACCAAGCTGATACTTCATGAAGACTTTGTTGTAGGTTGTCGGAAATTACCTGTATATCTTTACTAGTAGTATGAACTGAGGTGTCGTCAGCAAAAAGGTCGCATTGTACATCTTGGCAAGTAATATGTAGAGGCAAATCATTGATAAATAAGCAAAACAGTAGAGGGCCCAGCACAGACCCTTGGGGCACACCGAAGCTTACATCTTTGAGAGAGGAGTATGAGCCATGAACAAGAACCTTTTGTTTTCTTTTAGTAAGGTAAGATGTGAAAAAAGCAACTGCGTCTCCGTTATTGAGGTATGTGTGAAGCTTAGAAGTCAGAATAGTATGGTTAATCAGATCAAAAGCATTCTTAAAATCCAGATAGACTACTCCTGTTAACTGTGACTTATTCATACCCTTGAGCCATGTGTCAACAAGGCGTGTAAGTGCTGTGTGGCATGAATGCTGCGGACGAAATCCGGATTGGAAAGGGTGGAGGAGCTTACGGTTTTCTAGGTAAGCAAGCAGGTGTTTATGAACGTGCCTTTCCAGTGGTTTGGACAAAACAGATAATAAAGAAATAGGCCGATAATTATTAGGATCAGAACGATCTTTTGTTTTTGGAAGTGGAATTACTTTGGCATATTTAAGTTCGTTAGGAAAAGTGTTATGCTGGATACAGAGATTATAAATATAAGTTAAGGATTCTACAATGTATGGGAGAGACAGTTTAAGTATTTTCGGGCTGATGTCATCAGGCCCCGAGGACTTTTTATTTGGAAGGTTACTTATGAGTAAACCCACTTCATGAACAGATAACATAGGGATGTTGAAGGGGGCTGTGCCCATTGTTCTTTGTTGACAAAACTCAGACAGCAAATTTGAGCGGTGATAAGTGTTATCCTGGCTTGGCGATAATAGAGATTTGGCAATCGAAAGAAAATGGTCATTGAATGTATCAGCAGTAAGATTAGTGGGAATGGTAGTTGCGGTACTTGGAGACCCCCTAGTAAGTGTGTTTAGAAGGCGCCATATAGTAGAGGTATCTTTGCTGTCTTTAACCGTGTCACGAACTAACTTTTTTCTTGCCTCTCTGATCATGTATTTAACACGGTTACGCTGTTGCTTATATTCAGTGAACATTTTATTGCTACGTAGATCGTTTCTAAGCGCCATCGCCTGCATGATTTCCGGAGTAAGCCAGGGAGGAAGAGTGTTAGATTTTACCCTCCTCTCGCGTAGAGGAGCATGTTTATTAAGTACATTTAGGAAAAGAGAGTACCAAATACTGAGGGCGGTATTAGGATCATAGGACAGGAGCACGTTATTAAAAGGAGTATTTTCTAGATCAAATAGAAATTCGTCTTTCCTGAAGTGTTTGAATGTCCTATACGTTATAGTTGTATGGCCGTTCTTTTTTGGTTTAGGGAGTTTAGAAGACCAGGAGCAAGCCACAGGATAATGATCACTAACACTAAGATTTGAGACATCAACGTCAGAGACGGCTTTGGGTTTATTAGTATATATGTGGTCTATAAGCGTGGAAGTAGTTGGAGTAATTCTGGTGGGTGATTTCACTAACTGTACTAAGCCAAACAGAGATGACGTTGAGCCCCAGGCGGGGTGCGGCTTAAGTAAATCTATATTAAAATCGCCCAATAGAAGAATGTCGGCCTTCTTTTTTAAAGCTCTGTCAAGGTTATGACTAAACTGATCGTACCACTCAAAAGTTGAGGCGGGATTTCTATATAAGAACCCAATTAATACCGGTTTTGATTTCGGACACTTGACTTCGACCCATACGCACTCCACCCCGATCATTTCTAGGTCGACGCGTCGATGAACTGATTGCTGGATAGAATTATGAATATAGACAGCGATGCCAGTTTGACCGGGAGACAAGGGGTCTCGTCTAATAACTGAAAAATTGGGGATACTGATTGCTGAGAGAGAGAGAGAGAGAGAGAGAGAGAGAGAGAGAATTAACCCCTTGACTGCCACTGTCTTGGCGCAGACTGATTGTGTTTTAAGAATTCATTGTAAGTTCAACATCAAAATATCCTCAGCTGCCGAAGTGAACAGTGGTTTCAGCAAGAGGTATAGATCCTCATGAGCCCCATTAGTTGCGCGGGCTCATGAGGATCTATGCCTCTTGCAGATTGGGCAGAGATCAATCTTGTCTTGGCAGTGAAAGGGTTAATATCTCGATGTCACCGCACTGCACTGTCCGCCCCTCCCGTGAGCCTGTTGCCTTGACAGACTAATTAGAGTGCACGACATAACATATTCGTCATGCAGAGCACATAATCTCACTTAATCCGCTACAATAGGCAATAACACTCTCGCGCCGTTTATATGAATCCCACCTGGGATGCCATCCTCATTTTTCGCGCTTATATATGTACCTCAGTCTCCTCATTGTAACGTTTATAACGTGTAGTCCACTTGGCTTCGTGTCTCCGGCAACTTAGTTCAGTTCAAACTCATTACATTATATTTTTCGAAACGCAAAAACTCCTCTTAAAGGCCCACTACCACCGTAATTGTTCATATGTACCTCAGTCTCCTCATTGTAACGTTTATAACGTGTAGTCCTCTTGGCTTCGTGTCTCCGGCAACATAGTTCAGTTCAAACTCATTACATTATACATTCGAAATGCAAAAACTCCTCTTAAAGGCCCACTACAACCGTAACTGTTCATATGTACCTCAGTCTCCTCATTGTAACGTTTATAACGTGTAGTCCTCCTGGCTTAGTCTCTCCGGCAACTTAGTTCAGTTCAAACTCATTACATTATAAATTCGAAACGCAAAAACTCCTCTTAAAGGCCCACTACCACCGTAACTGTTCAAAGATACACTACTGTAGTAGATGGTTACACACAGGTTTATTTATTGTTCATTTAGACACAGAACAATTCAGTTCAGCACAAGTCGTCTTGATATCAGGTAACCTGACAATGACTCCACTCCGTTCCATAAATACAATGCTTTCAGTTCGAGAAGCAACTACAAATAGATTGACACGCTAACGGCCGCGCAGAATAAATAAGTGCGATCCCGCGTATGCTTTTGCTGCGTGTCCAAACTGCTGTTAAAGTTCATTAGGTGTGTCGACAAGGGATAACAAACACAAAATGGTGCTGAAATGTGTCTTCAGATGTATGCGTAGTGGTACTTTAACCACTTTGCTTCTTCCTTGACAAGAAAAGCAGCGATTAAATTGTTTGTTTGTCTAATTTTGTTTTTAAATCGTGTTGTAACTGTCATTTATAAGCGTGTTTGTTGTTGTTGTTTTGGTTTGTTTTTTCTCCGTTGGTTCTTCTCTCTTAACTCATTCGAGACGAACTGCATCCGGATACGCGGCTTCAGCAAGAGCCGCGTATCCGGATGCAGTTCGTCTCAAATGAGTTAAACCTTTGCCTGTTTTAGTCGCCCCAAGCGAATGTGCAAAACTCTCGCACCTTTTCACCACCCGCCGAAATATTGAAGAGCGTGTGGGGGGGGGGGGAGAGAGAGAGAGGAGGGGGGAGGGGTGTTGGAACCCCTGGAACAATCACACCTTCCCCCACCCCCCACCCCCCACCCCCCGCTCCACCCCCCCCCCCCCCCCCCCCCCCACCCCCCACTCCCCTCCCCCAGACCGCACGAGTCGTGCGCGGGCCCACTGCGCCGATTCCGGCTCGATAGCGGCCTTCAAGCCCGCGATAGCTTTTGCGTGCTGTGCTTCGCTGCCGGTCTCATTTGCACTTGTATACCACAGTCAGTGCCGGGGAACTTGAGGGGTATATAGGGTTCGTCAGTATACCACGGTCGAGACTTGCGGTCGGTGTATATATAGGGCTCGTATAGCACGCTGGATGAATGAGCTGGTCTAAGCTGAAGCACTAGAACTCTGACAATGACAAATGGCAGGGATAATGTTTGACACAGCCCCCAAAGACACTGAGAGCTCGATGGGTACAGACACTATGCCATAGCGATCCGATCCACTCTGCAAAAGACTAAGATCCTCATGAGC
>BTPG01000004.1:85376381-85397342 GCA_036245525.1 Semisulcospira habei
GGCAGTGTCAGATTAGCTTGGCTACCCTTGAATTATCATGGTGGACTGATACATCTCCTGTCGTAGTGCATCGGGAATAAATGGATTAAACGCCAAAGCTAAATCTGGCAAAACACCCTTGAATTATCATGGTCGACCCATCTCCTGCTGTAGTGCGTCAGGGCTGAATGGGTTAATGCAACTTGCTGTGGACTGTCCCCGACGCAGGAACACGGGTGTAACTTTTAGGCCAACAAAGGGCACAAACGATGATGACTGAGCCTCCACAGAACTGCACAGGCTCATGTACATCTAGGCCTCTTGCACATGGGTGGCGTTCAGGTCAGGACCGACTGAGTGGTCTGACTTTGGCCTGGAGTGCGAAGTCAAATGTCACATTCTGAGTGAGGGATTCCCAGTGAGCAAAGGCCTTCGGGCCGACGTAGGCCCGATGGCCTTTTGCGCATTGGGTTGGCGCTTCGGTGGGACAGTCGGCCGCACAAACCCCAAAACAACACTTTCAATTTGAGCAACAGCAAGGACTGATATTGAATGGCCAGCAAGAGTATGGAAAGCAGGGGCTCATGTGAACCTATGTCTCTTGCAGACGGAAGGCCCTGGCTAAAATGACAAGTCCAGGGATCAGCTGCATGAGTAAGTTTTTTTCCTGCGCCAGCCACATGTGTGTGTATGTGTGTGTGTGTGTGTGTGTGTGTGTGTGTGTGTGTGTGTGTGTGTGTGTGTGTGCGTGCGTGCGTGCGTGCGTGCGTGTGTGTGTGCGTGCGTGCGTGCGTGCGTGTGTGTGTGTGTGTGTGTGTGTTGTGTGTGTGTGTGTGTGTGTGTGTGTGTGTGTGTGTGTGAGGATCAGGATCACTGAGGATTTTATTTAACGTCACGTCTTTTTATACCGCATTGGTGATATTAGACAACAACATCAAAATTCAACAACAAAATACACAACTTGTTAATATCAAAGAATAGCAATAATTAACATCCAAACCCACACACAAATTACTTATTATAATAGTTTACCCACCTGTGTGTGTGTGTGTGTGTGTGTGTGTGTGTGTGTGTGTGTGTGTGATGGTGTGTCTGTGTGTGTGTGTGTGTGTGTGTGTGTGTGTGTGTGTGTGTGTGTGTGTGTATGTGTGTGTGTGTGTCCGTCTTTGTGTCTCTGCGTATGCGTGCGTGCGTGCGTTCCTGTGCCGGCGTTCGAGCGCGCGTACCGTGTACTTGACCAAACGACGTAACCCATTCAGCCCTGACACACAACAGCAGGAGGTGCATCGACCATGATAAACACCTTACTCAGTGGCTGGCGCAGGACTAAGCTCAGCACTTTGCTTAGCGGCTGGCGCAGGACAAAGCTCTCTCATGCAACTGGCCCCAGAGTCACATTGCCGGGTAGGAATTTGCCGGACATTGTGAAGAGCGATCATCAGAGAGAGCTTGGCGGTGTCGGAAAGTACTCGCCTCAAACATCAGAGATCGTAGGAAAATTGCTGGGCCTACTGTTCAGTGCTTAGACTGACAATAACGTGCTGTCAAATACCAGACGTGTTAGTTCAAAGCTCGTCTCGAGACTGATTCAATTTACAGCACGAAAGGTGGCGTCTTAGTTTGGGAAGTTTTTAGAGGACAGTATGTGTTGTTGACACGATGTTCACAAACGTTCCGTACAGAACTGAACACCTTGACGAGGCGCACAGAGCCTAATTTGGCATGAAGATCTATGCGTCTTTTATGTGGGAGGCATTTGTTACTGGAGTTAACCCATCAAGGATCCAAGCATCTACAGCTGCTACGACTTTTCCGATGTTATTGATGCGGTGGCTCCGTTGAACGAGTTAATCTGACTGGACGTTTCAAAGCGCACATAACCTGTGATGATGGTTGATGAGTCCACGGTTGAACGTCCGCGGTACAAGAATGATGATGGACGGCTAGAGACGGTTCATGGCAGACAGGGACGGCTTTTCCCTACGACCTGAACACTGAACAATACAAGCGCACTGCAACTGTGTCACTTTGTGTTACCAGGACCTTTCAACGGACGTGCAACGTAACAGAGCAAGGTCGTCTTTTCGGCCCTGGATTGCGAGTCCAGCTAGCGGGACCGGGGGCCAGTTGCGTGAGTGAGCGGCTTAGTCCTGCGTCAGCCACTAAGCAAGGTGCTCCGCTTTAGCGGAGCACCTTGCGTAGTGGCTGGCGCAGGATTACGCTAACTCATGCAACTGGCTCCTTGACCATAGCAAAGTTTTATGCAACAAAAAACGTTCGCACAATAAGTCTTTCTTTACTAAGCACGGAAGGCGCTAAGGCAGAAAACTGAAGACGCACTATTTAAGCTCGCTACATGCCGTGGCTCGAACTCACGATCAGGCTTTTCTCTTCGCTTTCTTTCGCTCCGACGCATAGCTATTGGGGCGTAATTGCTACCTGTGATGAACAGAACCCTAGGTCCGAACACCACTGAATAAGAGTCTTTAAAATTATCAATTCAGTTCTTGAAGTGAGTCGAACGCCACATCAATTCGCCCTGAGAGACATCTGAAATGTTAGAACCAGTTACGCACGCGGCGTTCCACGTTTACATTGAAAGCCCCGTACGCAAAAGGCTTTCGGGCGGAAGTCGGCCGGAGTGGGCCCGCGCACAGTGTGCGGGGGCCCACTGCGGCCGACTCGGCTCGATATGCGCGGACTCACTGCGGCCTACTTCGGCCCGAAAGCCTTTTGCGTACTGGGAGACTACCCAAGCAGTGTCGCATTTGTCCCCCATCGGTTTTAATGCTGAGACGTAATCGCATCAATTCATATTCATGATTTACTGCGTAACCGTGCGGGTGTCAACACAAGGTGATTGCTCCTGCAGAAACTATAGGTAGAACAGTTTTTAATATGAAAATAACACCATATAAGAATCAGAAGTGCCCGATTAATCTTGTTTTGTTAGGGAAGTGGGGTGGAGGCGGGGAGGAAGACAAGTGTATGTAGATACTGTATGATCAGCCCTCCTTTAAAAAAGTGCCAAAAGCGGTGCTGTGTCCCGAGATGAAAGAAGAAACGTTTTCACAAATAAAAATCGTAACCTCTAAAAACTCTAAGTATGTCTAAGGGGAAAAAAACACGCGCAGAGAAAATGGTTACAACACTATAGTACAATTTTAAAGAAAATCCCAAAAAGGAAAGCATCAAAAAAGAATAATTTTAACACAACTTATTTGTAATTGTTTTTTTAAGCGCGTTTCTTTCTTTGTTATGAATTTATGCTCGCCTGATAGTCACTGTTTTGGTCTGGATTTCTTTTGTATGACACAATTATAAAAACGGGGGGGGGGGGGGGGGGGGTGGGGGGGGGATGGGAGGGCTGTCACTTTGTTTTACCAGGACCTTTCAACGGAATTGCTATTGAACAAATTCGTCTTTCCCCCCTGGATTGCGAGTCCAGCTACCGGGGCCGGGACGGGAATTCGAGCCCACGACCCGGCGATTCCCTTCGCTCTCCTGCTCCGACGCTTAACCACCTGAGCTATTTCGGACTCTGCCGCTTCAGTAAGTCCATACTTTAGAATATAGTACGACCAGTCACTCTGCCAACACAGTCCATCTGCAAGAGACACACTCACATGAACCCCTGCAGTCCCAGGGGCTCATACGAATCTATGCCTCTTGTGGGTTCCAGCTGTGCCTCAGACTGAGGGCGATCTTTCGAGTGCTCTTTCGAGTTAAACCAGTTTCAGTCGGGGTCGAGAGGCTGGAGCCCCAGGGGATGGTGATGTGTTGGGAGTGTGGGCAATGGAGATGTCCTAGCGTGTCTTCTCCTTACATTCCCCTAGACCTATTTCTTGTGCTTGTGTGTTGGTTGCGGGTCTGTCTGTGCTGTCTGCTTGTCTATGTTGTCTGCTTTTCATGTCATCTAGCTAGTTGAGACACTCCCCTAGGACATGCCGAACGTCCTTAACCCAGTGTGGGATTTTCAGTGGGGCGACCATCCCCAACTTAGCGCGTCCCCGGGTGGCGGATAGGGGAACGGCCTTCAGATATCACGGACCAACAATGGGATATTGTTGGTCCGTGAGATATGGAGGCTAGCTGCGCAAGCAGTCGCGGACCAAATGGCGATGAGCTTACCAGGACGGGGCGGGGTAGCAGGTGGCACTGTACCTCCACTGAAATTCCCCATGTGTCCAACGACGGGTTTATCATGCGATCAAGAGCTGCATAAAGCTCTAGCCACCCTGTGTTCCCAGGGAAGGTCGCATACCAGGAGCTAAGGGTGAGGTAACCCCGACAGAAACCTCGAATGCTGAAGACGGAGGACCCAGGCCGCACGGCGCATTCTGATAAACCATGGATCCACGCAAACCCGCAATCATGACTATACGGCCAACTACCATTGACGATAATGGCGCTTGCCCACTGAGGACCCTCCAGGGTGGAGCAGCGTCGGGTCCCATGCCTCTAAGGGACCCAGCCTCAGCTACTGGAGGTCCCTCCCGCCCGTCTTGTCGCGCCAGGGGACGCGGAAGGAGAGCTACTGGCACCACCACAACCAGGATGAATCCCAGTCAGCAGCAACCTTTTCAGGTCATGCACTGGAACGCAGAAAGCATTCTGAACAAGAAGACCGAGTTGGAGCATATCCTCCATGAGAAGAACATCAACATCTGCTGTATTCAGGAGACGCACCTGACACCCCAAAAGTCCTTCAAAGTGAGAGGCTACGAATGCTTCAGGTCCGACAGAACAGATCGAAGCAAGGGAGGAATCCTGACCCTGATCAGGAACAAACATCAACGCCTGTTTGATCGACACGCACATGGAGAACTCCGAGTACCAAGTGATTCGGATCAAGACGAAGGCAGCAGACTTCCAGCTGGTCAACTTCTACTGCCCCAACGACAGACCACTCACCCTTGACACGATCCCCACTAAGGCCTCCAACTTCATCGTGGTGGGCGAGTTAAACAGTCACTCACAAAGTTGGGGATACGACCACTTGGATCGGAGAGGAGAAGAGGTGGAGAACTGGCAGGACGACAACGATCTCATTCTATTAAACAGTCCCATTGACTGCCCCACGTTCTACTCCAGAAGATGGCACACTACATCGACTCCTGACCTAGCCTTCTGCACAGAAGACATGCACAAGCAAGCCAGCAGAGAGGTCGGAGAACAGCTAGGTGGAGGTGACCATCGGCCAGTCTTTTTGACCTTGGGCATGGAGTCCTGCGCTGATGCAACCTTCCCACGGTGGAACTACAAAAGAGCGAACTGGTTCCTCTTTAGACACCGCTCCAGCGAACTCACCAAAGACATTCGAATCGAAGGTCGAGACATGAACATGGTGGTGAAGGACCTCAGAGCAGCGCGTGAGTCCATACCCAGAGGTGCTAGAAAAGACTATAAGCCCTACTGGAGCAATGAACTGCAGGAACTGGATGATGATCTAGCAGATGCCAGAAGGGAAGCAGAAGTTAACCCATCACAGGCAAACAACATCCGCCTCCAGGAAGCCAAAGCCAAATTTCTCAAGAAGAAGCTACGGGCAAGACGCAGGAGCTGGCAAGAGAAAACAAGCTCCTTGAACCTTGAGAAGGACGGCAGAAAGCTCTGGAAACTGACCAAGCAGTTGAACGATGAGAACACGAGCAAAGGAAACATCACCTTAGAAGAAAATGGGAAGATACTAACAGGAAAGCATGCTGCCAACCAATTTGCTGAAAGCTATGCAGCTGAGAGCAATCTACATGTTAGCCCCAAAAAGCAGAGAGAAGCAAGAAGAGAGCAAAAAGAGAGACCTGCCAAACAAGCAACAGTGGACGCCATGAATCTACCACTTACACACAAAGAGCTTCATATAGCTCTCCAAAAGTTGAAGGCGAAGATGTCTCCCGGCCTGGTCCAGATGGCATCACCAACGAGATGCTAACCCACCTTGGTAATGCAGCAGAAAACAAGCTACTTGAGGTCCTCAACAGGAGCTGGCAAGAAGGATCGCTACCACAACTCTGGCGAGAAGCGATCATGATCCCCATTCTAAAGAAAGGGAAGGATCCAAACAAGGCCACCAGCAATCGCCCAATCAGCCTCACCAGCTGTGTTGTGAAGACCTTGGAGAGAATTGTGAACGAGCGCCTCAGGTGTTACCTGGAATCCAGGAACCTCTTCGCCCCTGAACAAGCTGGCTTCCGACAGTTCCGCAGCACCGAAGACCAGGTCACTTACTTGGCGCAGGAATTTGAAGATGCCTTCCAGGAGCAGAAGCTGGTCTTTGTAACCTGGATTGATCTTCAGAAGGCTTTTGACAAGGTCTGGAAAGATGGGCTGCTTGTCAAACTGCTGAGAAAAGGCGTGTCCAGTAACATGATCCAGTGGATACGCTCCTACCTCTTCAACCGCAGGGCAAGAGTCAGCGTCGACCAGACCAAAAGCAAGAAATTCCTCCTTCGTCATGGTGTCCCGCAAGGAGGAGTCCTCTCACCTACCCTCTTCCTTCTCTTCATCGACGATCTGGTGTCTGAGATGCCCAAGGGAATCAAAGCTGCCCTATACGCAGACGACCTTGTGATCTGGTGCAAGGAGAAGCATGCAAGTACTGCCACCTACAGAATGCAGCTAGCGGCAGATAAGCTGAACGCATGGGCAGAAGACTGGTGCATCTCCGTCAACAAGGAGAAATCCTCCACCACCCTCTTCACACTGTCCCCAAAGCAGAAAGCCGTAACCATCAAGCTTGGTGGAACCCCTTTGAGAGAGGATGAAGAAGCTACCTACCTTGGTGTCACCTTCGACAGACGTCAGACCTGGAAACCACACATTGCACAGGCAGAGGGGAAGGCCCGGCGCAAGCTGGCCATACTCAGGAAACTGGCAGGCACCACCTGGGGAGAGAACGAGAAGATACTGAAGACAGTATACCAGAGAACAGTCAGGCCCCACCTCGAGTACGGCTCCACAGCGTGGTCAACCTCAGCCAAGACTAACCTGCAGATCCTCAACCGAGTGCAAAACCAGGCTCTTCGACTCATCACTGGTGCAATGAAATCCACACCAATCAAGGAAGTGGAGAAGCTGACCACAATCCAACCTCTCAGCCAGAGGAGAGAAGCCAAAACCATGGTACAGGCGGAGAAGCTCAGGTGCTTGCCCGACCACCCCATGAAGCACAGACTGAGCAACCTCACCAAGAACCGGCTCAAAAGAAGCAGCTTTGTCCATGAGAGCATGCGACTTTCTCGACAGTACAGGGAAGTCCTTCCACAGAGCACGCTACCTCTGATCACAGAAGAAGTGGAAAACCCTTGGGCAGTGGACAAACCAGACACCCAGATCTGCACCAGTGTCCCACATGCTGCCTCAGGAGACAGGATGACACCGTTCGACGGGCACTCACCCTAGCCCTGATCGACGAACAGTACCCAAAGGAGGCATGGATCCACATATACACTGATGGATCAGCAACAAATGCCGTTTCCAATGGAGGTGCTGGCATCCTGATCCAGTTCCCAGGGGGACATACAGCCACATCCAGTGTAGCTACCGGCAAACACTGCACAAACTACAAAGCAGAAACCGAAGCACTTATGCAGGCCGCCTCCATGGTTCAGAATTCTACAGACCCATGCTATCAAGTTGTCTTCTTCTCCGATGCCCTTTCAGTCCTTCAGGCCCTCGAGAACGACAAACTCCGCCAGCTGACCAGAGCTTTGCAGAAGGTCAGACAAACCAGAAGAGTTGTTCTCCAGTGGATACCAGCCCACTGTGGGGTACCAGGAAATGAAAGGGCAGACGAGCAGGCGAAAGAAGGAGCCACAAAAGATCAACAAGAAAACAGCGTCAGCTATAGTGAGCAAAAGACAATCATCAAGGCATTGATGAGGCCGAGGTCAAACAGAGACGACTACCACACAATGACCAGAGAGCAGCAAGTCGTCCTGATCAGACTGCGTACCGGCCACAACAGACTGAACGCTCACATAAACAGAAAGCTCAAGCTGGCGCCATCACCAACCTGCGCATGTGGTCAGGAAGACCAAACAGCGGAACATATTCTCCAGAGATGCCCCCTACTGGACGATGAAAGAAAAGAAGTGTGGCCGTCGCCAACTCCACTGCAGACCAAACTCTACGGCAGTCGAGAAGACCTGGAGAAAACGACGTCATTCATCGCCGGTGTTGGACTGACCGTATAGCCCACTGCGAACGACAAGAAGAAGAAGAAGAGACACTCCAAGCCCAAAGCCACCCACCTGCCTCGCACGAAAAGGCGTGCCCCGGCTGTCAGTCTCTGGTCTAGCATAATCTCTCCCATCTCAAGACCATTGTGCGTGAGCATAGAGCCACATCCTTCTCGAGGTGATCCCTGTAAACCGGGTAGCTTGCGCCCCCGGGATCAAACACAACGGATCTAGAGGAGAAAACCTCGAAAAAAAATCTGGGTGCGTGGGACCCACAAAAAGGGAACCCAGCTGAGTGGCGATAAGGCAATGCCCTTCAGATAAGGAGGGTAGCTGTGAATAAGCTGGCATGCCAGCAAATAAGCAGTAGTTGGCCGTTATCAGGTGGTTATCTCTAAATCCCTCGCTGAGGAAGGACACCCCAGAGCAAAAATCCCGGGCAGAGACGCTCGACAGCCTTGGTTGGCAAGTCACCTACGAGACGGAAACTCCGACAAGAAAAGCACCGCCGAAGACGGATGTACTGGGCCAGAGCGCGCAAAACTGCAGTACAACGCTTTTCGCTGATGGTATGCACAATAACAGAATCACTCGAGATGACTTGCTCTGCCCGTGGAGTCCCACCGGTCTGGTGGAGTGCCGGGCCCCCTGCCTCTTAGGGGCCCACCCCTTGCTACCGGTGGTCACCCCGTCCTGGGACGAGGAGCCAGGTTCCGGAGGCGGAGGGAAACCAGTGCCCACGCAACTCTGGTAGCATGACAACAGACCACGTGCTACAAGCCTGCCCCACGTTCACAACCCTCAGACGGAGACACTGGCCGGAGGAGACAGAGGTGTCCCGCAAGCTCTATGGAGGCCTGGAGGACCTGCTGCGCACGGCAGCATTTATAGAGGAGACCGGGCTGTCCATATAAAGAGTGTTCGAGGAAAAAGAAGTTTCAGTTTCTTTTCAGTCTCGGGCCGAAACGACAGAAGTGACAGTGGACAATGGTCAGGTGGGTTCTTACAGACCACAAAAGAGATGGACGATGCTTATCACGCATTTTCTTTGAGCCATTCTGATCGATTTGCGGTTGTGAAATAAGAGGCAACGTGTCATCACAATTATCATGTTGTTCCCGCCCTGCACCCCTTCCCTGCCAATGGATGCAGGTAATGGGGAGGTTCCGTTTCCAAAGAACGTACCCCAACAACGAACGAGAGCGAAGTCACGACGGACAACCTGCGTGTATAACAAGCGTAGGCAACACTCCAAACATCTCCAAGAGGCATCCGGGCTCATGAGGATCTATGCCTCTTGGAGATGTTTGGAGTGTTGTCTATGCCTCTTCGAGATGTTTGGAGTATTGTTTGTGCTTATGCTAGAAGCTGGTTATCCGACGTGAACTCGCTCTCTGACGTTGTTGGGAGTCGATCGGTGTTAACGCATCCTCACGAGTGTTTAACAAACCCGTCTTTGTTAATTTCAGAGCGCCAGCCTTCCAGGGAAACACAAGATGGCGTCAGCAACTGGAGGGGGGCGCGTGACGATCTATGTCTCGTGCAGTTGGATCGTGTTCACATGTTCACTTTTCACGACAGCGAAGGTGTTAATAACCTCAAGCGTGACTCGTCCACCGCCCTGTTGCACGTACTCTAGAAATTCAACTCACTATATGCAGTACACAAGAAGACGGGTGGACCCATTAACTCCTTAACTGTCGAGAAAAATCGAACAACATCCAACTGCAAGACGTGCAGATCTTCATCCCCACCCACCCACTTACCTCAACCCCCCGCCCCCCCCCCCCCACCCCACCCCTCTTCGTGAAGATCTATGCCTCCTCTTGCCGAAGGCACTTTGTATCTATGTTCCTTGGACGGCCTGAGAAATTTACGTTCAATGTACAATGATTTCAAAAGCACAGTTTACGTCCAATGGCAGTGAAGGGGTTAATTGAAGGGTAATGATGGTATTGCCGGAGCTATTCTCATTCCGTCTCCTGACACGTTCATTTAGACGCACAAGACAGATGGACTGAATTAATCCATATCATACTGAGGCTAAAAGCTTCAAATTTGTACACTGCCATATGCAAGCTATAATTATTATAGTACTTACAGATAAGGATATAGACCAATGGCTTTAGTTCAAGGGTGGTGCCAGAATAGCTTGGCGCCTAAAGGTGCCAAGCTATTCTGGCACCACCCTTGAACTATTTTAGTCAAACTTATTTCACACACTATTCCAAATGATAAGGGTTATTGTAAAGGTACTGATGGACAAGGTTCTGGTTGGAAGACGGTACAGCGCTGGCCGTAAATGCGGGACCTAATTGGTTCACGGGTCGTTAACGAGTCCGAAATAGCTCAGGCGGTTAAGCGTCGGAGCAGGAGAGCGAAGGGAATCGCCGGGTCGTGGGTTCGAATCCCCGTCCCGGCCCCGGTAGCTGGACTCGCAATCCAGGGGGGAAAAGACGGATTTGTTAAATAGCATGTCCGTTGAAAGGTACTGGTAAATCAAAGTGGCACAGTTGGAGTGCGCCTGAGTTGATCAGTGTTCAGGTCGTACTCCATAGGCAATAGATTTCCCTGTCCCCCAAATAATCAATCAATAATCACGGGTCGTTAGTGGTGGTGATCGTGGCGGTAAGCTTGGCTGACGAAGCGTGGAGGGAGAGGTTAGTGGGGATCCAGGCCAAGTTATTCAAGGGCCGAGACGACCTGCCCCCACTGACCAGCTGGGCTCAGTTGCATGACTGAGTAAGCTTGAAGGCCCACTAACGCCGTAACTGTTCAAAGATACACTTCTGTAACAGATGGTTACGAGACGCTACGCACAGGTATAGATATGGTTCATTTAGACACAGGACAATCCAGTTCAGCACACGTCGTCTTTATATCAAGTAACGAGACAATAACTTCATTCCGTTCTAGAAATACAACGGTATCAGTACTGAGAAACAGCTAAAAATAGATTGACACGCTAACAGCTACACAGAATAAATAAGTGCGATGACGCGTGTGCTGCGTGTCCAAACTGCTGTTAATGTTCAGCGCAATGGTACTTTAAATCCTGCGTCATCCGCTAAGCGAGCTGCTCCTCACAGGAGAACCATGCTTAGCGGCTGGCGCAGGATTTAAGCTCATTCGTGTAAATGAACCCTGAAACGTTTAGGGCTTAAGGTCTTTTGTCCACCACGAAGGTGATTTCAAAGAGGTCTGTACAAAGAGGTCCGAAAAGAGGTCTGTACAAATTTTGACCCCAGCTGGGTTCGAACCCACGACCTTTTGGACGAAAATGGAACGCTCTATAACCGAGCCACCCAGCTTTCCGCAACCGAGCCCTGATTCGTGATCTGACTGACTAGTCCAGTCGTCAAGTACCTGTAAGTAGAACCTTGCTTTAGCCTTCGGCGCAGGATTTCAGTTAAGCTCTCCGCCATGCCACTGAGCCCTGATTCCTGACGTGACTGATCGTCCAATCGTAACTTTAACTAAATTACAGTCTCGATGTACATCAGTAAATGGGGATGATGATGAAACGTTTTTATTCAGGATAAAGTTTTAGGCATGCGAATGCCTCTCTTACAAACTGTCCTGCTACTCTACACACATAAATATACATCGAGCAGCTACACAGTAAAAAAAATTTTTTTAAATATATATATATATATATATATATATATATATATATATATATATATATATATATATATATATATATATATATATATATATATATATATATATATATATAAAACACATAGTGTCAAGAACATTCAAATGTACGAAAAGCATAAAAGGCAAAAAAAACCAAACAAACATAATAACAGCGACATAAGCTGAAGATCATCTTGTAATTAGAACATGTCTCTGAGAGATGAAGACCACTGAGACAGATTTTCATGCAAGGGCGAAACTGCGGGTTCTCCCGATGGGCGGCAACACCCATGTTACGTGTGCTCGCTCACGCAGCTTGCGAAACAATAGGTAGGGACCCAGTGCGCAAAGACCATCGGGCTACGTCGGCCGCCGTTGACCCGCGCACGGCTGTGCGCGGGCCAACGGAGACCGATGTCGGCCCGATGTCCTTTTGCGCATTAAGGCGATCTGCTCCATGACAGGCTTAGATTCCTGAAATTCGCCGATACAACAGATTATCAATGATATCTTGCCTAAACAAAGATTGTTCTGCCGTTTTTTTCACAATCTATCATTTCATGTGATTAGGCACCTTGTACCAGCGGTTTTCCACTGCCTTTTGAACGGACGGAACCCTCCTACGTAAAAAGGAGAAGAACAGTAGCAACGTATCTCATCTTACGACATTCAGACTTCATAATTTAAGTTTTTCTCCTCAATTTGTTCAGCATTATTCACAGGTCATACTAAGAACATTTATACAGGAGAAAGAAAAACGGAAGATAGTGGTAGAAAACCCTTTAAAATAGAAACAAGGAACGACGTTTCGGATCAAAGATCCTTCTTTAGGTGACATGGAAACAAACGTAGAACAGAAAAGAACACGACAGAACGAAACGACGTCATCCTGTATAAAGAGAATTTAGAATGACGTAAAAAAAAAAAAAAAAAAAAAAAAAAAAAAAAAAAAAAGACAAACACACACATAATGACGCAAATACACATGCACAAAACACGTAGCACAAAACTTACGTCTACATAAGAAAAACAGAAGATAGTGGTAGAAAACCCTTTAAAATAGAAACAAGGAACGACGTTTCGGATCAAAGATCCTTCTTTAGGTGACATGGAAACAAACGTAGAACAGAAAAGAACACGACAGAACGAAAAGACGTCATCCTGTATAAAGAGAATTTAGAATGACGTAAAAAAAAAAAAAAAGACAAACACACACATAATGACGCAAATACACATGCACAAAACACGTAGCACAAAACTTACGTCTACATAAGAAAAACAGAAGATAGTGGTAGAAAACCCTTTAAAATAGAAACAAATAACGACGTTTCGGATCAAAGATCCTTCCTCAGGTGACATGGAAACAAACGTAGAACAGAAAAGAACACGACAGAAACCTTGATCCGAAACGTCGTTATTTGTTTCTATTTTAAAGGGTTTTCTACCACTATCTTCTGTTTTTCTTTCACGTGAAACCCTAGCGGCAACAGTTTTACTACATTACGTCTACATACATACACGTCACTGCATACATTCGCATTCACTTGTGCCTGCTGCCGCTCACGCACACAAACACACACACACACACACACACACACACATACACACACACACACACACACTCATCGGTAGCATCCAGTATCATCAGTGAGGTCAAGTCTGGCACCAACTACCCATCAGGCCGAGCATACATCCCTAGGGGCGAATGTTCAAGCCGCGCGGATGGTAAGTGCCAAGCCTGTCCGCGAAAAAGGATTCTGGTCATTTTGCGGCGGATGAAGTTGGATGTATTTTGCCAAAGGATGCGTATGCTGAAATGTGTGAGGCTATGAGGAGGTTTGTTATGACGACCAACCTGGTTGTTGTATCCGAGGCGGATCGGCGAACGAACATACTCCTCGCAGCGTTCAGCGAGTGTACGGTATGTCTCCCCCACATACATCTTTGGGCAGTGATAACATGAGATGACATAGACAATATCCGATGACTGGCATGTGAATGATCGGTGGACGTTGAAAGATGACAAGGGTCCGGTGATGACGGGGGATGTGTTGATGTACGGATATGCTTTGCAGTGTGGTTGCTGACAAGGGTGTGTGCCAGGTGGTAAGGTGTTAGATGCGCGAAGTGAACTGTGAACAAGATGATCGCGTAGGTTAGTGTCACGTTTGTAAGCGACCAGCGGAGGCTCAGGAAATATGTTTTTCAATACTGTTTTTCAATAGTTTAGGCAGGAAAAGCATTGAGAACCCGTTATTGGCGAATTCTCATAGGCTGGCACTCAAGCGCGGGGGCACGGTTTGAAGCCGGATCTACAACCTCTTGTAGTTGGTAGTGTTCAATTATTCTCGGCAGTGAACGGGTAACAACGTCGAAAAGGGTTCCGAGAGCATTTCGTACAAAATGGTTATGCTTTTTATATACGTTAACCCGCTTTGCGTGTCAGTCGGTAGCGGTTTTACTCGCACGATGATTCCTGTCGGAATGGTCAATGTCAGTCGGTAGCGGTTTTACTCGCCACGATGATTCCTGTCGGAATGGTCAATGTCAGTCGGTAGCGGTTTTAGTCGCGATGATTCCTGCCGGAATGGTCAATGTCAGTCGGTAGCGGTTTTACTCACCACGATGATTCCTGTCGGAATGGTCAATGTCAGTCGGTAGCGGTTTTAGTCGCGATGATTCCTGTCGGAATGGTCAATGTCAGTCGGGTAGCGGTTTTAGTCGCGATGATTCCTGTCGGAATGGTCAATGTCAGTCGGGTAGCGGCCCCTTTTAGTCGCGATTACTGATTCCTGTCGGAATGGTCAATGTCAGTCGGTAGCGGTTTTAGTCGCGATGATTCCTGTCGGAATGGTCAATGTCAGTCGGTAGCGGTTTTAGTCGCGATGACTCCTGTCGGAATGGTCAATGTCAGTCGGGTAGCGGTTTTTGTCGCGATGACTGATTCCTGTCGGAATGGTCAATGTCAGTCGGTAGCGGTTTTAGTCACGATGATTCCTGTCGGAATTGTCAATGTCAGTCGGTAGCGGTTTTAGTCGCGATGATTCCTGTCGAAATCGTCGCGACTAAAACCGCTACCGACACGCAGGGGTAAACTTGTTAACTGGTGTGATAATGAACTGGTAAGTAACTGAATCAAGTACTTTGAAACTCTGCCTGATTGGCCACTTCGAATACACAATGACAAGGATACACGATGACAAGAAAGGTCTAGAAACTTGGAAACAAAAATACCCGAGAAGACGCCCTCCAACGATTGCTGAATGTGTTCTCAGTACTCTCAAAACCAACAGAGGGAAATAAAAGACTTGGGGGGAAAAAAACATAGCTGCTTGGCTGTATAAATATGGACGGTCACGAACAAGTCACAGTCTGTTACAACATCAAACATTACAACACAGCGCAAGTTAGCGAGTAGTCGAAAGCCGCCCTTATATTAGTACGATGTTCTGCAGTGTCAACGTCACCATCACTGAGTCGTAGACTGATCGGACGATACTCCTACGCTCATGCCATGGACAGCAAAATGTAAATGAGACCCGGCCAGCAAGTGGCATAAAGACATCTATCACCCCACTCTGTACCTCCGTCAACTCTTCCTTTCAGAAACTCAAGTTCAACGAATGACTTGTACCTCTAGTTACAACTTGGCAGTCATACGATGGCCGGCTGCGTTCGAAACCGCGCAAAACGGCAAGGCCGGTACTGTGTGCTGGTCTGTGACTTTAGACCTTACGACTTGCAGCCGTAAGTCTAAACTCACAGAGTTGACCAGCACATAAATGATTACACGTGACAGCACCTTGAAGACAGAAACCTATCCTCGTCATTTCCGGAGCACGAGGCTAGCACGCATGTGCGAAAAAGGTTGGGGTTGTCACGTGCATACACATCATCTTGTATTCGCTGACAGCCCGAGGGTATTTGTCGTCACGGCAAAACGGTGTACGGTGTCCTTCTGTCATACCCTTCCATCTGCAAGATTCATAGATTCTCATGAGCGCCTGTAGCATGCACGGTGTCTCACTAAACACGACTTTTTGTGCTGTAGACTGACAAAGAAGACTAAATTACTTTTAAAATGATGAGACAGTGAAGTCAGTATCATTCGTGAACAACAAATATCATGTTCTGACGCGTGTGTGTGCGTGCGTGTGTGTGTGTGTGTGTGTGTGTGTGTGTGTGTGTGTGTGTGTGCCGGTGTGTGTGTGTGTGTGTGTGTGTGTGTGTGTGTGTGTGTGTGTGTGTGTGTGTGTGTGTGTGTGTGTGTGTGTGTTAATTTATGCCTTTGCAGTGAATGAGAAACCTTCCCGGCCGGGAAAGTGTTCTTTTACCGCAAAGGCCGCATACAGCGAATTAGCCTACGGCATCGTGTTAACTTATATATTTTCGTCTGCGTTTCTCAAACGAAAGGGAACCCAGTGGTTTTAGTCCTCAGTTTACGTCGGCCCTGGATGGGAAGACCAAACACAGTTTGAATGAATCACGTTTGCCCCTGACCTAATGAGTCAAAGGTTAACAATAACGTCACCCGTCTTACGAGCAAAAGGTATATGCATATGAGGCCGATCTTGCACTGCAACAAAAGTCCTAGATTTCCGCAAGGCCCTATAGTCCCCAGAGGCGAACGAGGATATGTGTCTCTTCCAGTTCAGTGTAACGGGCTGATTTAGAGCATGTCGGTAAAGAAAACCCCGGATGCAGTTTGTAGCTTTACCTTGTCAACACCAGCAGAACAGAGGGCCTTGTGTTACTTTAGTCGTGCGACAAGTAGCGACAATTCTTTTTTTTTTTTTTTTTTTCTTTCTTTTTTTGACACTCACGACGGGAACAAAAAGTTTGAAAGCTGAGGGCACACCGAGCTGCCGTACGACAGCTAAAGACAGTAAGCACGTTTTTGCGAAAAGCGATATTTTCATTGTAATGCAATGAAAATCTCGCTTTTCACAAAAATAGACTTATTTGTCTTTTGCCTCCCAGCCCACAGGCTGGGGATGTTTAACGATTTTAACCCATACAACCCCAAGGGCGCTTTCCCAAATTTTGGATGTGCCATTTAACAACTATGTAACAGTTGCAGGAGATGGATCGTCCATGATAATTCAAGGCGCCAAGCTAATCTGGCACTACCCTTGAATTATCATGATCAATCCATTTCAACTGTAGGGCGCCGGGGCTAGATGGATTAACACACTGAGCTCTCGAGTCGAAATAGGCAGTGTTTTCCGCAGTTCGCTCTGATGGGACTTGACTTCGTTACTTTTCAGGCGACGTTCGTTATCAGTGATTATTTAAGGGTGGTGCCCGAACAGTTTGGCGACTCCGGGGACCGCTCTTAAACAGAACTGTCATGGTGGCTCCCCGTTTTTGTAGCGGTGTGAACGCCGAATGGATTCTACTGAGTTCACCTTCAGCCGAGACTCAGACCGAAACACTTCGCCGGCTCCTGCAGGAATCATCGCGACAAAACGCGCCACCGACAACCAACGGGTTCAGATTCAACACGGTGGGCTTTGAGTACTAAAATCCGCCAATAAAACGGGGTCTCAGCGTTTGGACTGCCCGTTTCCTACCCATCTGTTCAAAGCCATCTGAGTAAGACACACCGGCGCATCAGAGCTGTCGTTACGGCCCTTTCGCCTATCGCAGTACTGAAAGGAGAGCAGTCAGTCTTTCAGTTTACGACTGACACCGACTGAATCAGACTTCGTAACTCTTCGGGTGCGGAGTTATTGTAAAACGTACCAAAGAACATTTACGAAGGAAATATTGCGAACTATTAGCCCTTTATTGCCTGGAGAGACCGGGTCACTGTTCGGAACTACTGATATTCTCTGCGTAGTATACTTTTCAAAATAATAAACCAAAAAAATGCTAGCAAACATGTCAGATATGACCGTCAACAGGACATTCAACAAAGTCTCACTTGTGAAGTGTTCGCCCCCACATGGGTGTTACATAAATCTAAACCCACTGCGCAAAAGGCCATCGGGCCGATGTCGGCCGCCGTTGGCCCGCGCACGGCCGTGCGCGGGCCACCGGCGGCCGACATCGGCCCGATCACCTTTGTGCACTGGGAATAAATATTTTCAAGGGGGGGGGGGGGGGGGGGGAGACACTTTTTTCAGAATGGGGCCACCGGAGTGGAAACGATAAATCCGCCAGATTGTGTTGCAACATTTCAAACAGACGGATATGAGCATACATTAGATTTGTAATTTGAGGTGTTCGAAAGTGCTGGTGACATTTTGACAGAGGTGGGCTTTGTTGCTTGCGGGTCTTCATGACATGGAAATGGCGAACCATCTCAGTGTATGTTGGTGTGACACACGTACTGCAGTGGCGTAGGAGGATTGCCAGTGGAGGTATACTCTTACAAAGAGAGAGGGGAGGGGAGGGGAGGGGGGACCGAGGTGGATTAACCCCTTCATTGCCGGTCGACGCAGACTGTGTTATTTAATCATTGTAAATTCAACGTCAAAGATCCCAAAGGAACATGTACACAAAGTGATTCCAGCAAGATGCATAGATCATCAAGAGCCCTCGCAACTGCGGGGGCTCATGAGGATCTATGCCTCTTGCAGTTAGGTGGGGTTTAAGTTTTCTCGTCAGTGAAGGGGTTCATGGAATATAGCTTGAAACAACTACCACCGCAGCATACAGCTCGACGACCATTGGTAGAGTGTATAGTATGAGTGTGCTGGAGATATCCCGTCGGCCTGTACTTGAGCAGCATTGAACCATCGTGGCTGATCTGCTTCCGGGTGAAATGTTATGACTAAATAAATCAATGCATGAATTAAGAAGCCAAAATAGTTTTTGGTCGTCGAAAATTAACCCATTCACTGCCGTGAGCAATTGCCGCGCACCAACCAGATGCAAGAGGTGTAGACCCACCTGAGACCCCCGCAAATGCGTTGGCGCATGAGAATCTATGCCTCCTGCTGAAATCATTTTGCATCTATGTTCCTCTTTGACGGCTGGGGATCTTTGACTTTGAATCAAGTTTACAATGGCAGTGGTTTCAAAAAACACAATCTGCGCCCACTGGCAGTGAAGTGGTTAATTAACTGCAATTAGTGGTTAATTAACTGCAAATAATCTGACAACAGCAGATGCTTTCGACACCTCACTGCAGTACACGAAAGCAGTCTTCAGTCGTGTTAACCTTTCAGCCCTCAGTAATAAAACTATACTCTTTCTCGTGACTACAGTCTCGGTCAGCAAAAGGCACAAATTTTCATGATCCCCTGCGGCTGCAGGGCGGGATCATGTGAATCTGTGACTTTTGCAGACAGGGCAGGGCCATGACTTTCATCAGCAATTATGACGTCATTTATCATAATACTATTTGACAGAGCCGAGGTATCAGGTGACTGAGAGTAGATTTATCACCTCATTCAGCTCATCCTGCTAATTACTGATTATAGCATCCTCAAGGACTTGACTCACGCTATACTTCACACTGGATCTCTCCATCGATTGGCTGCCACTGACCAGCGGTAGCGAATATAGGGAGGCAACCCGCGTGGCCATTGTTCAGTAATTAAATGTCAGGGCCCAGTGAGAAAAGCACGCGATATTGTGCTAAATTGCATGTGGCGTCATTCATCACTAATATTGCTTCCGCACCTCTGGGAGGTGTCTGAAACGTCTGTACGAATTGTGGGAGATGTGGCTTCGACCATGATAGTTCAAGGCGCCATGCCTAATCCGGCATTCCCGGAACTGTCATGACCAAAGCATCTCTTGCTGCGGTGCCCTCAACCTTTCAGCACCGACACACAATAACAGGAGAAATTTGACCATGACAGTTTAGGGGTGGTGCCAGAACAGCTTGGCGCCCAGAGGCGCCAAGCTGTCCTGGCAACACCATTTAACTGTTATGGTCAGTCTATATCTTGGACTGTAATATAGCCTTCATTATTCATAGGACAAAAAAGAAACAACAGAAAACAAATAAACACATACGCATGCCGCAAGCACACACGCACGGAGGATGTAAACAGACCACCAGCAAGTAATCAAGGCAATCAGTTTTACGTTTGGAGGGTAGGCGCGTACCTGTGACAATGACATCCCCATTTTTCACTCAAAACCCACCTTTCTTGTTGCAGCTGAATGGAAAATGATTCTTCTGGCTACAAGTGCAGAAAAAATTAGGCTGAGTGCCCTCAGATGCGAGGTCAGTATTCGCGGCTGAATCCGTGTCCGATGTTTCAAGGGTAAACGTGTGAAAAAGGCCACACACACACACACACACACACAAAAAAAAAAAAAAAAAAAAAACCGTTTTCTGCTGAAATGACTCCCCATCTTCAGGTTTTCCAAAAAATAAATTAATGCAGTTTAAAATAGTGTTATCCGCTTTTAAGAGCCTCTGGCCAAACGAGATGTGTGCTAAAACAACGCAACACACAGAGAAATGTCCGTCTTGCGATTTTTGATTTTGGGGGTAGGTAGCTTAAAGACTACACAATGGACAAAAATGCAGCTGAGCGTGCTGTACAGAGGACTAAAATACTTTACTAAAATCAGGTTTTCAAAATGTTAAGTTGCAAAATATCGACCGGCAAATATTTGTCTTGTTTGTTTGTTTTTTATGGCGCCCAGTGTATATATAGACAACAGACTTATGCCAGAACCTACGAAAAGGAATGCATGACAAATGTAGACAGACTCCCAGTACGTCGCATGCCTTCCATATTCCACGCATAATAAATAAGGAATGCATTACTAATGGAATATGTACGGCGAAAGCATTCTTCTTTTGTCAACACCTCGCTTGGCACAAACCCACATTAATGCGACATCACGGAGAAGTAAACTGATTAGTTGAGGGCATGTGCCACTGCTTATTACATCGCGCTTAATGTTATCAAGGCAGGCGAGATCAGATGAGATTAACCCCATCACCGCTGCGTGGAAAAATGCGATCACCACTCAGCTGCAAGAGGCACAGAACCTCATGCGCCCCGGCAAATGCCGGGGCTCATGAGGTTCTTTACTTCTTGCCGACTGACTGTTCATATCCGCGTTCCTTTGATTAATGCGATTATTCCGTGTTGAATTTGCCCTGCTTTCGATGACCTGATTCTGCGTCCGTTGGCAGGGAAGGTTAAATCTGTTAACGAAGGTGCAGAGCTGATCAGGATAGGCT
>BTPG01000004.1:85406589-85481635 GCA_036245525.1 Semisulcospira habei
TGTTGCTACCAGTCAAATTCTGGAGGCGGCATCTAGTACATGCGTTGTTTGCAATTTCAGGTTACGCCGTATGCCTACCTGATGAGACCCACCTTGGGTCGAAACCGGTCGTAGGCGGCAAAAATCTTAAATCTATCCAGCAGGTCCAAGATCTGTTTGGGAATATTCATGCACTAGCCTCCCCTCTCGGGGGGGGGGGGGGGGGGGGGAGGACTGGATATTCTCCAGCGGGTTGCGGGGCGCCTGGGGGTAGTCCCTATTACTTTATGTAGTAGGTGTTCAGTGGAAGGCTCAAAAGATCTAATAAGCGATGCAGTCACAAAAGGACAGCTTATGTCCTGATGACACAATGCAAGCTTACCAGCCTGGATTTCCATGGCATTAGCACAGCATTCTCAGAATTTATTGAAAAATTATGTCCCTTGGAGCTACTCTGATTGAGTGCATTTTTTGGCTTTGGGCGACGCCTTTGTTAAAAGTAAAGAATAATTGTACCACTAAATTGCCTAGGTGTTGCCTTTTCAAAATTAGTCAGTCTTCTTCCACTGCAACACCCCATAAAGTTTTAGGGATGCAATCCACGCTGGACTGGTGGTTGCTACCAGTCAAATTCTGGAGGCGGCATCTAGTACATGCATTGTTTGCAATTTCTGGTTACGCCGTATGCCATGAGACCCACCTTGGGTCGAAACCGGTCGTAGGCGGCAAAAATCTTAAATCTATCCAGCAGGTCCAAGATCTGTTTGGGAATATTCATGCACTAGCCTCCCCTCTCGGTGGGAGGACTGGATATTCTCCAGCGGGTTGCGGGGCGCCTGGGGGTAGTCCCTATTACTTTATGTAGTAGGTGTTCAGTGGAAGGCTCAAAAGATCTAATAAGCGATGCAGTCACAAAAGGACAGCTTATGTCCTGATGACACAATGCAAGCTTACCAGCCTGGATTTCCATGGCATTAGCACAGCATTCTCAGAATTTATTGAAAAATTATATATATATATATAGTGTGTCGCTCAGCTTCAGTCCTGCCCACTCTGAGATATTGTCCTCCCATCTTTTTCTCTGTCTTCCTCTCCTTCATCCTCCTTGCACAGTGCCTTGCAGGATTGTTTTGGCAATCCCTGCTGATCGAATGACATGCCCATATCACTTCAGTTTGCATTTTTTCACAATGGCTAATAGGTCTTCAAAGGGCCCGATGGCTTGCCTGATTCTGCTTCCCACTTCCTCGTTCGTGATATGATCTCTGTACGAAATGTCAAGCAGCCTTCGAAAACATCTCATTTCAGTGGCTTGTATCCTCCTTTCGAGGTCTGCTGTGAGGGTCCATGACTCACAGGCATATAAGAACACTGAGATGACTAAGGAGCGCATCAGTCTGATCTGGGAGCAGAGTGTCATGTTTCTGTCCTTCCATATGGTCGTAGCAGAGATCCGTATCAGGATAGGTACAGCAACATCCGCAATGGCCAGGCTGGACAGGATATGGCGAAGTAACTCCATCAGCTTCACCATCAAGTACAGGCTTTACAAGTCCCTCGTAGTGTCTATTCTACTCTACGGCTGTGAGACTTGGACACTGCTTGCAGACTCAGAAAAGAAAATCCAGGCCTTTGAGAACAAGTGCCTGAGGAAGTTGCTCCGCATCTCGTACCGCGAGCACAAAACCAACGAATATGTACGGAGCATCGTCACTTCCCTGGTGGGCCCACATGAACCCCTTCTGGCAACCGTGAAACGGCGCAAGCTTGCTTGGTTTGGCCACGTGACCCGACACAACACCTTGTCCAAGACTATCCTCCAAGGCACTCTCGAAGGAAGTCGTCGGCGAGGTCGTCAGAGAAAGAGTTGGGTCGCAAACATAAAAGAATGGACCGAACTCGAGATGCCAGACTTGCTTGCAACCGCCCAAAATAGAACTCAGTGGAGAGCACTGTCTGTTGCTGCTGCCTTTCAGTCCCCCCAACGCCCAGTTCGGGCAAGGGACTGATGATGATGATGATGATGGTCTTCAGTCTTGTCAGCGCTGTTGTTGTCTATGCAATCCTGGACATTATTTCTGGTTCTGATCCTTCATCTGTCACAATGGCTCCTAAGAATTTGAATTTCTTAACTGTTTCCAGTTTTTGGCCTCCAGCCATGATTTTGGTGCCAATGCCACTGGCATTATTGGTCATCAGATTGGTCTTCTCTGCGCTGATTTTTTATTCCAAACGCAATGGCTGTACTGTCCAGATTTACCACCAGCTGAGCTAGCTCCTCCTCTGTTCCTGCAAGGCCATCAATGTCGTCCGCGATGCACAAGTTCTTGATTGTTCTGCCTCTAATACTGACAGTTCCTTTATGATCTTTCAGAGCGTCCGTCATGATTCTTTCCTGGAAGATGTTGAAAAGAGTAGGTGAGAGCAAGCAGCCTTGTCTGACTCCAACTGTTGTCCTAAACCATTTTCCTATTTTGCCGTTGAAGCAGACTATTTGCTAGTGGCCTTGTTGTAAAGGTTTTCTATTATTTTGATCAGGTTGGCATTGATGTTGTACAGCTTCATGGTGGACCAAAGGGTTGCATGCCACACCCCATCCGCCTTCTTAAAATCCACAAAGACATGATAGAGGTCTTGTTGGTGCTGGAGGTACTTCTCACATAGAACTCTCAGGTTGAAGATCTGCTCAGCTGTGCTGTGCCCTGGTCTGAAGCCTGCTTGTTATTCAGCTATGATTTCCTCTGCCTGTGGCTTCAGTCTGTTCAGTAGGATCTTTAACAGGACTTTACTTGGGTGGCATATAAGACTGATCATGCGATAATTCTGGCATTGTTGTAAGTTGCCTTTTTTCGGGAGAGTTATTATAAGTGATTGGGTCCATGGTGTGAGCCATTCCCCTGACTGCCAGATCTTATCACAGATAGTAAGGCGCTTATCATGTCTTCTCCCCCTTCTTGTAATAGTTCTGCAGGGATGTTGTCTGCTCCTGCTGCCTTCCCTTTTTTCAGCGACTTCACGGCAGCCTCTACTTCTTGTCGGAGGATGGGATAGTTGTCACTGATGGTCACTGGCGGGGTGACAAGTATGCCTGGGTCCCCTGTAGCTCGGTGGCTGTACAAATCTGAGCAGTACTCTGTCCATCTCTTCAGAATGTCTTGGTCTTCCGTAAGACAGTTACCTTCGCTATCTTGAATGATAGAGGAGCGTACTTGTTTTGCACTGGTCAGGTCTTTCACCAGCTGGTATTCTTTTTTGCTATTGTTTTTGTTCAGATTTTCTTCTACGTGTTTACATTGGTCTTCAATCCACCTCTCCTCTGCCTTTTTCATGCTTTTCTTAATATCCTGGTTAATTTCCCTGTATTGTTTGGCTCCTTCTACCTCTGACTTCTTTTTCTTTAATTCTTGACGCTTGTCACATAGATCAAGGATGTCAGCTGTAACCCAAGGTTTCTTTGCTTGTCAGTGTTTGCCAAGGATCTCACTAGCTGTTTGGGATACAACAGTGTTAAATGTGTTGATCAGTGTGTCCACATCTGTGTCTTCTGCACCTAGAAGTAACAGTGGTGCGAATTTTCCTCCTATCTTTGCCTGGAAGTCTTCAGCTACCTCTGGGTCTTTTAGCTTCTCGAGGTCGAACTAGTTGATTCTGGTTGGACCATGCTTGTTGACTTTCTTCAGGCGGAGTTGGAAGGTCATCATTACTAAGTCATGGTCGCTTCCAATGTCTGCTCCTGGAAAACTTCTTGTTTTGGCAATGTTCACACTGGTTTGGAAGTGTCTCTTTACCATGATGTAGTCAATTTGGTTGTGGTGCTCTCTATTCGGGCTGTGCCATGTCCACCTTCTGGATGCTTTGTGTGGGCCAAACGTGTTCATCAGCTTCAGATCATTTGCGCTGATCATTCACTTTAGCTATTACATGCGAGTCATAAACCTCCCTCCTTTGTACAGACTGCATGTTCACAGTACCACTACCAGTGATTGAATGCACATGGAGGTTAACAGCATCTGTCAAAAGCACACTGGTTATCTCCCTTCGGTCCTCTACGCTTGCCTTCATGCGTAGCGGATCGATGGCGGTAACGAAGGAGTAAAGTGTGCGAGAAATGTCAAAAGATAACAGGAAAAAAGCAAAGTAGTCTAAGGGAAATAATCCATGACTAGTAACAAGTAAGTTTCTCAGATTGCCTCCCTTGATAAAGTTCAAATTCACAGACGTCTGTTTACTGTATGAATCAATGAATCTTTATTTGACAACGGTAAAGATATTGACAGAGCCCGAGGCAATGTCATTTTTCACAGACAAACAACAATTCTATACATCAGATACATAGTCTGTGACTAATGGGGTGCCAGGGGTGGGGGGAAGAAAAGAAATAAAATAAATAAATAAATAAATAAAATAAAATAATAAAATAAAAAACAAAACATCGCATGCACACCATTACACAGAATATAGTAATACTTGCGTGCGCACACTCACTCACACCGGACAGGTATACATATCCATGGTTAATGAATGAGTTCCTAATGAATGAATGAGTTCCTACTATAGTACTAACAGTGTGTGAACTGAGCATGATTTGCTCCTATAGCAAGTAAGTATTTGCAGCTACTTATGATTGCGATGCTAGGTATTTAAAAAGTCTTTCCTTAAAACATGATATCGTAGGAGTGGTCTTTACATAGGATGGAAAAGAATTATACAAAGTTGCCCCGAGAATGCTAAACTGGGTTTAAAAATAATAAGTCAATTCTGGTTTTGGGTACAACGTACATGCTTTTTGTATCCAAATAGCGGGACTGAGACCGGACTAGCAGCTGGGTTAAGTATAATTGAGAGTTCTGTTATTTCGAATCTCGAACATGAGAACTCCTTTGTTATAAACAAACTGATTCTTAAGAGAAAAAGGTCCCGCTTTGTGCATCTTATCATCAGTTGTCAGAGAAGGGATCTGGTAAGATTAACTTTGCTGCTCGTCTATAGATGTAAACAGCTCAGTCTTTTTAAATGTACATTGCTGCAACCATCCCACACAGTCGAAGCATAGTTAATGTGGGACTGGATATGTGCATAATAAAATAATTTTCTGCTTTCAAAATCAGTGAAGTGTTTCAGTATGGATAGCATGAAAATGTTCCTCGAGACAGTTTTACACACTTAATCTGTGTGTGTTTGCCGCTTGAGCTGATCATCTATGATAATCCCTAGCAGGCGGTGTTCCAAGACTTGTTCTATTGTAAATATAGCTTGCTAATTATACATTACCTTTATGAATAAACAGTGATATTCCAATTGAAAATTTGAGAAAGATATCATCACAACACAAGGTGTATACATGTGCAAAAACCCTGGATCACAAACAATACTATTAATGATTATGGTTGTGCTCATTTCAGTCTCATCACTTTTGGAAAAGAATAAAGATAATGGAAAAGAATAAAGATAATTAATAATAATAATAATAATAATAATAATAATTACGGTATTTATAATGCGCTTATCTTATAATAATTATAGCTCTAAGCGCGCACTCACAACTCGCGCACGCATGCGCACGCTTTAGACAACGACTCACGTACCACAAATAGTGAAATACATTACGACAGTCTGCTTAGGGTGGGGAGTGTGGTGGTATAGTGCTTGAACTGTTGAAACAGGTGAGTTTTGAGGGCGGACTGGAAGGAGGAGAGAGAGTGTTTCTGACGGAGAGAGAGTGGGAGAGTGTTCCAGGTGGATGGACCGTATACTGAGAAGAAGCGGGGGCCGAAAGTGCTGAGTTTGGTGCGGCGAATGTGGAGGCGGAGAGGGTCGGAGGCGGAGCGGAGGGAGCGGGGAGGAGTGTAGGGGTGAAGTAAGTTGGAGAGATTGGCGGGAGCGCAGTTGTTCAGGGATTTGTAGCAGAGAGACAGAATCTTGTATTGGATGCGTTGGGGGATGGGGAGCCAGTGAAGGAGTTTGAGCAGGGGAGTGATGTGGTCGGATTTTTTCTTTCTGAGGACGAGGCAGGCAGCATTGTTCTGGACGCGCTGGAGAGTGAAAGTGGTGGAGTGAGGGAGGCAGGAAAGGAGAGAGTTGCAGTAGTCGATGCGAGATAGGATGAGAGAGACAGCAAGTTTGGTGGCACTGTGGCAGCTTCGGTAGTGAGGTATTTTCTGATCTGACTGATGCAGCAGAGGTGGAAGTAGCATGCCTGGGCCGTGGCGGAGACGAAGCTGGTCATGGAAAGAGAGGAATCGAGGATAACGCCGAGGTTTTTGGCCGAGTCAGAGAGGGAGATGGGGGTGCTGTCGAGTTGAAGGTGGATAGAGGGAGGGAGCTGGGAAAGTTTCTGGCGAGTGCCTACCAGCATGGCTTCCGTTTTGTCGTCATTCAGTTTAAGCTTGTTTGCTGTCATCCAGTTTTTCACATCTTCGTAGCAGTTAGCCGTGCGAGTCAGTAGTGACTGAGTGTTGTCGAGTTTGTCTTTGTCTAGTAGTTGTGAATCGTCAGCGTAGAGCTGGTGGTATATGTGGTGAGACTGGATGATGTTGGACAGGGGAGAGGTGTAGAGTGTGAAAAGGACCGGGGCCCAGGAGGGACCCCTGTGGTAATAATATTGACTAAAACCACCTGCTACATGTCGCCACTGGTACTGTAAACAGTATCAATAGCTGATTTCATAAGAAGGTTAATTGCTAACAAATATTAACCCCCTAATACAGGCAGCTACCTGTACTAAGCATAAGCCCTTATATCCTCATGGGTCCCCGCAGTTGCAGGGGCTCATGTGGATCTATGCCTTTTGCTGACCTCATTTTGCATCCATATTCCTTGGACGAATGAAGTTCTTTGGTGCCGAGTTAAAAATGATTTCAGAAACACAATCCCTGGGGAAGGGTTAACCCATTCAACCCCAAGACCTCATTTTCAAATTATGGATGTGTCACCCAAAGACTATTTACCAGTTGCAGAAGTTGGATCGACCTTGAGATTTCAAGGGGAGTCCCAGATTAAGTTGCATTACCCTTGAATTATCATGGTCAATCCATCTCCTGATGTAGTGCACTGGGGATAAGGGGTTAATTTTCAAACGATAACTTACTCTCTTGATGTTTCTTGAATCCTTCCTCACCCAGCTCATTGATCATTGTCTGACGCCAGCGTTGAAGGAAAAACAGACTGAGCTCCGAACGTGTTTTGTTCAGCACCATGTTGACAGTAGGTAATAATTTGAGCCCCAAATTCTCCATCACGGATCTGAACTCCTGTGTGCCCGATAAGGGTTCTATCCCTTCAGGTGGTAACACAGGGCACTGTAGTACAAAGTCCATCTCCTTTGGTGCTTGTGTTGTGGTTGGTTTGTTGGGTACACCCTTAGTGGATGCTGCTGTGCTGGATACGCGTTTGGTTGTAGCCGGGGTGCTTCGGACACGTTTGGTGGATACCGATATACTGGGAACCCTTTCCCCTGAACTCTCATTCTCAGTGTCTGGTGTAGGTAAAGCCATTTTTACCTCCGATTGTACAGATATACCACTGCCTCTGCCCACAGAGGAAACTGAGTTTGAACCAATGCCCATGCCAGGTAGAGGTAACACCTTTGGAATGTGGATGTCACCTGCCTTTTCCTCTGGGAAATAATCCAAGCTTTCACTTTCATCTAGCACCACTTCTTCCTGGTGGCTGGAAGTACAGGACTCTTCAGCAAATTCGGGGAAAAGTTCTGGGTCTCCATTGCTCCTTGTTGATTCTTTGATGCATGTTTGTTGATCTAAGCCTGCATCCATCTTATTCTGTATGTTCTTCCTCACTGGAGAAGAAGAAACTTGGTTGTTGACCTGAAGTTCTTCAGCTTGAGCTCCTGGCGCTGACTGAACCATGGAAGTCAAATACATTTCTTTTAGTCTGTGCTCTGTAGCATCATCTACAGACTCTTTTTTGGCACTCAATTTTTTCTTTCTTGTGGGAGTTATCTTCTCAAATTCATTTTCAGATGATTCTGATTTCTTCTTTCTTCCAGGCTTTAATGTTTCAGTGCTTGACTCTGCTGGCTTCTTCTTTCTCGTTTGTGTAGCATCAGAGGAGGTTTCCAACGATCTCTTCTTACTTGTGGTTTGTGTTTGTGTGTCAGATTTACTGTCTGATGTCTTTTTCTTTCTTGTAGGTTTTGATGTGTCTACCTTCTTCTGAGGTGAAGTTTTCTTTTCTGCATCTGTCTGTACTGGCCCATACAATATTTTGTTTTCCTTATTCCACCTCAACACAAAAAGGAAACATATATGTAATACAAGTACGCCTCTTTTTAAAAGTACATGTTTAATTAGTTTAACCCATTTAACCTCAAAGCCACATTTCCCAAATTTTGAAGGTCTCACATCACCTAACAATTATGTACCACTACCAGTTGCAGGAGATGGATTGACCATAATTCAAGGCTAGTGCCAGATTAGCTTAGCGCCTGATGGCGTCAAGCTAAACTAGCACTAGGCCCTTTAATTATCATGGTCGACCCATCTTCTGTTGTAGTGGGTAGGGGTAAATGGGTCAAACTCTCAACTACAACCACTGCCCTGCTTCCTCCTCCCTTCCCTTTCTTCTCAGTCCCTCTTCCTTTATTCAAAAGCATGGTACATCTGGGTTTATCTGGAACAGCCTGTCCAACCATTTATCAATCGCTTCAGGCACAGATCCACGGTCCGTTCGTGTCGTGCGACTGTGCGGGACGGTCGGCCGCCTGATCGGATGTCTGACGGGATGGAGCGCTCCACGTTCCCGCATAGCCCGACCCGCAGATACCACTACCTGCTGGAAATTCCAGATGGGGTCAAGGTCTCTGCTTCAGTAAACAATGGTGGATTCACACGGCAGCGCCATTTTTCAAAAGAGAGGGGTGTGCGCGAAACTCGCAATGTGATTGGTCATCCGGTGCCAGCCGTCAGACTCAGCGGGATGAAAGTAGCGCCAGCCTCTACTCGTCCTGCAGCCCACGTGATCCAATGGTGACGTCAGAAATCTGATGGTTGCCCTGGAAACCCATCAGATCGCGCACAGTCGCACGACACGAACGGACTGTGGATCTGCGCCTTTCTCAAGCAATGCATTAACCCACTCAGCCCTGATACACTATAAGATGTAGCTCGACCAAGATAGTGCAAGAGCGGTACCAGAACAACTTAGTGCCTGGAGGCATCAACCTCTTCTCATACCACCCATGAACTATCATGGTCATGCAATCTACTTCCTGAACTGTTATGAAGTCTCCAAGTTTGGACACTTTCAAACTCAGAGTGATAATTATGCATCTACTGATCTAGTGGCAGTATGGCTGAAAAGTTGTCTGACCTGATGATATCTGAAACGTTTCGAGCCTTCGTGGCAAAGCAGCGAAGAATAGACACATGACTGCAGTGTGGGTACAGGATGCGACACATGCAGCTTAGTCTCTGGGAGAAGGCGTACATGTTAAAAAGTCTGCCTCTCATTACGACAGTAGATTATCCTTAAGTTGAACACACGCTGAACTGCTGCAAGATGATATAAATGCACCAGCTGTCCAGTTTCTTTTCTGGAATAAATGTAAAGAAAAAATAGCGTTTTAATCTCTCCTTCCTCTATGAAGCTGCAATCATGTATGTCATAAGGGACAAGTTCTGAAACTGGGGCGACAGCAGGATTAGTGGTAATGAGAGAGAGAGAGAGAGAGAGAGAGAGAGAGGAGAGAGAGAGAGTTTGCAAGTGTTGACACAACGTCCATGATCTGAAACTACAGGGAACTATACCCTGCGACAAACACATCAGAAACAAAAGCAATTTATGTATTACATCAGCTAACATTTCCATATGTGCTCGTTCAAGTTGTAGCAAAACAAACCTTTTCATAAAATATGAGAGTTAAAAACCTTGAAAAGACCCGCGTGCGGTAAAAGAAGCAGAAATGTTTATCCGGTCTGCATTTGACGCATGCGCAAATAAAAAAATACCGCTCCGCGCATATTTCGCCTTAGCTGATGCATGGCACATGACAACGGTACACTGCGACGGAGTTTTAAAAGACAAGGGACGCAACGCATATTTATTGCTCTAAAAGATGGCTTCGCGAGGACGACGTACGTCTGGACCAAGTATAAACAAAATTATATTTTTCCCTTTCTGTGCAGTACCTTTTGCAGCAGATCATAAACTGCGATGCTTGTCGATATTTTGAATATGTATTATGTACATGGCTGTATTGACTGCACATTTTCATTTTCAGATAGGAGCAATTACCACAAGCCATCCAAAAGCCAACAGAAAGTTGACGACAGTTCCCCGGTGATACAGGCATTCTACGGGTTTCAAGGAGAGCTAGACGCACGGCATGACAAGTATGAGCGCATCGTGAAAATCAGCCGCGACATCACTATTGAAAGCAAGCGTGCCATCTTTCTGTTACAGAGATGTGCAGGGTATGTATGCGCAGTCGTATTTATTGCCTGTTGTTTGTAGTTTTAGCTTTGCTAAAGCCAAAGGGTTAGTATTCCGTTCAATACACGGTTGACCAGTCAGTGTCACATTACGCGGTAAGTCTCTTCCAGCAAATGTGTCTTTTTTTATCATTAAAAAATATTACATGTGAAGAGGTTAATCAGTTTATTGCACTAAAAAGTTTATGTTTATGAAAAGTGAGTTTATGTTTTGGGCCATTGGTAGTCCGACTGTCATCCGTCCGCCGTCATCCGTGGTAAACGTTAACGTTGGCATTTTCTTGGAGACTATTCAAGCCACAGTCTTCAAACTTGGCCCAAGGATACTTGTGGCAAGACCTTTCTAAACATACCAATTTGAGGGACCTTTCACAAAGGTCAAGGTCACAGTGGATCAGGAAATAGTTTTAAAATATCTATATTTTGACATCCCTTATTTTTTCTCAAATACTATTACTATTCACAACTTCAAACCCAAACTTGGTACAAAGATACCTGATCAGTGATGGTAAGACCTTTCTATACATACTAATTTGGTTGATCCCTTGGAAAGGTCAAGGGTCATAAGAGCTCAGGAAATAGGTGAAAAATAGCCATATTTTGACAAAAGATGTTTTTCTTCTCAAATACTATTCCAGTGTTGATTCTAGAGCGCGTTTTGCGCGATTTCTCGCAATATTATGCTCCAAATCGCAAAAGAACACCGACAGCGCGGCCGAAGAATCGCAGAAAAAAAAAACTGGACGCTTTTTTGCACGACCAGCGCGGCTGCACCGCTGCTGCGTGAAAGCCTGCTCGAGCGTCTTGGTCAGTGTGGCCTGAGTCGAGCCGAGCCGAACGTGCATTCTGCCGGCGATTCTCATTGGCCGAGAGAACGACCTTTGTCACTTGTTTAGCCAATCAGAGGTTTTGAAAGTTCCTTGCTTCACAAAGCTGGAAAACACGTGTTCCGTCCACAGAACTACAGAACGAAGATGAAGCGCTCAAATACCCTCTTTTCATACGCTTTCACGAAGGCGAAGAAACAATGTGTTGATTCAAATGCTGATAACCCCGAAGACGAGGTTGACTCAACAGCAAGAGCTGGTCAAGTTACGTCAAGTCAGTCGGACGATGATTCATCTCGGCCTTTCGGTAAAACTGCCGAAGGCAAAACTGATTACAGTGATTTGAGTGAACCTGACGATTTGGCTGGTCCGTCGACCTCGAAAACCAGTGAGCCTAAGGCGAAACAGTTTAAGACTTTCCAAGTTTCATGGTTGAAGGACAGACCTTGGCTTACAAAGAAAGATGATGGCATGATATGCACTCTGTGCCTGAAACACGGCAAGACTAATTCGTTTACAACAAAGCCAGGATGCAAGAATTACCGAACAACAACACTGAACAGACATGTTGAAACTGCAGACCATAAGCATGCTCTGCAAGAGGAACTTCTGCAGAAAAACTTCATTCAGGTGCGTTTGAAAAAATCTCTCTCTCTCTCTCTCTCTCTCTCTCTCTCTCTCTCTCTCTCTCTCTCTCTCTCTCTCTCAATGACAGATTTGCTTTGTCTTTGGCAATTAAAATTTATTTTTGTCTGTGTGTGAAACTAAAAAAAAGAAACGTACACACACACTCATAATGTGAAATACAATGTACAGTGGTGACTTTGTGGGAAATATCAACAATTAGCCCCATGGCAAGTGAAGTTACAGTTCATCGTGTGATCTAATACTGTACTTCCACTCCAAGTGCAAAAAATATTTGTAGGATTTAATAAACGGAAAAGCCTAAATTTCAAAATTCACATTTTCCCAAAAGAGATTGGGGTTTTTTTCTGTTCAAGATACAGATGGATTTAGTTTTGCACAGCTTTTATAAATTTTAAATGTTCTAGACTAACTGGGCTAATTGTGGATGTTGCCACTTTGTGAATAGGGGATTACTTTAAAAATTTTATAGAGTTGAGGGTTTTTTGTTTTTTTGTTTTTTTTTTTTTGGTTCTCAGGCTTCCCAGTCTGCTGTCCAAAGGATTCGGGCCAATGCAGATGACAGTGTTGTTGGGGCCATGCGCACTGTGTATTGGATGGCAAAAGAGGACGTGGCAATAAAGAAATATCCCAGTTTGATCCAATTGCAAAAACTCCAAGGCTGTGAAGCAGTGTCAAAGTTGTGTGTTGGGCAGAATGCCACATACTCTTCAAGGTCATCTGGGGAAGATTTTCAGAAATGTGTTGCAACAGACATCCACACTAGAATTTTGTCTGCTTTGAAAGAGGCAGATATGTTTTCTGTGCTTGTTGATGAGAGCACTGATATTTCTGTTTCCAAGCACTTAGTCATCTATGTCCGAGTGTTGGATAAAGATTTTGTGCCACACACTTTCTTCTTTAAGAATGTGACAATCGAAAACCCCAAAAGTGATGCAAAGGTCCTTTTTGAAAGTGTGAAGCAGGCTCTGGAATCCGAAGGGCTTGACTTGTCAAGGGTGATGGGTTTCGGGTCAGATGGTGCTGCTGTGATGATGGGGCAGAAGCATGGGGTGGCAGCACTGATGAAGGAGCAGAGCCCACACTGCATCAATATCCACTGCATGGCTCACCGTTTCAACCTGGCAACATCTCAGGCTTCTAAGGGCATTCCCTACTTGAATGAGGTGGAGAGCACTCTGAGTGATCTCTATTATTACTTTGGGGGAAGCAAGTCTGCCAAGAGAAAATGTGAACTTGAGGAAATCCAGAAAGTTCTTCAGGATCCTCTCCTCAAAGTGAAAGAGTGCCATGAGATCAGGTGGCTGGCCTTCTTCGAAGCAGTGAGAGCTGTATGGCTGTCCTGGGCATCTCTGGTCACCTACTTCATCAGCCATGACGACTCTAAGGCAGTGGCTTTCAGGAAAACTTTCCAAAGTTACAAGTTCCTGGCAGTGCTGGCCTTCCTGATGGACATCCTCCCATCTCTGGCCCAGCTGTCCATGCAGCTGCAGAAAGAAAACTTGGATGTGGCATGTGTCTACCCTGCCCTTGACAACCTGCAGAGCAAGATAAAAAAAGTGAAAAAAGGAACCGCTCATCACCAGACAGAGCTACTGGAAAAACTTGATTCTAAAAGAAACAGCCAGGGGGAAGTCGAAGAAATCAAATACAGAAAGCAGAAATTGTCTTTTGGAAAGAACCTGAGGGCAGTGACAAAAGAAATTGAAGAAGTGAGGACCCAGTTTTGCGACAATCTGGCAAAGAACATTGACCTGAGGTTTCCATCAGACACAAAAGATGTGGCCAGTGCTTTCAGTGCCCTCTCCATGCGACCCCTATCATTCCTCAGCAAAGAACAGCAGGAAGAGTATGGGGTGAAGGAGATACAGTTACTTGCTGACTTCTATGGCCAGCCTGCTAAGAGGGGAGAGAAGACCAGCAAGCCCTTAGTGGACAGAGCTGCTTGCATGGAGGAGTGGTCTGTTGTGAAGCAGTCAGTCCTCAGCAACATGTACCCCAGAGACTCCACTCAGGCCTTGTTGAAGCTGCTCCACAGTTACCACAGGGACAGTTTCCCAAACATCCTCACCCAGGGCAGGCTAGCCCTCATCATGCCCTATCACACTTCAGACTGTGAGCGTGGGTTCAGTGCCCAGAATGCCATCAAAACAGCCAGAAGAAACAGGCTGAAAGAAGAGAGTCTCAACGTGCTGATGACAATCAAGTGTGTAGGACCCCCTGTCACTGACCATGACTTCACAGCTGCAGCAGCTCTGTGGAAAGACCAGAAGGACAGGAGGATCTACAAGAAATAAGTGTGTGTGTATGTATGTATGTATGTATGTATGTATGTATGAATGTGTGTATATATGTCGTTTTAAAGTAAGCAGTGCAACGCGATTTGAGGGGCCTCCTTTTACACCTTGAGGGGCTCCCTTTTTTTATTAGAGGGAGCCTTTGGGCTCCTTTTTCTGAAATCCTAGAATCAACACTGCTATTCACAACTTCAAACCCAAACTTGCTACAGAGATACCTGATGGGACGACCTTTCTATGCATACTAATTTGGTTGATCCCTCAGAAAGGTCAAGGGTCACAAGAGCTCAGGAAATAGGTCCAAAATAGCCATATTTTGACCAAAAAATGTGATATCTTACACCAAGAATTTTATTGCACTTTGGCTGCTCATGTACAAAGAACATGCAAATTAAATTTGCAATTGTTTTTATCGGCACCCAGAAATCCGGACCAAGACGAAGTGCTGGCCCAGGCGTTGACGAAAATCAAGGAGATCCAGCAGACAAAGTTTCTCCCACTAGCAGAGGAATTGGTTGGGGAGGATCACTATCAGTTCATCAGAGCCTACTCTCCAGGTGCGTGTATTGGATTCAGCCACCCACCTATCCATTTCTCCATCCAAATACTGTGCAGCAATACATTCATTTCTAAACCACCACAAGTAATGGATTAGCCATGATAGTTCAAGGCTAGTTCCAGATTAGCTGGGCACCTACAAAGGCGCTGATTTGTCAAATCTTTTGAACTGTCCTTGCAGACCTATCTCCCACAGCTGGTGCCAAGCTAATCTCGCACTAGTTAGTCTTGAGCTCTTTTGATCAGTCCATATCCACCATTGCATGTAGCTTACAAGTAGTCTTCAAAGATGCCTCACAGCGTGTCTTTTTTTTATCATTAAAAATATTACATGTGAAGAGGTTAATCAGTTTATTGCACTGAAAAGCTTGGATGTGGGTTGATGTGTTCTCACGAACCAGAGATAGGTGAGACTATCGCTGGTAGAACAGTATACACACCAAGGGGAATTACTCAGCGCAGTTAGATCCCTGTCCCCTCTTATCTAAGGGATGTATATGATCGTCTTGTTCTTTAACTGCATATTTTCCTGTGAGCTGGTGATTGGGTGCTTGATAAGAGGGGGCAGGGGATCTGTTTATATGTCCAGGTTGTGTCGTTTGTTTTCTGGATTTCTGTTCATAGGACAGTTGTTTTGCTTTTTCTGCCAAAGACAACTTTAATTACATTTTTGTTTTGCAGGTCTGCAGGAGTACATAGAGGCTGTGTCATTTCACCACTACTTACAGAAAGGCCAGTTGGTGAGTCTCAGCACGGTGCAGCAGGATCTCAAGTTTTCCAGACAAGCCCTTTCAGACCAAGTAACCCGTACAAAAGCATCGTCAGCCAACCTTTCCGAAAACAAACCTGCAGATGGTCCTGAAAAATCGGCTAATGGTAATGCTGCACCCAGCTCTGCTTCCTCTTCAGTCAAGGGCGATGATGAATCAGAGGAAGAATGTGCAGCCAAAAGGAGGCGGGCAGAAACTGGTTCTGGGGCTGACTGCCTCGTAGTGACGGTCCCTCCCATGGAGTTCATGCTGGGAATCGCAGACCTGACAGGGGAACTGATGCGTGCAGCCATCATGAGTGTGAGCGCTGGCAACCTGGACTTCCCTATCAGAGCCTGTGAGTTCATGCGCATCATCCATGATGCATTCATGTCATACGGAAACACCGCTCGCGAATTGTCCAAAAAGATGTGGACGTTGCAGCAGAGTTTGCAGAAGGTGGAAAATGCCTGCTACACACTGCGAGTGCGTGGCTCTGAAATTCCAAAGCATATGCTGGCCGATGTGTTCTCTGGTTCATCTACCGAGGGGTTTTATGCAGACACGGATGATGCACCTGCTGACCACATGTAAAAAAAATCAAGAGAGAGAACATACTTGTTCTCTATACTATACTTTATACTTCAGACATTGTTCACTCATTTTTTGGCTCACGTGCAAAGCAAAAGTGAGTTTATGTTTTGGGACATTGGTATTCCGACTGTCATCCGTCCGCCATCATCCGTGGTAAACGTTAACGTTGGCATTTTCTTGGAGACTATTCAAGCCACAGTCTTCAAACTTGGCCCAAGGATACTTGTGGCAAGACCTTTCTAAACATACCAATTTGAGGGACCTCTCACAAAGGTCAAGGTCACAGTGGATCAGGAAATAGTTTAAAAATAGCTATATTTTGACATCCCTTATTTTTTCTCAAATACTATTCACAACTTCAAACCCAAACTTGGTACAAAGATACCTGATCAGTGATGGTAAGACCTTTCTATGCATACTAATTTGGTTGATCCCTTGGAAAGGTCAAGGGTCATAAGAGCTCAGGAAATAGGTGAAAAATAGCCATATTTTGACAAAGATGTTTTTTTTCTCAAATACTATTCACAACTTTAAACCCAAACTTGCTACAGAGATACCTGATGGGACGACCTTTCTATGCATACTAATTTGGTTGATCCCTCAGAAAGGTCAAGGGTCACAAGAGCTCAGGAAATAGGTCCAAAATAGCCATATTTTGACCAAAAAAATGTTTTTTTCTCAAATACTATTCACAACTTCAAACCCAAATTTTGGTACAGAGATACCTGATGGCAAGACCTATTTATGCATACTCATTTGGATGACCCCTCAGAAAGGTCAAGGGTCACAAGAGGCTGACAAATGTGTAAAATGCCAATCTTGATAAAATGATAGGTAGTATCAACGTTTTTGCAAAATTTTTCAATCAAATTTGGCACAAAGGTAGCTGATGATTATACCTTCCTATGCATACTAATTTAGTCGACTCATCGCAAAGGTCAAGGGGGGTTGACAGGTGTGTGAAAGTTGCTTACATTTTGAGAAAACATGGATTTTGCTGATGCAGACGCCAGCCCTTATTGTCACAAAGGTCACATATATAAATAGATCATACACGTGAGCCATAATGGCTTTGCCTTTCTCGTTTCACTTAACATTTGTGGACATACATTTACAGTTACATTAAATTTTGTTGCAGCTTTGTCACAGTATTCATGTGCAGGTAGTTTTTGTACATATTATGTGTATGATTGTCTCTACTAAGGCCGTTTGACATCGTAGTGCACATTTTGTTTCCTCAAAAACATTACCGATGACATGACTTTGTGGAAATGTCTACTACTAGCTCAATTTTAGCCTACTTACCCGTTGTGTGCCTACACAACCCGCTAGGCACTCGGGGAACCCCAGAGGGGCCGAGAGTTATCTCCCGCTCCTTCCTTACCAGTTCCTGTCACGAGACCAACCAGTCTTGCTACTTCGCTCGTGCCGAGAAGACGTGTCGGGCTTTGCTCCGCTGTGCCTCGACCGGTCTTCGTCTTGCCTACGCTCGTTTCGACTTCTCTTCCGTGCCTGCCGCCTTTTAGCGCTGCCTGCTTCTTCCTTGGCGCCGTTCCGGGTTCCCTCGGCTCTCCTCCGTGCTGTGACTACTGTATGGCTACCCTTTCCCCCGTTCCCGCTTCGGCTTGGAGGTAAGGTAACGGTAGCTACCCACAGCCGGCCCTCGGGTCGAGAGCCGGCTGCCGTGGGACTCGTCTTTCGTTGTGGTTACGACATAAGGGCACCAACTATTGAAATAATTTCCGTGCCTTGCACAGCCTTCTTGCGACTCTCCTAGCGATACGTCACCTTCTCTCCCCTGGTTCTGCCTCGTTAGCTTACGAGTTGATTTGCCTTTCAGACGCTGGTTTTCGTAGGGCCTGGTGGCACTCACGTTCCGTTCGTCCAGCTTAAAGGCCCTTTAGCCCTTGGAGAGTATAACCATTGTTTCACGCGCCGGCGGTCACGGCGCCTGGGGTTCCTTGGTGGACAGGGGGAGGTAGCTTAGTGGATAAGACACTGTGCTGGCAGTCGTAAGATATTAATAAGCGCATTGAATAGGCGCTTTATCCCAATTGAAATTCGGCTCTAAGCGCCGCCGCGTACTGAACCCAACAAGCACGATCACGCGCATTCGCTCACACACTGTACGTAGACACAGATCATTCACGTGGTGCTGGGGGGCAAGCTCAGGCGAGCTACTGTAGTTTTGGAAATTCAAAATCAAAATCGTTTGTATTTGAAATTTGATTAAGTGGGCTGAAACTGATACCAAAGATCCCAGGTTCATATCCCCGGGGGGGCAGGAATGGGATATGGACTTTCCTCATTCCATCTAGTCAATTTCTACAGACTCGGCTTACGTTTGCCTGTCTCGCCTTCATGTACACAGCACGCATAATCAAGGGCATATGATAAAAATGCCATTCCCACTAATTGAAAAGAGAATGCCCGGTCGGGCTGGTGAGATGAAACAATGATATCACAAAGGAGGGCTCGGCGCCCTCTTGCCTGTGTTTGCGACCTTGCTATGCCCTTTGTCTGTTACAGAACCCAAGTGCTTATGTGCTCCCTAAGGGGAAACTTCCAGTGCCGACGGATGACCATGCGGTCTGCCTACCTTGTGCGGGCTGCTACCCGGACCACCTTTGTGATGTCTGTGCGACCTGGCCGGAGATGTTTGGTCGGACCTCTGGAGCCTGTACCGACGAGAGCGGCCCCTGCCTGCTTCCTCACTTCCGGCTCCGGTTGATTCTTCTGCAGCCTTACGGTGCTGACCGCCCTTTCCCGCTCTGGCCTCACGGAAAGGATTCCTGTTGGGACTCGGTGTTGCTGGCTGACCAGAGGACCGCCACTGCTGCCACGCCCGCTGACCCTTCCGGAGGGTCTGTTTGCCGGCAGAGCGCCCGCCTCACTGAGCCCGGCCTGCAGCAGTCTGCCCTGAGCCGTCCCACGTTGACTGGCCTTCCTCACCCGTCTCTCACCACAAGCCGCTGATCCTTCCGGAGGATCTGAACGCCGGCATAGCGCCCTGCTCTCGGAGTTTGGCCAAGAGAGGCGTCAGCTTTAGCTTGCGCGACACAGTCGCGCCCCGACTCCCACCGTTCCACTTTCAGTTCACTTGTTGGCTGATCAGAGGACTGCCACTGCTGCCACGCCCGCTGACCCTTCCGGAGGGTCTGTTTACCGGCAGAGCGCCCGCCTCACTGAGCCCGGCCTGCAGCAGTCCGCCACGAGCCGTCCCACGTTGACTGGCCTTCTTCCTCTCTCTCTCTCCACGATAAGCCCGCTGATCCTTCCGGAGGATCTGTACGCCGGCATAGAGCCCTTCTCACTGAGTCCGGCCAGGAGAGACCTCAGCCTCAACCTACGCGACACAGTCGCGCCCCTGACTCATCCCGTTCCACCGTCAGCTAGACACTCGCGCTCGCCCGCGAGCGCCGCCGGAAGGATCATTCCCCGCGCCGGGATCGTCGCCGCTCCCACCGCCACTCCTCGTCGCGTGCGCGTTCGCGCTCGCACCGTTCGATGCGGTCGCCGCCATCATCAGCCCTCTTCCTGTGGTCGGCGCCCCTCTTCAGTTGTCCGCCGTCCTTCGTCCAGACGTCGTTCCCGCGCACCGGACAGGACCCCTCCTCGCTTCTTCTCGCGTTCGCCTCGGCGATCCCCGCCTCCGTCGTCGCTGCCGGCTCGTTCCCGGGCTTCCCGCGAGGTTCGACACGCGTCCCCGCCCAAGCTTCGGCCTTCCTCGGTGCCTCGCCCGCCTTCTCGCCGCCCCCTGGACGAAGAAGCCATCAGTTTGCTGCCTGAGGACTCCGTCTCAGCCCTGTTGGGTGAGGATGGTCGCTCCCTTTCGCCCGCCGACGTCGGTGTTGATGTCCCCTCGACCCTTCCGTCGTCGTCCCGTGCGGAGACCCTCTTAGCTTTGGATGAAGCCGCCAGGATCACCGCAGCCACTCTGCCAGCGGACTCCTGCCCAGCCTCTCCCCCCCTGAAGAGGAAGGTCTCTGCCTTGGTGGATGCCGAGCGTCAAGTTAAGAGGTTCAAGTCGCTTCCCCAGCCGCCTGGATTTGAGGAGCTGCGAGATGCCTTCTCAGCGCACCTGCAACTTCCCGCGTCTCGAGGGCCGGTGTTCTGCTCCGTTCGTCGCTGGCCGGCCGGACTGGACATCACCTTCCATCGGGACTGGTATGCCGGCCATTCCCGGGCTTCCTCCATCCCTCTTCCTGCGATGGACCCCCCTGCCGTGTCGCTAGCTGGCGGCTCCACTCTTCTTCCCTGTTCCCCCCCCCCCTCGTGGCCGGGATTTGACTGCGTCCCTGGTGCGGAACACCTTAGCCTGCGCTGGGTTCCTGGAGCTGCTCACTCAAGCCCTGGTTCGTCGTGTGGAAGACGCCTGGCTTCCTTCTATCACGCCGCCGGGTTGATCGGCTCTTCTTAGCGGAGTCGCCTACCGCGCCGCCTACCTCACGTCGGTCTACGCTTCGCTGCCTCCGCCGACTGTGCCCTGACCCCGTCTTGGCCGTCCTTTTCCCTCGAGGTCTCATGTTCCCCGTGTTTCGCTGAGGCCTCCGCGCGGCGGGAGGTGTCTCCTCCCTCAGGTAAGTTGCCACGGAGGTTTTCCGATTCTCAGACTCGCCAACCTTCTACAGCCGCCGATTTTTCGTTCCGAAGCCTGGAAGAAGTGGCGTCAGGTTTCTTCTCTCGGCCGGTACAGATTCGGCCCTCCTTCCGGACGGAGACTGCCAGAGCCCTGAAAGCAGCGGTCCAGCCTTGGACTGCGCAGGCGGCTTGGACCTTTCCGATGTGTACCTGCTGTCTCGATGCTCCAGGCCCCCAGGAAGTTCGCTGGTCGCATCGACGGCGTCTTCTCCAGTTTCCCGCGCTCCCGTTCGGTCTCAACCTCTGCCCTGGCGGTTCACCGGGCCGATGGACTCCTTAGTCGCCAAGGCCCGACAGGCCTCCTCCAGTCCGACGTCGATCTACCCAGACGACCTCTTCCTTCGCCGCCAGTCTGAGAGCTCTCTCGCGACAGACAAGGACGCGCTACTGCACCTCCTGACGCACTTGGGGCTTCCTAGTAGCATCTCCTACTCCTTGGGCGCCCGGCTTCCGGCGACGTATCGACGATGGCTCCGGTGCCCCAGATTCTCTTGCCTTCGTCGGTGGACCGACGCCGCTTGGCTGGATTCGGCAGTTCCCCGGGCATCTTCTCCGCCCCAGTACTCTCTGGGTTAGACGCGAGCCTCTCTGCGTGGAATGCTCATCTCCTGCCGCGGTTCCCCTTGACTTCCGGCCCTCGGCCCTCGGATTAACGCACTATCTCATCGTCCGGCCAGTGATGCAGGCCGTTGACGAGCCCTTCATTGCTGGGATGACCTCCTCAGACACCAGGAGCTGCTCGCCCTCTCTGACAACACACCTTTGGTGGATTACTTCCAGGTACAAGGTGGCACACGCTCTCTCGAGCTTGGTATGCTTCTCTACCAGAGCTGGGGTTGGTGCGAGGACCGGACCTTCTTGGCGAGCCCGACACATTCCCGGACAGCTGTACGTCGGGACCGACTCGCTGTCCCGTCGCGGCCAGCTCTTGCATGCGGATTGGACCCTTCGGCAGGACATCTATCAGTGGACCCGCGCCCGTTAGGAGTCTCCCCAGGTCGACTGGTTCGCCACAAGGTGAAGCCTTAGGCTTCTCCTCTTCGTCGCCCCGATTCCCGATCCCTGGGCTTGGGCTGTCGATGCGCGCTCCATTCCCTGGGACGTCCTGGCGGCCTCCGCCTTTCCTCGACGATCCTCGTACCCAAAGTCCTCCTCAACCTTCGGCGCTGCCGGCGGCCCTCCTGTTAGTCGCTCCGTTCGCCTGGATCCGCCACAGGAACACCGGCCCTTCTCAGCCTCGCCACGGGCCCCCCCCCCCCCCCCCCATGCGCCTTCCCACTCCTCGCACCATGCTCAAGCCACTGCGCCAGCCGCTGTTCCTCCCTGCCCGGAGCGGCTCATCCTTCACGACTGGAGGTGTGCGGCAAGCCCTCGGTGCTAGAGGCTACTCGGGTACAGCGGTGGAGGCGATCACTGCGGCCCCCAGACCTTCGGCCATTCGAGCCTACTTGGGACAGGGCGAGTCCTGTTTTTCCTGATGCACCGATCACAGCCTGAACCTCACGGATTTGTCGTATCTGCAGCTGGCGGAGCTCTATCGGGCTCGGCTGAGACCTAGATCTAGCCCTTCACGGTGCGGGGTCACCTGTCCAGGCTCGCTTACACGCTGACACCGCGGACACCCAGACCCGGGCGCCTGCACAGACTCGCCAACCTTATGGGACACTTCGGCAGCCGGCGCCAGGCCTACCGCTCGCTCCTTCCCCGCTGGGACCTACCCTGGGTGCTAACGTGGTTGAATTCTGCCCGATTCGAACCCTTACAGCGGCCCGTTCGCAGATGTGACACGCTACAAGTGCTTCCTGCTGGCCCGGGCTACCGCCTCGCGGGGGAGCGAGCTACACGCGCTTAGGCGCGTCCTATCTGCTTACAGTTCTGAGCGGACGGGTCCGTGCTGCTTCTCACTGCCCCGGCCTTCCTTGCCAAACAGGTCCCTCTGACCGCGCCGCAGGTTTTACCTTACGGCCGCTATGAAACAAACCCCTGTCACAGGAGACCAGGTAACAGGATCCCGTGCGCACCTTGACTGCTCTGCGACGATCTAAAGCCTTCCGCAGAGGGCGTGCACGCCTCTCCCTACCTCTGAGATCGGCGGAATGACATAACGGCCCAGACGTTCTCTTCCTGGCCCCCTGAGTCATTTGCTCCGCCTATCAAGATTTCGCCCTGCAGGGAGCGAAGAGGCTGCACATATGCGCACACGAGGTACGAGCCATGGCCACGAGCGCCACGTTTGTTAGGAAATGCGCTGTCACGGACATCGTGGCTACCTTGGACGGGAAGACTGAATCTGTATTCGCCCGCTTCTACCTCAGGGACCTGGCGGGCCAGCGAGAGAATCTCGCAATGGTGGGGGACATCGCCGCGGCGCAACACTCCCTCCCGGCGCCACCTGCGCCGTTGGTATGCACTTCGCTAAAATTGTCGGGAGTTTGCGACTGGGAGGACGGCTCTTTTCCCTCCTAGGGAGTTGTCATGCGGCACCCTCCGCCTCATCGCAATTGACGTGTAGCCGGTTCCTGACTGACGGGTCAGCGCTAACCAATCAAAATGTGCGAATGAGACACACCCGCGTGATGCGAGAAATCGGCTATGTTGGTCCGACATTGAGGCTGAGTGAGGAAGTTAACGGAGAGAGAAAAGAAATGGCGAAAACGTGTGCGTGGGGGTCTTTGCAACAGCGATTTCATATATCCTGAGCGTCTAGAATGTGGTGTAAGGTTCACTACCATTCCCAAAACCCTGTCGTAGCCATGCAATTGCATGCGATGTATCAAATTGTGTAGTCTGTAGACGGCCGCCGCTGACGAGTCGAGCAGCCTGCACTGTCAGTGAACGCCGGGTTTCAAGTACCGGGATGGAAACTGACATCACTTCGTTTGCACAAAGGTCAGTTCATATTCATTTCTCCTGAATTTGTTCATTATAAAAATGAAACGGGTAATGTCAGTTTGCCCATGTAAATATCTGTTGTGAAGGCCGAAGATCACTCATACAGCAAGTCCGGCGTTTCTCAGTAGCTACTATCAGTCATGGTGAAAGCACAGTGTACGAGTGCGAGAGATAGCTCTGTTGAATGTTTCTTAACCCTCATCATTTGGAATACAACCAGTGTGTGAAATAAGTCTAATATAGTGCAAGGGTAGTGCCAGAATAGCTTGGCGCCTCTAGGCGCCAAGCTATTCTGGCACCACCCTAGTCATGTTTATATGTAAGTACTCAGTCAATGTAGCTTGCATATGGCAGTGTACAAATTTGAAGCTTTTAGCCTCGGTATGATATGGATTAATTTTATTTACAGCATTTTGTCAATGGCGAACCGTCAGAAGCGTTTCCAGACCCGCTGCCAACATGCCCTGCTTTGCCCAGCAGTGGGACAACTGAGTCACACACACCAGCGACCACCTCCCAAAAAGCGACCGTCGACAGAACTGCATCAAAAACGTTCACGCAAAACACTGGTTGCTCCAAGGTATGCACCGATTTGCATTTCACAATCTCTTTATGTCTAAGCATACTCACGGTTCCTTCACACACTCTTTCATACACACTCTCTCATACACAAAAATATACATTTTACACATGCACACACTACAGGAACACAAACAGCAGTTTCTAGGATGCAAACAATCTGTTTATTTTAGGCAAAAGACGTGGCTGCACACAAGTATGTAAGATGCCACGAAACAAGCTCCTATGGTGGCAACACCCTTTGAGTTTACAGCAACAAACACAATGTGATTTACTACATATCATTAACTTCCTGTTTGTTGATGTAAACTTTGACAAAGGGTGTACATACAATATGAAAATTATCCATTTAACTAATACATTTTTAATAATATTATCACTGTACAAGTGCAGCTACAGATGCCAAGTGTGCCCAGGAAGAATACAGTGTCATTCATGTCTGTGCAACAAGTTTGTCCTCCCCCTTTTAGCTTTGCCTTTCTCATTTTCAATGCTGTTCAATTCAGGCACTGTTTGTAACAAAGGTTTTGTTGTTGTTGTCAACAGTACAAGTGCAGCTACAGATGCAGAGTCTCTAACTAGCGCAGAGAAAAGCAGTGAAGACATTTAAAGGTCCTCGGCACCACAAGATAATCTGGTCTGCTCAATCTGATTTAATATGACATCTCCACAATCAAGTGATGTAGTCAAAGGCAACAGCTCCTGTTCCATAAGTGGTACCTGTAACATAGAATAAATAAAATCGAACATTCTGTATTTATATCACAGTTGACGACTGCTTTCTGTGTCATTACACTGCCGTACTGATTTCATTTGTTTCAGATTTGATCCTTTGCGGAGAAGAATCATCTCAGGGTGCAGCTTTAGGCAACTCGCGCTCATGTGCAGAAACTTGAACAGCTGTGTGCCAGCCAAGCCATATATGCCTGCAGGATTTTGAGCAGAATTTAATCATTTTAACCCACTGACCTCTCAGCCCCCTTTGGCCCATGTTTACATAGCATTAAACTATGAGACATAAATATAACTAAATGTGGATATGCTGTTGTCTGAGCATTTATCTCAATAACTGCTCTGACAACTGCATATCCACATTTAGTTATATTTATGTCATAGTTTAATTCCAGTGCCCCCATTGCCCTCGCAGGTGTGGCTCCAGGATTGGCTTGGCCAGCCACACCCGCACCCACAAATAGAAGTCATGTACAATGACGACATAATCGGTTTTGATGGTAAAATTAACCTGTGGGGTGTTTGAAACCATTAGTTCTTATTCATTTAAATATTAAGAATAGAGTACTACCTCCTTAGTTAACTTATCATCCATGCTGAAGAATGACTCATGAGCTCCTACAACTGCAAGGACTCACATAATGTGCTCTTTTGGGACAGTTCTAGGATGACATGTTTTCCATACTTTTAAATGTGCTGTTATAAATAAACGCAGTCATTTTTGCACATGCAGACAGAGAGAGAGAGAGAAAGAGTGTGTGTGTAAATTAATTATGTGCATACAGATTTACTTTCCACACTCACTGTTCACCGTGCTAATGCACAGGGACAACACCCACACACACATGAACTGTACACAAGTATGCATACAGGTATATTGCTTACATACACAATTGTGTGAACATACAATTCTAATAACAGTATCTTCAAATTACAGTTTCAACCAGAATATGCACACTCAAGTAAAACTTACCTGTTGTCATCAAAGATTGCAATGATGGGCTTCCTTTTCTTGTTGACGTTTCCGTGAAATAATCTGAATCATGATGGAAACTGGCTCAGGAGTGGAATTTTTTCATGGGGCGTGTCCCATTGCTGTCGGATGGCAAGCACATGAGCGAGTCTGAAAAAAAAAACCACAGCTAAAACTTAAAGCACGGCAACACACAAGCTTAGGAAGTTTGTAAGCAAACCATGCCATATGCAGCATTGTGCTCAGTTTTAGTACATTCGCAGGCTTTATCAAAATTCTTGCACAAACAATAACACAAACTCTCCTTCGTCAATGGAACACACAGCATCTCACAGTATCATAACAAACTGTCAACGGCTAAAACTATGACAAGCACAGTCTATACTTTGTTTCCTCAAAAACATTACCGATGACATGACTTTATGCAAATGTCTACTTCTAGCTCAATTTTAGCCTACTTACCCGTTGTGTGCCCACACAACCCGGGAGGCACTCGGGGAACCCCCCCTAGAGGGGCCGAGAGTTGTCTCCCGTTTCCCGCCTTACCAGCTCCGGTCACGAGACCGGCCAGTTTTGCTACTTCGCTCGTACAGAGAAGACGTGTCTGGCCTTGCTCTCGCGCCGCTTCGACCGGTCCTTCTCTTGCCTACGCTCGTTGCCTCTTCGTGTGCTCTGCGCCTCCTAGCGCTGACCTGCCTTCTTGTGCCCTGCCTCTGCTGGCGTTGTTCTGCTGCTCTCCTCTAGGCTGTGGAGGTGTATGACTACCCTTCCCCCTGTTCCCGATTCGTCTCGGAGGTAAGGTAGTGGTAGTTTCCCACAGCCGGCCCTCGGGCCGAGAGCCGGCTACCGTTGGGCTTTCCTTTCGGCTTTGCTACTACGTGGGCGCCAGTTGTTGAGCTTACGCTTCGGCGCCTTGCACGACCTTTTTTACGAGTCTCCTCGAGGGACGTCGCCTTCCCTCCTTTGGTATTTCACTGTTACGAGAAGACGTTGCCTTGTAGGCTAGGGTTTCTGTTCTCGTAGGGCCTTCGGGCACCCACACTCCGTTCGTCTACCTTAACTCTTACCAGTTCGCTCCCTTGGCCATCGTATGTATACATACGAAGCCACGCCCATGGAAAATTCCATCGCGTTTACTGAATTAAAACCAATTAATTTTTACTCTCGGTATTATTGTCATAACTTATTGACATTAGAATGTCACTTTCATATGATAGAATGAAAAAAATATTAATTTTGAGTTTGTTCATGACCTTTGTTATCGATCGAGTCACTACGTCCGCCATCTTGCTTTCCCTACTGCGTTATTTTCACTGCTTGCGATTTCTCTCTGCGAATATTCCGTCAAAATGAGTTCATCTGAGTCCGAAAGTGAAGAGTATCTCACTGAAGGGGAATCTTCCAGCAACCAGGCCACTGAAATGATTCTAGCGCCAGCGATGTGGAAAAAAACGAAAGAAAACCATTGCAGGTCATTGTGACACTTTCTATTTTGGTTTGACCATGTGCTATCCATGTGAGTCTTTGTTTACCTATTGTCTGGTTCAGAATCGTGAAACTTTATAAGTACATAGACAAGTTTTATTACTTGCTGTGTATTGCCTCAGTGATATTTTCAGCAAGTCAGAGATTTTCAGAGAAGCACATGTTTGTTGTCTCAGTCATGCTAGGTGTTGACACGCCCACTTTTTCCTGCCCTTGACCGGTGTAGATTATGTTGCGTAACTCTTAGAAATTCAAACACATTTTCTTGAAACTTCACAAAAATGTGTAGAAATGATTTGTCCGCACACTGGATTCACATTTTAAACAAAGGGGCAAGAAACAAAAACATTTTCTTCTTAGTGACTTTCGTGAAAACTGTTTTTGGAAACCGGACACCATTTTTTCTTCGTCGCTAAATAAACAACAACTTCTAAACTACGTTAAGTACAGACTTTTTACTTATCCTGACTGAAAGCTGACTCAATGCACTTTAATATGATGTATAATAAGCCAACTTTTGACCACTAGAAGAGCTTTCAGCAGCATTTTTCCTTGGTCATGTGTGAGGGTAAAAGTCATTTTGTTCACTGGCCTCAAATAGAGCGAACTGGTAAGAGTTAAAGGCCCTTTAGCTCTGGGAGACTGTAGCCACTATTTACGCGCCGGTGGTTACGGCGCTTGGAGTACCTTGGTGTGGGGCTAGGCTCCCTTGTCCGCCTTTGCGACCTTGTGCTCTTTGTCTGTTGCAGGAACCAAATGCTTACCTGCTCTCAATGCGGCGACTTCAAGTGGCCGACGGACGACCATGCGGTCTGCCTCCCCTGCTCGGGCTGCGCCTCGGACCATCTCTGCGATGTCTGTGCGACCTGGCCGGAGATCCGTTGGTCTGACCTCTGGAGTTTTTACCGGCGAGAGCGACCTCCGTCTGCTATCTCTCGTCCCACTCCGGTTGACGTCGCCCCTGTGGTACCGACCGCTCTTCCTCGCCTCGGCCTCTCGGAACGGATTGATCGTCGGGACCCTGCGTTGTTCGCTGACCAGAGGACTGCCACTGCTGCCACGCCCGCTGACCCTTCCGGAGGGTCTGTTTGCCGGCAAAGCGCCCGCCTCACTGAGCCCGGCCTGCAGCAGTTCGCCACGAGCCGTCCCACGTTGACTGGCCTTGCTCCTCTCTCTCTCCACGATAAGCCCGCTGATCCTTCCGGAGGATCTGTACACCGGCATAGAGCCCTTCTCACTGAGTCCGGCCAGGAGAGACGTCAGCCTCAACCTACGCGACACAGTCGCGCCCCCGACCTTTCCCGTTCCACCGTCAGTGCTAGACACTCGCGCTCGCTCCGCGAGCGCCGCCGGAAGGATCGTTCCCCCCGCCGGGAGCGTCGCCGCTCCCCCCGCCGCGCGCTCGGTCGCGCTCGCCTTCGCACCGTTCGATGCGTTCGCCGCGTCACCGCCATCGTCGACCTTCTTCCCGTGATCGGCACTCCTCTTCGGTTGTCCGCCGTACTTCACCCAGACGTCGTTCCCGCGCACCGGACAGGACCCCTCCTCGCTCCTTCCCGCGTTCGCCTCGGCGATCCCCGCCTCCGTCGTCGCTGCCGGCTCATGCCCAGGCTTCCCGTGAGGTTCGAGATGCGCCCCCGCCCAAGCTTCGACCTTCCTTGGTGCCTCACCCGCCTTCTCGCCAATCCCTGGACGAAGAAGCCCTCAGCTTGCTGCCCGAAGACTCCGTCTCAGCCCTGTTGGAGGAGGATGCTCGCTCCCTTTCGCCCTCCGACGTCGGTGATGATGTCCCCTCGACCCTTCCGTCGTCGTCCCGGGCGGAGACCCTCCTAGCCTTGGATGAAGCCGCCAGGATCATCGCGGCCACTCTGCCAGCGGACTCCTGCCCAGCCTCTCCCCCCCTGAAGAGGAAGGTCTCGGCCTTTGTGGATGCCGAGCGTCAGGTGAAGAGGTTCAAGTCGCTTTCCCAGCCGCCTGGTTTTAAGGAGCTGCGAGATGCCTTCTCAGCGCACCTGCAACTTCCAGCGTCTCGAGAGCCGGTGTTCTTCTCCGATCGTCGCTGGCCGGCTGGCCTGGACATCGCCTTCCGTCGGGATTGGTATGCCGGTCATTCCCAGGCTTTCTCCATCCCTCTTCCTGCGATCGACCCCCCGGCCGTGTCACAAGCTGGCGGCTCCGCCTTCCTTCGCCGTTCTTTCCCTCGTGGCCTGGATTTGACTGCGTCTCTGGTGCGGAACACCTTAGCCTGCGCTGGGTTCCTGGAGCTGCTCACTCAAGCCCTGGTTCGTCGTGTGGAAGACGCTTGGCATCCTTCTATCACGCCTCTCCTTGGGGATTTACTCGTCTTAGCGGAAGTCGCCAACCGAGCCGCCTACCACTCATCCGTTAACGCTATGGCTGCCTCCGCCAACTGTGACCTGATGCGGCGAGACGCCCTTCTGCTTGCCTGCCGAGGGATACCACCTGACCTGCGTGCGCAGCTTCGTCGTGCTCCGCTGGGTGGCCCCCTGCTTTTCGGCGACACCTGGTCATCCGTTCGAGCCTCCAACCCCGACCGCTGGCCTGTGAGTGCTCCTCCTCCCCGCCGCTTTCCGTCCTCCCGCCAGGCTAGGGGTCGCGCCTCGCGGTCGTTTAGACCCGCTGCTGCGTCAGCCCCTGCTTCGGCCCCTGAGCAGGCCCCCGCCTTTGGCCGTCCTAGACCCTCCAGGGCCCGTGTCCCCGCCTGGCCCCGTCCCGCCCGGCGACCGGGTCGCGGGCGGGCTACCTGACTGCCCCCAGCCTTGCCCCCACCGACCACTTCGGGGTCTCCGGTCGGTGGGAGGCTAGCCTTTTTCAGCGGAAATTGGCTCACACTCTTTCCCGACGACCCCTGGATTTGCGACACCGTCTCGGCCGGCCTCCGGATCGCCTTTCGCAGCCCGCCTCCTTTGCGTCGCTCCCCCCTTTGGACCGAGATCCCCAGCGATCCGTTGAAGGCCTCCGCTCTTCGGGGAGAGGTCTCCTCCCTCCTGAGGAAAGCCGCCACGGAGGTGGTACGCGTCCCCTACTCCCCAGCCTTCTACAGCCGCTTGTTCGTCGTTCCGAAGCCTGGAGGGAGATGGCGACCGGTGATCGATCTCTCGGCCCTGAACAAGTACATTACGGCCCCCTCCTTCCGGATGGAGACTGCTCGAGCCCTGAGAGCCGCGGTCCAGCCTCTGGACTTTGCAGTCAGCCTGGACCTTTCAGATGCGTACCTGCATGTCCCGATGCACCAGGCCTCCAGGAAGTTCCTCCGCTTTGCGATCGACGGTGTGGTATACCAGTTTCGCGCGCTCACGTTCGGTCTCAACCTCAGCCCCTGGGTGTTCACCCGGCTGATGGACGCCGTAGTCGCCAAGGCCCGACAGTCCTCCTCCAGTCCGACGTCGAATTACCTAGACGACCTCCTCCTACGCAACCAGTCAGAGACCTCGCTCGCGTCGGACAGGGATGCGCTGCTACGGCCTCTGGCACACTTGGGCTTCCTAGTGAACGACGGCAAGTCGGATCTCTCTCCGTCCCGCCGCTTCGTGCACCTGGGCATGGAATTTGCGACCGACCTCAACACGGTGCGCCTCCCAGCCCCTCGGATCCAGAAGATTGCGGACCTAGCAGGTCAGTTAGCACGACAGGACGTGGCCCCCGCCAGAGTCTGGCTCCAGCTTTTGGGCCTGCTGAACGCCGCAGCGGACCTTATCCCCCTAGGTCGTCTCTACTCCCGGCCGATCCAGCTGCATCTCCTACTCCATTGGCGCCCGTCGTCAGGCGACTTAACGACGTTGGTTCCGGTGCCCCAGATGCTGCTGCCTCATCTTCGTCGGTGGACCGACCACTCTTGGCTAGCGTCGGGAGTTCCCCTGGCCGCCCCTCCTCCCCAGACCTCGCTTTGTGTCGACGCCAGCCTCACTGGGTGGGGCGCTCATCTCCTTCCTCGGTTCCTCTCGACTTCGGGGCCCTGGCCCGCGGACTTAGCGCACACTCACATCAACTGGCTGGAGATGCAGGCGGTGTGGCAAGCCCTGCAGTTCTGGGAGGATCTCCTCAGACACCAGGAGCTACTCGTCCTCTCGGACAACACGACTGTGGTGGCTTACATCCAGAAACAAGGTGGCACTCGCTCTCCCGACCTTTGTATGCTCCTCTACCGGATGATGCGTTGGTGCGAGGACCGGGGTATTACCATTCGAGCCCGACACATCCCCGGGCACCTGAATGTCTTAGCCGACTCGCTGTCTCGCCGCGGCCAGCTCCTGCACACGGAATGGACCCTTCGGCAGGACATCTTTCGGATGATCTGTGCCCGGTGGGAGACTCCCCAGGTCGACTTGTTCGCCACAAGGTGGAACCATCAGCTGCCGCTCTTCGTCTCCCCGATTCCCGATCCACTTGCCTGGGCTGTCGATGCACTCTCCATTCCCTGGGACGGCCTGGTGGCTTACGCCTTCCCCCCGACGGTTCTCGTACCCAAAGTCCTTCTCAAGCTTCGGGGATGCTCGGCGGTCCTGCTGTTAGTTGCGCCGTTCGCCTGGAACCGCTCCTGGACCACCGACCTTCTCAGCCTCGCCACGGACCCGCCCCTGCTGCTTCCCGCCCCACGCACCATGCTCAAGCAACCGCGTCAGCCGCTGTTCCACCCCTGCCCGGAGCGGCTCCTCCTTCACGCCTGGAGGTTGTGCGGCAAGCCCTCGGAGCTAGAGGCTACTCGGGTGCAGCAGTGGAGGCGATCGCTTTGGCCCGCAGACCTTCCACCATCTGAGTCTACGAGGGAAAGTGGCGAGTCCTGTGTTCCTGGTGCTCTGAGCACGGCCTGTCACCCACGGAACTGACTAATCCTCAGCTGGCGGACTTCTTCCTCTGGCTCTTTCGAGACTTAGGCCTGGCCCCCATCACCGTGAGGGGTTACCTGTCCATGATCGCTGACACTTATCGACACCTTGGACACCCAGACCCGGGCGCCTGCAAAGACTTAGCCGACCTTATGGGTCACTTCGGCATCCAGCGCCCAACACACCGCTCACTCCTTCCCCGCTGGGACCTGCCCTGGGTGCTAACGTGGTTAAATTCTGACAGATTTGAACCCTTACCTTTGGCCCGTTTCGCAGATGTGACACGAAAGACGTGCTTCCTGCTGGCCCTTGCTACCGCCTCTCGGGTGAGTGAGCTACACGCACTCTCGGCGCGGCCTACCTGCCTACAGTTCCGAGCGGACGGGTCTGTTCAACTCCTCACTGACCCTGCCTTCCTGGCCAAGAACAGGTCTCCTCTGATGGCACCTCAGGTTATCACCTTACGGCCGCTAAGAACCAACCCTCTGTCTCAGGAGACCAGGCAACAGGATCCCGTGCGCGCCCTTAGAGTTTATCTGCGACGATCTAAAGCCTTCCGCAGAGGGCGTTCGCGTCTCTTCCTACCTCTGAGACCCAGCAGGAATGACATAACAGCCCAGACGATCTCGTCCTGGCTCCGCTGGGTTATACGCTCCGCGTATCAAGATATCTCCCCGCAGGGAGCGAAGAGGCTGCACATTCGCGCACATGAGGTACGAGCCATGGCCACGAGCCTCGCATTTGACCGAAACTGCGCTGTCAAGGACATCGTGGCAGCCGTGGGCTGGCAGACTGAATCTGTATTCGCCCGCTTCTACCTCAGGGACCTGGCAGGCCAAAGAGAGAATCTCGCACTAGTGGGGGACATCGCCGCGGCGCAACACTCCCTCCCGGCGCCACCGGCGCCGTAGGTATGCACTTCGCTAAAATTGTCGGGAGGTTGCGACTGGGAGGACGGCGCTGTTACCATTAAGAGTTGCGCGGCACCCTCCTCCTCATCGCAATTCTTCCATAAAGTCATGTCATCGGTAATGTTTTTGAGGAAACAAATTCATTTTTCTCTAAAAGGTATTTTTTCGAAAAATACTTACCGATGACATGACTCGGAGGACCCTCCCTCCTGCCCCGCTTGCCGCTTTCGAGCGAAGTATCACAAAAAACTGGCCGGTCTCGTGACCGGAGCTGGTAAGGCGGGAAACGGGAGACAACTCTTGGCCCCTCTAGGAGGGGTTCCCCGAGTGCCTCCCGGGTTGTGTGGGCACACAACGGGTAAGTAGGCTAAAATTGAGCTAGAAGTAGACATTTCCATAAAGTCATGTCATCGGTAAGTATTTTTCGAAAAAATACCTTTTAGAGAAAAATTAATTTTAATGCATAATGTAGAATTGATACATACCCTGCGTTGCACGTGCAGAAAGCATCCGTAATCATCTTCTTCGTTGGGTCAATGGACAGGTGCACAGAGTGTGGCTTTCCGTCACTTGGCCGCTCAGTTGACTGCGGAAAATTGTTCCGTGCACGTCAAAGCCAGATGAAGCACACAAAATTCGGACGCTTTGAATGTACTGCTCACAGCTAAACAAATCTGCACGTTGTCTCTGCCTAAGGGTGATAGGGTATGCAAGTATTGCTCCGAAATATCGTCGGGAATGTCTGACAAGCGCGCACTTACACACATGGATGCAGCCATAATCGCTTTCCGCTATGGCACGTTGTTTGTCGGACCAGCGGGTCAAAGTCGAACGCTGGGTCAGTGGGCGGAGTTATCTCTGAGCGGGCTACACGTCAATTCTTCCACAAAGTCATGTCATCGGTAATGTTTTTGAGGAAACAAATTCATTTTTCTCTAAAAGGTATTTTTTCGAAAAATACTTACCGATGACATGACTCGGATGGCCCTCCCACCTGCCCCGCTTGCCGCTTTCGAGCGAAGTATCTGACTGGTTGGTCTCGTGACAGGAACTGGTAAGGAAGGAGCGGGAGATAACTCTCGGCCCCTCTGGGGTTCCCCGAGTGCCTAGCGGGTTGTGTAGGCACACAACGGGTAAGTAGGCTAAAATTGAGCTAGTAGTAGACATTTCCACAAAGTCATGTCATCGGTAAGTATTTTTCGAAAAAATACCTTTTAGAGAAAAATGAATTTTTTCTGAATATCTGCACAAAGAAGCACTTTACTATACCACTTTTAAGAACAAATATCATATAGTACCAATTGGCCTAATAATTATGGGCTATTTTTGCTTAGCTCCTATGATTTGTTGTTTTTGCTGTACAGTCATTAAAATTCGGTGAAAGGATGCAAAGAAGCCATTTTCAATACGCTAGTAGAGTCCCGTATGGAAAGGCCAGATTTCAATATCAAAGTCAAGCATGCAGTCTTTCATTGTATGCCTGCACTATATCAGGATTGAAAACTTGGTCAAATTTCTCATTCATGTGAAAATGGATTCTTTCTTATACTGGGCTGAATATACAGGGCTCCTGTTTTAGTGCGTCTGTGCATCTCTGATGCACTTAAACTCAATATGACGTACTGAAAATGTTATGAAGGGGTAGGCAGGCGCACTATAAAGCAGCGCATCTGCGTTCGAGACGCACTATGCTTGCGCCACCTAGCGTACCTTAACAGTGTCAGTTCTGTTTTTAGTGACGCGCTTAACCACGGCTGCGTTCAGATTTCACTGACACTGGGGTTCACACAAGTATAACTGGACAGGTGACCTGTTAGGTTATGAGTGGTGTCAATATATTATCAGAAAGTGTGGATTGTGTGTTAAACGCGTTACTTGTTGTGATGTCAGCCATTCATACTATTATGGGATACGGCATCGTTTTGCTTTCACTTTCGATTTTGGGCCATGTCAAGTTGTGGAAAATGGTGCTCAACATCGCACACCAAAAGACATGTTAATGTCAGTCTGATTTCTGAACGACCGCATACACAAAGTTTCAGGACACATGTCTAGATGTAATTTTTCACTCATTTCTTTGTATATTTCGAGCACGTTTTCACTTTGGTAAGCCGGTCATGTACTGGTCTCATCAGTGGGCCAAACTTGACCACATGCCCTCTCTTTGGTTCTGTGGCTTCACTCTTTGGTTGGTCGTTTATTTTCATTTATATTTAATTGCGTTTCTGGGTGTCGTGTGTTGTATCCTTGTTTTCCAGTGTATATGTTGTTTCGAGTCCTGTTGTTCAGTTGTTAGATTGCTTAGTGTTGTACACTGGATATTACTTATTTAGGCACTGTTTTGCCATTCATTGCTGTTTTTTGCGCACTTCATGGTAGATTATTCCGGCATTGTTTTACCTTTGACTGGTTTATTTGTCGTTTCTTGACAGTAGATTATTCTGGCATTGTTTTGCCATTGATTGCGTTGTTGGGAGAGCGTGGGATGTGTAGTGTTCTTTCCCCTACAGCTTAGATTGGTTTGTCCTGTGACAGGACAGTGTGTCTGAAGACCCTAAACACATTATGTCTTTAGGAAATTGCCACATTCCGTTGCCCTTGCTGCCATGGTAGATTATTCTAGCATTGTTTTGCCCTTCATTGCGTTTGTTGGGAGGGGGTTTGGATCTGTAGTTTTCTTTCCCCTGCAGTTTAGTTTCGCTTGTTATATCAAATAACTGTGCCTTTTGTGAGACATTCCATAAACACGTTTAAAGAAGAAAGAGAGAGTGACTTGCAGTGAGTTATCATATTAAAACAGCAACATACTAAATGCTGCAGTTTTTGTAAATCAATTTTCTGACCCTTTATTATGCCAAGATGTGGGGTCTGTGTACCCTCTAAAATTCAGTCATTGCATGAAAAACATTTGTAATTTTTATTACAGTACAACAAAATGGACACATTGTTCAAGTTTCTTGAAAGTAAATCGTATTGGGTCAACTGGCACTGAATGACATTTGTTCTAAGATTGGTATAGAAAAGTGGTTCTTTGCGAAGATATCTGCTAGAAATGTGGTGCACTCCAGTGTCAAACTAAACACATTGTTCCTGGCATAAGGCACAGCTCATAATGTCATTGAAAGGAAACAGTCAATCTTGTGCACTCCAGAGACAGACTTGAGGCTGTTGAGCATGCACACACAGACACTATTATGTACAATGTACTTTTTTAAATTCAAGCACACATCAGCACAAATATATCTCTTTGAAGAGAGGCTTCAACCTCCATTTTCACAGTTACAGTACACACAAAATCTTCATCGAGAAATTTAACAACAGCATACTTACACACTTTTCTGATGCAGGCAAAAAAACAGTCCATCATACAATTACAGCTCAAGCATTTCATCACAGACTTCAGGAGATGGATCAGCCATGGTAGGGTAGTCACAAAAACGGCAACGAACACTTTGCCATTGTGGTTGTTATAAAAATAGGCATATTTTCTAATGAAGCAAACTTACAGGAGTATTGCAGGCATGCTACTTCTGTGATTTCGCCTAATTTCCACGAAATAAGAAAAACCATCAAAGCCTCTGTAGCATGTGTGTGAGGAATGCTACTTATGTAGACCTCTGGACCCTTGGTATAGGTTTCAGGGAAAAACATCAAATTGATTGATTGATTGTACATTGCTTAACGTCCCGACAGCAACAAGGCTTTCTCAGGACGTGCCTGCACTGCTTGTGAAAAAAAAACTAAACAGAAAATTGAATGTATGTCGCCAGCCGGTCAAATACATTAAATAAACCTACAACATGGGGCATAAATAAAGCTAAGACCATTTAGCAACACACATCCAATATCAAGAGCTACAGGCAGTGCAGACAGTAGGGAGAGTTTTAAAAAGGCAAATACAGATGAATGGACCTCGGGTAGACAGAAACACATGCCCCAGAATAGAGAGAAAAATCCACCCTGTGGGGCTGACCAGGGTGACCCTGGGAACTAAAAAATACCTAACCCCACCCAAGTCCCCCAGGGCAGACCCGGGTGGGGGGGAAAAACATCAAAGCCTCTGTAGCCTGCCTGGTATTGTCATGTAGTCAGGCCACCATGAGAAAGCTGTGCATGTGCAGCTCATGGGCAGCACTGTGCTGCATGAATGATTGGGCAAAAATACAAGAAACAGGGCCAATTTTCACAATTAACCCATTTAGCCCTGATGCAGGAGAGACATTGACCATGATAATTCAATTCTAGTGCCAGATTAGCTTGGCACCATCAGGCACCAAGCTAATCTGGAACTATCCTTGAATTATGGGCGATCCATCTCCTGCAACTGGCACACAGTTGTAAAGTGACAATTCCAAAATTTGGAAAATGTTGCATTGGGGTTAAACTATACTTGCCACAGCATGTTTTAAACACAACTGCAAGTTGCACGTACACTACCCAGTATTCACTTGGGTCCCTTTATATGTTTATAGAGATGTATGTTTTCACAGTATAACATCCCATCAACATGTGCAGTGTTTGAGTTACGCATGGTTTTGAAAGTGCTCCTGGACTTTTTGTGATGAGCATAGAACCTGATTAGCTTGGCACCTCTAGGTGCCAAACTAAACGGGCAATACCTTTGAACTGTATCATGGCTGATCCACCTTGAATTTCCCAGAAGCTACTCGGGCATTTCTCTCCTGCTATCACTGTCAATCCATCCCCACCCAGTAAGTAAAAGACCCTCAGGCAACCGATGTGGGCCCACACACGGCCGTATTTGGCCAACATCAACTGCACGGGGACTTACTGGGCAATGACAGGTACTTGGCTAACCCTCTACCCTATCCAGCCCAGATGTACTACATAAGGTTCAACCATGACAGTGCAAGGGCAGTGCCAGAATATCTAAAAGTAAATGCTAAGCTATTCTAACAACACCCCTGAAATGTCTCATTTTACCCATCTTCTGCACCTCAATGTAGTCGTCAGAGTGATTCCTGAAGTTGGAATTTCGACCTTTGGGCTGAAGGTGCTAAACTATGAGGCAGTCCTGTCATCAAAAAACATCCTGCTATGACAAACACATGGGGGAGTGGGCCGAGCCCTGAGAAAAAGACAAGGTGGAGGAGGAAGGTGGTGATTTTGAGACGGCTGGAAAGTAGAACAGTCCACAAAAAGCATCCTGAAGGGCACGTTGACACGCCACGTGTGCCTGGAACCCTCCTGCCCGCTCTGCATCAGTGGAGCACCGCACATTGGATAGGTACCTAGAGCAAGAAGATTGTGTTCTAGTTTTGGCTGAGAAAAGCTGATTGATTTATTGTACATTGCTTAATGTCCCGATAGCAACAAGACTTTCTCAAGATGTGCCTGCACTGCTTGTCAAAAAAAAAACTAAACAGAATATTGAATGTATGTCGCCTGCCGGTCCAATACGTTAAATAAACCTACGACATGGGGCCTAAATAAAGCTAAGACCATTTAGCAACACACATCCAATATCAAGAGCTACAGGCAGCGCAGACAGTAGGGAGAGTTTTAAAAAGCAAAATACAGGTGAATGGACCAAGGGTAGACAGAAACACATGCCCCAGAATAGAGGGGAAAACCCAGCTTGTGGGGCTGACCAGGGTGACCCTGGGAACTAAAAAGTAGTTAACCCCACCCATGTCCCCCAGGGCAGACCTGGGTGGGGGTGCTGAGAAAAGTGATCAAGCATAACAATTGTCTTTGCATCCAGATTTTTCAAGGAAAAATTGCTTCTAGGTTTCCAAGGGGAAAGTTTCTTCCACCGAGAAAAAAGTTCTCAATACTTGTACTTAGTCTGTCTGCGCAGTCTGCAGATATTTGCAATGTGGTCTGCCAGCTTCAGCTTTGTCCAACACAAGACAACTGTATGTTCACTGAAACACAGCCCCTGGACCCCATGCAAATTTCCAGTGTTTCCCACAGAGATCAAATCCCAGGGACCCTCTCCAGAGACTTTTGAGGGCTCCATTGTCAACTTCAAGGGTCCTCGAAGGGTCACTCTTGGTGCCACAAAGCAATTTATCACACATTTCAAAATGAAGGTACTGAAACACTCTGGGAAATATTCGCTTCATATAATTTTACAGGGAAAGCACAAACCTTGAGAACAGACTTTTTTCTCCATTCAGATTTTAAAAAGTAAAATACTATAAAAAAAATTAAAAATCATTTGAATTTTCAAGTTTGTCTTCAGGTTTAACCCATATCATACTCATACTGAGGCAAGGCTAAAAGTTTCAAATTTGTACACTGCCATATATGCAAGCTAAATTACAGTACTTACAGATAAGGATATAGACCAATGGCTTTAGTTCAAGGGTAGTGCCAGAATAGCTTGGTGCCTAGAGGTGCCAAGCTATTCTGGCACTACCCTTGAACTATTTTAGTCAAACTTATTTCACACACTGGTGTATTCCGAATGATACGGGTTAACAATCAGCGATCTGTTCATAATTTCGGACAGTTGCCGTACCTGTTTCCATTTTCGTACCATTTGCTTTTCACCGGGTTTTTTCTCCATCTGTCCCTATGTCAACATCCTCCAAGTTTGTGTACTGATTAATTCTGCACTGAATGAGTGCACTAAATAGAGTAGTCAATCAGAAATATTTACAGGAAGACTGCGAAAAGCAAACGGTATGGAAATGAAAACAGGTAGTGTAACTAGCGAATCTACTCTAAAATTTAAAGAAGTACCCAACGGAGAAAGAAACACGCTTAGAAAAGATGGGTACAACACAATTTATTAATATTTCGGGTAAATACCCTTTGTCAAAATAGACAAACAAACAAACAGAGAGATTAGCTGCTACTTATCTTCATTGGCAGAAGGAATGTGGCTCATGTGTAAATATTTCTGATTGACTACTCTATTTAGTGCACTCATTCAGTGCAGAATTAATCAGTACACAAACTTGGAGGATGTTGACAAAGGGACAGATGGAGAAAAATGGAGTTGCCACATTCCTTCTGCCAATGAAGATAAGTAGCGGCTAATCTCTGTTTGTTTGTTTGTCTATTTTGACAAAGGGTATTTACCCGAAATATTAATAAATTGTGTTGTACCCGTCTTTTCTAAGCGTGTTTCTTTCTCCGTTGGGTACTTCTTTGCATATTACACGCTTGGCAGTCACCTTTTTGGTCTGGATTGTTTAAAATTTAAAGAGCTGTGTTTTCTCTAGGCGAGAACCATCTCAACAGCGACATTTTGTCTCGGTATCGGAGCACGCGCAATTTGTAGAGGGTTTGCAACTACCCGTCTACTTGTCAGCCACAATAGAACAGGGGAAACAAGAAAGGCAAAGCCATTATGGCTCACATGTAGGACCAATTTAAATAATGTGTGACCTTTGTGAAAAGGGCTGGCTTTTGCGGCAGCAAAATCCATGTTTTCTGAAAATGTAAGCATTTTTCACACATCTCAGTCTCCCGTGACCCTTGTGATGAGTTGACTAATTTAGCATGCATAGGAAGGTCTTATCATCAGCTATCTTTGTGCCACATTTGGTTGAAAAATTTGCAAAAATGTTGATAATACCTACAGTTTTATCAAAACCTGGCATTTTACTCACATTTGCCAGCCTCTTGTGACCCTTGACCTTTCTGAGGGGTCATCCAAATTAGTATGCATAGATAGGTCTTACCATCAGGTATCTCTGTACCAAATTTGGGTTTGAAGTTGTGAATAGTATTTGAGGGGAAAAAAAAACATCTTTTATCCAAATATGGCCATTTTTTACCCATCTCCTGAGCTCTCATGACCCTTGACCTTTCTGACGGATCAACCAAATTAGTATGCATAGAAAGGTCTTCCCAACATGTATCTCTGTAGCAAGTTTGGGTTTCAAGTTATGAACAGTATTTGAGAAAAAAACATCTTCTGTCAAAATATGGCTATTTGGGACCTATTTCCTGAGCCCTTGTGACCCTTGACCTCTCCGAGGTGTCATCCAAATTAGTATGCATAGATAGGTCTTACCATCAGGTATCACTGTAGCAAGTTTGGGTTTGAAGTTGTGAACAGCATTTGAGGAAAAAACATCTCTTGTCAAAATATGGCTATTTTTCACCCATTTCCTGAGCTCTTGTGACCCTAACCTTTCCGAGGGATCAACCAAATTAGTATGCATAGAAAGGTCTTACCATCAGGTACCTTTGTACCAAATTTGCGTTTGAAGTTGTGAATAGTATTTGAGAAAAAATAATTGTCAAAATATAGCTATATTTCCTGATCCCCTGTGACCTTGACCTTTGTGAGAGGTCACTTAAATTTGTATGTTTAGAAAGGCCTTTCCACAAAGTATCCTTGGGCCAAGTTTGAAGACTGTGGCTTGAATAGTCTCCGAGAAAATGCCAACGTTTAAGTTGACGACAGACGATGGCGGACAGACACTGGACGGACGACCAATGGCCCAAAACACACTCATTTTTGCTTCGCACATGAGCCAAAAATCGTCTGCATCCCTTGGACATATTGATCTAAAATCACTGCATCACTTACATATTTTTGGGAGCCATTTACGCACAGTTGTGAAACACTGATTCAGAGTTTTTTTCATATACAACTCTGATGCTTGAGAGATATGTGAGATGGCTGAACAAATAAACTGTTCAAACTCAAATACATACCACTGCTATGGTCTTACAATATGACAAGACACCCCAATGTTCACATATGCATTTGTATTTGTTGGGGTTTTTTTTTTCTCTGAAGATACTGTTGTACAAGCACCAAGCTAGTCTGGCACCACCCTTGAACTACCAAAGTCCATGGAAAGCTGTAATGTAATCTTTACATGACAACTCCCAATTTGGAAATTCCAACCTTAAAGCTTAAAGAGTTCACACGCGCAAAAGATCTCTGTAAGAATTTCTGGGAGCAAAACTGACCCATACCCATCTTCCATGATGCTTTTGAGCGAAGGAAAGGCTGGTCCACATGATTCCACCTGCATTGGAACATGGACGTATGGCTGGTTTTCATCAGCTTGATCACCACTAGGCTTGAAAACACCTTGCTACAAAAATTTTTAAAATGTGAATGACGGTGAGAAAGTGTAAATTCTTCCATGAAGCAGAAAAAAATACTTGCATGAAGCCGATCAAAGTTAAAGTGCCAGTAAATGCAACAGCAAGAAATGTAACATGCTGAGATGAGCTAAACAGAGGACAGGAGGGGGGTGGTTCTAGGGATCCCCCCTCCCACCCAGCAAAAATAAAAAGCAAAAATATAGAAGAAAAAAAATGCCTTGGGGTGTTGAATTCAATGTGTGATTGTGAAGTAACTTTTAATGTATCTTACACAACAATGTATCTTACACAACAAATCCCACCCCTCAACTCTCTAAAGATAAGCTTGCCAGCGGATCTGGTACCACCCTTAAACAATCATAATATATAATTTGGGAAGCATAAATAGATGGCTGTATATTGTGGGTCTTCTTACAATCCTGATGCCAGTGGAGAAAGTTGTGGCAGTAGTAGGTGCAGCTTTCACCTCCTCTTCCTTAACAGCTGTTGTCTGCTTGTGGGTGGCCAGAATTGTATGAGCTGGCATGTCCGAAAACATCTACATGAAAAACATAACTTTAACACCCTTCCCTGCCCAGAAAGTAAAAGTAAAAATGATCCAACTGCAGGAGACATAGTATAGATCCTCATAAGCCCCCGCAGTTGTGGGGGTTCATGAGGATACTTGCTGAAACCACTTTGTGTCTGCGTTCCTTGAATTGCTGGGGCTCTTTCGTGTCGAATTAACAAAGGTTAAAAGCACAACAAGCAGAGAAGAGGTAAATGGTTGGTGCCTGTAGTCCTCGCCTTATGCTTTATAAGTTTATGAACAACACTGGGTATTACTATGGTCTTTACATAGCTAACAATCTTCACCAATGCTATCATCTGTGAGTAACCGTAATGGCATCAACTCATGTACTATTGTAGTGGCTGTGCACACAGTAAATCACTTTTTTTATCCTGAGTGCCTTATTTCATATTAAAAGTTAAGCTGAGGTCTTATGTAATGAAAACATGCTGTTACACATGTGAATGTTATTGTTAATGGGCTTTTGTTGTGACTCAAAAAAAGACTTTCCCTTTTTCTCAATGAAAGATCAAGATTTATCATGTTTCTTTTTAAGAAACACTGTACCTATGTATTGCAATACAAGATGTGTACAAAAAAAAGGACTCTTATCACTAAACAGACTTACCAGTTCATCAATGAGGGCATCCTTGTTACGTCGCTTGAGCGTTTTTTCTCGTTGTTCTTCCTCTGTCACTAACTGTCGTCTCATTGCTGCCTCATGTTGCTCCTGCTCGATCAGGTGTTCCAAGTACTCCTCATCCCGAGTCTGAAACATTAAAATGTTATTTCAATCATTGCTGCTCTTCACCTGACTGGAAATTAGAATTCACCCCTTTGACTGTCACCACCCCCTTATCTCAAGACGATTCATGCAGGAATAACGTCGACAAGAAGCACTACCAATAGCTATATACAGAGACTTAACTTATTTTAACGCTTTGGCTGACAGCAGCATTTTTTGTCTCGATGATTCCTGCAGGAATCAGCATGGCAAAAACTGCTACCGACAGCCAAAGGGTTACTTCACACTGGGCACCAACTCTATGCATGGCAGAACTCTGAGGATCAAATTGAACACTCTGCAACAGGATATGGACCAGCCATAAGAGTTCAAGGGTAGTGCAAAAATTCATTTTTCTCTAAAAGGTATTTTTTCGAAAAATACTTACCGATGACATGACTACCTGGGAATGTCTACTTCTAGGCTCAATTTTAGCCTACTTGCCCGTTGTGTGCCCACACAACCCGAGAGGCACTCGGGGAACCCCCCCCCCCCCCCCCCCCAGAGGGGCCGAGAGTTATCTCCCCATACCTGCCTTACCAGATCCGGTCACGAGACCATTCAGTCTGATACTTCGCTCGAAAGCGGCAAGCGGGGCAGGAGGGAGGGTCATCCGAGTCATGTCATCGGTATTTTTCGAAAAAATACCTTTTAGAGAAAAATGAATTTGTTTCTTCAAAAACATTACCGATGACATGACTACCTGGGAGAATTGCGATGAGGAGGAGGGTGCCGCCCAAAACTCCCCAACAGAACAGCGCCATTCTCCCCGTCGCACACTCCCGACAATTTTAGCGAAGTGCATACCTACGGTGCCGGTGGCGCCGGGAGGGAGTGTTGCGCCGCGGCGATGTCCCCCACCAGTGCGAGATTCTCTCGCTGGCTGGCCAGGTCCCGGAGGTAGAAACGGGCAAAGACCGACTCGGTTTTCCAGCCCACGGCCGCCACGATGTCCTTGACAGCGCAGTTTCGATCAAACGCGACGCTCGTGGCCATAGCTCGTACCTTGTGTGCGTGAATGTGCAGCCTCTTCGCTCCCTGAGGGGAGATCTCCTGATAAGCGGAGCCAGGAAGAAATCATCTGGGCTGTAATGTCACGCCGGTTGGGTCTTAGAGGTAGGAAGAGGCGCGACCGTCCCCTGCGGACGGGCCTAGATCGCCGCAGATAGATTTTAAGGGCGCGCACGGGATCCTGTAGCCTGGTCTCCTGGGACCGGGGTCGGTCTCTCAGCGGCCTAATGGTGATCACCTGAGGCGGAGTTAAAGGAGACCTGTTCTTCGCCAGAAAGGCCGGGTCCGTGAGTAGCTGGACGGAGCCGTCTGTTCGGAACTGCAGACAGGAAGGGCGTGCCGAAAGCGCATGTAGCTCGCTCACACGCGAAGCGGTAGCAAGAGCCAGCAGGAAACAAGTCTTGCGTGTCAAGTCCGCGAACTGGGCCAAAGGTAAAGGTTCGAAGCGGGCGGAGTTCAACCACGTGAGCACCCAGGGTAGGTCCCAGCGAGGAATGAGCGAGTGGAGTGTCGGGCACTGTATGCCGAAGTGTCCCATAAGGTCGGCTAGGTCCTTGCAGGCGCCCGGATCGGGTCGTCCCAGGTGACGATAGGTGTCCGCAATCATGGACAGGTAACTGTAGGCCTTGGTCTCGGAAGAGCCAGAGAAAGAAGTCCGCCAGCTGAGGATGAGTCAGATCCGTGGGCGCAAGGCCGTGATCGGTGCACCAGGAACAGAGGACTCGCCACTTTCCCTCGTAGACTCAAAGGGTCGATGGTCTACGGGCCGCAGCGATCGCCTCCATTGCTGCACCCGAGTAGCCTCTAGCTCCGAGGGCTTGCCGCACAACCTCCAGGCGTGAAGGAGGAGTCGCTCCGGCCAGGGGTGGAACAGCGGCTGGCGCGGTTGCTTGAGCATGGTCCGCGGGGTGGGCAGCAGCAGGGGCAGGTCCGTGGCGAGGCTGAGCAGGTCGGTGGTCCAGGAGCGGTTCCAGGCGAACGGCGCGACCAACAGGAGGATCGCCGAACAGCCCCGCAGTTTGAGGAGGACTTTGGGAACGAGGACAGTAGGGGGGTAGGCATAGGCCACAAGGCCGTCCCAGGGAATGGAGAGCGCATCGACAGCCCAGGCAAGGGGGTCAGGAATCGGGGAGACAAAGAGGGGAAGCTGGTGGTTCCACCTCGTGGCGAACAAGTCAACCTGGGGAGTCTCCCAGCAGGCGCAGATCATCCGAAAGATGTCCTGTCGCAGGGTTCATTCCGTGTGTAAGAGCTGGCCGTGGCGAGACAGAGAGTCGGCCAAGACATTCAGGTGTCCGGGAACGTGCCGGGCTCGAAGGATAATGCCCCAGTCCTCGCACCAACGCATCATCCTGTAGAGGAGCATACACAGGTCGGGGGAGTGTGTGCCCCCTTGCTTCTGGATGTAAGCGACCACCGTCGTGTTGTCCGAAAGCACGAGAAGTTCCTGGTGTCGGAGGAGGTCCTCCCAGACCTGAAGGGCTTGCCAGACGGCCTGCATCTCCAGCCAGTTGATGTGGGTGTGCGCCAAGTCTGAGGGCCAGGGGCCCGAGGTCGCGAGGAACTGCGGTAGGAGATGGGCCCCCCACCCAGAAAGGCTGGCATCGACGCAAAGAGAGATCTGTGGAGGGGGAGAGGCCAGGGGAACTCCCGACGCTAGCCACGTAGGGTCGGTCCACCGACGAAGGTGCGGACGGAGCATCTGGGACACTGGGACCGCAGTCGTCAAGTCTCCGGAAGACGGGCGCCAATGGAGAAGAAGATGCAGTTGAATCGGCCGGGAGTAGAGACGCCCTAGTGGGATAAGATCCGCTGCGGCGTTCATCAAACCCAGCAACTGAAGCCAGACTCTGGCGGGGGCTGCATCCTCCCGAGCTAACTGGTCGGCTAGATCCGCAATCTTCTTGATCCGGGGCGCCGGAAGGCGAACCGAGTTGAGGTCGGTAGCAAATTCCGTACCCAGGTGCACAAACCGGCGGGAGGGAGAGAGATCCGACTTGCCGTCGTTTACTAGGAAGCCCAGGTGTGCCAGGAGGTGCAGGAGAGCATCTCTGTCCGTGGCTAGCGCGGTCTCCGATTGGTTGCGCAAAAGGAGGTCGTCCAGGTAGTTCGACGTCGGACTGGAGGAGGACTGTCGGGCTAAGGCGACTACGGCGTCCATCAGCCGAGTGAAGACCCAGGGGCTGAGGTTGAGTCCGAAAGGCAGCGCCCGGAACTGGTAAACGACGCCGTCGATCGCAAACCTGAGAAACTTCCTGGAGGCCTGGTGCATCGGGACATGCAGGTACACATCGGAGAGGTCCAGACTGACTGCGAAGTCGAGAGGCTGGACCGCTGCTTTCAGGGCTCTGGCAGTCTCCATCCGGAAGGAGGGGGCTGAAATGAACTTGTTCAGCGCCGAAAGATCGATGACCGGACGCCATCTCCCTCCAGGCTTCGGCACGACGAAAAGGCGGCTGTAGAAGGCCGGTGAGTCGGGGACTCGGACCACCTCTGTGGCGGCTTTCCTCAGCAGGGAGGCTACCTCTTCCCTCAAGGCGGGGCCCTCAGTGGGTCGCTGGGAATCTCGGTCCAGAGAGGGGCCCGACGTAAGGGCGGCGGGCTTCGGAAGACGATCCGCAGACCCGTAGAGACGGTGTCACAAATCCAGGGGTCGTCGCCAAAGAGCGTGAGCCAATTTCCGCGGAAATCGGCTAGCCGCCCGCCGACCAGAGACCCCGAGGAGGTCGGCGGGGGCAAGGTTGGCAGGGAGTCACGCGGGCCGCCCGCGACCCTGTCCCCTGCCGGGACGGGTCCACGCGGGGGCACGGCGTCTGGGGGGTCTGGACCGGCCAAAGGCGGGTGCCAGCATGGGCGCCGAGGCAGGGGCCGAGAGGGCAGCGGGTCTAGTAGACCGCGAGGCGTGACCCCTAGCCTGGCGGGCGGGGCGAAAGCGGCGTGGAGGAGGGGCACTGCTTAGCCAGCGGCCGGGGTTGGAGGCTCTCACAGCGGACCAGGTGTCGCCGAACAGCAAGGGCCCACCCAAGGGGGCACGGCGAAGTTGCGCTCGCAGGTCCGGCGGCAACGTACTGCAGGCGAGGAGCAGGGCATCTCGACGCATGAGGTCGCAGTTGGCTGACGCAGCCATCGCGTTGACCGACGAGTGGTAGGCGGCGCGGTTGGCGGTCTCCGCGAGGACCAGCAGGTCGCCTAGGAGGGGAGAGATGGAAGGATGCCAGGATTCCTCCACCCGACGGACCAAGGCTTGAGTGAGGAGCTCCAAGACACCAGTGCAGGCTAAGGAGTTCCAGACCAAGGTCGCTGTCTTGTCCAGGCCCCGCGGCAGGGACCGCCGCAGCAGAGTCGGGCCGCCGGCTAGCGACACGGCCGAAGGGTCCAGCATAGGCAGAGGGATGGAGAAGGCCTGGGAATGGCCAGCATACCAGTCCCGCCGAAACGACATGTCTAAATCCGCGGGCCAGCGACGGTCGGAGAAGAAGACCGGCTCCTGGGACGTGGCCAGCTGCAGGTGCGACGAAAAGACGTCTCGAAGGTCCTTAAAGCCGGGCAGTTGGGGAAGCGACTTAAACTTCTTGACCTGCCTCTCCGCGTCAACGAAGGTGGCGACCTTCCTCTTCAGAGGCGGGGAAGCTGGGCAGGCGTCCGCCGGCAGCATCGCGGCCACGATCTTGGCGGCTTCATCCAGAGCTAAAAGCGTCTCTGACCGGGAAGAAGAGGGGAGCGCCGAGGGGGAAGCAACCTCGAGGGCCACGGGCGAGGTCGAGCGACCCTCCTCGTCCAATAGAGCCGAGACGGAGTCTTCGGGCAGCAGGCTGAGCGTGTCGTCCTCTAGGGGGCGTCGAGAAGACACCGGAACCACCACCGACCGCAGCGAGGTCCGAGGAGAGCGCTGAACCTCCGGCGAAGACAGGGGACGCGAGGGCAGCGGGGAGCGCGGCGGTAAGCGAGGAGGCGACCGAGGACGAGAAGGCGCCCGGTGAGCACGCGGTGAGGAGTCCCGACGACGCGAGGAGGGTTGACGAGGGCGGAGACGCAACGAAGGCAACGCCCGGCGCGTCGCAGAGCGCGAAGGCGCCCGAGGGGAAGCAGGGCGGCGAGGATCCCGCTGATGGCGCTCGCAAAGCGAGCGAGAGCGTGGGCGTCGAGAGGAGGAACGGTGAGGATCAGGGTCGCGGCTGCGTCACGAAGGACGGTGCTGACGTCTCTCCGGGCCATACTCCGGAAGTAGGCCACTATGCCGGCAAGGCGATCCTCCGAAAGGATCAGCGGGCCTGTTGCGGAGAGAGTGGTGAGGACGGCTCGTCAACGACGGACGGCTCAAGGCCGACTGCTGCTGGCCACTCTCGGTGGGACGGGCGCTAAGCCGGCAAACAGACCCTCCGGAAGGGTCAGCGGGCGTGGCAGCAGTGGCGGTCCCGTGGTCAGACAAGGAACGCGAACCCCGACGAGAGGACCGTTCCATGCGGGAGAGGTCAGAGGAAACAGCAAGGGCGGCCAACGTCTCAACGGGCGCCGGACGCTCGTTAGCCGGGCGGGAACGCTCTCGGCGGTAGAAGGACCAAAGGTCCGCCCACAGAACCTCAGGCCAGGCCGCACAAACCTTACACCTGCGGCCCGAGGAACAACCCGAACACGGTAGGCAGACCGAGTGGGTGTCCGTCGGCCACTTAAAGTCACCGCACCGGGAGCACAAAAGCATAATGGCTAAGCGCAAGCGGGCTCCCAGTGAAGCGTAATGGGGAACCCTCGGAGGGCTAAAGGGCCTTTAAACGGGCTAACACACAAGGAGCCCAAGGCCCACGTGCCAAACGGGCGTGAAACGGTAAAAACCGACCGTGAGCTAATCAGGCACTACGCACTGAAGGAAAGACCACTAAGAAAGAAAGCAGGGAAGCACCCAACAGTCAGCCGGCTCTCAGCCCGAGGGCCGGCCGAGGGAACTACCGCTACCTTACCTCTGCAACGAAGGGAAGGGGGAAGGGCAGGCAAACCGCCGTCCACCGACAGCAGAAGAATCCCCGCAAGCAGCCCCAACGAAGCAGGAAGAGAAGGCAGGGTAGACGGCAGGGTAGAAGAGGGCGCAGAGCACACGAAGTCGGCAACGAGCGTCGGTAGGCAGAAGACCGGTCGAGGCAGCGAGAGCGCAGGCCAGCCACGTCTTCTCACCACGAGCGAAGTAGCAAGACTGAATGGTCTCGTGACCGGATCTGGTAAGGCAGGTATGGGGAGATAACTCTCGGCCCCTCTGGGGGGGTTCCCCGAGTGCCTCTCGGGTTGTGTGGGCACACAACGGGCAAGTAGGCTAAAATTGAGCCTAGAAGTAGACATTCCCAGGTAGTCATGTCATCGGTAATGTTTTTGAAGAAACAAACAGCTTGGTGCCAGTCTATTCCAGCACCACCACATACTTACAATGGTTGATCTGTGTACTTAACTGAAACGTCATGTACAGTTTTCTGAACACAACATGAAAACCTGCATGTTAAAAAGATCTGAATTCATGTCAACACTGTCTCCATTATCCTTCCATGCTCAGTCACCCCCATCCCTCTGCCAATTCACCCACCACATGGCCAAGTTACCAAAGTGACTGAGCAGTGAGTAGCTGATCAGTCCTGCCAATCACTGGTCCCAGATGCACCAGGTTTCATCTCAAAGATGTGTGTGTGCATGTAGACACCTGACAAAAGTGTGCAAGGCCACACAAAATGCATGCACTATGCAATATCATGACCCTTAGTAGCATGGTGCTTGCGGTGGTAAAACAAGATAAAACTCCAGACTATTGCAATAAGTGTATTCTCACCATTTTGGACTGATTTTTCTTGATCAGGTCTTTGTTTTCCTTCTTATACTGTTCAATCATCTTGCGTGTGGACTCTGTCTCAACCCCATTTGCAAGGTTCAAAACTGTAGAGGAAAAACAACAAAATTCAAATGATATGTTTAGACAAAGTAAACTTGGACAAAGTTTGAAGGCAGTGGAATAACCCATTCAGCCCCAACACCCTACAGTGTGAAGATGGATTGACCATGATAACTTAAGCCATATCATACTGAGGCTAAAAGCTTCAAATTTGTACACTGCCATATACAAGCTACAGTATAGTACTTACATATATGTCCAAAGAGTGTGACATGGGTCTCTGATTTTGAACTTAAACATATGAGCATCATTTTGCATCATTGTGATGTGTTTAGTCATAAGTAACATGGCCCCCAAAAAGAATTTCCCCATGAGCAGTCGTTTGGGTGTAATTGTTGAAAAACCGTTATGGTTTGTACATAACATTTACACCGTCACACATTTATAAAACACATTTTCTAGCTTTCACAAAGCAGATTCATGCTGTATAAAATTATCATGTTGTTCTTTCCTTACTAGGCTATGCTTAAACTTCAAAGAAAGTTTGATGGGGTGAATAGATACACAATGGTGCAACAATGAAATTGTTTGAACATAACTTTACACTCAGCTATACATTTATGCAAAAGAATGCATAAATTATATTTTTAAAATTGTGTGTGGTATTAAACAAAAAAACTTCAATTGCACAGTGATAGATTCTAAACTATCCTAATTGAGATAAGTCTGAACTCAATAGCTATAAACTTTTTAAAAAATTGGACAACTTGCTTATGAACAAAAATTTTGAAATCATTGACAACACAGCAAAGAAAGTCAACACAGCAAAGAAAGTCAATTAAGATGGTGTGTTTTCCCTTTATTGTGTACTAAACTCTTGTAGATTACAGAATAATTTAGGAAAAATTCATTTTTCTCTAAAAGGTATTTTTTCGAAAAATACTTACCGATGACATGACTACAAGGGAATGTCTACTTCTAGGCTCAATTTTAGCCTACTTGCCCCGAGAGGCACTCGGGGAACCCCCCCAGAGGGGCCGAGAGTTATCTCCCCATACCCGCCTTACCAGATCCGGTCACGAGACCGTTCAGTCTGATACTTCGCTCGAAAGCGGCAAGCGGGGCAGGAGGGAGGGTCATCCGAGTCATGTCATCGGTAAGTATTTTTCGAAAAAATACCTTTTAGAGAAAAATGAATTTGTTTCCTCAAAAACATTACCGATGACATGACTACATGGGAGAATTGCGAAGAGGAGGAGGGTGCCGCCCAAACCCCCTTAACAGAACAGCGCCGTTCTCCCCGTTGCACACTCCCGACAATTTTAGCGAAGTGCATACCTACGGTGCCGGTGGCACCGGGAGGGAGTGTTGCGCCGCGGCGATGTCCCCCACCAGTGCGAGGTTTCTCCCTGGCTAGCCAGGTCCCGGAGGTAGAAGCGGGCAAAGACCGGCTCGGTTGTTCAGCCCACGGCTGCCACGATGTCCTTGACAGCGCAGTTTCGATCAAACGCGACGCTCGTGGCCATAGCTCGTACCTCGTGTGCGTGAATGTGCAGCCTCTTCGCTCCCTGAGGGAGATCTCCTGATAAGCGGAGCGTATGACCCAGCGGAGCCAGGAAGAGATCGTCTGGACTGTAATGTCACGCCAGTTGGGTCTTAGAGGTAGGAAGAGGCGCGCCCGTCCCCTGAGGACGGGCCTAGATCGCCGCAGATAGCTTTTAAGGGCGCGCACGGGAACCTGTAGCCTGGTCTCCTGGGACCGGGGTCGGTCTCTCATCGACCTAATGGTGATCACCTGAGGCGGAGATAAAGGAGACCTGTTCTTCGCCCTAAAGGGTCGGATCCGTGCGCAGCTAGACGGAGCCGTCTGTACGGAACTGCAGACAGGAAGGGCATGCCGAAAGCGCATGTAGCTCGCTCGCACGCGAAGCGGCAGCAAGGGCCAGCAGGAAACCAGTCTTGTGTGTCAAGTCCGCGAACTGGGCCAAAGGGAAAGGTTCGAAGCGGGCGGAGTTCAACCACGTGAGCACCCAGGGTAGGCCCAGCGAGGAATGAGCGAGCGGAGTGTCGGGCGCTGTAAGCCGAAGTGTCCCATAAGGTCGGCTAGGTCCTTGCAGGCGCCCGGATCGGGTCGTCCCAGGTGACGAAAGGTGTCCGCAATCATGGACAGGTAACTGCGTACCGTGATGGGTGCTAGGCCTTGGTCTCGGAAGAGCCAGAGAAAGAAGTCCGCCAGCTGAGGATGAGACAGATCCGTGGGCGTAAGGCCGTGATCGGTGCACCAGGAACAGAGGACTCGCCACTTTCCCTCGTAGACTCGAAGGGTCGATGGACTACGGGCCGCAGCGATCGCCTCCTTTGCTGCTCCGAGGGCTTGCCGCACAACCTCCAGGCGTGAAGGAGGAGTCGCTCCGAGCAGAGGTGGAACAGCGGCTGGCGCGGTTGTTTGAGCATGGTCCGCGCTTTTTTTTTTTTTTTTTTTTTTTTTTTTTTTGGGTGGGCAGCTGCCGGGGCGGGTCCGTGGCGAGGCTGAGCAGGTCGGTGGTCCAGGAGCGTTCCAGGCGAACGGCGCGACCAACAGGGGGATCGCCGAACAGCCCCGCAGTTTGAGGAGGACTTTGGGAACGAGGACGGTAAGGGGGTAGGCATAGGCCACAAGGCCGTCCCAGGGAATGGAGAGCGCATCGACAGCCCAGGCAAGGGGGTCAGGAATCGGGGAGACGAAGAGGGGAAGCTGGTGGATCCACCTCGTGGCGAACAAGTCGACCTGGGGAGTCTCCCTTTCTTAGCGGGCGCAGATCATCCGAAAGATGTCCTGTCGTAGGGTCCATTCCGTGTGTAGGAGCTGGCCGCGGCGAGCCAGAGCGTCGGCCACGACATTCAGGTGTCCGGGAACGTGCCAGTCTCGAAGGATAATGCCCCGGTCCTCGCACCAACGCATCATCCTGTAGAGGAGCATACACCGGTCGGGGGAGTGTGTGTCCCCTTGCTTCTGGATGTAAGCGACCACCGTCGTGTTGTCCGAAAGCACGAGAAGTTCCTGGTGACGGAAGAGGTCCTCCCAGACTTGAAGGGCTTGCCAGACAGCCTGTAACTCCAGCCAGTTGATGTGGGTGTGCGCCAAGTCTGAGGGCCAGAGGCCCGAGGTCGCGAGGAACCGCGGCAGGCGATGGACCCCCCATCCCGAAAGGCTGGCATCGACGCCAAGAGTGATCTGCGGATGGGGAGAGGCCAGGGGAACTCCCGACGCTAGCCACGTAGGGTCGGTCCACCAACGAAGGTGCGGATGGAGCATCTGGGACACTAGGGCCGCGGTCGTCAAGTCTCCGGAAGACGGACGCCAATGGGGAAGAAGATGCAGTTGAATCGGCTGGGAGTAGAGACGCCCTAGTGGGATAAGATCCGCTGCGGCGTTCATCAAACCCAGCAACTGAAGCCAGACTCTGGCGGGGGCTGTCTCCTCCCGAGCTAACTGGTCGGCTAGATCCGCAATCTTCTTGATCCGGGGCGCCGGAAGGCGAACCGAGTTGAGGTCGGTAGCAAATTCCATACCCAGGTGCACAAACCGGCGGGAGGGAGAGAGATCCGACTTGCCGTCGTTTGCTATGAAGCCCCAGGTGTGCCAGGAGGTGCAGGTGCGCATCTCTGTCCGTGGCTAGCGCGGTCTCCGATTGGTTGCGCAACAGGAGGTCGTCCAGGTAGTTCGACGTCGGACTGGGGGAGGACTGTCGGGCTAAGGCGACTACGGCGTCCCTCAGCTGAGTGGAGACCCCGAGGCTGAGGTTGAGTCCGAACGGTAATCCTACCGAAGGTGCTCGAGCGGTGCGCACTAGTGTCCTGAACTGAAAGTGGAATGGCAGGAGCTGTGGGCGCGACCGAGTCGCGCAAGCTAGGGCTGACGTCTCTCCTGGCCAGACTCAGTGAGTAGGGCGCTACGCCGGCATACAGATCCTCCGGAAGGATCAGCGGGCTTAACGGGGAGAGATGGGAGAGGAAGGCCAGTCACGTGGGACGGCACAAGGCGGACCGCTGCAGGCCGGGCTCAGTGAGGCGGGCGCTCTGCCGGCAAACAGACCCTCCGGAAGGGTCAGCGGGCGTGGCAGCAGTTGCAGTCCTCTGAACAGCCAGCAAGTGAACTGAAAGTGGAACGGTGTGAGTCGGAGCGCGACCGCGTCGCGCAAGCTAAAGCTGACGCCTCTCTTGGCCAAACTCCAAGAGCAGGGCGCTATGCCGGCGATCAAATCCTCCTGAAGGAGCAGCGGGCTGTGGCGAGAGACGGGTGAGGAAGCAGGCAGGGGCCGCTCTCGTCGGAACAGGCTCCCGAGGTCCGCCCAAAGAAGAACGGTTCACCGACCCGTAGAGACGGTGTCGCAAATCCAGGGGTCGTCGCCAAAGCGTGAGCCGATTTCCGCAGAAACCGGCTAACCGCCCGCCGACCAGCGACCCTGAGGGGTCGGCGGGGGCAAAGGCGGCAGGGAATCACGTGGGCCGCCCGCGACCCTGTCTCCTAGCGGGACGGGTCCACGCGGGGGCACGACGTCTGAGGGGTCCGGACCGGCCAAAGGCGGGTGCCTGCACGGGCGCCGAGGCGGGGGCCGAGGGGGTAGCGGGTCTAGCAGACCGCGAGGCGCGACCCCTAGCCCGGCGGGCGGGGCGGAAGCGGCGTGGAGGGGGGGCACTGCTGGGCCAGCGGCCGGGGTTGGAATCCCGCACAGCGGACCAGGTGTCGCCGAACAGCAAGGGCCCACCCACGGGGGCACGGCGAAGTTGCGCTCGAAGGTCCGGTGGCAACGTACTGCAGGCGCGGAGCAGGGCATCTCGACGCATGAGGTCGCAGTTGGCCGAAGCGGCCATCGCGTTGACCGACGAGTGGTAGGCGGCGCGGTTGGCGGTCTCCGCGAGGACCAGCAGGTCTCCTAGGAGGGGAGAGATGGAAGGATGCCAGGATTCCTCCACCCGACGGACCAAGGCTTGAGTGAGGAGCTCCAAAACACCAGAGCAGGCTAAGGAGTTTCGGACCAAGGCTGCCGTTTTGTCCAGGCCCCGCGGCAGGGACCGCCGCAGCAGTCGGACCGCCGGCTAGCGACACGGCCAAAGGGTCCAGCGTAGGCAGGGGGATAGAGAAGGCCTGGGAATGGCCAGCATACCAATCGCGCCGAAACGACATGTCTAAATCCGCGGGCCAGCGACGGCCGGAGAAGAAGACCGGCTCCCGGGACGTGGCCAGCTGTAAGTGCGACGAAAAGACGTCTCGAAGGTCCTTAAAGCCCGGCGGTTGGGGAAGCGACTTGAACTTCTTGCCCTGCCTCTCTGCGTCAACAAAGGCGGCGACCTTCCTCTTCAGCGGCGGGGAAGCCGGGCAGGCGTCCGCCGGCAACGTCACGGCCACGATCCTAGCGGCTTCATCCAGGGCTGAAAGCGTCTCTAACCGGGCGGAAGCCGAGAGCGCCGAGGGGGCAGCATCCTCGAGGGCCGCGGGCGAGGTCGAGCGACCCTCCTCGTCCAACAGAGCCGAGACGGAGTCCTCGGGCAGCAGGCTGAGCGTGTCGTCCTCTTGGGGGCGTCGATAAGGCACCGGAACCACCACCGACCGCAGCGAGGTCGAAGGAGAGCGCCGAACCTCCAGCGTAGACAGGGAACGCGAAGGCAGCGGAGAGCGCGGTGGTAAGCGAGGAGGCGACCGGGAGCGAGACCGAGGACGAGACCTCTCCAAGACGCGGGAGCGAGGACTGGAAGGAGCCCGGCGAGCACGCGGCGAGGAGACCCGACGATGCGAGGAGGGTCGACGAGGGCGGTGACGCAACGAAGGAGACGCCCGGCGCGGATCAGAGCGCGAAGGCGCCCGAGGGGAAGCAGGGCGGCGAGGAACCCGCGGACGGCGCTCGCGAGGCGAGCGGGAGCGTGGATGTCTGGAGGAGGAACGGTAAGGATCAGGGTCGCGGCTGCGTCGCGAAGGACGGTGCTGATGTCTCTCCGGGCCATACTCCGGAAGTAGGCCACTGAGCCGGCAAGGCGATCCTCCGGAAGGATCAGCGGGCTTGGTGCGGGGAGAGTGGTGAGGACGGCTCGTCAATAACGGACGGCTCAGGGCCGACTGCTGCTGGCCACTCTCAGTGAGACGGGCGCGAAGCCGGCAAACAGACCCTCCGGAAGGGTCAGCGGGCGTGGCAGCAGTGGCGGTCCTATGGTCAGCCAAGGAACGCGAACCCCGACGAGAGGACCGTTTCGTGCGGGAGTGGTCAGAGGAAACATCCAGGGCGGCCAAAGTGCCAACGGGCGCCGGCCGCTCGTTAGCCGGGCGGGAACGCTCTCGGCGGTAGAAGGACCAAAGGTCCTCCCACAGAGTCTCAGGCCAGGCCGCACAAAGCTTACACCTGCGGCCCGAGGAACAACCCGAACACGGTAGGCAGACCGAGTGGGTGTCCGTCGGCCACCTATAGTCACCGCACCGGGAGCACAACCACATTATCGAAGCGCAGGCGGGCTCCCGGTGAAAGCGTAATGGGGCACTCTCGGAGGGCTAAAGGGCCTTTAAACGGGCTAACACAGCAGGAGCCCAAGGCCCACGTGCAAAACGGGCGTTAGACGTTGAAAGCCGACCGTAAGCTAATCAGGCACTACGCACTGAAAGCACAAAGAAAGAAAGCAGGGAAGCACCCACAGGCAGCCGGCTCTCAGCCCGAGGGCCGGCCGAGGGAACTACCGCTACCTTACCTCTGCAACGAAGGGAAGGGGGAAAGGGCAGACAAACCGCCGTCCACCAAAGCAGAAAGAATCCCCGCAAGCAGCCCAACGAAGCAGGAAGCGAAGGCAGGGTAGAAGGCAGGGTAGAAGTGGGCGCAGAGCACACGAAGTCGGTAACGAGCGTCGGTAGGCAGAAGACCGGTCGAGGCAGCGAGAGCGCGGGCCAGACACATCTTCTCTCCACGAGCGAAGTAGAAAGACTGAACGGTCTCGTGACCGGATCTGGTAAGGCGGGTATGGGGAGATAACTCTCGGCCCCTCTGGGGGGGTTCCCCGAGTGCCTCTCGGGTTGTGTGGGCACACAACGGGCAAGTAGGCTAAAATTCAGCCTAGAAGTAGACATTCCCTTGTAGTCATGTCATCGGTAATGTTTTTGAGGAAACAAAAACACCATTCACAACATAGAATGAAATGAAGGCTAAAAACAAGAAACACACAAACAATGCTTGAACATAACTTTACACCGTGACGAACAAACTTGAGGCTCTTTAACTAACATGCATAAATCCAAAAATAACAAAACACTACTCAAGTGATGTGTTTTTAACAAATACACTTTTATTTCTCCCAAAATTGTGTCTAAACGAGTAATGAAAGCAGCAAATACATATTGTTTGTACATAACTTTACACCACGAGCTTCACATTTCAACAAAAAAGTGCCTCCACAAATGGACAAGAACCAGAAAATAAAAATCACAATCACCTGTAGCTTTCTACAACACTACAGAACACTTACTTACTTACTTACGCCTGTCACCCCTCCCCGGGTATAGGCTGTCGACAAGAGACCTCCAGCGACTCCTGTCCTGTGCTTCTCCTTCAATTTTACTCCAGGTGGTTCCCAGTCTCTTGATGTCTGCTTGGAGGTCTCGACGCCAGGTGTTTCTCGGCCTGCCTCTTTTCCTCTTTCCCTGGGGGTTCCATGACAATGCCTGCCTAGTGATACTGGAAGCTGGCTTTCTCAGACTGTGACCAATCCATCCCCATCTTCTTCGCCCAATTTCATTCTCTGCTGTTACCTGCTCTGATCTCTCCCAGAGTCTGACGTTGCTGATCTTCTCTGACCAGTGGATTTTCAAAATTCTTCTAAGGCAACTGTTTATGAAGATCTGTACTCTGTTGACTGTGGTTTTGTCAATCTCCAAGTCTGCTCCATATAGGAGAACTGCTTTTACGTTGGAGTTGAAAATCCGGACTTTGGTGTGTTGTGACAGCTCTCTGGAACTCCACACTTTTTTCAACTGGAGAAAGGCTGCTCTGGCTTTACCGATTCGTGCTCTGACATCCGCATCAGTGCCGCCATTTTTGTCTATGATGCTCCCGAGATAGGTGAAGGACTCCACCTCCTCCAACGGGGTGCCAGCAAGCAAGACTGGTTCTTCCCTGGTTGCGTTCAGCCTCATTGTCTTACACTACAGAACAGCAGTGATGTAATTATCAGGTTTGAAATTGATAATACAAGGGAATAATGAGTGAAAATGGCAAGTTTGAACATAACTTTACAACCGAACATGTTGGTATTATCAACACTAAAGTCAAAATAAAAGATAAAAATGGGAAATTACATCAAATTATGTGGTCAGTAAACCCCAGCATTTACCAGTTTTAATAATTGTGTCTACAATGTTTAAAGCAAGTAGCAAAACAAATCTGTACATGTTTGTACATAACTTTACAACATGGGGTTCAAATCTCTGCACAATGTGGTTCCACAATGTGAGAAAGCACCAAGTGAAAAAAGTTAAACTTTCAATACATTTTAGAACACCAACAATACATTTAACACTCTTGAAAACTGACTTCAGTTAGCCATTGCTCATGCTTACTATGGGCTGTGAGACATTGGAGCCTACCTTTTGCCCCAAATACCTCCGCAAAGAAACACTTTTCTGTACCACTTTCAAACAAATATAATATAGCACCAATTGACCTAAGTTTACCACGACCAATGGTTTTCAGCAGACCACTGGCACAGAAAGTACTCACTTTAGCTTTGTACTTGAGCTAAACATGGCAGAAACAATTTAAAATTTATCAAACCCAACCACTCTCCACTCGCGTGCACTGTTGGAGAGTGGCAGGAAATCTACAGCTGACGCTACAATCATATCATTCCATACTTCTTGGATGTCATCTATTTCAGGGTAAACAAACACTCCTTGTTTTGTCTGGTGAGGCATGAGGAATTTGCCCCCCAGAGGTTCTACTCCAACAATCACTCCTGAAACAGAAAAAAAAGAGACTGCTTTATTTATGTTGCATAATGATCACAGCGCTTTCTTGAAGCAACTCATAACAAGCTTCCTGCTGATCAAGTATCCTAAGGAAACTTCAAACTCCTTTTCTTTATTGGCCAGTGACAACCAGTCCCACTTGTTTCAGCCATACCTTTCAACCTTTTATAATTTTTCAATGTCTCCATCTCAAACTTAAATGGAGCTAAAACATGTTCAAAATCCACATTTTTCTGGTTTCAAATACTTTAAAAAGATTCCTGGCTGCTATCATTCGTAAGCACAATTATGCTGACATAACCTTGCTCACCAGGGTACAACCTGTCAGGGTACTGCACTAGGACACGTGTTTAGCATCCATTTTCTGGGTGCTTTTACGGCTGGGAAAGACCCTTCAGCCTCGGAAACTTTCGATTCAGGAACATATCCTGAAGAACTGAAACAGAGAGGGTCAAATAATTTCAATTTGTGTCCATATTTGCGATTTGTTTTTAGCTAGCATCAGCCTAATATGTCTGGTTATTTTTCAACAGCTTTGTACTAAAATGGCTGGTTATTATTAAATCATGGCAGCTATCAAGCTTGGCCAGCAGCACAACAAAGAGTAAAAGGCATGATCAGACTGTAACTTGGAAGATAATGTGTGAACCAAACACAAGTGTGGTTGAACATAACTTGACAACACATGATGTTGTCATGTTATGTACAAACTATTTAAAACAGAAAAATGTATATTCTGGGTTTAACAATTTATATTTTAGTACCCAACTTATATTTTGATAAATAACAACTAACAAAGTGGGCATCCCAAAGACAGTATACTAGGAATTGTGCTACAGTAATGAACATAACTTTACACTTTACATGTCAGTCTAGTTTGTCAAGTTATGTTCACAGTCATCTAGCTAGAATAATAGTTTGTATATTAGTTACAATAGACAACATAATGAAACCAGTCTTCCACTTTAAAAGAGACTGTTACTATGAAGGAAAATGTTAGCTGAGCACTGTTTTAACTGTACATAACTTGACAACATAATTGTTGTAAAGTTATGTTCAAGGCATTTCTTAAAAATTGTCATTTCTTGGGTGCAGAAAAGTTTTTAAAAAATGCACAGACTATCTGTACTTATCAAAGAACACTAACTTACTTACTTACGCCTGTCACCCCTACCCGGGTATAGGCCGTCGACGAGAGACCTCCAGCAACTCCTGTCCTGTGCTTCTCCTTCGATTCTACTCCAGGTGGTTCCCAGTCTCTTGATGTCTGCTTGGAGGTCTCGGCGCCAGGAGTTTCTCGGCCTACCTCTTTTCCTCTTTCCCTGGGGGTTCCATGACAATGCCTGCCTAGTGATACTGGAAGCTGGCTTTCTCAGGCTGTGACCAATCCATCCCCATCTTCTTCGCCCAATTTCATTCTCTGCTGTTATCTGCTCTGTTCTGTCCCAGAGTCTGACGTTGCTGATCTTCTCTGGCCAGTGGATTTTCAAAATTCTTCTAAGGCAACTGTTCATGAAGGTCTGTACTCTGTTGACTGTGGTTTTTGTCAATCTCCAAGTCTCTGCTCCATATAGGAGAACTGCTTTTACATTGGAGTTGAAAATCCGGACTTTGGTGTGTTGTGACAGCTCTCTGGAACCCCACACTTTTTTTAACTGGAGAAAGGCTGCTCTGGCTTTACCGATTCGTGCTCTGACATCTGCATCAGTGCCGCCTTTTTTGTCTATGATGCTCCCGAGATAGGTGAAGGACTCCACCTCCTCCAACGGGGTGCCAGCAAGCAAGATTGGTTCTTCCCTGGTTGTGTTCAGCCTCATTGTCTTTGTTTTCTGTTTGTGAATGGTGAGGCCCACTTGGGACGAGATGTCAGCAAGCCTCGTGGTCTTGTCCTGCATTTGTTGACGAGTGTGGGACAGTAATGCCAAGTCGCCTGCAAAATCGAGGTCGTCAAGCTGTGTCCACAGTGTCCACTGTATTCCACTTCGTCTGTGCTCTGTGGTCATCTTCATGACCCAGTCTATGGCCAGTAGGAAGAGGAACGGAGACAGCAGACACCCCTGCCTGACACCAGTTCTGACCTGGAGCTCCCTGGTGAACTGCCCTTCGTGGATCACGCGACATGTCATGCCATCATAGCTGCTCTTGATCAGGCGGACGAGCTTTGTGGGTACACCGTAGTGTCGTAGGAGTTTCCACAGAGTCTCTCGGTCCACGCTGTCAAATGCTTTCTCATAATCCACAAAGTTGACGTACAGCGGGGAGCTCCACTCCAGAGACTGTTCCACGATGATGCGGAGAGTGGCGATCTGGTCTGTACATGATCGGTTCTTCCTGAATCCTGCTTGCTGGTCTCTCAGCTGGGGTCAACGGAGCTCTTCATTCTCTCTAGGATGATCCTGTTGAAGACCTTTCCTGGTACTGACAGCAAGGTGATTCCTCTGTAGTTGGAACACTTGCTGAGGTCGCCTTTCTTGGGAAGCTTGATTAGGTACCCCTCCTTCCAGTCAGCTGGCATCACCTCCTCTTCCCAGATCTTTCCAAACAGTGGGTACAGCATCTCCACTGTTGTCTCTAGGTCTGCTTTCAGAGACTCTGCTGGGATGCCATCTGGTCCTGCTGCTTTGCCATTCTTCAAAAATGCCACTGCTCTTCTGATCTCTTCCCGGCTGGGTCTGTCACAGCTGATGGGTAGGTCGGTCTCTGCCGGCTGGATGTCGGGGGGGTCGGGTGGGCTAGGTCTGTTCAGTAACTCTTCAAAATACTCGGCCCATCTGTCGAGTTGGTCTGCTCTGTCTGCAATAGGCTTGCCTTCTTTGTCTTTTACTGGTCTTTCTGTATGGCCATACTTACCCGACAATCTTCTGGTAATGTCGTAGAGCCGTTTCATGTTGCCGCTGCCTGCTGCCTTTTCTGCCTCTGCTGCCAGGCTGTCTGTGTAGGCCCTCTTGTCTGCCCTGATACTCCTCTTCACCTCGCGGTTGGCTTCCGAGTATTCCTCCTGTGCCCTTACTTTGGCTGCTCTCGTGCGACTGTTGTTGACCGCTGCTTTCTTCTGCTTCCTCGCTTCTATCTTCTTCAAGGTCTGTGCCGACAGCCAGTCCTTGTGGTGGTGTTTCCTGAGCCCTACAGTGAAAGAACCATACAAAAAATAGCATGAAGCACAGTGTAACAGAACTTTACAACCCAACCACCATAAGTGTTACGTCATGTTATGTTCAGTCCAATACTGCCAGAACAGGGTTATTCTTACTTAAGCTTATGTTACATAATAAAGAAACAATAATATAAAGTACATAAAGACAATGGGAACATTATCACAGATTAAGATAAAAAAACAACCATTTTTTGATTGAAGATGCTATGTCTGTTCCCTTTTGCACTGCGTCATGTTATGTACAAACGCTATAATTCAGCAACTCATAATCTATGACCCGAAGTATAAATCAAATTAGCACAAAATCCCTTCCTACCAACAAAAATTGGTACATAAAATGTATGACTTGTCCTTCCCCCAAAATGCAAAACTCATGGTTTGAACATAACTTTACATAAAGATTTACCTGGCCAAATTGTGTAAAGTTATGAACAATCAAACAGAGGGAGCAAAAGATATTTACTCTATTTTGTATATCAGGAACGTTAAAGACAACAATACTGAATCGACGAAAATGTGTGATACGTAGTGTTCTTTTAATCTTTGAAAATAAAGCTATAATTGCCTGAACATAACGCTGACAACCTTCAACCGTGTGTAAAGTTATGTACAAGCCGACACAACGGCAAGGTGACGGTAAAAGGTAATAATTATTGTTTTAAAGTATTGCTACGCTACAAAACTAATCCGAACACACATTACTTGTTCTGTTTTATCCTTTGAAATATTGAATATCGCATTCAGAAACTTGAACATAACTGTTACAACCAAAACTAAACCGTCATCGTCGGATGAAGGCAAATTCCATCAAGTAATGTTTTCTTCCTTTGTTCAACACACGCGGTCATTGAGCAGATTGATTTTACATTTGGTTACGTCAACATTCATTTGAAGTGATTAGAAAAGCAGTACACTTACATTGCTTTTTTTAAACATTTATGGTGCTCAGTCATCAATTTTGCATGAACATAACCATTTACAACCAAAACTTACCTTTAACTTTGTCGCTTTCCTGCTCCATCGATGTCACCTGTACGTATGAGATACGTAGGACTGACCAAATGCAAATCTCAAAATGGCCGTCGATTCCAGAAAATCACGCGCGTTGATAATTGCGAGATTTTTTCCCGTGTTTGAACGCAACGCAAAATTTGGGTTGAAGAAGTTTAAAACGCAGCCTTCTTTCAATTCTTAAAAGAATTTCGAATTTGTTTACGGTAATCAGAATGAAGAGTGATGTTGTCTAGGATATGTTAATTAGATGCCTCATGGTACGTTTTTTGTGTTCCGGTTCACAGCGAGATTCGGACGTGTGAAATTGACGACACACGTTATGTTCATCCTAGCCTTTACTTGCCCTCAAACTACTTTAAACTCAGACACACGTAAAACTCGACGATATGGTAACAAAATAGTAACTTGCATTGGCTCTCTAGTATAGGCCTAAACTTGGTTTCAAAATTCTATTTCATTCCCCGGAATTTTTTATCTGAAAGCAAACACACGTGTGTGATGTCACGTTTCAAAATTTTGGCTTCCGCCGCTCGATCGCACAAAACAATAAATAACTCTTTTATCCCATCGGATGTATGCAAAAATGACACAGGATTAGAAGGTATGTTCAATTTCTAACCATTTGAGATATGGTTATGTGAGATGCATGCCTGATTTTGAGTTTGAAGTTTGTTTTGTCAGTCAGGTAGTGAAACCGGCACTCGACGCCTAGTCGTACTCTTGACCATATAAGGATATAGACCAATGGCTTTAGTTCAAGGGTGGTGCCAGAATAGCTTGGCGCCTACGGGCACCAAGCTATTCTGGCACTACCCTTTAACTTGAAGGCATCAAGTTAATCTGGCACTACCCTTGAATTATCATGGTCAATCCATCTCTTGCAGCTGGTACATAGTCATTAGTAACATCTAAAATCTGGGAAATGCAGCCATGGGGTTAAATGTGTGAAACAGTCTCTGAGAAAATGCCAGAGTTTACCACTGATGGCAGATGAACAAAGGAAAACCACTGGCCCATTACATAAAATCACTTTTGCTATTGCACACAAGCAAAACAGTGGTGGGTTTACAACATCATAATGACAATTGCAGGGTTGTGCTTTCCCTTTTTTAACCTGTAACAAATGTATAATCAAAGATACATACTAAACAAAACTGTGAACACTGGACAAACACATTAGTTATTTCAGAGGTCAAGACATCTAACACCAACAGTTTGTTAGTACGTCCAGCGTTACAGGATATAACTGCTTGTTTGTCCAGCCTTGACTGATTTCCGTTAGTATACGACAGTCGATACATGCTTGCCTCACCAGTCACCTATGGTCTAACTCTAACTCTAAGGTTAATGCAGGGAGGACCAAATAAATGCTAGGAGAGTTCTTGTCTGGCGAATGCAAATTTCACTGCACGTGAAATTGTTCAGGCTATCAGAAAAAAATTGGGCTCCCAGATTGAATTGGCTGGTGGTCTGCATGGCTATTAGTACTACTACTAGGGTCTTAGATCATTTGGTCCTCCCTGTATGCAATACAATGAATGATAATAATACAAGCAAAGCAGTTTAGCAAGACGATGCCAGTACTAGTACAATCAACAGGAACACTTACTAATTGTCTCTATCATTTCAAGGTAGTCATTGTATGCCTGTAGGTTGTCAAAGTCATCTTCTTTCTTGTTGAAACTGAAAATAAAAATGACAAAATGGGGACTCTAAGACTAAGAGCTACAAAAGTAAGAAATAAAATGAATGGCAAAACCCTTAAGGCTCACATGCATGAGTAATCCACATAATTAATCTGATCTATATGACCAAGAACTCTTCGACGGGTCACTGAACGTGAAATGAGAAAGTGTTCTAACATTAGTAAAGCCTTGGCTTTTGTACCTGCAAAGTCTATATTTTCTCCTTTTTGCATTTTTCACACTTTTCTCGACTTCATGACCCTTTGCAAGTAGAGAACCAAATTAGTACGCATTGACAGATCATCAACTACCTTTCTGTCAACACAGTTAAAAGGTTTTACAAGAATGCTGATTGGGGGAGGTGTCATCCTCATCATGTATAGGAAGGTCTTCTTACCATCAGGTATCTTTATATCAAGTTCAGGTTGGAAGTTGTAATTGTCAAAAAATGGCTATTTGTGGCCTATTTTCTGATCTCTTGTGACCCATGACCTTTTGGAGGGGTCATACAAAATTATTATGCAGTGGAAGGTCTTACCATCAAGTTTTTTTTTTAGTTTGGGTTTGAAGTTTTGAATGGTATTTGAGAAAAAAGCAAATTTTGAAGAAAACAAAAATATGGCAGACGTGCTCACAAACCTAAAAGGTGAGGCTAGCGCTGGCAGAAACAGTAAACATACTAGTGGGAAAGGGGGATTTTGATTGAGTTGACTCCTGCAAGAATCACCTTGACGAAAATCGCTACCAACACCCAAGGTATTAAAGAAGATAAACTGATCAAGATACCAACTCTTTCAAAATACGCTTGCGTATGTCCACTTCTTTTTCCACAAATGCATCCTCAAAGACCTGCAGCCGGTAGTTGTTGCGACGCAGTGCTGTACCACATTCTGGACACGCCCCAGAACCCTTGATGAAAAGCATTTCAACGCAACTCTCGCATCTGCCGATAAAATCAGGAACAAGCTTAATTTATTATTTGATTGTGGAGGCTGAATATATTGAATTGAATTCTCATGCTTTACAAGTTTACAACTTAATACGAGCAAACTCTGTCTGACTTATTTTGAGCTAATCTCGTTTGAGCTGATCCGACTTAAACAGTGCGTACGACTGTACATCACTAATACAAGATTTACGGATGATAGAAGTGTTAAAGTATGGAAATAAATTTAGCAATGTACAGCTGTGACCTGACATATCGCGGTCGTCAGGGTCCACAAAATGGGACCGCGATATATATCCATCCGCGAGATATCGGGCTAAAGGGAGGGGGGGGGGGGGGTGGTTGTGGTATCCGATGAGAATCGGGGTGTGTGCGTAGGCATTACCTATCGCCTGTGCGTTCTTTCTTTCAAAGCCGAGTACAATCAGAAACACTTACGTGTACTGTTAGCATCACGGAAAAAGAACGTACAAAGGACAACTTCTGTTGTCGGTTACCTTTTAGTTAGGTAGCCTTTATTCTTTAATGAATAGGTTGATCACCTCGCTAGTGTGTTTTGTTTTAAGTCTTCACGCACGGTGAGAAAATCTGATTACGCTGACCGGTGAGCACCAGCAGTAGGGTAGCACAGAGAGAGAGAGAGAGAGAGAGAGAACGTACAGAGAATGCCCGCAAACATTGACGAGCAATTTCAACGAGGGATTTCTGTATTTCGTTGTTTTGCAGCGTGGACATCCTTGTTCATCCATCATTGATATTATACAACAAACAATATATCCACAAAAAAAAGTAGATAATTGCACGTAAACAGTCACAGTCTACACTAACGATGAAATTTCTCTTTCCTCGAGGACTTTCGGCGCCATGTTGTAAATTATGATAACCAAAATCTACTCCACACCAAAGAGTATTGTAAAGTTGCGTCCCTTGCTATCTTTAGTATCCCCGATGGCACAAGAAATACTGTAGCAGAAGAGTAAACCGGCAAATAAAATGCCGAAAAAAAAAAGTCGTAGGAGGGGTGAGTCATTGCAGGTTCGTGGCCGATTCTGACTTTGAGGGTTATCCAAACAAAAGAAAAACAAATAAAATAAAAACTAAGATGAAGAAAATTAAAATTGAAAAAGAGGTTAACACTAAGTAGCCTGCCTACAGCGACCGTACGGCTACGAAGTTATTCACGATTCGCCGAACTGCCGGAACAGGGGAAACTGAAACTGACGCAGGGGAAGGGGGGGGGGGGTGAGGGATTTCAGGGTTTTCGGACCCCCACCCCCCTCCCAGTACCTTCCCCCCCCCCGGCCCCCCCCCCCCCAGCACCTCCCGGCCATTCAGTCGGCCCTCTCGGCTCCCGGGCAAAAAATGTCCTTTGCAGTGCTATCAAATTTCTTTCAGTTTTGGAATTTGAAACCGACACAGCCGGTTCGCATGGATTCCGACACCCAGGCGGGTTCAGTTCAGGTTTTGTCTGTGTGTGTATGTATGTGTCACGTCAGTAGTGTCAGCCTGTGCCGTCACTGAGTGTCAGTCACCGTGCCGGCGGCCTCGTGCGGCGGCGTAACGGTATGCCGGGCCAGTCCGGCGTGCCGTCTGTGTGCGGCGTCAGTGCGTGCACGCTAACCTGCGTCATGCACGTCCTTGATCATTGCGTCTGCGGTTTCAGTTGTAGTGTGATTGTGTCCGCGGTCGATCATATAGTCTTTGTCTTCTCAGTTTCAGACTCTTTGCACTTGTTCTCATTGGTCTATCTATATACGCCGCCCGTTTCAAGTCAGGTTCCCCTGGTCACGCGGTGTTCTCAACTGAGGCAGCGGGAGTCTCTTTATCACACGTTACCAAGGTAAAATGTGATAAGTAGAGTAAGTAAAGCCCTCGACTCAGTCTTACCTCCGACTGATTGACTCTGACAGCCCCCCCCCCCCCCAACCACCTCCTCCCCCCCCCCCCCCCCGCCACCCTCCCCCCCCCCCCTCGCCTCGCCCCGACTGACTGAGGCGACAAGATCCACTGGAAGCCGACTCGTCAATACAACTGACATTCAGTATCAATATACATGCAAAACAGAAAACACAGAAACTCCACATATCCCATCAAATGTTTATTTTGGTCCATATTTTCTCACATAATCAACTCAACACTACTTTAGTGTTTCTCAAGACTAACTGAAAGGAATAGACCATGGGTCAATAACTATGTATGATGAAAAACAGTTAACCACGCTGCGACGTTTGCATGTGAACTTTAGTCCACATGCAAACGTGGCTGTGCGGCGAATAAAAGTTTGTCGATTAGTCTGGTAAATACAGTCGTACTTTGTATTTACCGAGAAATTATAGTGAAGTCTTCGCCACTTAGCCCGCGCCGCGCAGTAAAGGGATACAATGATCCGCTCTGATCCAGCACAAACTGTATCAGAGTGGGACACTTTTATCCCTCATACTGACAAAAAAAAATAACGGATACTGTACAGAAACGTTCATTTACAAGAACTGAGACTGCCTCAGTAGTAGGCTGACTTGACCGTCAGTATATCGTTTCTACTGCATGAAGTGCAGTTTTAGGACTTCAACAAACATAAACTGAAAACTGAATAAACTGCGAAAAATATGTACAGCCGGAAAGGTTAACTTACAAGATGACTGACTGTCTTGAAAGGTAAGTGACTTTACATTAACGTTCAAAACAGAAAACGTAGCGGCTATGGATATCCCAATAGACGTTGTTCGGCCCAATCAGAAGTACGTCAAACTTGCAAGACTCGAAGAACTTGAAACAGCGTATCATCAGTTAAAAGCCTGGACAAACATGCGACATTGCATGTTTGTGCGGGCTTATTAATTCTTAAAATCCCAGAACTAAATGACTTACATTTTATACAATGGAAGTCATTTAGTTCTGGGAGTTTAAGAGTTAATTCGCTGTTTTCGTCATGACGTGCAGTTTTGACCTACTTCTGATTTTCGGAAATAGTCTATTCTTCAGAGGCTTAATGTTTAATGCATTATACATAGAAATGATAAAGTACTACATAGACAACAGTCAACTGACTGACAGCAGTTGTCACCTATGTCAGTAGAGGACAACATGGCAATAACATCAACTTAGACGGAAATTAATTAATTTAAGCGGAATAGCAAAAATAAATTCTGTCTTGAGACCTTGAGGAAACCCAATGAGCAATCGGCCCGCGAGCCGACCTCGGCGGCTTAGCTGGCCCGCGCATGGCCGTGCGCGGGCCAGCCAAGGCTGACGTTGGCCAGAGGAGCTGAGATAAATGGACGCGGAAAGCACAACTTGAATAACACATATACTTTACATATCATACTTTACATATCATTATGGGCGACACAACTGAAAATGTAGCAACTAATTGTTTTAGCAGCTAAAGTTGACGCCCTATCAGATTAGACACAGCAGCTACATGTATTAACCGTTTATCCTCCAGCGCCAACTGCGGAACTGATCTAGCTCAGCGCCGGGTGTTGTAGGCTACAGCGCACCAGTTTCAGTAGCAGGCTTGGTGTTACTGAAAAGAGCTCGACCGCCGGCAGCCACGGTAAGCATGACTGGTTGAGATGTTTGCCAGTGACCCTGCTAGTGTTCTTTGACAACAGAAACAGTGTATTGACACTAATTCAGTCATAATTCAGGACCACCACTGAAGAAAACCCACCAAAAATACTACGACGGTAACACAGACTGAGCACAACATAGAGGAAACAATTTCATAAGTGTCTGCTGTGTCAGTGAGTGATTTTAGGTCTTGCAGTGTTCAACCATAAGGTTTAAAAATTCGCAGACCTGCACACATATTTACATTTACATCACACTGCTCGACTCCCTCGATTCGCTACCGCTATCAGCGGTAGCGAATTGAGGGAAACACTGAACTAGTGTATATTGATATATGTCAGTGTGTTATAATATATACAGCATGCTTTCATAGTGTTTACACACACCACAACAGAAGAGCTGAACATGACAGAGAGTCAGTCAAGCTGGTGTCCGGAATGTCACAAGTATGACGTAACGTGGGCGGGTCTGTGATTTTGGACCTTACGGCCTAGAGACGTGAGGTCCAAAATCACAAAGCAGCTCATATATGGCAGTTCGTTTTGGCAAGTCAAGCGCCGGTGGTCATTGAGTCGGACTGGTGATGGACAGACGGCGACTCAGTGGTAACAAAACGATGGAGACAGCCGGTGTGAGACAATGTTGTATAACACTAACCCTTTTGCTGTCAGTAGCGCTGACAGTTTAACCTTTTGGCTGTGGGTACCGCTTTTGGTCGAGGTGATTCCTGCAGGAATCACCTCGACCAAAAGCGGTACCCACAGCCAAAGGGTCAGACTCTCCACCGCGTACGACACTACATTACGCTACAACGGCCAGTGGGCAATATGCTGTCAAAATATTAATATGCCACATAAGCCACAATGTTATAGTCACAACCATAGGCTGGCGTAGAGAAACTGACGCGCTTTAGGATGTGTATCAATGTAAGTATATATCTTATGCGTTCTTCTTTGGTGGTAAAGCGGAGAGGAGATACAGGAATGCACTTTAAAAACGCGTCAACTTTGATCAGTTATAACTGCCGATCAAAGTTGTCGCGTTTTTAAAGTGCGTAACTATACATACTTACATTGATACATGTAGTTTAAACGTGCTCCTCTGCCCCAGCCTGTGACCATTACACGGTGGGACGCCTTTGTAGTATGCACGCGTACTATGGGATTTGTGTCACAATGTCTACGCAAAACAGAACTTACATTTTCACAGAAGAAACGCGGTTTTGGTACAATGCATATTTTAAAATATAGTAACAGTAATAGGCCCCTACACGTCCCACTTGCGTGATTTTAAACCAGAACTAAATGGACCGTTCTAAATTTAAATTTGTTCTGAAACTCTTGGAAATGAAACAATCATGTTCTCATGTCAATGCACGAGTACTGTATGTCAAAAACGGAGCACAAGTAAACCGCAGCAGTAAAGCAAAATGGAGAACACCCACAATCAATGAAAATAAATTATATTTACCCGTGATCACAGCTACTGGAGAAAAGGCGGCGCCAAATTAAACCATTACAGATCTATCAAAACCGAACTATGCAAGAAAAACAAACATAGATGTATATCGCTATAGTTGTGAAAAGCACCGAAAGAAGACACAAAACGTAGAGATAAAAACTTGTATTTCGGGTTCATGAGGATCTATGCCTCGTGGAGATTTTGGAATGTTGTCTATGCTTACGGTACAAACTTGTGTTTTGGGGGGGGGGGGGTATTTTATTTGTTTGTTTTTTTTTTTTGTTGTTGTTGTTGTTGTTGTTGTTTTGTTGTTGTTTGTTTGTTTGTTTTTTTTTTTTGGGGGGAAAGACAAGCAAACTTAAAAAATAAAAAAAAAACTTAGTTTGTTTTGAAGCATTGGATATTTTGGGGTATTCAAGAAAAAACAGACATGATGGCCACACTTGTTCTTCACAAAGAAGTAATTAAGTACTCTTAATAATCTCTATAAATACATGGAGACCATTCAAATTCTTAGCATCAAACAGCTCTGAAATTTAACGTCTGCATCAAAATACACATGAACTGCCTGTTGTTGGGTCTCTCTCTCTCAGTCTCAGCGGGTCTCAGTCTCAGAAAGTTTCACAAAGTTTCATTCATTTCATTTCATTCTCTCTCTCTCTCTCTCTCTCTCTCTCTCTCTCTGAGTTCCTGTGTAAGCGATGCAGCAATCAGTATCCCCAATTTTTCAGTTATTAGACGAGACCCCTTGTCTCCCGGTCAAACTGGCATCGCTGTCTATATTCATAATTCTATCCAGCAATCAGTTCATCGACGCGTCGACCTAGAAATGATCGGGGTGGAGTGCGTATGGGTCGAAGTCAAGTGTCCGAAATCAAAACCGGTATTAATTGGGTTCTTATATAGAAATCCCGCCTCAACTTTTGAGTGGTACGATCAGTTTAGTCATAACCTTGACAGAGCTTTAAAAAAGAAGGCCGACATTCTTCTATTGGGCGATTTTAATATAGACTTACTTAAGCCGCACCCCGCCTGGGGCTCAACGTCATCTCTGTTTGGCTTAGTACAGTTAGTGAAATCACCCACCAGAATTACTCCAACTACTTCCACGCTTATAGACCACATATATACTAATAAACCCAAAGCCGTCTCTGACGTTGATGTCTCAAATCTTAGTGTTAGTGATCATTATCCTGTGGCTTGCTCCTGGTCTTATAAACTCCCTAAACCAAAAAAGAACGGCCATACAACTATAACGTATAGGACATTCAAACACTTCAGGAAAGACGAATTTCTATTTGATCTAGAAAATACTCCTTTTAATAACGTGCTCCTGTCCTATGATCCTAATACCGCCCTCAGTATTTGGTACTCTCTTTTCCTAAATGTACTTAATAAACATGCTCCTCTACGCGAGAGGAGGGTAAAATCTAACACTCTTCCTCCCTGGCTTACTCCGGAAATCATGCAGGCGATGGCGCTTAGAAACGATCTACGTAGCAATAAAATGTTCACTGAATATAAGCAACAGCGTAACCGTGTTAAATACATGATCAGAGAGGCAAGAAAAAAGTTAGTTCGTGACACGGTTAAAGACAGCAAAGATACCTCTACTATATGGCGCCTTCTAAACACACTTACTAGGGGGTCTCCAAGTACCGCAACTACCATTCCCACTAATCTTACTGCTGATACATTCAATGACCATTTTCTTTCGATTGCCAAATCTCTAATATCGCCAAGCCAGGATAACACTTATCACCGCTCAAATTTGCTGTCTGAGTTTTGTCAACAAAGAACAATGGGCACAGCCCCCTTCAACATCCCTATGTTAGCTGTTCATGAAGTGGGTTTACTCATAAGTAACCTTCCAAATAAAAAGTCCTCGGGGCCTGATGACATCAGCCCGAAAATACTTAAACTGTCTCTCCCATACATTGTAGAATCCTTAACTTATATTTATAATCTCTGTATCCAGCATAACACTTTTCCTAACGAACTTAAATATGCCAAAGTAATTCCACTTCCAAAAACAAAAGATCGTTCTGATCCTAATAATTATCGGCCTATTTCTTTATTATCTGTTTTGTCCAAACCACTGGAAAGGCACGTTCATAAACACCTGCTTGCTTACCTAGAAAACCTTAAGCTCCTCCACCCTTTCCAATCCGGATTTCGTCCGCAGCATTCATGCCACACAGCACTTACACGCCTTGTTGACACATGGCTCAAGGGTATGAATAAGTCACAGTTAACAGGAGTAGTCTATCTGGATTTTAAGAATGCTTTTGATCTGATTAACCATACTATTCTGACTTCTAAGCTTCACACATACCTCAATAACGGAGACGCAGTTGCTTTTTTCACATCTTACCTTACTAAAAGAAAACAAAAGGTTCTTGTTCATGGCTCATACTCCTCTCTCAAAGATGTAAGCTTCGGTGTGCCCCAAGGGTCTGTGCTGGGCCCTCTACTGTTTTGCTTATTTATCAATGATTTGCCTCTACATATTACTTGCCAAGATGTACAATGCGACCTTTTTGCTGACGACACCTCACTTCATACTACTAGTAAAGATATACAGGTAATTTCCGACAACCTACAACAAAGTCTTCATGAAGTATCAGCTTGGTGTATAAACAATTCTATGGTTGTTCATCCAGCCAAAACGAAATCGATGGTAGTCGCCACACGCCAAAAACAGCAGATAATGCCTCTATTACTTAACCTTTCTCTTAAAGGTAGTCAGGTAGAACAGGTAAATGAACATCGAGTACTGGGGATTAAAATCGACAGTCAGCTAAAATGGCAAGCTCATACAGACGCCTTATGCAAAATAGTAGCCAAAAATCTCTTTATGTTATCAAAACTAAAATATTATACTGATTCAGATACCCGTAAACTATTTTATAACGCTCACATACGTTCTTATATCGATTACGCGTCATCGGTATGGGATGGGTGTAGTGAGGTCCACTTAAAGAGACTCAATTCCCTTCACAGACGAGCGGCCAAAATAATCTGCCCTGATCAACACCTAAGCACTGAAGAAAAGCTATCAAAAGCAGGTCTCCTGCCACTTCAAGATCATTTTAAATATAACAAAGCAATCTTTATGTTCAAAGTGTGGAAACGCAAAACACCTGAGTACATCTCCACTTTGTTCCGTAAGTCTGAGTCCAAGCTTGGAAACATCAGAAAGCTTTTCATAGTCCCAAAACCAAGGATCGATCTATATAAAACTAGCTTATCCTTCTCAGGGGCACTTATCTGGAATGCCCTTCCCGACCATGTAAAATCCGCCTCCTCGCTAGCCTGTTTTAAAAAGGGTCTCTGCAAATATTTTGTGGATCACTCGTAGGGATGACTTAACCACTTGTATTATATGTTTCTTTTTATGCTGGGTCCAATTTATTCCCAATTAAGTCTGTTATCCTTTTCATTTATCATTTGGACTACTTAGCTCTGTCTATGTGTGAAGGGGGGTGGGTGGGGTGGGGGGTGTCTGTGAGTCTATGAGTATGTCTGTCTATGTGAATAGTGTTGTCATCTCTTTGTAAGTATTATGTTTACTTATATGTATGTATATTTGTAGTTAGTCTTGTAGTTGTTAGCAACGGCAGGTTTGTAAAATGGCTGTGTCGATGACGATGTCAATGCCTAAACCGTTGTAAAATAAAGTTTCATTGATTCATTGATTCATTGATTCATTGATTCTCTCTCTCTCTCTCTCTCTCTCTCTCTCTCTCTCTCTCTCTCTCTCTCTCTCTCTCTCTCTCTCTCTCTCTCTCTCTCTCTCTCTCTCTCCCTCCCTCCCTCC
>BTPG01000004.1:85481821-85559321 GCA_036245525.1 Semisulcospira habei
CGGTACGATCTCGCGAAACAGCAAAGCACGCCATGATGTTGACGTGGATACGTCTACAGTGAGAGCACACCAAAAGCCTGAGGCCCGAGATACGCGTGTTCATGATGTGTGTCAATGTACGATATCGATCTCGTCTGTTGACCATAGTTAAGAGATGAGATCGATACTGTACATCAATACACTTCATGAAAACGTGCTCCTCGACCAAAGCTCGCCTGTACGACATATATACTGCCCGCACTTGTCCGGCTGTGTGGGCCATTACGCATGCCTTCGGGCATTCAGTTTCACCCGCGATTCATTGTTCGACTGCTGATACGTCGTCCACAGTTGTGACTGAGATTCACAGGACACACCAATTGTTCTACATGTAGGCCCTATTTGCATGAATCAAACTGATTACATGTGAAGGCCAGAGAATTCAAATTCGGTTCCGACTGGCCTTCATCGGTTTCAAAGTACAGATTGAATATCTACGTTCGCATGAATGAAGGTCTGATGAACCATTGGCTGTCGACTCCTGGAGGAAACATCGAGACGAAAGTCGCTCCCGACAGCCAAAGAGTTAATTCATTCGCGGCCAGCCGCATCCGGATGCGCGCGGGCTTATACACAAGTGCAACAGTGCCGTAGGGAATAAACGAGCGTCGTGATTTCTATCAGTAATATAATCAGTTTAATTCGAATTCTTTTCTCGCAAAAGTATCTGTCAGAAGTACATTTACAACATGATTGTACAGTGACACATTAGTTCTAGTACTTGGCGTCGCAGTACGCGACGTGACGTGGTTACCTCACGGTGATTTGAGGTACACAGCTGTTTACACACACAGTATTTACCTGATAAAACATCACTATACGGTACAATGATATCCCTCTGGCTGTCTGTAGCGCTTTTTGTCGAGTTGATTCCTACAGGATTCAACACGACAAAAAGCGCTCCGACAGTAAAAGATTATATGACATAAAGATACATTCCTTCATTTCTTTAAGCGTGCGTGCGTGTGCGCTGATCTGTGATTTTGGACCTAACGACCGAGGGCCGTAAGGTGCCGAGGTGCAAAATCCCAGACCAACCGCACACTCAAAATGTGGTTGTCATTGCAGGTAGGCAGAATTTCCTGCCTCCTCCAGTATTGCCGATGGTGTGCTGAAGAGGTCGCCAAGACTGAAACAGCTGTCCACACCGGCTAAATATCTGGACCCCCCCTTGGGGGACCTAAATTTAAATTTCCATGCACTGAGTGGCTGGAACGGTGGATATGTGATACGCCCCCCTTCGGGGGTGGGGGGGGGGGGGGGGCTTCCATATGCATTGCTTTCAGTCACTTTCTTACCGCCCCCACTCTTTCCTATCTTTGTGTGTGTGTGTGTGTGTGTGTGTGTGTGTGTGTGTGTGTGTGTGCTTTGGCCACACTGTAGATCCGCTATGATCACTGGTCGATCATGCATATTTCTCTCCCCTGACAGTGCTATAACCTACTTTACTTTGTAGCCAACCGCACACTCAGTCGGCTCTACAGCCGCAGTGCGTTGATGACGGACACGGCAGTGCCTTTATTGCAGGAAGATTTTCAGAGAACTATTGTGATCGACCCGGCCGGCATCTCTCGCGTCTGCCGGTACGCATCCTCTCGACGCTTTGCCGGGCTGTCGGCAGCGGTTTTTGTCGCGATGATTTCTGCAGGAATAATCGCGACAAAATCCGCTACCGACAGCCAAGGCTCAAATCTCTGACAGTTCTTACAGACGCACCTTAAATTGGAAAAACCACGATTTGGGAGTTGGTAGCGGTTTAGCCGCAGGAGTGATTCCTGCAGAATCACGCTAAAATTAAAGCGCTACCGACAACCAAAACGTATGTAAGCGGATACGTTAGTCAGTCGTGCCAGTCTGAGTAGTCAGCAAATGCCTGGCACACATTGATATTTTAAGTCTTGTAAGCAGCAACAATCAATTGTCTCATTGCGAAGGTATAACGGCATCGTACAACTACTTCTCCAATACTCAGCGCCGGATGAGACACCGTATAAGCGAGGTAGACTACGCAATAACCCCTAGCTAAGCACAAGGAGTATATATATATACACATTATTCCAGTAAGCAATAGCGCATCGGATCGACGTCGGCCGCAGCTGGCCCGCGCGCGGGCCAACTGTGGCCAACATCGACCTGATGACCTTTTGTTCACAGTCGGGTTTGTGATCATATCAGCGTTTACACACTACCCCTAAAACACAGTATCCGTCATGTTTATGACAACAAAAGAAGAAGAAGAAGAAAATCCAGCTACCAGGTAGCATGATTATTGGTCTAGAAAAGAAAGCAAACAACAACAACAACAAGGGCGTAAAACAACTGATCATGGCATGCTAACGGGACCCGGTGCAGAAAAACGATCTCCCACTGAGCTACCAGAATTCGAATAAACCTCAAAATCAGTGTCAACTGATATCCCTGCTGCAGTTCACATATTCTAGATAACGCTTTTGTCAGATACATCTTATGTCTACACCAGAACGTTTTCCCAAATATGCTGAGCTAGTACTAGAACCGGCCATACATCACGCCTCCCCACCGCACTGCCATTAATAAGCATCACAATTCAAGAAAGCAAAGGTCCATCATGATTCTCATCAACTCATTCGAGACGTGCCGCCTTCGGATACGCGGCATATGCCGCGTATCTGGAGGCGGCAAATCTCGAATGAGTTAACACAAAAACATTTACACCAGCCGCCGAACTCACCTTCCGGTATCATTATCTGTACACGTATTTACTGTGACAGTGTCTCCACCGAGTCGTCAGACCCGTCCTCCGACGCAAATGCAACATCGTTATAGTTTGTTTAACCCATATCATACTGAGGCTAAAAGCTTCAAATGTGTACACTGCCATATGCAAGGTACATTACAGATAAAGATATAGATAGACCAATGGCTTTAGTTCAAGGGTGGTGCCAGAATAGCTTGGCGCCTAGAGGCGCCAAACTATTCTGGCACTACCCTTGAACTATTTTAGTCAAACTTATTTCACACACTGATGCATTCCGAATGATATGGGTTATAGGCGATCCACTTATTGGGGATTTTACCCACTAAACACGATTTTACTTAGAAAAAGCACGGGCCTTTTCCCAGAATACCTTGGACGCAAAACGAGTTAGGCCTAAAACCCTGAAATTGGAGAGGGCTCTACACTGACAGTTAACTCATTCAAGGTGGTCCGCATCAACAGCAGCGAATGTGTCGTATCACGTCGCCGGCAGCAACGCTAAACGACACTTCCGCAGCTATTGGCGCGGGACGCCTCAAATGAATTAATGGAACCATACAGTCCAATTAGCTCGGCACCCGAAAAGTGCCATGATAATCTGGCACCACCTTAAACAATCATGGTCGATCCATCTCTCGCAAGTCAGTAAAAAGAAGTTACAGGAAGAGATCTCCAAGATACGTAGGTGAAACTGAGCGTTCCAAGGAGAACTCATACATTCCACTTTCATTTCTCGGGATGATCAGCCAGCCCCATCCACGAACCACCATTTCCTACCTGATCAGCATAATCCCCCGATATTCCTTGTCACATTTCACAAAACACCCCATAGCTCCATTCCTACAAGAACGCGTACTGACCAACATTTTTACAAGAAAACGTCGTGTTTTTTTTTTTACCCTATATGGTCCAATGACAATAACACTTGTTTTTTAAAAGAAAAGGGGAGACTGCCAGTGCTAATATTTTCTCCCCTGACAGTGCTATTACCTACTTTTCTTTGTAACGCTCGTTTTTGTTTTTGTTCGTAGCCCACCTTAGTTGAGTTTGTAACAAATATCCCCCTTCCGTGTCAAAACCTTCATGTGCATTCCTGATTCACCCACCCTACTCCTCCCCATCTTCCCCCAACCGAGCCCTGCTCCATCCCTACCACATCCTTTGAAATTTTTATATGTGTATCCCCCCCCCCCCCCCCCATTTTCCCTGGAAAAAAAATATTGTTTAAAGAGTCGTCTTCGCCGATTCATCTTCCTTCACCCACCTCCAGCCTCCTTCACTATTTGTAAACTTTAACTCATTCAAGGTCACACGCATCAACAGATGCACAAGTCTCGTATAGCTTTGCCCGCTGGCAATGCTATACGACACTTTCGCAGTTATTGATAATGGGCGCTTTGAATGAGACAGTCTTCCCAGAATCTTCCTCCTGAAAAGACTGGTAGATCCTTGTCGCATCCTACCACGGCCAGGGTGACAACTCCTGCGAAGATGGGGTCAGTTGTCCGAGTGAACATAATCATGCGCAAGCTACTAAGCAAGGTGCTCCAGCGAAGCACATTGCTTAGTGGCTGTCGCAGGATTTAAGCTCACTCATTCAACTGACAACAGTGCTCGCTGCCTTGGCCACGCTAGGATAAATCATGTCATATGTCCCTGTCAAAGCCCTCCTCCGTCTTCCTCCTTCATCTCCCTCGATATTCCGCTTTCAGTTTATTCCTCCCCAGAATCTTTGTCCTGGAAGGACTGGTAGGTCCCCGCGCGACCTGGTTGGCTCTCGGCGTCGTCCTGTTGCTTCTTATGCTGGTTCCCGGACCCCGCCGCGCCATCTGCGTCGGACTTGAGTCTCGTCTGCTCGTCGTCCGGAGTGTCGCTCTTCATGTAGAAATGGAAGCCTAGGTTCAGTTCGGGTATTTCATACAGGACGGAGAGGACCGTCATCATCATTATCAGGCCCATCAACAGGTACACTGAAAGCACAGACAACATTAGTGTGATTATTTTTGCCCTATCTTACGTTCTAGCAGTAAAAAACTTTTGAAAGTACCGAAAATAAATACAAAGTCCTTTGGTCAAAGGTCCTTTTGTTTCCAGGCCCCAGACATTTGGAATTCTCTTCCGAAGCACATTCGTGATGCCCCGACAATAATTAATTTTCTTTCAAAAGTCAGCTTAAAATACATCTTTTCCAGTCTCACTACTCTGTCTTACCAAATTCCAGTCTCTTTTCTGTTTCGCAATAACATCATGTAGTCCATAAGCTAGGAAGGTCTACCGTGCCCCCCCCCCCCCCCCCCCCAGTACTCAATAAGATGGGTTTCAAAGTGTTCCTTAGTATGTCCTGAGATGTTTAAACCATGTTCCCCGAAAATCCTTAGGAACACACCAGAGATATAGCCGATGGCGCAAGGGTACCCCCATTCACGCTCTTCGCAGGTGCTAAAATGAGGTTGAGAAACATTTTCCTCTAAATACATCAGAATTCATTCCAGAAACCCAAATCAGGCAATATTATGTCAAGGCACACCTTCTGCATCCTCTGCAAAAAACAGAATGAAAAAATATTGAATCTCTGGCTCACAGTGAAGGTATTTGTGCATCCAGTAAACGACCATTTCCGCGAAATCGCAAAAAAAAGACAAAAATAATGTGTCGGATGCCTTCAGACATTTTCTATAGCACTGACAGTCTATTTTCAGGTTTACATCATTAAAACAGGATGTCACAATTATTATAAACTTGACTAGGTGATGCTGTGATCACTGTGAGTGCCACAGTGGTTGATTTTGTATCCCTACCCCGAAGTTGTAAAAATACACAAAATTAATTAGAAAAAATTGCTTAAGTTATTCCATTTTATTTTGACCTCTCTTTACCTATTACGTTTGAATAATGTGAGCATAAAGTGCAAGAAAATAAGGAAAGTTGGCATCCTTTACGGTATGTTCGTGGTGAATGATAGCTTTTTCCCATTTAAAATTGACGAATTGGGAAACGTATGTTGTTTCCGATGCCCTCAGAAATTTTGTATATAACTGATTTTGTATTTTGATTTTGTATATAACTGACTTTTTTAGGTTTTATTGTTTAGGAAAACGTACCACAGTTACTCCCAACCTGATTTTATGATGCTGTGATGCATTTAGGGGCCACAGTGGCTGAATCTGCTGCCCTACCCCCATTTTACCTGTACGCAAAGGAACGAAAAATGATCATAACAATTGCTCCTCTGATTAAATATGTTTGTTGCCAGTTTTCTTAACAAAATATGCATATTGAGCATAAACATTTGTGATAATTTCATTAATTTCAATGTGACCCATCAATTTAATTGTAATTCTTTTTATTTAAGGCATGCTTAACAGGGGCTGCCGCTGAAGCTTCTATCGTCTGCACATTCAGCACTCTTGTCAAACTCGGGGAAGGTGTACCTCAGGGAGATGTTGTGTCTAATGCTGTTTTTGGTCTACATTAATGACATCAGTACAACAGTACCAAGGTTCGTCTCGAACATCCTCCATGCGGATGACTTTGCAGTGTGGAGCGCAGCAGAACATAAAGAAATAGCATCCTCCAGAATCCAGGATGCTGCCAATAGAGTCAGCAGCTGGACTGAAAGAGGCCACTCAAACTGAGCTAGACCATCTCTTTCAATCAGACGGAAGAGGTCACCTCAAAACTGGAGACCTTCGAGTACCAAAGACAGACAGGCCAACTTTACTGGCAACAAATAAATTACTGGATTCACGTGGAGGCCTCACATTGAAGCCATGGAAGCTAGAGCTGCAAAAAGGAAAAGTCTCTGATGAAGAAACTGGTGGGGACCACATTGGCGCAAATTACAGCATCCTGGCACAAGCAAACACCTGCTCGGTCAGACCAGTCGTGCGGTACCAAGATACATCGACAACATGAAACACTGCCTGCAAAACCCAAAAAGCCAGGCTTGACAAGATGCAGAACATGGGTCATTCTCATGATGCAGTGACATTCTTAGAGCCATCTGGAGCACCCCAATTTAGGAAATGGAGGACATTGGAGCGACTGGAATGCAGAACAGCACACACGATGAAGAAACTTACTAAACACCGACAGCATGGGAGACTACAGGAGCAGACCAAGAACCGTCTGAACCGCCCAAATCTGAACCGCCAACTGAAGGTCCTGCAAAGGGCTAACACTGACGTCCTGGAACCAAGCCCAAAGATGTGTGAACAGCTCCCTACAGATACCTGGACATCTCGAAAGAGCCTTCAAGACAACATAAACAATGTTCCAGGACTCTTTGCCAAAGGTCGCGGCACCGCACAAAGCCATCTTGCTAGAGGTTGTGCACAAGCGCTACCCTCACAGCAGCTGTGATACCACACAAGATGCCGTGCGGAATGAAGGAAGTGGCGTGTACATCTGTTGTGCAGACCGCACTACTACCTCCCTCTCCTTACCAGCTGGTGGCAACAGCTCCAACTATCGTACAGATCTGCAGGTGCTCAACACAGCAGCAGAGCACTAGCTAGGGAAAGGCAGCAGCTTGATCCACTGATCTCACCAAGAAGCTTCAAGATAGACTGGATGCCCTGTCCACAAAATAGTGCTGCAGTGGATTCCAGTGCATTCTGGACTAGCTGGGAATGGAGACACTACAACAACAAAGTGATTGGCAACAGCAGAATGGTGGCTGCAGCCCGTGGGCAGATGACATCAACAAGCTGAACAGGGAGAGCCAGGCCACCATCTTTCATCTACGCACTGATTACTCTGGACTGGGTCCATACAGAAAAGCAGGAACGTTTCACAAACCCAAAATGACAAGCCTGAAGGTTTACACACTTTAATCAGATCACTCTGTATCAGCAATTATTTGAAGCTTCCGTGCCTAATGCATGAAGAGATACCAAAATAAAAGAACGCTTAGCGAATGGCGGACTTCGGTAGAAGCGTAAACAACCAATCAGAATGTTTGGCAGAAAGGCCATGCAGTCACTTTATGATCAGAGCTAAATATAGATCACTTGCAACAAGCGTCAGCATGATCGTTCGCAATGGAATAGTCACAAATTGGGGGAGAAAAAAAAAGAAAAAAAGAAGTAGACAAAAGTCTGCCAGCACGTTGTAATTTTGTACAAACTTTCACAGACTTTAAGGAAAAGGACTGAAATTGACAGACTTTCCAGGGCCCTGAAAAAGCCTTGTCATTTTTTAACAACTTTCACAAATGTTCACAGACCGTAAGGACCCTGCTGGACTCACCTCGAAGGATTGGGTCATGCGGAAACAGCCCTATGCGAATTTGGCGTAGAAAATCAGTCTCCTTAGCACATTCTCCAAACATGTCCATACACAGAAGCGGTCTGCTGGCAGTTCTGACCAGAAGACACGCCCCTATACACCAAACTCTGAAAACATGCTGCCTAGCTCTTGACAGCTCACTTATTGGCATCCAGAACAATATAAGATTTAAAGACGGCCATAAAAAATTGAACGTTGCAGAAGGTGGAAGTGGAGATCTCGTGGTCGACATGTGGAAACTAAGTATTTTGATAACATTGTTTTGGCTATTAGGAACCATGAAACTTTATTACGCATTCATATTTACACATTTCTAGATGAAAATAAATGAAAGGAAAAGGGGAGACCTTACTAGACCCGCCTTACGATAGGTAAATTATCTCATAAAAGACCAGCCAGTTAAAAATAGTTACAATTAAATTGATGGGTTACATTGAAATTAATGAAATGATCACAACTTGTTATGCTCAATATGCATACTTTACAAAAAAAACTGGCAACAAAAAATATTTAAACAGAGGAGTATGATGTAAGCAATTTTTATGATTATTTTGCGTTACTTTGCGTACTGGTAAAATGGGGGTAGGGCAGCAGATTCAGCCACTGTGGCCCCTAAATGCATCATAGCATCACAAAATCAGGTTGGGAGTAACTGTGGTACTCTATCCTAACCAATAAAACCTAACAAAGACCTATCGGTTGAGTACAAAATTTCTGTGGGCACCGGAAACAACGTACGTTTCCCAATTCGGCAATTTTAAATGGGAAAAAGTTATCATTCACCACGAATGTACCGTAAAGGATGCCGACTTTACTTATTTTCTTGCACTTTATGCTCACATTATTGAAACTTAATAGGTAAAGAGAGGTCAAAATAAAATTGAATAACGTAAGCAATTTTTTCTAATTAATTTTGTGTATTTTTACAACTTCGGGGTAGGGATACAAAATCAACCACTGTGGCACTCACAGTGATCACAGCATCACCTAGTCAAGTTTATAATACTTGTGACATCCTGTTTTAATGATGTAAACCTGAAAATGGACAGTCAGTGCTATAAAAAATGTCTGAAGGCATCTGACACATTATTTTTGTCTTTTTTTGCGATTTCGCGGAAATGGTCGTTTACTGGGTGCACAAATACCTTCACTGTGAGCCAGAGATTCAATATTTTTTCATTCTGTTTTTTTGCAGAGGATGCAGAAGGTGTGCCTTGACATAATATTGCCTGATTTGGGTTTCTGGAATGAATTCTGATTTATTTAGAGGAAAATGTTTCTCAACCTCATTTTAGCACCTGCGAAGAGCGTGAATGGGGGTACCCTTGCGCCATCGGCTATATCTCTGGTGTGTTCCTAAGGATTTTCGGGGAACATGGCTTAAACATCTCAGGACATACTAAGGAACACTTTGAAAGCCATTTTATTGAGTACTGGGGGGGGGGGGTGCACGGTAGATCTTCCTAGCTTGTGGACTAATGATGATCCTGTGCCAGTCCTTGTTGCGATGGTTGTTTGTGCTTTGGGTGTGTTTATGTGCTGTTAATTTTAGAATTTGTATTGTAATATTTGTATTTTGTGTTTTTGCTGTCTATTGATTTGTGTTTAGGTTTTAACTTTGAATTGCATTGTACAGCGCTTATTATTACTATTATTATTATTATTATTATTATTATTATTATTGTGATGATTATCGCAAAAAGTCAATAGGTGATAAACTTAAAATTTGTATAGACACGAGACTCATAAATAAAAGGCGGGGGTGGGGGTTCGAAATAAAAGTGACAAAAAGCGCGGACACTGACATTCATTAAAAATCGACATCTTCGTGAGCAAGACAGGCACACAAGCGCGTCACAACTTCATTACAAACTCTGAGCTCAACAGATGTGTAATCATCGTTTCACACTATACAAAATAAAAATAAATGAAAATTTAAAAAGAGTTTCATGCACAGTATTCATAGATATACATTAATTTTGTTCTGTAAACCCACATATGTTCAGGAAAACGTGATAAGAAATGAAAATCCGATTCACCATCAAATGTCTGTGTAATGAGTCAACAGGCAACTGTAATATAAACACAACTAGTTCACGCCTACAGCCCGTAAGTCAGCTCGTTTCAGATGCAAGAGGCATAGATTCTCATGAGCCCTTGCAGCCGCTATGGCTCATGAGCATCTATGCCTCTTGTCGACACAATTACGTCTCTGTTCTCTTGACCGAGGAGACGACTGCGTTTTAAATCCGACGACTGAACCCGTGGGATATTGATTTGAATTGATCCTAACTCTGGAGGTGTGTGTGCTTTGCCGCCACATGTTGTGGTACGAGTGCATGTTTTATTACCAGCCAGATGCGAAACAGAAAAAAAGTATTGCGCCAGCAACTTTTTCGTATATATTTAACCACTTTCCTGCCAGTGGAGCATATTTGACTCAGTTCAGAAAGCTTTGCTCATTCAACGACTCGTCTCAAAAGCCTCAACCGCCCAAGGAACATGCCTACAAACTAATCTCGGCAAGAGGTTTAGATCCTCAACTGCGGGGGTTCATGAGGATCTATGTCTCTTGGGTGGTATTCAGTTTTCCTCGGAAGTGAAGGGGTTAAAGGTTTTTGTCAGGTCGCAATTATATAAGTATTAAGATGTCTTTGTTTGATTGTAATTTTCAGCACAGGTGCGTAAAACAAGCTTAATTCCCATCAGGAAAAAAAATGTTGAAACTGTGTACAGTACAGTGGACAAATAATTTGAAAGTGATTGTCCGAACATTGCTTGTGCAACTCAGTAAACACAGCGCTTTCAATTTATATTTCTTTTTATAGATCGAATTTACGAGGAAAATGTCGGGTTTGTTAATGTGCTAATAAAAATGACACATAAACATTCATCAAGAAAACTTCTATAAATGTATTTATTCACATCGTACCACACAACCGGCGTCTGTTTATAATGAAATACTGGAAACACGTCTACTGTGCATATCACTGACACCTACACACGATTTCGCAACAATGCGTCCTGCATTTGCGTTCATTCGTGTGCTAAAGATTTTTTAAAAGGTAATGTGTAGACTGTACACATGCTTTTCTTTTTTTGAGCTTCGAAACAGGTGGTGCCACAAGCCACATTTTGTAATAACGAGTGCAAAGGCGCCCGTGACAGAATAAACAGTGAGCTTGTACCAGTCACCCCGGTTGGCGCGAATAAACCCTATTGTGTTTCATTACATAAACGTGACGGGCGCCTTCAAACAAACGGTCATGTCTGCCGTTATTGGGCAACAGCTAGTATGCAATTTCCTTTTCGAAAAGCGATATTTTCATTGTTATACAATGAAAATCTCGCTTTTTACAGTCTCAACAACGGACATAGTGGCTTTGCCAAATAACGACAGAAATGGTCATAATCGTATAGACAGGCCCAATACAAGCTGCCAGTTGTGCATCAATCCTCAATAGCATAAAATAGCGTACCCTCGACACGCGTGTGTGTTCAATAAGTGTTACCGTACATGTCCAGTACACAAAAGGCTATAGGGACGAAGTCGGCCGCAGTGGGCCCGCGGACAGTTGTGCGCAGGCCAACTGCGGCATACTTCGGCCTGATAGTATTTATTTTGCATACTAGAAACACACTATACATATATACAGTAAACAAGTTCTGATTGTTATTACTGATCAATAAAGTCAGTGTGGTTTAATCTTGCTAGAATTTCGGCTGACTACGAAAACACTGAATAATGCATAAACAAGCTTAAGATGATTCGACCGTGCTACTAACGATGAAAATAATTAATGTCATAGCCGTGTGAACATACTGTCTGAGTTTTTTGCCAATAAGGCATGAAGTAAAATCTGCGTAAGGAATCAGACATTCGAAAGTACATCCTACATATTCTTTCATTTAACCCTTTCACTGCCGAAAAAAAAAACACGATCCAATTACTGAAGAGACATAGATCCTCATGAGCCCCCGCAGTCGCGGGGGCTCGTAAGGATCTATATCTCTTGCCGATGCCATTTTGTATCCATGTTCCCTTGACGGCTGGGGATCTCTGACGCTGAATTAACAAAGATATCACAAGAGCAATTTGTGGTGACTAGTTTGTTTCTAACATTCAGCGCAGGGTTTATGTTTCTATTCCCCCCTCCCCTCTTACCGCCCCCCCCCCCCACCCACCCACCCCACCCCACACACACTGATGCCTCCACTGGTAGAGAAGGGTGGGGGTTTAATCATCCGCTTGTAAGTTTTGTTTCCCTCTGCAAATATGTGCGACACCTTTCGATCAAACGCGTTATACAGGTTGCTTCCTTTTTTCAAAACAGATTTTTGCATCCAAACGGTAAGTCACAAATAACCTTTCTTGTCGGCTTTTCCCTTGAAAACTTCTTCTTCTTCTTCATCTTCTGCAGCGTTCCCGAGTTTCTGCCTCAGACACCAAGATTGGTTGTTGAGATGAAGTTCGTGGTCTTGAATGGAGCCCCGGAGTTTATCTGCCAGCGTCGCTCCATGTGGCCAATGCTGTACCCTGGCGGCTTGGTACAGGGGACAGGACTGCAGTAGATGCTCTGGGGTCTGTAAACCAGTTTCACACAAGCAGTCTGCAGTGTGTGACAGTCCAAGGTGGTACAAGTGTGCACGCAGTCGGCAGTGTCCAGTCCTCAGACGGAATATGGTGGTATGTTGGTGGAGCTTTAGGTCTTTTAACTGGTCATCAGATGGTGGGTTGTGTTGGGTCTGCCCCTTCGAAACAACTTGTTTTAACACGACATTTTAGTCAATTGTTGTTTGCTCGACCTTTTAGAGCGCCTTTGTTTCGATTTGGGTTATTTCTTAACATGTGACACGCTTGCCAGTCATCTACAGGTATCGGCTCTGGATTTTAGCGCTAATTTTAGAAGAATCGCCTTATTGACCCTTTTAGTTCAGGCGCACTACAGCAGGAGATGGATCGACCATGATAATTCAAGGGTAGTGCCAGATTAGCTTGGCGCCTGCTGGCGCCAAGCTAATCTGTCACTACCCTTGAATTATCATGGTCGATCAGCCTCCTGCAAGTGGAGTTTAGGCGTTTGGTGACACCTCCAAAAATAATTGGGGAAATCCTTGGGGTTAAAGTACCATAACACGTAAAACTGGAGACAAATTTCAGCACTATTATGTGTGTTTGTTATGCCTTGTCGACACACCGAATGAGCTAATATGGCAGTTTGGACATGGAGCAAACGCACATGAGTAATAGGACTTAATTTTTTCTGCGCAGCCGTCAGCGGGTCAGTCCACTTTTAGCTGTTTCGCGTATTGATAGCGTTGTATTTATAGTTCTGAGTGGCGTCATCGTCAGGTTACTTGATAGAAAGACGACGTGTGCTGAACTGAATTGTCCTGTGTCTAAATGAACCATAGCCAGACTGTGTTAATCGTTTCGTTACAGAAGTGAATCTTTGAACAGTTAGACGGTAGTGGCCCTTTACATGGGTTAATCTTCAATATAATAATTGATATTATTATCGTCATCATTTACCTGTGGTGGAGACCTTGTACAGGGCGCGGTGGGGCTGGTTTGTGGTGTCGCCGGGGACGAAGTCGCCCAGTCCGATAGTGGTGAGGGAGATGAAGCAATAATAGAAGGCGTCCAGGTAGTTCCACGACGGCTCCAGCGCCTGGAAGATGGCGGCCGGGATCAGCATGAAGAAGATGATCAGGATGGCCACCACCAGCATCAGGTGGAACAGCTGGATGTGGAACGCCTGCACAGACATGTTAACCCTTTGCGTGTCAGTAGCGGTTTTTGTCGCGATGATACCTGCAGGAATCATCGCGACAAAAACCTCTACCGACACGTTGTCACAATGGTTTCTGCGGGAATCATCGCGACCCTTTGCGTGTTGGGGGCGGTTTTTGTCGCGATGATTCCTGTCGGAATCATCGCGACAAAAACCTCTACCGACACGCAAAGGGTTAATTGTATCAGCGCTGCTATAATACAACAAGATACGAGTCCACCATGAACAGTTCACGCGGGTTGATGCCCAAACAGTTTGGCGCCTCTAGGCACTCACCCAGCTATTCTGGCATCGTCTTTTAACCCTTTGGCTGTAGATAGCGCTTTTGTCACGATGGTTCCTGAAGGAATCATCGCGACTAAACGCGCTAACGACAGTCAAAGGGTTAACTATCTTGGTCGCCCTGTCTCCTAAACAAAACTGAAGTCTTCAAATGACACAGGCCACCATAGCGCCATCATCCCTAAGACACTACAAGAAGATATGGATCGACCACGACAGTTCAAGACAGGTGTCACAATAAAAAATAAAAAAAGAAACTGTCAGCCTTGGTCACATACTACAACAAGATATGGATCGACCCGACCATGATAGTCCAAGGCTAATGCCAGAAGAATTTGGTGCCTAAAGACACCGCCGTCGAACTATCAATATCGAACTGTCGCAAGAACTGTAACGCCGTATTCTTCACACGGCAGATCTGGGACAGCGGCGCCAGGCTATTCTGGCAGCACCCTTGAACTGTCTTAGTCAAACAGTCTCCTAAACTAAAACGCAACCTTCAAATGACAACACCCAAATTCAGGATGGCTGCGCTAAGCTATTCTGGCACCACCCTTGAACTATTTTGCACGACCTGTCTCGCCTGAACCGTAATGTATTCCTGAGAGGACAACTCCCAAATTTAGGACTTTCAAAATTAAGGCTCTGTATTTTTTTTTTAATCCAGACCAAAATAGTGATTGCTAAGCCCATGAAATGCATAGAAGAACCCAACAAAGAAAGAAACACGAACACAACGAAGAAAGAAACACGCTTAGAAAAGACAGTTACAACACAAATGTGTTGTAACTGTCTTTTCTAAGCGTGTCTCTTTCTTCGTTGGGCTGTCTACACTGACAAAGAGAGTATTGAACAGCAAAAAGAAAATCAACAACAATGAGCTGACCTTATAAATATGTCCGAGCCTGCGGAAGAGGAAGTAGAGGAAAGCCTTAACAGGAATAAGGAGCCGCTCCACCAGCGCTGAGAACAGAATCAGTGTCAGGGGGATCCCGATCACGGCATAGATAATGCAGAAGCCCTTGCCTATGTCACTCAGTGGTGTCACGCGGCCGTATCCTGTCAGAACACAACAAAAACAGTTCGACGTGTCAGGACGCAGATCAAAGTTTTAAAATCAAAATTTAAAAATAAAATAAGAAAAAAAGAAAAGAAACACCAACATACTTAACCAGTCGCTTTATTACGCAATGCTCTTACGCTGTGAGCATGAAGTATAGCTGGGTACGGTGTTTGTTTGTTTGTTTGGTTGGTTGATTGGTTGGTTGGTTGGTTGGTTGGCTGGTTGATTGGTTGGTTGGTTGGATGGTGTGTTGGTTCTTTCTTTGTTCATTTGGTTGGTTGTGTTTCTAGTGGAGGGTTGGGGGTCAATCTTGCAGTTCCGTGGGAAGAAATTTGGACTGCTTTCGTCGTTATCTTCTTCGTCCATTTGTAAACCGGGCCCTTGGTTAGGCATTGTAGGTTCTGTGCGAATTTCTTTGGGGGTGTCGCACGTTCACCGGGAATGCGCATCGCAACAGACCAGCGCCTACTGACCCTCTCTCTTTCCCTCTTTTGTTCAATAAAATAATTCTCTTCTTTAGACGTCTTTTATTACAGCAAAGAGCACAAAGTCTCAGAGTGCACAGTTTAACGCAGGTTCACCGCCAAGCAGACGACGATAATACAAGATTAGGTAGGTTGGTTGGTTGGTTTTGTTGTGTTGTGTTGTGTTGTGTTGTGTTGTGTTGTGTTGTGTTGTGTTGTGTTGTGTTGTGTTGTGTTGTGTTGTGTTGTGTTGTGTTGTGTTGTGTTGTGTTGTGTTGTGTTGTGTTGTGTTTTGTTTTGTTTTGTTTTGTTTTGTTTTGTTTTGTTTGTTTGTTTGTTTGTTTGTTTGTTTGCTGTAAGGCGCCACTGACCTATAGTGGTGAGGACGGTGCTGGCAAAAAAGAGGGCCTGGCCGAAGCTCCAGTTGGGTTCAGACATGGTGACGTTACGCGTGGCTGACACTCCACGGTTCGCCGCCAATACCACCTTCTCGATAAACCGCTCCAGCTCTTCCTCTGAAACGACAAGAAGCAGACGTACAATACACGGATTCCAAACACTTGAAGTTCACTTCTGAGGACTGCAGATCAGTTATTAAACAGGTCGACCAGGATAGCCTGAGTTCAAGCCGGAGTGATGCCAGAGTAGCTTGGCGTCCGGGAAGGCTGAATAAGAAGAAGAAGCTTGGCGTCAATAGGCGCCAATAGCACCACGCTTGAACTATTATAGTCAATCCATGTCTCGCTGTAAGGAGTACGGGCTGAAAGTGCATTATGCTGCCTCAGGCAAAGGCTGTTGTCCATCAGCTGACTCTGAAAGCACCGAGCTGGTACGGAAATTACAGCATTGTTATATTAGGATTACCCTCAGCCAAGACAAGCTCCTAACAAGCAACCTTCGTCCTCTGATGACAGAGTGCGCCAGCCCACATGGTGATGATATTAAAAGCAGCCTCACACGCAGTCTCAAATCCTCTTAAGTCGGAGTGTGGCCACCTATATGGTCAAGTAATCAAAAGTGGCCCCATGTGCAAACATGTCATCCAGCTGAGTGATCCCGCCGGGACTGTGTATCCAGGAACGCAAACAACACCGAAATGACAAGGGGAATAACTTCCTTTGTGACATGATAGAAAACTGAAAATCTCTGCGATATTGCAAGTTTGTCAGAAAAGAAAAGGAGTTTTTTTTATTTTTAACTGAAAAAAAATGTATGGCGTATTATATTAGCAGTGTTACATAAAAGATAAACAGCTGTATACACAATAAAAGGCACCAGATGTATTCTGTACATTTAAAATGTGTATGAAATTTTATAGAATGGAATACATCTCTTTAAATATAGGGAATGAATTGTGCGGAAACAGCTTGGTTATATTTAATCTCACTACATGAATCGTAACTGACTTTGATAACACACACACACGCACACACACACACACACACACACACACACACACACAGAATGAGAGAGAGAGAGAGAGAGAGAGAGAGATGGAGAGAGAGAGGGAGGGAGAGAGTGTGTTCACACACAGTGTACACACACAATCACACACTGTGTACACGCACATGCACACACACACACACACACACACACACACACACACACCACACACGTTAGACCTGAACATACTCAATTCGAGTTTTATGGGTGCTGCGTAATTTCCATTACAGCATCTTTCATTAAGTTACAGGACTCGTTTATTTTCAGTAAGCAATTACTTCTCGAGACGTCAAAATCAAACCCTAGTGTTATTTTGGTACATCCGTCTACCGCGTCTGTGACTGAACGCGATAGAAAATCGACAGCCAGTCTTGACGAACTGGGATTGGCAAAACTGACTGATTTATTTTATTACAAGTGGTAAAAAGAGCTTGGGCCAGCATCCACCCACTCAATGTCACGTAACTGATCCGCCCCAGGTATATGCACATTTAAACACTCCTGAACTGAAATGGCGTCGAGTACACAGCCGTGTGTCCGACTGACGTACATTTTATAGGTGTGTGTGTGTAAGAGAGTGTGCGTGCGTGCGTGTGTAAATGCGTATGCGAGCAAAGAGGTGAAAAAAGGGGTGGGGGGGTGGGGGTGGGGAGCGGAGGGCGGTGGAGATGGGTTGCAGTGTGTCAGGGCTGAATGTGTAAAACTGATGTCAAGCTATCGACAGATCGACAAATAATTCGCAAGTCCGTCCAATTACGTCAATCAGCCACCACACATGATTAATTAACGTCAGCCAGACACAGCCGGTTTGGTCGGATAGCAGATCCCATCCATTTCGCACCCAACGTCAACGTTGAAGGCGAAATGTATGTGATCTCACATCCAATAACATCTGCTGCGAAGATAGGTCACGACCGCAACAGCTCAAAAGTAGTGTCTGATTATTTTGACTAATGTGATACATTTCCCGAGCTAATAATTAAGGCCGGCACAGCATTGTGTAGCGACCGTGCTAGCTCATGGGCAATGAATGATTCACCGACCGAGTGGAAGAAGGCTAAGGAGGCACCGACTACTTTTGAGCGACAAGGATCGATCCGTTTAAAGCAACACGTGCGTAGCCATGAGCTGACGATGCTAATTAACGTATAAGTTATTTGTAAATTGTGTTGTGGTGTTGGGTATTTTTTTCCATCATATTTTAAGTTACTTGTACCGGGATTTACATACAGATTTACATAAAGATTATGCAATGTACGATACGGTCCCAATGCGCAAAAGACCATCGGGCCGACGTCGGTCGCGAACTGTGAACTTTCAAGGTCCGATACTCAGGCACTACCCGCGAACTTTCAAGGTCGATCCATTTCCCGCAACGGGTTTATAGTTGCTAGAGGGAACGCCTCTGGCTCACGCTGACCCTTGGACGATCTAAGGTCAGCCACCCCTTGCCTGCCACTTAACCCATTCTACCCCAACACCGAAGTCTTTAAATGTTGCCGTTGTCCTGAAGACTCTTTGCAGTGCATGACACAGACGATCATGAAGTTCAAGGGTGATGCCAGAAAAGCTTGCACACATAGGCCAAGCTATCTGCATCACCTTGAACTATCATGGCGATCCTTATCTTAGGTGGTGTCTGCGGGTAGAATGAGTTACGCCATTTTTGTTCTGAATCTTGTCATTCAACGATCAAAAATCAAAACCGTTCAAAAAAACCAACAAACATGGATACAAACTGGTCTCAGCAAGAGGCATATTCTCTTGCAGGCGGATAGTGTTCACGTTTTCTCCGCAGTGGACGGGTTACATGGCAAGAGGCGCAAACGGTTCACTAACATACACCTGGGCGGGCTCTAGTTTTTGAAGGATCAATAATTAATCAACATTCTGCGCGTGTTTATCGTTTAGATATTGTCTGAGGTATATGCCAGATGTGTGCCTTCGTTTAAGCGAGGTATTCCGTCGGCAGTACAATGGGTTCCCTTGTTAACTCATTCGCGGCCAGCCGCATCCGGATGCGCGGCATACGCCGCGCATCCGGATGCGGCTGGCCGCGAATGAGATAAACTAACCTCAGTGTCAGTTTTAATTCACCTGAAAATCGATTAGAAATACAAGCATTATTATTGTAAAGTTTCTTTCCCCCGTTTCTTTCAGTGTTAAGTGCGGTTGCCCTCAATACCTAACTCCATCCATCACCCTTCCCAGCCCCCTCCTTCTCTATCCCCCCACCCCCACCCCTCACCCCCCCCCCCACCCCACACACTCTCCACCCCTCTTCTACCCGTCCCTCCTCCCCACCCGACCCATGGCCCTTCCCCATCTTTTCTCCGCGTGCCGTGAATGCGTGTGCCAAACTACGAGTACATGTGCTGTAAATTGCTGCCTACACACCGATTTGGCAAATTAAGGCTTTGACCTTTGTGTAATAGTCGCCGTCACACAAACGTCAGTAATACATGAAATAACATGATGTAAATAATTACTCAAGCACAATAGCAATATGGACACTGCGCTAAGCTGAGTAAGCAATTATTTCAAAACTATTTTGCTGGGGGATGGGGGTTGAGAGGCGATTATGCTGAAAATTATTTTAAGCAGTGAAGCGACCATAATTATCAAGTGTATAAATCTAAAACAACGAAATGAATTAATAATCTTTTGTGATTCATGTATGTCATTTAATTAACACCATTATTTTATTTATTTTTTTCAATATCGCCTCGGTGAATGAATGTCAAAATCTCAGTTCAATTATCACAACGGCAGAAGAATGTCACAACTGTGTACACACTGACTGATCACACTCAGTGTCGCGACCACCACCGGCTGTTTTACCTCCAAATCAGGAAAAACAATTGGTAAAAATCCCGTCAGCATGAGACACAGATTCACATAAGCCCCCGCCGGTTACCGCGGAAACTCATGAGAATCTATGCCTCTGGGATTTGGGTCAAACACGTTCAGTGTCAGCTGACACAGACTGTGTTTCTGCAATCTTCGTTAATTCAACACACACACACACACACACACACACACACACACACACACACACGAAAAACACAAACTCCAAGGTACATTCAAAGTGGTGTCTGCAAGAGGCATAGGTCCTCATAAGGCCCCGCAACTGCGGGGGCTCATGAGGATCTATACCTCTTGAAATTGAGAAGGGTTCCATTTTTCTCGGCACTCAACGGGTTATCCCATTCGCGGTCGTTAGCGCTTTTGGTCGAGGTCTTTCACCTCGGCCAAGAGCGCTGACCGACACTCAAAGGGTTAGCGAAATGAACAATGCAAAGAAAAGATCAGAGAACGTCTGTGTCGGTTTCACGTCGACTGACAAGCATCACAGCAGTTAGTGTGATGATACAAATGACATTTGCTTTTGTCTTATGGCATACTGTGCCGTACTATGACGAGTTCGTCTTACACAACTTCACGCTTTCTGCGCACCTAGAAAGGTCAACAGGTGAAGTTCCATCGGTTTGGTCACATGCTCTGGTTTACAAAAGATGAATGGTCTAGTGTTATGACAAGCAATACGTAGTTAGACATAAACGTGATGGACTAAAAACGAATCTCTCTCTCTCTCTCTCTCTCTCTCTCTCTCTCTCTCTCTCTCTCTCTCTCTCTCTCTCTCTCTCTCTCTCTCTCTCTCTAACACACTACTATCACGTACAGGTCTTACAAAAAGTTCAACAAAGATGACTTACTTCATGACCTATCAAACACGCCCTTTCACTTTATTTATAACACCAATGATCCCAAAGAAGCTCTAGCGCTTTGGCCCCGCTAAGGACTAAAAGAGTTAAACACCCTATCCTTCCGCCTTGGTTGTCAAAGGAAATCATCAGTGTTCACGCAATGAAAATAAGAGATGACTTAAAACGACAGAAAAGAATTGCATATTATAAGAAACAACGTAATCTTGTAAAATACTTAGTTAGAAAAGCCCAGAAAACACTTGCGGAAAAAGTAATCGCAGAGGGTAAAGATACCCGAAGTGTCTGGAATGCAATCAATTTGTTTACGAAGAAGAAACGTTCCATCAATGCCGCTACCTCTCTAGGCATGAATCCAGACGACTTTAATTTACACTTTTTAAATATTGCTGAATCCCTTGTACAGTCTTTTTCCTCTAGCACCGATATTTACAGTTGTTCTGATAAACTGCGCACACACTGTGAGTCCGCAACAGGTGTGTCATTTTCCATACCTCTTATGGCAGTGTTTAAAGCAGGTAAATATATTTCTACTCTAACAAGTAAACCGTGTGGCCTGGATGGAATTTACAACACGGTACTGAAATTGTCCCTTCCATACACAGCTGAAACCGTGACATATATATTCAACCTTTCTATCGAGCAAGGTATTTTTCAGGTATTTTTCCAGATGCCATAAAAGATGCTAACGTTGTCTCCATTCCCAAATGTAAAGATCTCAAAAGTCCAAACGATTTCCGTCCTATTTCAGTGTTATCAATATTATCGAAGCCAATAGAAAGACACGTTCACAAGCACCTACTCAAGTTCTTGCAGAATCAACCCTAATTATATCTCTTTAGTCCGGTTTTAGACCTAAACACTCATGTCATACTGCACTCGTTCACATCGACGACTCTTGGCTCTCATCAATAAACAATTCCAAATTAAATGGTGCAGTTTTTCTGGACCTAACCAAAGCATTTGATTTAGTCGATCACAACATTCTTTTAAAGAAACTTTCAGTATATATGCTTGATTTGAACTCTATAGCTTTTTCTCTCCTCCTACCTAAGTAACCGCCTACAAAAGGTTTACTCGAACGGAAGGTATTTGAAAGAAGGTATAGTGAGGCCCGGTGTCCCCCAAGGATCAATCGTCGGACCTCTTTTATTTTCTTTATTCATCAATGACTTGCCTGTTTTCCATCTCAAATTCTGAGGTAAAATGTGAACTCTTTGCTGGCGATTCAACACTGCATACATCAGACAAATGTGAAACAACGCTAAATAATATCCTCCAGCAAAGTCTCGTGAAGTGTACGCAAAATCGCAAGCTAATCAGTACTTCTAAAACCAAAAGCATGTTGATAACAACCCGCCAAAAGCATCAGCTAAATCCTGCCCCTCTAAAACTGTCACTTGGCAAGAAACCTATTCCGCAAGTATCAAAGCACCGCCTACTGGGAGTTGTAATTGACGACCAGCTGAACTGGTCGCCGCTTATCGACAGTTTGTGCAAAACCTTGTCCAGGAATGTATTTCTGCTCTCTAAACTTATAATAATAATAATAATTACGGTATTTATAATGCGCTTATCTTATAATAATTATAACTCTAAGCGCGCACTCACAACTCGCACACGCATGCGCACGCTTTAGACAATGACTCACGTAACACAAATAGTGAAGATACATTAGGACGGTCAGCTTGGGCTGGGGAGTGTGGTGATATAGTGCTAGAACTGTTGAAAGAGATGAGTTTTGAGGGCAGACTGGAAGGAGGAGAGCGAGTGTTTCTGACGGAGAGAGAGTGGGAGAGTGTTCCAGGTGGTTGGACCGTATACTGAGAAAGAGCGGGGGCCGAAAGTGCTGAGTTTGGTGCGGGCCGGGGATGAGGAGGCGGAGAGGGTCAGAGGCGGAGCGGAGGGAGCGGGGAGGAGTGTAGGGGTGAAGTAAGTTGGAGAGATACGCAGGAGCGTAGTTGTTCAGGGATTTGTAGCAGAGAGACAGAATCTTGTATTGGATGCGTTGGGGGATGGGGAGCCAGTGAAGGAGCTTGAGCAGGGGAGTGATGTGGTCGGATTTTTTCTTTCTGAGGACGAGGCGGGCAGCATTGTTCTGGACGCGCTGGAGAGTGAGAGTGGTGGAGTGAGGAAGGCCAGAAAGGAGAGAGTTGCAGTAGTCGATGCGAGATAAGATGAGAGAGACAGCGAGTTTGGTGGCAGCTTCGGTAGTGAGGTATTTTCTGATCTGACTGATGCGGCGGAGGTGGAAATAACATGCCTGGGCCGTGGCAGAGACGAAGCTGGTCATGGAAAGAGAGGAATCGAGGATAACGCCAAGGTTCTTGACCGAGTCAGAGAGGGAGATGGGGGTGCTGTCGAGTTGAAGGTGGAGAGAGGGAGAGAGCTGGGAAAGTTTCTGGCGAGTGCCTACCAGCATGGCTTCCGTTTTGTCGTCGTTCAGTTTGAGCTTGTTTGCTGTCATCCAGTTTTTCACGTCCTCATAGCAGTCAGCCGTGCGAGTCAGTAGTGTCTGAGTGTTGTCGAGTTTGTCTTTGTCTAGTAGTTGTGAGTCGTCAGCGTAGAGGTGGTGGTGTATGTGGTGAGACTGGATGATGTTGGACAGTGGGGAGATGTAGAGTGTAAAAAGGACCGGGCCCAGGACGGACCCCTGAGGAACGCCGCAGGAGAGCCTGACTGGGTTGGAGGAGACGCCGTCGATGGTGACGGACTGCTGTCTGTCGGAGAGGTAGGAGAGAAACCAGGAGTGAGCAGAGTCAGTGATGCCAAAGGAGTGGTGGAGGCGGTGGAGGAGGATAGAGTGGTCTATGGTGTCGAAGGCGGCAGAGAGATCGAGTAGCGTAAGAAGGGAGATGTTGGCCGAGTCAGTGGAGAGAAGCAGGTCGTTTAGGATATGTAGAAGGGCAGTTTCAGTGCTGTGATGTTTGCGATAGGCAGACTGGAAGGGACTGAGGAGGTTGTTGTCGGCGAGGTGGAGGTTGAGTTGGTTGAGGACGACCTTCTCAAGAAGCTTGGACAGGAAAGAGAGATTGGAGACTGGGCGGTAGTTCTTGAGTTCGTTTGGGTCGAGGTTGTGTTTTTTGAGGAGAGGACGGACGATGGCGGACTTGAAGATATCGGGGACGGAGCCATTTTCTAGAGATGTGTTGATGATGTCCGTAATGAAGGGCAAAAGTTTTGGGAGGCCGTCCTGGTAGAGGAAAGCTGGGAGGGGGTCTAGTTCGCAGACATATTCTTAGTACAAAGTGCTGTACATTGTACTTTGACGCACAAATTAAAACTATTATTATGTTTCCTATTATCGACAAATTACTTTATGGTATCATTTTTTGGGTGTTTACATGTGTGTTCTTTTTAAGTATTAGATGTAGCAACGGCAAGTTTGAAAACTGGTCCTGCAACCAATAACTTCTACCGCTGGAAAATAAAAGTTCATTGTCATTGTCATTCTCTCTCTCTCTCTCTCTCTCTCTCTCTCTCTCTCTCTCTCTCTCTCTCTCTCTCTCTCTCTCTCTTTGCCATTCACATTATTAGCAATCATAATTGGTGCCCTCCTTTTTGCCTTATCCATCTTTTTGAACGACTTGTTATATTATGTGCACTTGTATATTAGTAGCTTTGTACCTTTGTATGTTAGTAGCCTTGTACCTTTAGCAGAGTTGTACCTTTGTAGATTAGCAACGGCAAGCGTGAAAAATGGCACATGTGCTAACTGCTTCTTCCGTTCAGAAATAAAGTTTCACAAAGTTTCATTCATTTCATTTCTCTCTCTCTCTCTCTCTCTCTCTCTCTCTCTCTCTCTCTCTCTCTCTCTCTCTCTCTCTCTCTCTCTCTCTCTCTCTCTCAGAGTTGTGTATGAGTGTCAGTGTGAGTGTGTGGGCAGTGTGTGTGTGTGTGTGTGTGTGTGTGTGTGTGTGTGTGTGTGTGTGTGTGAGATGGTGTGTGTGTGTGTGTGTGTGTGTGTGTGTGTGTGTGTGTGTGTGTGTGTGTGTGTGTGTGTGTGTGTGTGTGTGATAGAGAGACAGACAGACCGTTGTTTGATATTTCGGCGAGTGTAGAGTCTTGACACACGAGCCGCCTACAACCGGCCCCCCCCCCTCCACCCCCCCTCCCCCTCCCTTCTCCAAACAAACAAAAAAATGCATCGCAGTCTAGCCTGGTTGAAGAAAAACAAAGCATCAAAAACTGGTACAGAAAACACACAAAGACTTGGGTGATCCATTACAAGGAAATCTGACGAACACTTATTCAAAGTCATCCTAATCTTTGGCTCTTCACAGACTGAAAAATCCCTTGTATGCTGTAGCGTAACTAGTGATAACTCATCTACAGAAAATATCCCTGAGACTACGTTGAGAGATCTGCAAAAAAATCAATAGTTAATCTGAAGTGGACCTTTTGGTACCCCTATACTCCTGGCTTCAGAAACACAGGGATAACGCCCAGTATATATTTCTGAAGCCAAGAATGTTTGCTGGTCACTTGCTATCACTGATACTACCGCTGAAAAGGTACAGAATAAACACGCTTTGAAAGAAAAATTGAACCTCACCCATCTGCAAGAGGCATAAATAAATCCTCATGCGCCCCGCGCGCGGGGGCTCATGAGGATCTATGCCTCTTGCTGAAACCCTTTTGTATTGTGTCACACAGGGCATACGCATATATATTTCTGAGGCCAAGATTGTTCGCTGGTCACTTGCTATCACTGATATTACTACGGAAAAAAAGGTAAACAGCTCGAGATGTACTCCTTTTAGTCCAGGCGTGGGTCTATGTAAAATATACTGAAGTGTGTTTTGTTGGAAGTACAAAATATTGTTGTCTAACACCCCCTAGTTACGTAACTATCCGATGTATGCCACTATTTTCGATAATCTTCATGTGCCGCTGCTTTAAATGTGTCTACTGCGAAATTCATGTCGCGGCGTGGATGCATGAAGAATGTCGGCCAGTTTGTTCGTCGCCCGTCTGTCGTACAGTGTGTTCAGAGGGTCTTGTGCCCGACCCACTACCACACCGGCCGCTTTCCTGATTACATTGTTCATCCATTTGTCCCCACGTCCACATTTCCTAAATTAACGATTATGTACCAGTTGCAGGAGATGAATCGACCATGATAATTCAAGGGTAGTGCCAGATTAGCTTGGCGCCTGACGGAGACAAGCTAATCTGGCACTACCCTTGAATTATCATGGTCGATCCATCTCCTGCTGTAGGGCGTCAGGGCTGAATGGGTTAAGAGATCTTTTACATAAATTATTGCCCCAGCACCGCAGACCCAACACTGAAACACTATCTCTGGCTAGACTTTGATTTCTCACTGACAAATCCATCATGAACTCCACTTACATGAGGAATTTGTCGATTTCTATAACTTGGCCTTGCTATATGTCGCTGGCTAGAACTGAACATCACCCAGCTGCAAGAGGCATAGATCCTCATGAGCCCCAGAAACTGCGGGGGCTCATGAGGATCTATGCCTCTTGCTGACACTCCTTTGTGTCTCTTTTGAAACCCCTCTGTTCCTCTGACAGCCAGGGCTGTTTGGTGTTGAATTTAAAATGAATTGGAAAAAAAAAACAAAAAAACAAAAAATAAAGGCTCCGTCCAATGAGAGTTTAGGGGTTTTAAATATTTTTCGTTTTTCTTTGTTATTCCCTTGCATTTTGCACGCTTTAAAGTTACCATTTTTGGTCTGGGTTAAGGCCGGTGAAACATAATACAGGTAGCAAAAAATGCAAAGCTCTTGCACCGCGAGCTGTACCATTACTCACCAGAAACGCATTCACGAGAGATGTCGGCAAAACTCTCCCGTGCCTCTTTCGTCTCGGTTACGATTTTGCTCTCTTCTGGACCCTCCAGGACCTGGAATATTGCGGCTCCAGCACACAGGTAGCCGATGAAGACGATGACATGAGTGAACAGTCGACAGGACGGGTGTCGAGAGCAGGTAACGGTGCTTAACTTCTCTCCCATCTTTCGCAGACCAAGGCGTTAGACTGACCTCGTTTCACTGTGCACTGCACGTGCAGAAAGAACCCGAGGACGTCAGCTGCTCAGCTCTGACGCTGTCGGCAAAATTATGTTGCCTGTACCTGTGTGCTGGATCTAGAGGTGATCGGATGACCGACCAGCGTTTGAAGTTGATTTGCCACCAAAAAAAAAAATATAGAGATATGTTAGTGTTAAGACGTTGCTATTACTATTAGGTCTTTTTAGATGATTGATTCCACTGTCAAGCTTGTGTAGTTAATCTTCCGTCTTTTTCTCTTCTTCTTTCTCATGCAGGATTATCTGAAGCCCGGTCTCAACACGTGGACAGTCATGTTCTGACGCTAAATCTGCATAGTGATATTCATCGCCACTCGGATCGCCTGAAACAACTTCCGCCTTACCCTCAACTGGGGAACAGGTATGCGACCTTCTGTTCGTCAGCCGCTGTTGTCACCTGAAATCAGCACACCCCCGATTGTACACTGAAGTAAAGTAGTCTGATCAGATCTTTGCACTGCGTCGAATGCGGATTCGACACGCCTCGAATGATAATGTGAGAGGCCACACTTCAACTACCTAAGTCCCTCCACAGGCCATCGGCTCAATCTCAGCACTCTTACACTTTGTAGAGTGTATGAGAGTGCTGAGATCGACCTGACGGCCTGTGGTCCATCCACCTCTCACACGATTTTCTTTTTATATTGCAAATCTGAACAAAGCTGATACTCGCGTGTCCTGATTCTGCACAAGCTGACGAGCACAAAACAATCTTCTGATTCAATGCCAGGGCTACATTCATTTGTCACTAGTGCTGATTGGTCATTCCACACACTTCAAAACTGTCGCTCTAATAAAATAGATCAGCCGACACACACACTACACGACTCCTGCGTACAACATAACATTTCATCACAGTGTCAGTCGAGCTTAGTACAGCGACACGATCAGTCTCAATAAATTCGTCTCACTTGGTTCCGAAATCTCTCAACTAAATATACTTCGAATCACAAGAAGGTACAGAGTTAGATTCTCATGAGCCCCTGCGGCCGCAGGGCGCAGGGGCTCATGAAAATCAGTCTATACCTTCTATGTCTCTTGCTGAAACGGGGATCGCACTTCAATACCTTACACCTCCTCAGAGCTCCTCAAACGGGAGGGAGCGTTGAAATATGTCCTGTGATTATGTAGTCGGCCTGAACTGGGTGACAGACCTGCCTTCGACAAGCAATACCGGCCGACTGGCGATGAATATAGTCCTACGTCGTACACGTGTACAGTCACAAAACGTTGCTGTCTTGCTTGGCTTGCCTGCTGGCTCGCAGGCGCAACTCAGCAAGCGACCTTTTTCGTCAACTACACATAAGCACAGGGAACTCACCGCACGACACAGTATGTCAACCCAGACTGTTAGCTTGCGGCTTCCACGAGCGTGAAAACATGTGACACGGGAATTTGATAATGATCACACCACGTCACATGACACAGCAACCAAGCCTCTCGCTGGTATTATATTCTATATAGTGTCAGATATCATTCAGCCTTATATTTCACTAGTATCAAAGGAAAAGCTTGCAAAAGTGTGTCTTATCTGGCTTCCGGCACCCACTGCGCAAAAGGCCGTCGGGCGGACATCGGTCGCCGTTAGCCCGCTGCGTACGACAGTGGCGCGCGGGCCAACGGCCCGCGGCCGATGACGGCCCGATGGCCTTTGCGCACTGGGCATGCATGAAAACGCGTTGGCCTAGTCTTAGTTCTGGCAGACTGTTCAGTGGCGTTGGGGCCAGGAGGCCGCCCCCCCCCCCCCCACCACCCCCACCCCTCTCCTCACAATGAAACAGTACCGGGGCAGGGGGAGGGGGGCAGAGTATTCCCAGCACCCTCCCCCTCCTCCCCCCTCCAATATTATAGGAGAAAACATTTTTGGGGAGGAAATTGTTTCTTGTAAAAAAAAAATTAAAGATACATATTTTTATTTGTATTTAAGAGAACAAAATGTTTGTTAGAAATTTAGAAAGGGAAAATATCACGGCTGTGATTTGCCGTGCTTGTCGATTTGCCGTGCTTAATCTAGTCAATATGCGATACGCTCTTCAGTCGTGGGGGGCGGGGGGGGGGGGGGAGGGGGGCTTCCATATTCACTACTTCCAGTCACTTACTTAGCGCACCCTTCTTTCCTATCTTTGTGTGTGTGTGTGTGTGTGTGTGTGTGTGTGTGTGTGTGTGTGTGTGTGTGTGTGTGTGTGTGCTACGATCAAACTTGATCTATGATCATTGGTTGATACTGCACAATTCTCTCCCCTGACAGTGCTTTCACTTTACCTTCTTAACTTTGTAATCTTCCTAAAATATTAGCACTGGCAGTCTCCCCTTCTCTCTTCATTTATTACTACAATATCCCCTTCCCCCCTTTTAGTGGGTTCTCTCTTCGTAGGGTGCATGGAGATTTAGCTCTAGGTGGAGGCATGGAATGTATGCCCCTGCAGACACCGCAGTAAATTGTGGCTGTCTTTGCAGGTAGGCAAAAGTTCCCGCCTTCTACCAGTATGCCGAATGATGTGCTAACGAGGTCGTCAAGACGGAAACAGCTGTCCACACCGGCTAATTAATCTGGGGCCTCCACTCCCTTAGGGGGTGGGACCTAGTTCTAAAACTCCAGTCAATATGCGATACGCTTCGCGGCTTCCAGACACATGCTTAGCGCACCCTTCTGTTCCTTTTTTCATTTTGTTCATTTGGTGTGCTTCGATCAAACTTGATCTATGATCATCGGTCAATACTGCACGATTCTCTCCCATGACAGTGCTTTTAACCTTTTTACTTTGTAATCTTTCTTCCTAAATTATTAGTATTATTGTCCGTCGAGGGCAGTGCATGTCGCAGCAGGAGCAGCGTCGCCTGAACAAAAATCTCCCATTCAAAAACTTGCCAGAATGCAAAGTTTCCCCGTGTTATTTTTAACAATAAAAATACGTCACTTTGCTTAGGTGTTGCAGTAAAAACAATACTAACCTTTGAAAATGTTTAGCTGCGTTACAAATTATTTCACTGAAAAAAAAAACTTAGTCAAAAAAGTCACATGTAGTTTAGAATATATATACTGATCAACAAAAGAAACGCGAATTTTTCACCATAGCGCTTTTCTTTGTAAATATGCTTTAATCCGGGTTATTTTGACGTCATTTATTAGAAAATGTTATGAAGAGTGTGTTATGTCGTGTGCAAATAGAATGTTTAGTCTTAAAAATCTCAAATCGATGACTTATGACGTCATCAGTGACACTACCATCACGGGATATTGAAAGTAAAATGGGGAGTATCTGCTGAGGTCACAGCTGAAAGCCAACCAATGTGCAGTGTCACTAGGGTCCGTGTGCATGAAAATCCGGCCTGTTTGGTCTTGACCTACTTTTCGTTTGTCAAAGGCACCTAAATAATCAACATGACCTACAAACATGAACATCAAAAAGTTTTTTATTTTAGGTTAGCGGCCATTTGTATCTGATCAAATGGATATGGGTGTGTTCTTTATCTCTGTGTCAGTCACTGGAGCATAAAAATGGTTTGAAAGTAATTCACATTAAATGAAATAAAATTTATTAAGAAAATGATGTGCACCGGAAGTTCTGGTTCTCAAATGAATTTTTCGAGCCAAATTTCTTTTGAGGCAGTTAATAACATTATAAGCAATCCCCACAACTTGTGTGTTAAAACATATAACAAAAAACTTGCTTCACAGAGTGTGTCCAGTTTTACTTATTTTCACCACTAATAAAACGCCGCGTACTCCAAGATAGCCATGGGCGATAACTCATCCAATTTTTGTGTGAAGGTAGCTCAGACAGTAGGCTGAACATCTGAAGTGAGCAACAAATAAAATGTTCTTGTTTTGCTGTCAGGGTGGCTCTTTGTTTGCAGGTACACTTACACACTTTTCGCGTTTTTAATGGAAGTCAGTATATATGTTTGGCCCAAGGTCTGGGCTACTGTTGTTGCTCTCAGTATTCAGATTATTCACTTATAATTATTTCAACTTCCGGATAGCAAAGTTTATCCCCAACGTACGACAGCAGGAGTAGGATTGACGCTCATAATTTCGGGGTAGTGCAAGACTAGCTTGGCGCCTGATGGCGCCAAGCTAATCTGGCACAACCCTTGAATTATCATGGTCGGTTCATATAGTCCTACAACTGGTACGTAGTTGTCAGGAGATGACAACGCCAAAATTTGGGAAATGCGGCCGTGGGGTTAAAGGGGTTAAAGGTGATCACGTCACTGACCCTGCCGCAACCTGACACCCGTACTTGACAACTCCACCGGCTGGGGTAGGGTATGCTCCTGAAATAACACTATTTGTCAAAATACAGATGGTATCTTTTATGGGGAATGGATTTGTTCAATAGCATGTCCGTTGAAAGGTCCTGGTAAATCAAAGTGGCACAGTTGGAGTGCGCCTGAGTTGATCAGTGTTCAGGGCGTACTCCACAGGCAATAGATTTCCCTGTCCCCCATAACCCGCCCGTCAGGGCCGTCCATGATCACCTCGGTGCTGTGGACGTTAAACCCGAACTAACCAAAACCTCCATCGATCCGCGGCACATGCGCAGCGGAACCACTGAGGGAGGTAACCATTGTGAAGGCATTGTCACGGCGCAAGGTACGACACTGGAACACTCTAAAAGCTATTAATCCTTATCATTCGGAATACACCAGTGTGTGAAATAGGTTAAATAGGTTTGACTAATTTAGTCAAGGGTAGTGCCAGAATAGCTTGGCGCCTCTAGGCGCCAAGCTATTCTGACACCACCCTTGAACCAAAGCCATTCAGTGGTCTATATCTTTATATGTAAGTACTATAATGTAGCTTGCATATGTATAAATTTGAAGCTTTTGAAGCCTCAGTATGGTATGGGTTTACTGACGAAAGAACGACGCCCGTGTCGCCTAAATCACATGTTTATGTCTGCGGGGCTCAATATAACAAAATAAAAACTGTACATACTGGTTGTGTCAACTAGTCCTTGGAATGGCGTCTTAGTGCAGGAAAGAAAGGTTGGAGGAAAGAAAAATGTGTGAATCCAACAAAGTCGCTTGAACAAAAGGAGCGACAGGCGCATGCACACACGCATCACGCACGCGTATCACTGATACACACGCGCACGCGCACACACACACACACACACACACACACACACATCCCGCACGCGCATATACGCACACGCGCAGGCGCACACGGCACACACACACACACACACACACACACACACACACACACACACACACACAAACACACACACACACACACACACACACACACATAAGTATCGTTACTATTATAATTCTTATGTTCAAAATTATTTTACTACAAACACACAAACAAGCACCGTAAGTATTCAGTTCAGTTCAGTATTCATACAAGCAGCAAACGAATCCATACCGTCTTAAAAAAAAAGGCATAGATCCTCATGAGCCCCCGCAGTTAGCGGGAGCTCACGAGAATCTAATGTCTTGCGCTGACCCATTTTTTTCATGTGGACATGTTGTTATCGGTCCGTGGCGCAGTGGTTAAGGCGCCTGCCACCAATGCCAAAGGTGTGAGGTTCGAAAACGGGTTCCGGCGTCGGACTTTTCTCCTCTGGTGTCACCGTTAATTCGGGGCGGACCGTCGGGGGTTCTTTCTCCGGGTACTCCGGTTCTTCCACCCCCCCACCCCCCCCCCCCCACCCCCCACCCCCACCTCCCACACTTTGGTACCGGTTTCAGGCCACTTTACAAATTTCAAATACAAGCGATCAAAATTCTCTGTAACTTCAGTAGCTGAACTGGCCCTTCGTCTGTCTTGTACTGTGTTTGTCTTAAATGGCGTAAATCCGTGTCTGTTACGTGAGTGTGCGTGTTGGGTTTCAGTTCGCGGCGCTTTGAGTCGATTTGCCCAAAAATTGAGAAAAAGCGCATATATAATAACGGTATTATTATTATTATTATTATCGCGTAGTAGAGTAATCCGGCGTCCATTCTGCAACCCCGCCGTGAGATGGCCTTAGTTGCCTGCTCGGCGTTAAACCCCAATAACTAACTAACCATTCTGCAACAGTCTCATTGTTCGTGCTCGAAGCCGTACAAGTCAACTGACACTTAACCCCACTTGTGCATGCAGCCACCATGCAGTACTGCACGGATGTAGTCCCAATGGCCGCAGGCACGACAGGGGTTAATATGGCATGAGAGGAAGGAAGGAAGCCTGAACAACTTGGAAGTGCATCGGTTTTGAGTTATCATGTATGACCTGGCTTTATCAAGTGCCGTCACATTTCAAACGTGACATAACACTCGCCGACAAAGCGTGTAACTTGATACAGTGTACACGCAAACACTCATCCAGACCATCTGCAAAACTGACACACAGAATCTCATGCCTGCAGGGGCTTATGTAAATATGTGTCCATTGTAGATCAGTGTTTCTCAGTCCTAGTTCTTAACGAGTTCCTCAATGTAGGGTGTTTTCAACGTTAACCCTTTGTGCTTCCGTAGCGATTTTGGTGGAGGAGATTCATACAGGACACCCAAACGGTTACAGCGTGTAATTTAACAGAGTGCACAGACACTCAGCTAGTCTCTATCATTTGAAAAGATGGATTCACACGAGACCCTCTCGAGACAAGCGCTGGGGCTGACGAGAATCTGTATCTCTTGTTGACCAAGATCAGCCTGGATGCTCTGTGTAAATTCAGGATGTTTTTTTTTTTGTTGTTTTTTTTCGACTTCGCATGATTTGAAAACGTCACTTAATTAAACGGCTACTCATGATTAAAATGTACGATTTCCGGAAATCTGAAGTAGGTCAAAACCGCAAGTGTTTCGACGAAAATTATGGATTAAAAGTGCGGACAAACATGCGGTATGATCGCGCACGTATACAAGCACACGCGCGCGCACATACACACACACACACACACACACACACACACACACACACACACACACACACTACACTCAATTTTAAATTCAAGGCGGTGTCCCCTGAGGGGAACACTTGTGATAATCAATTAGGGATGAAGATGAAGAGAAAATAATATGTAGACCTGTATTAGTCATTGTGTCGGTTTGTCACTTGTCAGCTGCAGTTGGTCGTTTCTTGGCTGGGTGTTTAGCTATCGCTGTTAGTTGTTGCCCTTTATTCCAACGCTGGCACTGACTGACTTGTTCGCAGTGAATGAAACGTGAAGCGGCTCTTCGTCCTGAACTACACAATGGATTGCGTGTCTCGTTTGCACTTACTCATTTAAAGGCGCCCCGCATCAATAGCTGCGAAAGCATCCAGGGGGAAAAAACGGATTTGTTCAATAGCATGTCCGTTGAAAGGTCCTGGTAAATCAAAGTCGCACAGCTGGAGTGCGCCTGAGTTGATCAGTGTTCAGGTCGTACTCCATATAGATTTCCCTGTCCCCCATAACCCGCCCGTCAGGGCCGTCCATGATCACCTCGGTGCTGTGGACGTTAAACCCGAACTAACCAACCAGCTGCGAAAGCGTCGTATAGCGTTGCCGGCGGCAACGCGGCTATACGACACTTCCGCAGTTATTGATGATAGGCGCCTTGAACGATTGATTGATTGTACATTGCTTAACGTCCCGACAGCAACAAGGCTTTCTCAGGACGTGCCTGCACTGCTTGTGAAAAAAAAACCCAGAACATTGAATGTATGTCGCCAGCCGGTCAAATACATTAAATAAACCTAACACATGGGGCCTAAATAAAGCTAAGACCATTTAGCAACACACATCCAATATCAAGAGCTACAGGCAGTGCAGACAGTAGGGAGAGTTTTAAAAAGGCAAATACAGGTGAATGGACAAAGGGTAGACAGAAACACATGCCCCAGAATAGAGAGAAAAACCCCACCCTGTGGGGCTGACCAGGGTGACCCTGGGAACTGAAAAATACCTAACCCCACCCAAGTCCCCCAGGGCAGACCCGGGTGGGGTCGCCTTGAACGAGTTAAATGACTAAAACCTGTAGGATCAGAATCGAATTCATATTTTCGTGAATGTGTTGCTCTGGTGCAATGATGACAAAGCGCAAGACCGGCAAGACACACGTCCAACTGATGCACAGAAACAGATATCTGTCAGTTCCAAACATCATTTATCAATTTAAAACGTCCCTCACGTCTGTCCCACGTCAAAGTAATACGGCCAACACCATCATGTCATCCTTTCATTTATCTGTGGTGGACGTTGGTCCGAGTTCCTTGTGCTATCTATCAATCCATCACGGTCTCAGTGCCGCGGTTTATTGGCCCCCATGCGATCAGCTTCCAACATCGTAGGGTACTGAAGGGAAACTAAAGGGATATTATATAAATAGGGTCATGACTTTCATATCAAAGACCTCCAGAGCACAGAAGGCGGATCGACGGTAATAATTCATGGGTAGTGCCTGATTAGCTTGACGCCTGAAAGGCGTCAAGCTGCTCAGGCACTACCCTTGAACTATGATGGTCAATCTAATGTACGTGTAAGCACTGCTGACGGACTAGACGATACTATTAATGGGTCATCTAATCGGTCATTATATCAATTGGCGCTTTACCCAATTATGTGAATTGGCACAGAGAGCCGCAAACTGAACCCAACATGCACGCTCACGTGAAACACACGCATTCAGCCCGAAGACACAGTACACAACAAACACAGGACATACACATGGTGCGAAGGGTCAGCTCAGCTACTGAGATTTTGGAAACTTTGATCGATTGTATTTCAAGTGAAAGTTATGAAGTGGCCTAAAACCTGTACCACGGTAGTAATTAACCTATTGGATTATTTTCCCCATCGTCCAACCACGGTCATCCACCGGGCATTTGTTCCGTCTGCTGTTCTCTCTTTTGGTCCCCTTCCCCGGTAAAGTCTGGCCAGTATGGCCCTGCCCGATGACCTCTTACGTGCTGGCCGCTTCCTAGAATCGCGATCGATCAGCCCGGCCGTGCATCCCATCATGCCATCGTGCTGTGATAGACTCGGTTCATTAGGCCCGCAGGAGCACTATTATGACTTTAGCTTCACAGCTCTCATCACACGGCGATAATAGTACCCTTGCGTATACCGTTACCAGTACTCTCACAGGGGAAGGGAATCGAAGTTTATCTGCCAACAGTTGGGTGCCCCTGACTCGATGCGAGCGTTAATGTCCTGTTGAAAGTAGTATACTATGTCCTAGAACAAAAATCGATTTCCTTCCTCTGTATATTCTGTATACAGCACATATGGCTGCTACACAAGGGTCACTGTTAACCCACCGGTTTTTAAGTCCCTTCTATTCACGTCTTTTTAATTAGAAATGATGGGTGCGGCCATTTTGAACATGACCTTCGACCTACTGGGGACGACTTCCGGTTTTGCTTGCAAACATGGAAGCTGTGAATACAAAACCCTACACAAGTTCCCGATCTAGCGGCCGACATTGCGCAGTAAAAGGTTGCCACAACAACGAAAAAAAAGCTGTATGACTTGTTGCAAATGCCATGTTTTGACCACAAACCTTTCATTCGCCGTTATTGTTCGTGTTTGAAACCTTTTTGTTTGTAAAAAAGTGTATCACATCGCACACTATCCGATGAAATGGCCTGTTTTTTATCGGCCGGCCATACACACTCGAGCGACACAAGTCAGTCTGAATTTTTATGTCTAGTTCATGTGTGTTTCGAGGAAGTTTTGCTTTAACTATTGCCGGTACTCCTCATCGTCAGCGGACCAAACCGTGGCGGAGATAGTTATTTTGCGCAGCGTTTTGTTGCACGTATCAAAATCTCCGTTGAAGTTATATCCCCATATTTTTGGTAGGGATTAGGACTACCGACTCTAAGGCCTACCTACTGATGCCACCAGGTTGTTGTCTCACTCACGCCCTGATATTTTCATACGGTTTTTGTATCATGGGCGTGTGTGATCTTCAACTTTTGTGTAAATGTGTTTGTTTTTTTTTTTTTTGTTTTTTGTTTTTTGTTTTTTTGTTTTGTTTTGTTTTTTGTTTTGTTTTTCCTCCAACTTTTTATGTTCTGTCAGTACAATAGTGAAACTTATTTTGTTCTGTTTTGTCGGTACAATAGTGAAACTTGTAGTAATGTACCCAGTAATTCATATTTATTGTCATGCTGATAAAATTAAAGAGTTAACAAACAGATTGTCAATTTTTTGTGTTTGTGTCATGAATTATCCTTAGAATGCATTACTCGCAATTCTTTCATTGTTTTCAGTATTATTATATTAATGTATACATGTATGGTGCAGCAATACAAGTTTTGTTGTCTCAAACATTTCATAAATAACATGAGAATATTTTGCCACCCAAAAGTAGAGACCAAACAAAGTGTAGAAATAGTGTTATTAGCTTGAGATACACTTGAAAACAGAACACTTAAATAACTACATGGCTACACAAAATATCTATGCATATACACGAAAACTTCGCAAAAAACTTTCCAACGCGCACACGTAAACACTTCTCTGAAAGGCCAAACCGGAAATGCTACACAGCCGAGCAACCTGTTAACCGACCCATTTGAGAATATTACCGTTTGGTAAAAAAGAGGTGACCCCATGATGTCAAAGGCGGCAGGCCTAAACCTCTCATAATTGAAGTAACAAGATACAAAATTACGTCATGTCGTTATACTAACCTCGCCGCTGAACGTACATTTGGCGCGAAGCGCCGTATGTGCGTATGTATGTATGTATGTGTGTGTGTGTGTGTATGCGTATGTATGTAAACAAGAGAATCTCCGATATTTCTGTACACACAAGCTTGAAACTTGGCGAAATACTTTCTTAAAGGGGTGGCAAAGAGAGCCTCCGAGCATATTGCAATTGAATCTTGTTTCATTTAAGACATAAACAACCGTTTGTAGGAAGTCGGTTGACCCAAATTAGAGTCCATAATTTTGTCATATTTACTTGAAATTTTGGATATAGCTAGTTTGGATAAAGACATTGGATGAATTCGTTAGCCAGCTTTGTATCCTTTCAATTTCTTTAGTAACAGTAAAAAAAAAAAAAAAAAAAAAAAAAAAAAAAACTTGACTTCTAGAGAAAGTCAGAGTGGCGGTGACGTAAAAGAGTCAACTCCGTCATCACGCAGACACTGGCATAATACTCTAAATATGATGTCATTCTCTTTAGCGCGCGTCGAAGTCTCTCTCTGTCTCTCTGTCTCTGTCTCTCTCTGTCTCTGTCTCTCTCTCTCTCTCTCTCTCTCTCTCTCTCTCTCTCTAGTCTCTCTCTCTCTCTCTCCCTCTCTCTCTCTCTCTCTCTCTCTCTCTCTCTCTCTCTCTCTCTCTCACTCACACACACACACACACACACACACAGACATGCAAGCATCTCCAAGAGGCATAGATCCTCATGCGCTCTCGGAGACACCACTTTGCATACATCAGCGAAGAGACGTCCAACAAATACTTTATAGGGTAGTCAGTCTAGATGAGGTATCTGTGCTTGGTGTGATTCAAACCATATGGTACTGAATCCTTCCAAAACTGAAACAATGCTCCTCGCAACACGCCAAAAACACCAGCTTTACCATTCCCCTCTAAACCTTGCAATTGGCAATGATCCAGTTAAGCAAGTGTCGGAACATACTCTACTTGGTGTTGTTATCGACGATCGCTTTCAGTGGCAATCACATGTTGACAAAATTTGCAAAGCCGTGCCTAAAAACCTATTTCTTCTGTCACGGTTAAAACGCATTATACATCTTCCAACTAGAAAACTGTTTTACAATGCCTATATCAAGCCTCATTTTGACTATTCCTCGCCTATACGGGATTCCAGCTGTGAAAATCACTTCAAAAGACTGAACTCGCTCCACCGCCGCGCAGCAAAGCTAATACCACTATGTTCAGGTTTATCCACGGACAAAAAGCTTGTCCAACTAAACATGTTGCCATTGCAAAAGCAGCTCTTGGTCAATAAAGCGATGCTGATGCAAAAAAAAAATTGTCTATGGCAAAGCTCCACAGTATTTACTTACAATGTTCCGACATTCACAAACGCGCTACATAAACCAGAGGAACAATCTTGTCGTGACTCGCCCTAGAATTGATCTATTTAAGACTAGCTTTTCTTTATCGGGTGCATCCATATGGAATTCCTTATCAACAAAAGTAAAATCTCTTAAATCTCATAAGGCATTTAGAAATGCTCTCTACAAATTATTCTTCAGACCTTGACGTATTTCATTTTACTCATTTAACGGTCAGTTATATATACTTCAAGTTGTGGCTTACAGCTGCTGATGCTACGATGTAACGAGCCTTGCGCGTGCACACACACGCATGCGCGTGCGTGCGTGTCTGTGTATGTGTATATAACCCATAGATATACATGTGTTTGTGTGCGTGTGTGTGTGTGTGTGTGTGCGTGTGTGTGCGTGCGTGCGTATGTGTGTGTGTGTGTGTGTGTGTGTGTGTGTGTGTGTGTGTGTGTGTGTGTGTGTGTGTGTGTGTGTGTGTGTGTGTGCATTTTCTTCTTCACGTTAAATACGTTGTTTCGTATGTTGTTGTCTTGATTATGTACATTAGTAATAGCAAGGACAGGTTTGTAATGATGGACATGCGCGCCTAAAACCTCTTTCCTTGGAAAATAAAGTCAATCAATTAATCAAAGTCAATCTCTCTCACACATATGCGCGCATCTCCAAGAGGCATAGATCCTCATGTGCCCGGAGGGCGCATGAACATCTATACCTCTTGTGGATGTTTGGAGTGCGCGCGTGCACAAACGCACACGCATACGCATACACACAAACATCGACGCGCTTTCAGAAGAGCATGCAGGTGTACTTATATAGCATGCAGCTAGGTTGGTTGTACATTGCTTAACGGCCTGACAGCAACAAGACTTTCTCAGGACGTGCATGCACTGCTTGTGAAAAAAAAAAAACTAAATAGAATATTGAATATGTCATCAGCCGGTCTCATACGCTAAACAAACCTAAGACCATTTAGCAACACACATCCAATATCAAGAGCTACAAGCTGTGTAGGGAGAGTTTAAAAAAGGAAAATACAAGTGAATGGACCAAGGGTAGACAGAAACACATGCCCCAGAACAGAGGGGAAAACCCACCCTGTGGGGCTGACCAGGGTGACCCTGGGAAGTAAAAAGTATTTAACCCCACCCAAGTCCCCCAGGGCAGACCCGGGTGGGGGGATGTAGCTAGGTAAAGTCAACCTGATTTCACACAAATTATAGCAAGATTGAAATTGTACCGTGAAATTCTAGTTTTGTCACCATTTTCACAAGTCTTGAAGTGAAAGCGAAACTCATATCACGTTAAATATAACATTAATAAAAACAAAAAATACGTCATGACAAATGACGTTTGACAAACCAATGATGCGTATCACTGCGCGCGCCCCTTATAGAGTTCTATGACGCATTGGCACATATGCGAGGCTTTTTCAAAAGGAGATATTTCAACATCAGAATCAAATCAAAACAAAAATTAGAGACCCTTGACAGCGAAGACAGCTCTCATATAGAAGGGACTTTGTGGGTTATGGTTCATCCCATCTTGTTATTTTTTTATTTTTTTATTTTTTGCTCCTGTTGTAATTTTCTCCTAATAGGTCACAGGGTTCCAAGCAAAGCCAAACTACCAATCTGAGGCCCATGGCATTATCAGAGCTATTATATTGATTCACTCTGTCAGCCAGAGCCCCTCGCGATGGGTGTAAACGAAATCAAGAGCAAAAGGTCCTCGGGCCGACAGTGGCTTTTTAGCTGGCCCGCTGCGCGGGCCAGCTAAAGCCTATAGAGGCCCAACTGGCTTTTGTTTGTTGAGTATGACCCTACTACCTACATATTCAGTAATGTTAACGATCACAACACTGAGTCCTAACATTATTTACATACGGTCTAAGAGCTTAGTGTTCCATCATTCCCAATGATTTGATAATGAGACGGTCATCAGAAAGTCAGCGGCATGCAATCGGCATGAATGGCCTAAGTGACTAATTTGACTAAGTGACAGCTGAGTAACCTATGCGGCGCAGAAAATGCGCACTCACAAGAGGGTACTGAGTGCCCACAGTGACAGTCGTATGGTGTATGATTCTGATTCACTGAGAAGGAGGAAAAATCATTTAGCCGGCTGAGTGGTTTAGTCACTGGTTGGGGGGGGGGGGGGGGCCGGGGGAGTTTTGTTTGTTTGTTTATTTGTTTGTCGGTGTGTCTCTCTGATTGAAACTGGTTGGTTGGTTCCCGCTGGAGTCACATCGACAAAAAAAAAACAACAGCCACAAGGGTAACAGGCATGTCAGCCAAGTTAGATCGTTTTAGCAGCTGAATCGAAGTACTGCAAAGAAAGGGAAACAATTCATGTTTTGCAAGCCACACTAAGCCACAACAAGTGTCGTGCTTCTCTCCTCTTTTTCTCACACTGCTTGACCTCCGGCGATTTTTCACTGACTGTGCGTGGAGAGGACCCTTAACTCGTTCAGCCCGGCGCACGTATTTCCCAAATTTTGGAGGCGTCATCTAACGACTATGCACCAGTTGCAGGAGATCGATCGACCATGATAATTCAAGGCCTGTGCCAGATTAGCTTGGCGCCGGTCGGCGCCAAGCTAATCTGGCACCACCCTTGAATTATCATGGTCGATTCATCTCCTACTGTAGTGCGTCAGGGCAGAATGGGTTAACTCATTTATCCTCGACGCACTACTGACCTGAGGAGATGGATCGACCATGATAATTCAAAGGTAGTGACAGATTAGCTTGACACCATCGGGCGCCAAGCTAATCCAGCACTACCTCTGAATTATCATAGTTGATCCATCTCTGGCACCACCCTTGAATTATCATGGTCGATTCATCTCCTACTGTAGTGCGTCAGGGCAGAATGGGTTAACTCATTTATCCTCGACGCACTACCTGAGGAGATGGATCGACCATGATCATTCAAAGGTAGTGACAGATTAGCTTGACACCATCGGGCGCCAGGCTAATCCAGCACTACCTCTGAATTATCATAGTCGATCCATCTCCGGCACCTGGAGCGACAGCTCGTTAAGCGACACCTCCGAACTTTGGGAAATGCGGCCTTGGGCCTCACCCCATATCATACTGAGGCTAAAAGCTTCAAATTTGTACACTGCCATATGCAAGCTACATTATAGTACTTACAGATAAGGATATAGACCAATGGCTTTAGTTAAAGGGTGGTGCCAGAATAGCTTGGCGCCTAGAGGCGCCAAGCTATTCTGGAACCACCCTTGAACTATTTTAGTTAAACTTATTTCACACACTGGTGTATTCCGAATGATAAGGGTTAAATGGGTTGGACGTATCGAGTCCTTTTACGTATACTTCTTGGCCTGTCAGAAGGTCTTCGTTCACTGAATTTTACATTTTTTTAAAAATTGTGTTAGTCGTCCTCGTCCCAACCGCTCGTCACCGACATCAGCCTGGAAACACAGTAGGTGACAACTACAGACATATACACTAAGGGAGGAAACTGTGTTTCCTTCCTCGTCCTTAAGTTTTAGAGGCACGGGACGAAAAGGCGTTTTACTTCGATCAATAATATGAACTTGATCAGCCTCAGTATACAGTATCCGGCAAGGGTTCACTAACCATCTATGCACCGACGTTCGTTTATTGATTTATGCCGACAAAACGACCACTGATAACGTTCCTGACGTTCTATTTTATTGCCGATCAACTCTAATTCTCTCCAACTAGTGCGTAGTAACGGCATACCACGCCAAAATGAAGTCTTCAGGCGCTTGTGTCTGTTAGGTACGGTATGCCAGATCGACTTTGACCTGACAATTGTGCGTTAGGAAAACACATGCACACGCCCAAATGACTGTCATGCTAGATCGACAGGAGTCACTTCGGCGGACTCCTGGTCAATCTAGCGTCACACTCATCTCCGCATGTTATTCTGACTGGCTTGATCATCGCAGACGATACCAATGAACTTACTTAGTACAAAGCCGCATAACCCGGCAGTGGCGTAGGAACTGGGATTGGGGAGGGGGAAGCCCTCCCCACCCCACCCCCACCCCCGAACTGAAGAAAATGTTGGGGGGAGGGGCGAATCACCAGCTCCCTTAACCCCCCCCCCCCCAAATCATCACCAGTAGAGAAAACCAATCATAATGTTGAAAAAGATATAATTATCTCCCTCAACTGATTCTAGAATGGGTCCTTATGCCACGTGTAAGGAAACGTTAGTTGAGTTACTTATTTGTGTTTAACGCCGAGCAGGCAACTGACTAAGGCCATCTCCATGGCGGTGTAAGGAAACGAAAAGGGTTTTATTTTCGCTGCTGTTTCGTAGTAAAGCAAAAATGTTTGGGTACAAAACAAAACAGAACAAAACAAAGCAAGAACTGACATAGGCCCCATTCATCCTCACGTCTTCAAAGGTGGTCCTTTCCGAAATGGCCATGCAAATCAGCCTGAAACGTGACGAAATCTATCACTTGCAGACAGAAGAAAAATCACGCTGCCAGACCCGTCAATCTACAAGAGGCGTAGAGTCTCATGACCCCTGCAGTCGCAGCGAGTCATGGGAATCTATGTCTCTTACTAGCCTTGCGGCCTCATGTATATCTGACTTTTAGACAGAGAAAATTGCAAGGGATGGTGCTTCAGTGCGCGACTGGCGAAAAAAAGGACACTGAATGTAGAAGTCGCGTGAGACACAGCAGTGAACATTTGTCTCCATTACAGAGCTCCCGGGAAGCTCCTGTGCCATTTCAAGAGCTGTAAAAAAAAAAAGGCAGTTCTGGCCAGCACAAAGAGGAAAAGAGATGACTGGTGCCAGTTTTTTGTCCAGGTCTGCCCTACGACCTATTGCTTTCCACGGGAGAAGAGGGTAGAGACTGCATGACTGCGGCCTCTGCGTTTGGACAGGCACCGAACCAAGCAGGCACAACCCGCAGTTTGTAGTGAACTGTCAGGGTCGATTCATCTGGATTTAGTCTCTCGCGGCGTTCAGCGTAATGCTTTATGATTACGAAATGTCAACCGTGTGGCTTTGCAAGTGAAAGGAACATTCCTGTGGTGAACGCAGGCCATCTGCAACAGGCAAAACACATTCAGTCGAGACGTGCTGTATTCGGATACGCGGCTTCGGGTGTGGCACGTTTCAAATGAGCCGGTTAACCCTCTTAACCCCAAGGCCCCATTTTCCAAATTTTGGAGTTGTCACCTGACAACTATGTGCCAGTTGCAGGAGATGGGTGGACCGTGATAATTCAAGGGTAGTGCCAGATTAGCTTGGCGCCTCCTTCAGGTGCCAAGCTAATCTGGCACTACCCTTGAATTATCACGGTCCACCCATCTCTTGTGGTAGGGTCTCGGGGCTAAATGGGTTAGTGTTCTGTGGAACCCCCAGTGGGAGGTTGAGGAAAATGGATGGCTCTATTTTCCTGTATTCTCAAAGGCCTGGTGACATGTAGGAGAACACGCAAAGCCTGAAGTAAGCCGCAGTTCACGATCGAGAACAACTCATAAAATTATAGCCTACAGGGGTCGGATTTGCAATTAACCGCCTTGCGCATCTGCTATTTTTCCGTGACAACGTTGACAAATAAGCGGAACACCAAGCACATTTTTGCAGTAATTTCATGTGTTTGCAGACTCCAAGGCCAGGTGACATGTGGAAGAACACACAACGGCCAGCCAATGTTTACGGCTGAAAATAGCTCTTATACAGATATTCGGCGGAGTTGTCTTTAACTCATTCGAGACGTGCCGCCTCCGGATACGCGGCATAAGCCGCGTATCCGGAGGCGGCACGTCTCGAATGAGTTAACCGCCTTACCACGAAGCCATGGGTACTGTTAACAGTGCCGGTGGCTGCCTGCATTAAAAGAGGTTAAGATAGACATTATCTTTTTACATGGCTGACAAACAAACTGGACACTGTGGCAAACAATGTTTTGCTGTACATTCAGTAATTAGTTCGCGGACGCCTCCCCGTAAAGTGCAGTCGAGTCAGTAAAAAGACATCAGTCTGATCTATACAAGACCTGCAGCAGCAGACTGAACTAGAGGTGACTGTAAAACTCCTCGTGCCGGCCAGCTGCTAGAAATAATTAATATCTCAGTCTGAATACGGATAGGTTATGCCTGAAGCCAGCAAGAGACATAGATCCTCATGAGCCCCCGAAGTTGCGGGGGCTCATAAGGAACTATGCCTCTTGAATTTGAGTGCTGCACGTACCAGCACTGACGGGGTTAAACAGTGCCTGCCGGCTGCTAGTCTCACAGTTACTGGCCGACTCAAGCCCCGAGCCAGGATAGACCGACCTTGCGTGACACCGTAATAACTCGACCCCGTGGGTCAACAGGACGGGGACCTCTCGAGAGAAAAAAAAAACTGTCTGGCTTCCCAGAGCCACTACATTTCTATATCGTCTGCTCAGCACTATATTCTAATTCCATTTACTGCGGGAACCCTTGCGCTTCCGTGCATGACCTATCTCTCTTCTGTGACGTACAAGTCATGGGAGGTGAAAAGATCACGGAGCTCGACAAAGGTTCCTAGCCTACTTTGTTCGCTTCGCAATAACCATATGCTGGGAGACTAAAAGGCTCCCGGGCAGAGGAATGCAGCTAATTAGCATTCGTGGATCCAGCTAATGAGATCGACCAACCCAGACTGTCCGACGGTGCACAGTCAAAACGTCAACCCGGCCATTGGTCAAGATGACCTCAGATCCCAGTAGATGTGGCCCAATTTGCTTCAAAAAACACTTGCGTAGAGAGTCTCCTGCACGGCGCACCGTATCTGTAGACAGCAAGGCCATTTTGTGAAAGCAAGATTTTCATTGTATTATAAAACAATCTCGCGTTTTTTACCAAAAAGCAAAAATTGTACTAAAACGAGAATCTCGGCTGTTCACAAAGATGGCCGGCCTTAATTCTTTTGACTTCACAGAGCTGACATCCTCGCGTGGTCCGCAGTTTCTATGTGTGTGTTTGGGGGTGGGGGGTGGGGGGGGGGGTACTAAAAGGAAATACGCATCTTGCATATAGATGAGCTAGCATTTGCGGAAGTGTAAAGCCAGACATGCTGAGCCAATGCAATTCATCACGAAATACGCTATATCCATGTGCAAATAATAATTGCATCGCAGCCTCAGTGTCAGGGTTTGTGAGGATCTGTAGGCCTACCTGTTTCTGGTTTCATCAAAACTGAGACTGCGGGGATTCATAAAATCTGTCGTTAACCCTTTTCATTCTGATACACTCCTGCCTGAAATGAATTTGACTGACAGTTCAAAGGTGGTGCCAGAATAGCTTGGCGCCTCAGGCGCCAAGCTATTCTGGCAACACCCTTGAACTAAAATGGTTGATCTATCTTGTAATCTGTAATGTAGCATTCATAGGACCATAGCAAATTTATCAAAATAAGCCTCAGGATGCAATGGGTTACTTGAGTAAAAGCCGGTAATAGGTGGTTTTTAGAAAAGCAATAGAGCCATTGTTATACAATATTTTTAAAAAAATATCGCATTTCTCAAAATTGGACGTACCGCCTTTTGGCATCTAACGACAGAAATGTCTGTGAGTATAACTCTCGTTGGCTTCATGATTAACATCTATATTCCTCTTGAGGAGCAGGCAACCGGGCGTTCCGTCGATGACTGATTAGTGCTGACATTGCGAAAGGATGTAGTCACCCACGCACCAGGCACCCTCCTTAATCCTATACCCTATCTGCTCCCTTTTCTCATCCCTAGAACTATCGATTGGGACTGATTTGGGTCCGCTGGCCGGCGAATCCCATTGAGCTGAAAGAAGCATAGATTCAGGACAGCCTTTGTGCTCGATCTAGGCTTCTTGGTGACAATTATTGGCCGTGTTTCAAGTTATTACATCTCCGCTCCTTATGTGGAGAAGAGGAGAGGGGTGTTAATGAGATGCACGTCAGATCTCTGGCAAAAGACATAGATCGTCATGCGCCGCTGCAAGGGACTCATGACAATCTATGCCTCTTGTTGTCTATCACCAGGATCAACCGTTCACATCTTTGCATTCTACAAGATGAACAAATCGGCATGAGCCCTTGTAGCTGTAGGACCGGGTTCATTTTAATCTATGCCTCTTGTTGGTGAAGTGAAACAGTTAGTTAGTTAGTTAGTTAGTTAGTTAGTTAGTTAGTTGGGTTTATCACCGAGCAGCCAACTATGGCCATCTCACGGCGGTATGTGGTACAGGGCAGCAAGGGGGAGTCAGTAAAGTGCACGCCTGATGAGTAATGATCCATGGCAAGAAACACAGACTGTCATAAACATCTGCAACTGCAGGAGCTCTAGGCAGTCTATGCCTCACATTGATCAGACTCGTGTGCTCACATCTCAGCTCTCCACTACACGGCGGAAACGCTCTGAACTATCGATCGAATGTCCGGAATATTGGTCGGCTGTCTGGAATTTTCAACACAACCGGCCATCTGGACAGTCTCTATCCAAAGATAAAGACAAGAGCTGTGACAACCTTGCTTTTTGTCACAGGCGAAAGGTCATTTCCGTTCAAAGGTTCCGGAAAAATCAAATTGGCACTGTTGCAGTGCGCCTGAACTTATCAGTGTTCAGGTCGAACTCCATATGCAATAGCTGTCTCCCGTCACTCTGCTCCCGTGGACGTAAAACCTAGAGCTAACCAACCAACTTAACCAGTCTTCCTTATCCCCTACTCTTCAAGTGGACATTGTGTTTCGGCTGAAATCTTTGTCAGCTGTATGCCAAAGAGCACCAGCCGTCCCAGGGGCGTCGACACAAAGCGAGAGGCATAGATCCTCATGAGCCCCTGTGTCTGCGGGGGCTCATGCGGATCTATGCCTCTTGCGCGAGTTATGTCTGTTTATCCCGGCACTGAAGTGGTTAATCATGGTGCGCGGGCCCACTACAGCCACTGTAGCCTTTTGTGTACTGGGGAATACAAGGACTGACCCTAGATATGATCATGCTGCATGCTGGATTTCAAAGCTGTATTCTATTTATGCGGTTCGTGTTATTGTTTCACCACCATCACGTCAACAGCAGTCTCGTCCACCCAACCTCTAATGTACAGATGAAGGAACGCTCGACTTTGATTTTCTGTCTTCAAAGACGGATTTCCAATTACATGCCTGGGGAGAGACGCACAGACAGACAGACAGACAGACAGACAGATAGACAGGCAGACAGGCAGATAGACAGATAGAGACAGAGAGATTAACACAGTAAACTGTAAACTTCGGATATAACGAATCGCCAGGGGACCCATGTTTTCTTCTTGTTATAGTCCGAAGTTTGTTATAAGCGAAGTAATTTAGGAAAACTGCCGTATTATATACTGCTAACCCCTTTGACTGCCGAGAAAAAAATGAACACGATCCAACTGCAAGAGACATAGATCCCCAGGAGACCCCGCAGTTTCGGGGGCTCACAAGGATCTATGTCTCTTGCTGAGACCAATTTATGTCCATGTTCCGTGGGCGAGTGTGGCTTTTGGTCGTTGAAAGAACAAACATTTCAGAAACATAATATACGGACAGTGGCGGGGAAGGGGTTAATGAGTGACCCACAACCCACGTTCAGTCAAATCGGCCAAATGGTTTCAGACATATGAAGTTGCCGGATAAGGAAACCGGACAGACACACAAACAAATCTTACGCACAATTAATGACCTGAGAACACCAACTACTCCTCCCCCCCCCCCACCCCCACCCCACCTCCTCCACATCCTCAACCCTCCACTGACACCCACCATCGGAGTGAGCAAAATGTCCTCGAAGCGACGGCGACTGTAGCTGGCTACAGCAAAAGGTGTACGGGCCGTAGCCGACCGTGGCTGACCCGCGCACAGCAGTCGGCCCGTGGACCTGGCGTTCCATTACTGGAACAACGGTTACAAATCAATCATCACTATGGTTCGCACTTTGTCGCATGCGGCTATGGAACGTATTATGTGCCCGTCTGGACATGAACTTCCAGTAAGCAAAAGGTCTTTGGGCCGACGTCGGCCCGAAGATCTTTGCTTGTTGGGCTCAGCCTTTATCGCGAGGTCACAGATCACTCGATCATCTTGGGAGAAGAGTTGAGGGAGAACCATTTTGTCGAGTCGGTCTAGAAACGCGAGGGAAGACGTCTGCCACATAAACAGGAGATTCGGCAAACGTCATCCCTCGCAGAGCTAAATGTTCCCAAAGTCACAGTCGTTGTTCTGGAAATGTGAGGGATGACGTCTGCCGAATATCGCCACACGCCGGCCATCCCTTGCGTTTCCAGAGCCGAATGTTTCTAAAGCCACGATCTTTAGTGGAGCACAAAGCACAACGACTGAGTCGCGGAAGAGGGATCCACCATAACAGCTGAAGGTTAGCGCATGCTGTACTGACATGGCTCGAAATTTATCTTTTAAAAAACACCCAAGCGAAAAGAGTGATACAAAGCAAGTAAAACTTTGGTATCAGTTTCAGTCCACTTAATCAAATTTCAAATACAAACGATTTTGAATTTCCAAAAACTACAGTAGCTCGCTTGAGCTTGCCCTTAGCACCACGTGAAAGTTCTGTGTTTACGTTCAGTGTGTGAGTGAATGCGCGTGATTCACGTGAGCGTGCTTGTTGGGTTCAGTTCGCGGCGGCGCTTTGAGCCGATTTTCAATTGGGATAAAGCGCCTATTTAATGCGCTTATTATTATTAAAATGCAATGAAATAACTTGAGAAAGAGCGAAAGAAACATACTCCCGAATGGCAAAGAAACAGTTCAGTAAATCCTTGATTATTTCAAAGAATGTTTCTTTCCCTCTTGGCAATTTAATTTGGACAATGACCGTACAAGATATTGTCCGACCGCCCTTGCAACTAACCAGGCACTGTGTCTCACCCTTTCGCTGACACTGATCACTTGGAATTGCACGTCTGACAGGACATTCGCGTGAAGAACACAGCGTAAATGTGACCTAATAAAAATAGGCATAATGAACACAGGACTTACATGGGACATAAATCCTCATGAGCCCCCGCGATAATTTATGTCACTTGCAGCTAGGTAGCGTTCGCCTTGCTCCGGCTGTTAAGGAGTTAAGCCGTGGCCGAAGCGCATCCAGCAGTTGTTACTGGAAACAAGAAAGCTGCGTAAACATCTCGTTTTATCTCGCATGCCAACCTCCGTTTTTAGCGCGCCCAAACAAGGCCTTAAACCAGAACGCTGATTGCCTGTTTGACAGTTATCATCTATGGAAAATCGACGGTGCAGTGTCCACACATCTCCAGATAAGAATATTTTCGTCGTGAAGGTGATAAATCACACCCCAAAAAACACGTATCGTGTGCGTTTTCCCACTGGGAGAACAGACAGTTGGAGGCCACGTAGGAGGAGTGTGGGGCTGCAGCCATAGTCGTGCAAACAGCATCCTGAGCAAACAGTGTCCATCCACAAAAATATGAAATATGGCAGAAGCAGTAAAGTGCAGCACAGTTTCACACCGTAGTTTTATTAGGAGTTATAAGCTTTGCCAGTGGTTCTTGTTGTCTTGAGGGTCTGGTCTGGATTTCAAAGGTAAAAGTCGAGGGCTTGATGTTCTTGTTGCCTTGAGGGACCGATCAGGAATTGATTTCAAAGGTAAAAGTCGAGGGCTTGACGTTCTTGTTGCCTTGAGGGACCGATCAGGGAGTTGACTTCAAAGGTAAAAGTCGAGGGCTTTCAAGCCCTCGACATTTGCCTTTGAAACCAACTCCCTGGTCAGACCTTCAATGCAACAAGAAGCCCAATTTGTAATATAACGATTTTGTCTTCAACTGTAAGTATGTACACAATATTTAAGCACAAAGAAGACATAGCCTCACGACTCGAGATGCTCGAGGCGCAGGTCAGCCGTACGTTGATGTGATATTACGATTTCTCTAAATGAACCCTGGCGCGCCAGATATGCATACACAAGTATCTGCTATCTACACCGAGAACGGGAGTTTTTTTTCTTGGAGGAATCATAATAATTATGACATCAACGCTCAATTGACGAACGCCTGTGACATAGGACACACGAAACACATCAGACTGCACAAGTCTTGGCCAGATGAGCAGAACAAAACACTCGCCCACAATAAGGCCATCCCATCAAAAGAAAAAAAAATCTGCAGCGACGTTCAAGCGAGTAAGAATGGGAAATTTCCATCGCAGGATCGGGTGCAAGAAAAAAATAGTTTAACCACATCAGTACCAGTTGACGCAGATTGTATTTCTGCAATCTTCATTAAGTCAACGCCAAAGGACCCGAGCCGTCCAAGAAACAAGGATTCAAAGTGGCGTCACCAAGAGACAAAAATCCTGCGGGGGCGCATGAGGATCTATGCCGCTTGCAGATGGGCTATTTTTTCCCGGCAAAAAAAAGCCCCACTACGCTTAAGAAAAACTACGACTAAACATTCTACAGTAAGTAAAATGTTTTGTCCCGGGTTTTCTGAAGCAAGCGCGCGTGTGTAGCAGGCGTACGGGAGGGGGGGGGGGGGGTATTCTATTGCCATTACACGCTCTGGCAGTCACCAGGATCGGGTGACTGGAAAACCTGGCAGACACGGCGCCACGCTCAGATCGATCAGAAGTGCGCGTGTGTTATCGAGAAACTAAACACACGCTGGAAACATCACGTTTGTCTTTTACTGCTCTCGCCTGCAAGCAAACTGCATCCACCCCAAAGAGGCGTGAACCCGCACCTAATGACTCCCGAGCTCGTTAAAAAACAAATGTAAATGGGTCATGCAAGAGGGGTGCATCCTCGAGGATGAGCCCCCGCAGTTGCGGGGACTCATGAGGATACATTCCTCTTGCAAGACCCATTTATGTCTGTGTTCTTTAACCGCAGCTCTAAAGTCATCAGGAGTTCAGGTTTCGAAGCTAAAGCGCTTTCCGGTCTGTCGTAAAAGTCATCAGTAAGTGAAAGCTGTAAAAGATACATTTTCGTCGCACATATCCGTTGAAAAATCCTGGCAAAGCAAAGTGGTGCAGCTGCAGTGCGCCGAACTGATCAGCGTTCAGGTCGTATTCCACAGGCAATAACTGTACCAGTAGGACTACCACATAACCCGCCTTCCGTTACCATTTTTGTGGGTTGAATGTTAACCCATATCATACTGAGACTAAAAGCTTCAAATTTGTACACTGCCATATGCAAGCTACATTATAGTACTGACAGATAATGGTTTTAGTTCAAGGGTGGTGCCAGAATAGCTTGGCGCCTAGATGCACCAAGCTATTCTGGCACTACCCTTGAGCTATTTTAGTCAAACTTATTTCACACACTGGTGTATTCCGAATGATAAGGGTTAAATCCGAATGAACCATTTTTGTCGAATTCTGCCATCACCAGTGTTCTGTGCTGCTGCCGGATTCTTCAGTTCCACAAACTGACACACAGTGAAATTGATGTTCTATCTTTGGAGCCAATGAAACCAAAGATTGTATCTGACTATTCGTTCTGTATCAAATGGGTGAATGAAAGAGCAGGTGCCACATTTCCTGCTCCAGTGTGTGTGTGTGTGTGTGTGTGTGTGTGTGTGTGTGTGTGTGTGTTTGCATGTGTGTTTGCATGTGTGTGTGTGTGTGTGTGCGTGCGTGTGCATGTGTATGTGTGTGTGCGTGTGTGTGTTAGTATGTGTATGTGTGTGTAAGTGCGTATGTGTCTGTGTGTTTGTGTGCGTGTGTGTTTGTGTGCATGTGTGTGCGTGTGTCTATTTGTGTGTGTGTGTGTGTGTGCGTACGTGCGTGCGTGCGTGCGTGCGTGCGCGCGCGCGCGCCGGCGTATATGTGTTTTAGTGATTACATAGAAAGGAAAATTCAGGTGAGTAATACAGTCTTTTTGTACTTAAATATCTGACTTGTATATGTGTTCAGCTGAGTGTGAAAGGACATTCGACCACTAAATAAAAATGTCTAACTTCTGACTAACAAAAATCAATTACGAAAAGAAGCAACCAACAGAGCTATAACCAAAGACAAATTAAGGTTTGTAAAAATTGTAAATTAAAGTAAATTACTGATGGATGCAAATAGGTATTTTTTCGTCCTGAAAATAACTGAAGGACGGGGGGGCCTTTAAAAAGCTGTTTGCGTCCAAACCCACAAATGTTAAATGGACACGATTTCTAGTGTTGGTGTTCAAAATGTCAGTGGTAGGAGGGAGATTTAGAACAACCTCCAGTTGTACTTATAAAACAATACTTGCGAAAACTTAAGAAACAAGAACAAAAACACTAAATGTCATTCTTTGTCTACACACATGGCACCAAGTGAGCATTGGTCCTCGGGATCACCGCGTCGGCCTCACGTTTCCCGCGCACGGGCCATGCGCGGGCAAAGTGAGGCCGACCTGAACGCGAGGATATTTTGCTAATTGGGTCGAGAACTGAATTTGAAATTCAATTCCCGACTTCATTTGAAATGCCATGCAGCGACAAGATGGCAAACTACGACGTAAACCAATTAGTCTGAATGGCTTACATCCACATGCATTGTCTTGCGGCTTGATTGGGACGGATGTGGCCAGAATCAAATTTCTTTTTGTCAGGGGCTGTAATTTGGGTGGTCAGCTCGCGCAGACCCTGGCCCATAGGCTGGTGTCGAGAGACGCGTGTAGAGAATCGGTCTCTTCTACACGGTAATATAGAACAGTGTAAAAAGAGACCGATACTCTACGCGTGTCTCTCGACCCCACTTTACTCCCCCTTTATCTACCCCTCCCCCCCTCCCCCCCCCCACCACCACCGACCCCCGACCCGACCTGCTATACCACTCCCCCCACTGTACAATGCGAAATCACCGCGAGGTGGACGCCCTATCTCTGAGAATTTATTTATTCACACACACACACACACACACACACACACACACACACACACACACACACACACACACAAACGTACACACACACGCACACACACGCACACACACACACACAGTACATGCATACTCACACACACACACACACAAACACGCAAACGCATACGCAAACTCAAACACACACACAAACACGCACACACACACAAGGACACGCACACGCATACACACACACACACACACACACACACACACACACACACACACACACACAAACGTACACGCACACGCATACTCACACACACAAGCACGCATGCACACAAACACACACATTTCTAATAAAATTGTGGTTATTAGATTCAACAGACACGCCAGTGACAGCCACATTGTCATCAGTACGCACCGCGATTCCCATGGAAATGTCACGCGTATCATTCAGCTTGTAATTAGAGTTGCCACATTCCTTCTGCATATGAAGATAAGTAGCGGCTAATGTCTCTGTTTGTTTGTCTGTTTTGACAAAGGGTATTTTCCCGAAATATTAATAAATTGTGTTGTACCGTTTTTTCTAAGCGTGTTTCTTTCTCCGTTGGGTACTTCTTAGCCTGTAATTATGTTTTTGTCGCTGATTACAGCCGGTGAAAATTCAATTTCTTCGGTAACAAACGACCCAATGCGCTCAAGGCCATCGGGCCGACGTCGGCCGCCGTTGGCCTGCGCGCGGGCCAACGGCGGCCAACGTCGGCCAACGTCGGCCCGATGGCCTTGTGCGCATTGGGAAGTCGGCTCTCAAAGAAATCTTTATCGCGCAAATAAATGTCATGGCTCTGCATGAAGTCGTCGACACTAAACAAAGCGTTTGTCACCTGCAAGCTGATGTTATACAGTGTTACTGTTTCTACGAGGACACCTTCGAGCAAACCCTCGTGCGCCCGGCACAATCCCACTTAAGGTGCGGTCTAACACGAAGAAATAGTAGTATTTTAGTGAAAGTCCCAGCAAAGAAAGAAAGACGCTTAGAAATGACAATTACAGCACAACTGTGTTGTAATTGTCTTTTCCAAGCGTGTTTTTTTTTTTTCTTCGCTGAGACTTTCTTTGCCTTTTACACGCTTGGCCGCAACTATGTCTTTCTGATCTAGATTTCTCCAGTATTATATTGCGTCAACGTAACGTGCGCCTGTCACACAAAATGTGAAACAAATATCGATCTCACGCGTCCACACGCACAAACAGATCCCACACATCTCTGTATGCAAATGCCATGTGTTTGCCTCTTAGGCTCCGACAGTGTTTCTCTTCCCAGGGGGCAAAGAGCCTCGGGTTGACGTCGGCCCGGGGACCTCTTGCTTGCCCGGCGCCTGGGTTGACGCTTAGCCCGAAAAGAAGTGTGTTCTTCAAGTTGCTGCTTCTAATAATTATGCATGTATGCATCGTGATGCGTCGGACAAGAGTTTGTTTACCCATTTGCTGCCCTGTGCCGATCACAAATTTCGCGTCTGAAACGGCTACATACATTTCACGTGATGAACACAGGTGTAAACGAGTCAAAAAGAGTATAAAGAACATTGGACTAGCAAGAGACATAAATCCGCATGAGCCCCCGCGACTGCGGGGGCTCATGAGGGTTTATGTCTCTTGCAGCTGGGTAGCGTTCGCCTTGCCCCGGTTAAGAGGTTTAATAGCAAAATTACAATTTCTGGCGTGTACTTAGCAACATACGCTGATGAATAAATGATTAAGACATATATATAGTTCATTTTCCTGTGATTTCGCCTGTCTGCATAATCATGTATTGAAACCATCGTTTCATTACAGATGCAAACTCGAAGCTTAACATTTGTCTTCGCAATTTCCACAACCTCTTGATGCCTCTCACACCGAGTGATCGAGATTGCAGCTTCTTTTCATCTGCCTGACTGTCTACATCATCGGACAATATATACATTTTCATGTTGCTCTGGCAGAAGAATGCCTGTTGTCCTAAGCGGGTGCAGTTTTTGCAAGTCGTATCTACGCGCACTAATAATTCCATGACTGACGCTACATTTTCATGAGCCGAATTTTTTTATGTTTAGCACAAACGAAGGAGTTAGCAGGTGTCCTGCTAGTATTGGTCATCAGACGACAAAGTTTCTTCCATTCTGTCAGATTTGCAGGCGAAAACCCTGCCGTCCAGTGATGCAGACGGACACAGTCTCCTGGGAGGAAGAGACACAAAGCCGTCCATAAAACATCCTCAGACGGTCTTTCCTAATAAGCATAGGACCCTATGGCCGACATCGGACGCTGTTGGCCCGCGCACGACTGTGCGCGGGCCCACTGCGACCGACATCGGCCCGATGACCTTTTACGTAGTGGGTTGTTATCAAAGTACACGGACGCGCCAGCAGAAAATGGAAAGACGAGAAACCTGTGGGGAAAAGAACATTGTGTGCTAAATGAAAATTTAAAAAGTCTGTTTAAGCAAAGACCTGGTCACATAAATAATTTGTATACGGCCTTTGGTTTGAGGGGAATATGTGTGTTTCACAAATCGTTTTTAGCCCTTTGGCTTCCGACAGGAAGCGCTTTTTGCCTAGGTGATTCCTTAAGGAAACACCTCGACAATCAGCGCAAACTCTTCGGCTGTTGACAGCGCTTTTTGTCGAGGCGTTTCCTGCAGGAATCACCTCGACAAAAAGCGCTACCGACAGCCCTAGGGTTTCAGGATGATGACAAACATTCCATTCATGGTCACTGGCATTGAAAGGTGTAAGATGAACTTAAGATGAACTGAAACGGGGGATGTGGAGGGGGGCAGGGAGTTGGGGGGGGGGTAGGGGTTGGGGGGGGGAGGGGGTTGGGGGGTGCAGGGGGTTGGGGACCAGGGGGTTGGGGGGGGGGAGAGGGGAGAGGATATGGCAGACAGCGACCCGTCACAATATTATATCCGCACAGCAAGGAGCAGAGGCACATCTGACTCAGCCTTTTAAACCATTATATCCTGTGGCTAATTTTTTTTTTTTATAATCTGCTTATTGTCCTGTGAAGGGTACATTACAGATTAGGAGATACATCAACCATTTAACTCAAGCGTGGTGCCAGAATAGCTTGACTCCTGAGGCGCCAAGCTATTCTGGCACCAACCTTGATTTATCTTAGTTTTATTTCAAGCAACGGGTGTATCAGGATAAAAAGGGTTAAATAACAACTTTTTCTTTTTTCAAAGAAGAGGACAGCAAAAAGCAGCCTGAGGCAGGGAGTCTAATTATTACTAGGTTGTTTTGTTGTTGTTGTTTTTCTTTTACACGGGTAAAGGGAAAGTCACAAGAAGGAGTGAAGATTAATGAGGGAGATAAAACCTGGAGCTTGAGGAGAGGAAAATGGAAGGATTAAAAAATAAAATAAGGCAAACAAATTTTACAGCGGAAAAACAAATAAATAAACTAGTGGTTGGTAGCTACACACGGTTGAAATACCTAATTTATTCAATTGCGAAATTCTGGGGAAATAACAAAACTACATCATCAACAGCCCTTCACTGCCGCAAAAAAGAAACTGAACACCACCCAACCATATGAGGTATAGATCTTCATGAGCCCCCGCACTTGCGGGGGCTCATGAGGATCTATACCTCTTGCTGAGACCAATGTGCATCCATAACCCTTGGACGGTTGTGGCTGTTGGTCGTTGATTGAACACAAATTTTAGAAACAAAAATATGCGTCCAGTGGCAATTTAACGGTTAAGCAGCCAGTCTGTGAATTCGGTAAGTCACGGCTTCCGCCCGAAAAATCCAGAACAACAGAACAGCTGCTCACAAGCCTGGTCCAGTAGACGCCAGCAGTTACGTCTGGCTTTATCTCCCTTGTATCACGTAACTGTCATGCCGCGAGCGCTGGCATCTCTGCAGAACGCCATCAGAGCAAAAGAAAGAGAAAATCGATCCCATTCCACTCTGATCTTGCCGTCAAATGACGATGGAAACGCAGTGTAATGTCGCATTAGCGTGTTGATGCGTATTGATTGAGGTTTCATTAGGCGTTCATTTCGATCGAAGATTGGCAGGTTTAGGTGGGAGTGTAGGTAACCTTTTCAGTGCTGGTCGGTGGAGGTTTTTGTCGCGTTGATTCCTGCAGGAATCATAGCGACACAAAAAGCAAACTAACAAACAAACAAAAACCGCTGCCGAGAGCCAAAGAATTAACCTAGAAGATCATAGGAATCTGGGCCGTATTTCGTGCTATAGCGCAACACCTCGCAATAGATGTATATAATATATAGGCCTATTAACACTTTCGAAATGAACTACAAGCATACTGACGACCAAAAGAAATGCGACATTTGGGGGATCATCGGATGATCCCAAAAATGTCGCATTTCTTTTTACTCGTCAGTATATAAATTTACATGCATAAAAGTGAGGCAAGAAGCAACTTCTCTCACTGAAAAGCAAATGAACGTAGTCCACTTCTGTCTGAATGTCTATTTCGGGGGAAAACTAGGGTTGTTTTAACACGACATTTATTAACCCTTATCATTCGGAATACACCAGTGTGTGAAATAAGTTTGACTAAAATAGTTCGTGTAGTGCTTGGCGCCTAGAGACGCCAAGCTATTCTGGCACCACCCTTGAACTAAAGCCATTGGTCTATATCCTTATCTGTAAGTACTATAATGTAGCTTGCATATGGCAGTGTACAAATTTGAAGCTTTTAGCCTCAGTATGATATGGGTTAAATTGTACGCATTTGTCCTCGCTAAGCGTGTTTCTTTCTTTGTTGGGAATTCCTTGCGTTCCAACTTCAGAGCCGGCTCAAAGTCTTAACCCATTCAAGGCGCCCCGCATTAATACCTGCGGAAGTGTCGTATAGCGTTGCCGCCGGCAACGCTATACGACACTTCCGCAGGTATTAATGCGGGGCCCCTTGAATGAGTTAACGCTTTAAGCTACTTATTGGGGTTTGACGCCGAGCAGACTGATAGGAATATCTCATAGGAAACCACTTCGACTGTGCGAAAAGGTGTTCTATCCTAAACACCACCGGGAGACTTCCGAGTTTGGTAATCATTTTTTTTTTTTCTGGGGAGGGGGTAAGTTTTACCTTTGGGTTAAATGACGTAATTTGGAATAATTGATACAAATAGACAAATAAATAATTTGAGAGAAAAAAATTAACAGGCAGCAATGACGTGTGAGTGTGTCTGAAGTCATGACGTATGTCCTTCAATGGTGATGCCAGAATAGCTTGGCGCCTCCAGGTGCCAAGCTATTCTGACACCACCCTTGAAATATCATAGTCCATCTGTCTCTGGAAAGCAGTCTAGTCTTTGGGATTTTCGACCTCATGACTAAATGAATTATGAATTGTGAAACTGAAATAAAGGAAGACTTACCAGAGAGGCAAGTTCTGTGGGCGTGTCGGAAGTCATCGCGTATTTCCTTCACCTCCTTCTTCAGCTTGTTCTCCAGCGGTCCCTCAATGGCGGCAAAGATGGCCGCCCCGATGATCAAGTACAGGATGTGGAAGATGGTCAGAGCGAACAGGCGCACAGAACTCGTGCGGAAGTAAGGCATCATGGCCGATGGGTTGTCTTCTCCTGCGTATCGTGATTAGCTTGTGGAGCTTGAGAGTCAGTCTTCAGCGGTTAGAGCCAGGATCTGGTTTGGCCGATTGTGCAGTCTTCTTCTTGACCGTGATTACTGTGTGGATCTAGAGCAAGTTAGATCTAAGGTCTAGTTTAGATGCTGATTACTGTGAGGAACTTGAGTGGCTTATATCCAAGGCCTAGTGTTTGGCCGCTGGGTAGTCTTCTCCTGGACTGCGATTACTGTGTGGAACTTGAATCGGAAGAGAGAAAAAAAGAGAAATCAAGAATTTATAAATAGTCGGCGAACATATGAAAAACACACACGTTGTACCAGATAGGTGTGCCCATAGGCCTATCGAATATACGTACAATTAAAGGAAAGATCGGGACTTGAACTCCGGCCTTTCGACGTGCTAATCATGAAGGGCAACTGCCCAAATCCTTCCCTCTGTTTTACACTGAGGAAACTCAAATGAAAATCAAACTATGCTTTGCAGCAAGTCCGCTGACTCATTCAAGGCCGCGCATCGCGTCAATAGCTGCGAAAATGTCGTAAAGCTTTGCCGCAGGAAACGCTATACGACACCCGCAGCTATTGATGAGAGACGCACTGAATGAGTTAACCCATTCAGCCCTGACGCACAATATCAACACTTTTGAGCACGTCGACATCATCATTATGTAACCGTATTATCTGTCTTATGCCCCAAGTATAGGTTTCCGAGAATAAAGTAAACTCAGTAAAACTGAACTCAGTGCCGGATTGACCAGAAATCGTGGCCGGGGAACCGTGCCGAGGGTTAGATTCGAATAAGGCCCTCTAGGCTGCCGCCTTCAGGGCTCATGAGAATCTAAGCTTCACGTAGATGAATCGTGCTGGACGCCCGACTGGAAAGTGACAGTTCAATCTGAAAGTTGTTGAAGCGGACACCGCAATTACGAACATCACTGTAGCCGCGCCGGTTCCGTCTTCATTTCTCAGGCCTATTTTTGCTAAGTCAGTTTTGCGCGGCCCGGCCGTCCGATAAACACAGCATTCAAGTCCAAGGAGACTGATCCAGCAAGCCGCATAAAGAGCAGTGCATGGTTAGCTTCGCGCCTGCAGCTACCGCGCGCAATCGATGCTTTTGCGCGCAGGTGAAAGTGGATGGGAATGCGACACTGGTTCAGTTGTCTCCTTCGATTCGCTGCCGCGAAGCCAACCAGCGTGGCATTCAATCGGGTTGGCGCTACCCTCTACTGAACAACCACAGCTGTGCAGACACTATCTGAACTATCACATGTTTGATCCATCTCTCGCAACTGGCGATGAAAGTGGCAGACACACTTACATTACTTACTGACATCAAGACATATTCCAATGTTTTTATTTTTGTTGTTTGTTTTTTTTTCTGACATGGAAACATATGGCGATGAGTTATCTTATCTTATCTTACACTGTGTTTAGTGTTTTTGACAAGTAGTAGTAGTATAATAATAATAATAATAATAATAATAATAATAATAATAATAATAATAATAATAATATAATAATAATAATAATAATATAACTCTTCTATAGCGCAATATCCCCACAAAGAAAGGCTCAGAGCGCTTTACATCTAGATAATCTAACTAATTGAAATTAACTAACTAAGGTACCGACAACATACAAAAACACAATCATTCATAGGTCCAAATGCACACTGACACAATACAAAAATAATAAACATAATATTTCAAGAGCGTGATCAGATATATACGTTGATATATGTTTTCAATCTAGCCCAGGAAATGGCCAAAGATGGAGTATCTTTATATATATATATATATATATATATATATATATATATATATATATATATATATATATATATATATAATGTCTGCACTGACACAGACAGGCCCGTTTTTCTTATGAAATTATAATAAATGATAATATGCACAAGCACACAGGTACATGGGCATGTATATATATCTAGACATGAACCATATATATATATATATATACATAGTATATATATATATATATATATATATATATATATATATATATATATATATATATATATATATCCAGTCCTCCCCCCGAAGGGGGGGGATGCTAGTAAATATTCCCAAACAGATATTGGACCTGCTGAGTACATTTAGTTTTTTGCCGCCTACTACCGGTTTCTCCCCAAAGGGGGTGGGGGGGGGGGGGGGGGAGGCTCGTCAGGTAGGCATGCGGCATAACCTGACAAATCGCAAAAACAACGCGTGTACTAGAAGCCGCCTCCAGAATTTACTGGTAGCACCACTAGTACAGCATAGATTGCATCCCTAAAGCTTTATGCGGTGTTGCAGTGGAAAAAGACAGACTAATTTCGAAAAGGCAACACCTAGGCAATTTTGTGAGCGATGCAGTCACAAAAAGGGCAGCTGATGTCCTGAAGACACAATGTAAGCTTACCAGCCTGGAATACCATGGAATTATCACAGCAGAGCATTCTCAGAATTGAAATGAAAATTACGTCACTTGGAACTGATCTGATTGAGTGCAGTTTTGGCTTTGGGCGACGCCTTTGTTTAAAAGTAAAGTATATATATATATATATTTCCACCAACCCAGCAGGCACAATCGGCCTACGGTACTCCGAGTGCCAAAATCCGCCTCGGCCCACCGGCGCCGCCGGTATAATGCCGGCATCCATGCACCGGATGCTACCAAAAATGGCTCTATAAATAAACACGGTTAGATCGATATGTGATGCCGCATGCTGTGGCCACCATCCTGCCCTGGTCCGCCCAGAGCTTCACGTTTTGCAATTGTTACTTCAAGTTCTCAGCTTGCCTACGCAGCTGTTGTTATGTTTTATTTATTGCCCGCCGTGAGGTGGCCTTAGTCGCCTGCTCGGCGTTAAACCCCAATAAATAACTAATTTATTTATTGCATGCAGACTGACAAAATGTGGTCCCGACGTGATTTTCACACTAGCTTCCCCGTAAGCCAGTCAGTACAGGGTCCCAAGCTTTGCAAGCCAACTGCTAGACTACAGCGTTCAGGTCACATCAGTTGTGCTCTCAGCAAGTCATTTCGTGATTTTCATACTCAGTCGTATACATACCATCGGGCAAAGCGCCCATTCGTGCGTCCCATATGTTGGCCGTGCGGCATAAATAAAAATAACAAATCAGCATACGCGCATCGTCGTAAACTTAGCTCGTTATGCCAGCATTAGTGCAAAATGCGGTAATTGCAAAGCACTAGAGAGAAATTCAATAGCTGTCACAGTCATGCTCGTGTCCTGGCGCAAACTACAGTTCGTCTCTCAGCAAACACTGATTAAGCTTTCCATCGCGAAAGAGGCATATATTCTCATGAGCCCCGAACTGTCGCAGGGGCTTATTAGAATCTATACGCCTCTTAGTAGGGATCGTTGGTTGGCTTACGTCGATCCGGCTACATAGTCCAGACAGACAGCAGTCGTTGGATATCGGGTTAGGCTGTGAAAGGTCAGTTTCGGCAGCAATGTGCTTTGCAGACGGACATTTGTATAGGGCTCGGGACGTTCCCCGCGTTGCCTAGCAGCGTCGGCGCGTCAGCCGCCATATTAAGAGCATACCATAGTCATGACTATAGTAGCGAAATAGTGTTTCAACACTTTTTTCATCATTTTTCTTCCTCTTTGGAAACGAACAAAACAGATTCTGGTGAGCGGTTTCCTACAGTGATGACAAAACTTGTTGTTATTGCTTATAGTACGTCAGGACTTCATACAGAAACAGCGATTTCCTATGAGTCCCGTATCCTCACAAGATGGCCGCCACGATTGGCGTGATGACGTCAGCTTCCCGAGCCCTCGGCTATACTAGCCAAAAAACGAAAAGTACGTACGGCCACGGTTTCCTCTTTAGGCTTTTAGTTTCGTCTAGATCAAGTTGAAACTTCTTCACACTGGTACAGCCGTCAAGGTAACGCGCCAAAATGTCGTCTGCTCGCGGAAGTCGCGCCGAAACTCGGACACCGGCACCCCCCAAAAATGATCTTACACTCGTGTATCAATCAATAAATTAAGCGATCGATCGATTAATCCAACCAATCGTTACCCAATTACTTAATCAGTTCGTTTATTGTTTTTCTAAATTTTTGTGACACCATACCAAAATAATCCCGCGTCCCTTCCATTCTAAATCAGTGTATGTTGCATGTGTACCTCCAAGTCTCACACACATCTCGCGAATTATCGTTATTTCAAAGAGAAGGAGGTTCTACCATCGCCTGTTCGCGAAACGAATGATTTGCCACGTGCTCAACAGAAAGGAAGTAACCTGTTCTTAATCGAAAACAATAAGCATAAAACAATTAAGAGATTATGTCAACAATGCCTGATTTGATTCCACGACGAACTATAACGAATGACATGATGGAGAGGGCTGCTAATTGCTCAGTGAAGAGTGGCTGCCAAACTGATTTCATCCAGAGAATATTCATGGAAAGACAACATGAATACAGTACAATAAACTGTTCAATTATGAGAAGCTGCCGAAGAAGACACGCTACCCTAGGAAAGCAGAAGACAGTCAAGTCCATTTTTGTGAAAAGCGAGATTTGTTATTGTGTTACAATGACAATATAGCGTTACGTGACAAAACAGGCTTGCTTCCAAGGGCAGACAACTACACATCGCAGTTGGTGAACCCCACGAGTCTCGAATGGCTCGCCAAAGGTCACCAATTCTAAACTTCTTTTTCATCTGACCAAACTGAGCTATTTAACCCCAAGGTCGCGTTTCCATCACCTATCGACTTTGTACCTGTTTCAGGCGATAGATCGAACATGATATTGCAAGGGTAAAACCAGATTAGCTTCGGCGCCATAAGGCTCCAAGATAATCTGGCACTACCCTTGTGTTCGATCCATTTTCTGCTGTAGTGCGTCTGGGCTAAATAGGTTAACAAGACTGGAAGAGCAGCCATGGATCTGGCGGACATTCCGAGAAAAGCAGGAGCATATGGCACTAAACAAAAATCGTTAGGATGGGTTTGTTTTCCGAGACGGTCCGCGGATATAATCTCTGTGGCGTCGGGCTGTCTTTTTTAAGTTTTTGTGTGTGTGTGTGTGTGTGTGTGTGTGTGTGTGTGTGTGTGTGTGTGTGTGTGTGTGTGTGTGTGTGTGTGTGTGTGTGTGTGTGTTTCCCCCCTGCTTTTGCATGGATCGAAATATCCAGACTACCAGCCTTCAATGAACTGCTAAAGTCTTTAGAGCAACAATAAATTATGTCGCTTACCAGTTCGTCTGTCAATCGTAGCACCTTTCGTTTTGTTCACTAACTGTACAGAAATCGATGAATTCCTGTACGGCGGTACGTCAGCGGTCATGCATTAACGCCTTCGTGAATCCCTCAGCTTGAGCAGAATTATGATTCCGCCACTAAGTATGCACACAGACGCGTTCAAAGTCGATTCAGAAGGTAAAATTGTTACAGCAATATCCGTCAGATTTTGCACCAGATGTTTGGAGATGCACTGACCGTAAAAGTACTGGACACTTTTCAGTCCTTGCGGCGTGTCAATGTTGCACACAAGCCCAGCAGAAACAGGCACAACTACACAGCGACGGTGGCGTCGGCGGTAGTGGTGATTGTAAAGCCGGCAGCAAAACTGAGAGGCCGCATTGGCAGCGTGAATCGATCCGCAAAATTCAGCGTGCTCGTGTGTGCAAGAGACACAGATCCTCATGAGCCTCGCAGGCTGCTCGGGCCCATGAGGATCTGTGCCTCTTGCTAGTTAATTTACACTTCTGCTGCACTAGTTCAGATGGAGTATGTCATTACCAGATCAGCAGAACACCCTGTCACACACATCGATCCACTTTCTTCTGTAGAAGACACAGATCCAATGCGTGCGTTCAACAGGCGGCGTGGTTCGTAAGCGACTTTGTCTCTTGCCTGCTTATACATTTATGTCTGTGTGAGGCTAAGCTGGAAAGGTGATCCGTGTCATGGAAACGAATTCCCGTAGCAAATGCAACACATGCAAGAATAGGTAATAGTTGTTTAATTGCTTATAGAGTGTCGTTGACCGAAGGACTATATGAGATCATACAGCATGCAAATGTAAACCCAATACAAGCATCATATGTGTGTTCTTTTATGGTGTGTGGGGAGTGAGAGCGCGGGAAAAGGGAGGCCGTGTGTGTGTGGGGGAGGGGGGGGCGGGGAGGCGGAGGAGGGGGGGGGCGAGGGGCAGAGAGAGAGAAGAGGGGGGAGGTGGGGTAGACAGAAAATGTTTTCTGCTACGATGCAGTCTAAAAAGCATCTTGAAAAGTTTTAAATGTGTACCTTCTTTTGCGTCCTGTCGTTGAGTTTGTCCTGATTAAAGAGGCGCTGACCCAGTGCGCAAAGGCCATCGGGCAAAGAGGCGCTGACCCAATGCGCAAAGGCCATCGGGCAAAGAGGCGCTGACCCAATGCGCAAAGGCCATCGGGCAAAGAGGCGCTGACCCAATGCGCAAAGGCCATCAGGCAAAGAGGCGCTGACCCAATGCGCAAAGGCCATCGGGCAAAGAGGCGCTGACCCAATGCGCAAAGGCCATCGGGCAAAGAGGCGCTGACCCAATGCGCAAAGGCCATCGGGCAAAGAGGCGCTGACCCAATGCGCAAAGGCCATTGGGCCAATGTCGGCCGCCGTTCTAGTCGCGCACGGTCAGTCGTGCGCGGGCCAACGGAGGCCGACGTCGGTCCGATGGCCTTTGCGCATTGGGTTGTGAATCAGTACGTTTGTTTTTTTCCTCATTCACACCAGCAGTGCGCCATGACAGTTCAAGGATAGTGACATTAGACCACTGACTTGGCGCATGGGAAAGATCAAGGTCAGTGGTACTGTTAAGTACCCGGTCAGGCGCCGAGCTAATCTGGTATTTATCAATTATCAATGTTTATCACACACACCCCAGTACGCAAAAGGCTATCGGGTCGCAGTCGGCCGCATTTAGCCCGCGCACATTCGTGCGCGGGCTCCATGCGGCTGACTTCGACCCGATGTCCTTTGCGTAAAGGGAAACACACCCGACACACACACACAGTCACACACGCACGCACACACACAGACGCACGCGCGTGCGCACACACACACACACACACACACACACACACACACACACAAACCTCTCTCACACACACATACACCACGCACGCAAGCACGCACGCGCACAAACTGATTTGGAAAGAATTAAACGATAGTTCCAAAAACAACAGCAGCGTCCTGTTTATTTGCTGCCAGTCACTCAGGGAATGATCAAAGGAAGTAAACAATATAAAAAATAAAACGTTTACAATATCAAATATTTAGGAATGTGTACGTTTGTGGTTTGTTATTGTTGTTGATGATGTTTTTAATCGACAGTGAAGTAATACATGTATAACACAACTTTTATCGTCTCCATCAAAATCACAACTTTTATCGTCTCCATATAAAATGATTAAAATATGCATTGCAATATCCATATAAATTCATATAGTGACAGCGTGGTTTAGTAGCCCTCAATTACTCTCATAATCATTAGAAGCACATGCTGGGGTACGGGATCTGCATACTTGTACATTATTTACAGCTTCTACTGGCTATGAAACAAGCCAATGGCTTCTTTGACCTTTGAAGAGCGCTGAACGGGCGCCGAATTTTACACTGATGGCCGGACAACTGAACTTTCAGTGAGCCCAAAGCTCCCTCTTTCGCCGTATATAAACATGAGCCATAGCGGTAACTACATAGTTTGGACATTCGCCGTAACGAGTTTCGTCTCGTCTGAAAAAGAGAGAGATTCGGGTCATTGAAAGTTCAGTTTTCACGGATAAAATTTGTAATACTGATGTTCGCCGTGCTTTAACAGAAGAAAAATAAACCCTTTGGCTGTCGGCAGCGATTTTTGTCGCGATGATTCCTACGGGATTCCTACGGGAATCATCGCGACAAAAAGCGCTACCGACATCCAAAGGTTAACTCATTCAGCCCGGCGCACGTATTTCCCTAATTTTGGAGGCGTCATCTAACGACTATGCACCTATTGCAGTAGATGGATCGACCATGATAATTCAAGGGTAGTGCCCATCTCTTGCTGTAGTGCGTCAGGGCTGAATGGGTTAATACGGTACATGGATACAGATCGCGAAAACGCATTTCTCCACCCTAGCCCGTGGTTAACCCCGTGGACGCAAATCATGTCATGGAAATCATGGTAAAAAATTACGCCAAAAAGACCCGGGCGCCCCAAGAACATGGATATAAATACACTGATATATTATAATACACATCAATATACTGATATATAATACACATTTCTGCCAAGGTATACAACAAATTCTGTAACCCATTTAAATCCCAAGGGCGGACATTTTGGAGATGTCACCTAAGGACTATGAACCACTTGCATGAGCTGGAAGGACCATGATAATTCAAAGGTAGTGCCGGCGAGCATAGCTTGGCGCCAAGCTAATCTGACACTACCCTTGAAATATCATGGCCGATCCATCTCCTGCTGTACTGCGTGGGGACTAAATTCAATGTGTCAAGAAGGAAAAAAAAACGTCCAAAGGGTATTAACTATAACCACCCCAATGCACACAAGGTCATCGGGCCGACATCGGCCCGATGACCTTGTGCGCATTGGGACAGTGGTTTATGACAGAGTCGGTCGACCATCTTTTGAATCAATAATCAAGGACACTATGTCAACAGCGAATGTGACACTCGCTTGTGTACGTGACACATAAGGGGAACGAGTCCTTACAAAAGATTGCAATTTGCACGTGCACTATTCCCAATCACAAAATTCCCTGTACAAACGGTGAACAAGATGAGGATTTCATCCCAAAGTCTACCGTATTGTTTGGAACTCACATGCGCTTTTTTTTTAGTTGCAATCAGAGTTCATGTTCATAGTTTTAAGCTTATCCTTCTGATCGATTTTCCCTCCTCTCTAACCCAACGTCTGATCAAAACACACCTGGCCGGCGCACACAAATGAAGACGGAGACATGGCGCCTCCCGCCATTAGTACGCTCTGTGGGCTGGAGTAGCGACAGGAATTCTGAAGAGAAAAAAAATAGCACGAGCAGCAAAATGATGTCACTATAAGCTTCACCTCCGGCATGGCATCGCTGTGTAACTACATAGTATGTTCATTATTTGCATGCTACGGAACGTGCTCCGACCAACCCCATCCTAAAACCGTCTACCGTATTTTCAATCCGGTAGAGAAAAAGTAAGTAACAACTTTTAACACTGTTGTAATCACTGAAACCGACCGTTTTTAACGCAGTATAGCTGCCGATTCAATTAGCATTAAGAATAACGATCCCGCTTTTGTCTATTTATCCTTCGAAAAGTTTCGTAGAAATAAACGAATTTCGGGCAGTGTCAGTAATTGTCGCTCATTTTCAAGATGAGGCTACAATAATTCTGATCTGAAAAGTAATTCTCTACGAGGCACTTTTGATAAGCTTTCGAAAGAGGTATGACAGACACGTCACCAAGCAGAAATTATGTTATGTCAATAACCATTTCCTCAATAGACCGATAGATTTTGTATTTAGCTCCGCCTCTTTAGTCGGGACCCGGCAAGAATGCGTGCTTCACGGATAGAGCGCGAGTGTAGTCTGCTAGTATAGTAAAGTGCGCTATTCGACGTTGATTTTTTTAAAACCATTTTTAGGATGGCTTATCTTCTAACGTATACCATTATTAGAGCTGTAAAATAATCAGTACAAATTAGGTATTGGGTTTAATCAGTACTGCAAGTATTGTCAGTCAAGAGATTATGAAGTTATTCGACCCTAAAGTTAACAGTTTATGGCATGTGCAAATCGTCTCGTTTCGCCAAATCAAGTTGTGATTTTTAATAAAATATATATAGTAGAGTTTTGAAATTTTTTCACGACCGCACATTTTTTTATGCGCTCTTTCCGATGGTAATATCAGTTTGTATGTGTTTATTATGGGTGATCCTTTGCGTACATGTGAGCATATATATCCCTACTGAGTTACTGAGTCTCCAAAAGAAATTCTCGCGCAGGCAATCAGTACATTTTTCTGAAGTCTATCTAAAAACGACTCCCTCTCCCTCCCCCACTCCCACCCCCCCCCCACCCCCCGCCCTCCCGCCCCCCCCCCAAGCCCCACCCCTCGCCTCCCCCTGAAAATTTCTGCTAAAACTAGTAGTCCATAAGCTAGCAAGGTCTACCGTGCACCCCCCCCCCCCCCCCCCCCACCCCAGTACTCAATAAGATGGGTTTCGAAGTGTTCCTTAGTATGTCCTGAGATGTTTAAGCCATGTTCCCCGAAAATCCTTAGGAACACACCAGAGATATAGCCGTTGGCGCAAGGGTACCACCATTCACGCTCTTCGCAGGTGCTAAAATGAGGTTGAGAAACATTTTTCTCTAAATATATCAGAATTCATTCCAGAAGCCCAAATCAGGCAATACTATGTTCAGGCACACCTTCTGCATCCTCTGCAAAAAAACAGAATAAAAAGATATTGAATCTCTGGCTCACAGTGAAGGTAATTAATTGTGCACCCAGTAAACGGCCATTTCCGAAAAATTGCAAAAAAAAGACAAACATAATGTGTCAGATGCCTTCAGACATTTTCTATAGCACTGACAGTCCATTTTCAGGCTTACATCATTAAAACAGGATGTCACAATTTTTGTATAAACTTGACTAGGTGATGCTGTTGTAAAAATACACAAAATTAATTAGAAAAAATTACTTAAGTTATTCTATTTCATTTTGACCTCTCTTTACCTATTAATTTTCAATAATGTGAGCATAAAGTGCAAGAAAATAAGGAAAGTCGGCATCCTTTACGGTACATTCGTGGTGAATGATAGCTTTTTCCCATTTAAAATTGCTGAATTGGGAAACGTACGTTGTTTCTGATGTCCTCAGAAATTTTGTATACAACTGATAGGTCTTTGTTAGATTTTATTGGTTAGGACAGAGTACCACAGTTACTCCCAACCTGATTTTATGATGCTGTGATGCATTTAGGGGCCACAGTGGCTGAATCTGCTGCCCTACCCCCATTTTACCAGTACGCAAAGGAACGAAAAATGATCATAACAATTGCTTATGCTATACTCCTCTGTTTAAATATTTTTGTTGCCAGTTTTCTTAACAAAATATGCATATTGAGTATAAACATTTGTGACCATTTCATTAATTTCAATGTGACCCATCAATTTAATTGTAATTCTTTTTATTTAAGGCATGCTTAACAGGGGCTGCTGCTGAAGCTTCTACCGTCTGCACATTCAGCAGTCATGTCAAACTCGGGGAAGGTGTACCTCAGAGAGATGTTGTGTCTGATGCTGTTCTTGGTCTACATTAATGACATCAGTACAACAGTACCAAGGTTTGTCTCGAACATCCTCCATGCGGATGACTTTGCAGTGTGGAGCGCAGGAGAACATAAAGAAAGAAATAGCATCCTGCAGAATCCAGGATGCTGCCAACAGAGTCAGCAGCTGGACTAAAAGAGGCCACTCAAACTGAGCTAGACCATCTCTTTCAATCAGACGAAAGAGGTCACCTCAAAACTGGAGACTTTCCAGTACCAAAGACAGACAGGCCAACTTTACTGGCAACAAATAAATTACTGGATTCACGTGGAGGCCTCACATCGAAGCCATGGAAGCTAGAGCTGCAAAAAAAAGTCTCTGATGAAGAAACTGGTGGGGACCACATTGGCGCAAATTACAGCATCCGGGCACAAGCAAACACCTGCTCGGTCAGACCAGTAGTGCGGTACCACGATACATCGACAACATGAAACGCTGCCAGCAAAACCCAAAAAGCCAGGCTTGACAAGATGCAGAACATGGGTCATTCTCATGATGCAGTGACATTCTTAGAGCCATCTGGAGCACCCCAATTTAGGAAGTGGAGGACATTGGAGCTACTGGAACGCAGAACAGCATACACGATGAAGAGACTTACTAAACACCGACAGCATGGGAGACTACAGGAGCAGACCAAGAACCGTCAGAAACGCCCACATCTGAACCGTCAACTGAAGGTCCTGCAAAGGGCTAAAACTGACGTCCTGGAACCAAGCCCAAAGATGTGTGAACAGTTCCTTTCAGATACCTAGACATCTCGAAAGAGCCTTCAGGACAACATAAACAATGTTCCAGGACTCTTTGCCAAAGGTCGCGGCACTGCACAAAGGCTGGAGGTTATGCACAAGCGCTACCCTCACAGCAGCTGTGATACCGCACAAGATGCCGTGCGGAATAAAGGAAGTGGCGTGTACATCTGTTGTGCAGACCGCACAACTACCTCCCTCTCCTTACCAGGTGGCGGCATCAGCTCCAACTATCGTACAGATCTGCAGGTGCTCAAAACAGCAGCAGAGCACTAGCTATGGAAAGGCAGCAGCTTGATCCGCTGATCTCACCAGGAAGCTTCAAGATAGACTGGATGCCTTGTCCACAAAATAGTGTTGCAGTGGATTCCAGTGCATTCTGGACTAGCTGGGAATGGAGAGGCCAAAGTAGGCGCCAGATACCTCAAGATCAAAACCTCTTGTAAAGAAACCAAGACACTACAACAACAAAGTGATTGGCAACAGCAGAATGGCGGCTGCAGCCCGTGGGCAGAAGACATCAACAAGCTGAACAAGGAGAGCCAGGCCACCATCTTTCATCTACGCACTGATTAGTCTGGACTGGGTCCGTACAGAAAAGCAGGGACGAAGTTCACAAACTTTTCATAAACGTTTCACAAACCCAAACTGAAGCCTGAAGGTTTACACACTTTAATTAGATCACTCTGTATCAGCAATTATTTGAAGCTTTCGTGCCTAATGCATGAAGAGATACCAAAATAAAAGAACGCTTAGCGAATGGCGGAGCTCGGTAGAAGCGTAAACAACCAATCAAAATGTTCAGCAGAAAGGCCATGCAGTCACTTTATGATCAGAGCTAAATATAGATCACTTGCAACAAGCGTCAGCATGATCGTTCGCAATGGAATAGTCACAAATTGGGGGAGAAAAAAAAAAGAAGTAGACAAAAGTTTGCCAGCACGTTGTCATTTTTTTACAAATTTCACAGACTTTAGGGAAAAGGACTGAAATTGACAGACTTTCCAGGACCCTGAAAAAGCCTTGTCATTTTTTAACAACTTTCACAAATGTTCACAGACTGTAAGGACCCTGCTGGACTCACCTCGTGAGACTGGGTCATGCGGAAACAGCCCTATGCGAATTTGGCGTAGAAAATCAGTCTCTTTAGCACATTCTCCAAACATGTCCATACAGACAAGCGGTCTGCTGGTAGTTCTGACCAGAAGACACGCCCCTGTACACCAAACTCTGAAAACATGCTGCCTAGCACTTAACAGCTCACTTATTGGCAGCCAGAACAATATAAGATTTAAAGACGGCCATAAAAAAAAAAATTGAACGTTGCAGAAGGTGGACGTGGAGATCTCGTGGTGGACATGTGGAAACTAAGTATTTTGATAACATTGTTTTGGCTATTAGGAACCATGAAACTGTATTACGCATATTCATATTTACACATTTCTAGACAAAAATAAATGAAAGGAAAAGGGGAGACCTTACTAGACCCGCCTTACGCTAGGTAAAATATCACCTAAAAGACCAGCCAGTTAAAAATAGTTACAATTAAATTGATGGGTCACATTGAAATTAATGAAATTATCACAACTTTTTATGTTCAATATGCATTCTTTAAAAAAAACCTGGCAACAAAAAAGTATTTAAACAGAGGAGCAATTTTTATAATTATTTTGTGTTACTTTGCGTACTGGTAAAATGGGGGTAGGGCAGCAGATTCAGCCACTGTGGCCCCTAAATGCATCAAAGCAACACAAAATCAGGTTGGGAGTAACTGTGGTACTCTATCCTAACCAATAAAACCTAACAAAGACCTATCAGTTGTATACAAAATTTCTGAGGGCATCAGAAACAACGTACGTTTCCCAATTCAGCAATTTTAAATGGGGAAAAAGCTATCATTCACCACGAATGTACCGTAAAGGATGCCGACTTTCCTTATTTTCTTGCACTTTATGCTCACATTATTGAAACTTAATAGTAAAGAGAGGTCAAAATGAAATGGAATAACTTAAGTAATTTTTTCTAACTAATTTTGTGTATTTTTACAACTTGGGGGTAGGGATACAAAATCAACCACTGTGGCACTCACAGTGATCATAGCATCACCTAATCAAGTTTATAATAATTGTGACATCCTGTTTTAATGATGTAAGCCTGAAAATGGACTGTCAGTCGCTATAGAAAATGTCTGAAGGCATCTGACACATTATTTTTGTCTTTTTTTGCGATTTTGCGGAAATGGCCGTTTGCTGGGTGCACAAATACCTTCACTGTGATCCAGAGATTTAATATGTTTTCATTCTGTCTTTTGCAGAGGATGCAGAAGGTGTGCCTGAACATAGTATTGCCTGATTGGGGCTTCTGGAGTGAATTCTGATTTATTTAGAGGAAAATGTTTCTCAACCTCATTTTAGCACCTGCGAAGAGCGTGAATGGTGGTACCCTTGCGCCATCGGCTATATCTCTGGTGTGTTCCTAAGGATTTTCGGGGAACATGGTTTAAACATCTCAGAGCATACTAAGGAACACTTTGAAACCCATCTTATTGAGTCCTGGGGGTGGGGGGGTGGGTGCACGGTAGACCTTGCTAGCTTATGGACAATAGTCATCAGTGAGGCGTCAGTCTCTCTCACTCTCACAGCCATAAGGGGTCAGCGTACATGCGGCAAGCTTCACGCGGCACAGGTGACAGATCAGCACGAATGCGTCACAAACAACTGACAGATCTACGATCCAAGTTAGCGGACCAAATGTAAGTACAATCGATCGAGTCAGTCTGTGAATACTATGGTGGAAAACGGAAAAGTAGAACTTGAATTTTACTTTCGAGTGGCATACAGCGTAGTGATGCGATTCCGAGTCAGGGTTCAGTTGACCATGTGCCCGACCGCAAGCTTTTCTTTCGGCATTCCCGACTTTCGTGTCTGCCGGTCGTGATAAAGGCTTCGCGAACGGAAAAATTCTTCACCTGAATATGGATTGGGGTAGCAGGAATATGATTTACACTCCCCATAACAACAGTGCCGCTTTCCAATACCGCCGCAATCGGCTAAAATAATGGAAACATCGACGCTTCTCCATGCCCCGCAAGCACTACTTGAAACATCCGATGTCAAGTTATGCCGTACCGTCTACTCTGCAGTGAGAAAGCACGTGGTCTACAGCGTTTTGATTGGTAAGGTATGTCTGATTGACATTTCACCCCAAAAACGGATCGGTCTATCGGCCGCAAACCTGACAGGCCAAAACACACAGTGGGCCTCCTCCGCAATCCCATCTGTTAACATGCCTTAGCCTTAGTCTGTCTCAGTCATCCCCTAATTTTTCAATCCCCCTAAACAACACGGCTACCGTCCACTTGCTGCACATTTGCCATGCACAAAATAAAATTTAAAAAAAAAACAATGATAAGGACATCACCCGTCTCTTTTCTATGATTCTGTACCAACCCTACATCCAAGCGCAGCCAAAACTGGTACACACTTCAAATCACCATCCCGGCTTGGCAACTCAAACTAGGACAAAAAGAGTCCGCTGGTTACGGCCAAGGCTGGTATGAATCAAAGCACCAAACATGTCTCATTTTATCTATCAAGAGATTTTAAGCAAATTCCAGCATACTGCCTCAGTACAAAATGCCAAAGAAGGCAGAAGAATTTTAATTTTTAAAAAAAAATTAAAAAACACCGGCCCTCCTACTGACTACCTCATTTGAATATGTAACATGACTTATACTGCGCCACAATCATGGAGGCCCACAACGGCGGGCCACTCTCGGCCACGGTTTGTTCACAATGAACACAAGACGACCAAATCAGTCAAGTGTTGAGGTTCAGATATGATGGATGAATCTTCAGTAAAACCATCAAAGTAAATTTAAACTTATCATTTTATTTCACAAACAGAAATCAGTGGCGTAGGAAAGTATTTTTAGTTGTCGATTATGCAATCCAGCGTATTGCGAACAAGCGCGCGCAGGTTGTCAGCTGCCGCTGACTTGCCGTCAGACACAATGATCTCCAAGATGTCAATGACATCCAAGGCCACAAAGATGACGTCAATGACGGGGAGAGCCTTACCGACGCCTTTTGCAATACCACTGCTAACCTTTTCTACTCCGCCAAGAAATTGTACAGCCTGTGGGTTTTTGATTACATTCTTCAAAGCTGATGCCCCTTTCGCAACACCTTCCGCAGTTTTGTGAAAATCTCGAATTTTAAGACAGATGGAACGAAACTCGTCAAGCTCGCTTTGCGCTTTCTTGAGTTTGCTGCGCGAAACAACGCTTTCAACGATGTCAGCTCCAACGGCTGTAGCAGTGCCGATGGCCGCTGCTACTCCCCCCGCCGCAAGAGGGGCTGCCAGTCCTCCTGTTAAAACTGTAGCAATGCCAGCTGCCACACCTGTGACAAACCAAAGTCACTTTTAACTCATTCGAAATAAACTGCATCCGGATACGCGGCTAAAATGCAGTTCGTCTCGAATTAGTTAATCTGTGTATTTTTGTTTACAATTGAATAATGTATGACGACCAAAAACAGAGAGTGTTGGTGGCAAAATGTATGCTTACAATCCCTTACTTCTTCATGATCTTTAAACTGCACATCTACACTCTTGTAAACCAATGTACACTCTCACTCGGTCACATGACATCAGTCAAAACACACACTCTCTCTCTCTCTCTCTCTCTCTCTCTCTCTCTCTCTCTCTCTCTCTCTCTCTCTCTCTCTCTCTCTCTCTCTCTCTCTCTCTCTCTCTCTCTAGTCTCTCTCTCTCTCTGAGTTCTCAGTTACTGACCTGCTCCGATGATCGCACCCGCTTTGCCCAGGACTTTGACTGCGCTGACTCCAGTGTGAAGATCGTCGAGGTCGCTGGCAATGTCCAAAAGCGCATACTTGAGTTCCCTTGCTGCCTGTTTCTCTGCCCACGAAGACATATTGATACGTGCCTTGAGGTACAAATGCAAGATCAAATATGACTGCTCACCATTCTTCTAGTTGTTTTATACGGTTAAGAGGGGGTGGGGGCGGGGTTAGAGGGGGGTAAAACAGATAGGGCTCTGCTTGATTTATCTGTTTCATCTCCAAAACATTTCTCATCTCAAAAACGTAACCCGTTCCCTTCGCCTCGCCGAGTGAAATGTGTGGGCTTTTTTCAGAAACTTAGATTAGATTACTGACATAAGCAACACAACGAACTTATATTTTGCTTTGTCATGACATATCACTGAGATAACACGTACTTGTTTAAGCTGCAGGACTGCAGATTACTGCAGACTACAGGGGCGGATCATTTACCTCAAATGCGGGGGTGTTCAGACATTTTGTTTTTGACACTTATCCTGAGACAGGTGATGCCGGCACAGCCGAAGCGAGACCTTGCTTTGCGGACTATCAACACATCCGAAGACAACGACTCAATCTTTCCACCGTCGGCTGAACTGAAAACTGAATCAAATTGACAAGGGGAGGAGGTGGGGGTGTTCACACTCTCCTACTGAGAAGGTGTGTGTGTGTGTGTGTGTGTGGGGGGGGGGGGGGTAATGGAGGTCAAAACGCCCAAAACGAAAAGTTGCATATCATTTGTTCAGTGCCGACAAAATTTAAACACACCCAACTGCAAGAGGTATAGATCCTCATGAGCCCCCGCAATTGCGGGGCTCATGAGGATCTATGCCTCTTGCTGACTCCACTTTGAATCCATGTTCCTAGGACAACTAGGTTTATGATTGATTGTTCATTGCTTAACGTCCCGACAGCAACAAGGCTTTCTCAGGACGTGCCTGCACTGCTTGTGAAAAAAAAAATAAACAGAACATTGAATGTATGTCGCCAGCCGGTCAAATACATTAAATAAACCTAACACATGGGGGCCTAAATAAAGCTAAGACCATTTAGCAACACACATCCAACATCAAGAGCTACAGGCAGTGCAGACAGTAGGGAGAGTTTTAAAAAGGCAAATACAGGTGAATGGACAAAGGGTAGAGAGAAACACATGCCCCAGAATAGAGAGAAAAACTCACCCTGTGGGGCTGACCAGGGTGACCCTGGGAACTAAAAAATACCTAACCCCACCCAAGTCCCCCAGGGCAGACCCGGGTGGGGGTAGGACAACTAGGGTTTGTTGATGTCGAACTG